>CM057454.1:930677500-931882500 GCA_016271365.2 Neoceratodus forsteri
GAGGTAGGGGGTTCCAAGGGAGGACAGAAGGTGGATGTCAGGGATCGTGGCTGCCTGAAGGAAAATGTCAGATCCGGGGCATGTAGGAGGGGATAAAGAAATAATGCAAAAAAAAAAAAGAAACTTTCAAGTACCTCAAGGCAGAGGCGTTGTTAGGACTGAGCCTCCTTAGGCTAGGGCCCCGAACCTCCTCTTGCACAGTCCTGCCTTTTTTTTTTTTTGCTTTAAAGTAAATTTCCATTTCATCTCGATCTTGACCTGCTTTTTATTCCCCTGCCCTACCACCCCGGCAGTTGTGCTGTTTTGTTGAATTTTTTAATTTTTCATGGTAAAATAGGTGCCTGCTCCCCCGCCACCCAACCCGCCCTGGCCCATGTGTGTGCGTCTTGCTAGGTGTGTGCCTGCCCTATCCCAAGTCCTCTTTCGGAGTCAGGTCTCTGCCCTTAGATGTGCAAGAGGCAAGCATGTGATTGTGCAACACTGCCTTCCCACACTGGCCTACAGCACAGCAGCTTGGAGGAGTCATGGTGGTGGTGTGAGCAGAGATAAGGAGCTCAGTGTGGCGTGCTCAGGTGGCATTTATTTATATTTTTTGTTTGCGGCAAAAATCCCTGCTCGGGGGCTGGACGGTGTTGGTGTTGGTTCTGGGCCAGGGGTGGAAAACAGTGGGGCCTGGCCCGGCACGGAAGTGCATTTTCAAGGTAGCTAAGGGTGCTTGCAGTGTGGATTGGACTATGGTGGCCTTGGCTGGCCTTCTTCTCCTACAGGGCAGCCTTGAGACTGAGAGGTATCCGTGGGTTGGCAGCCTTTAGCTCTAGCAGAGCACCAGCCAGCCAGTCCAGACCAAGACCACCAGCAGTAAATTAAGTCATTCTTTTGTTTTCTTCTTTTTTCCATATTCTGTTTATACTCCTCATCCCCCGTGCCCCTTCCAGACTGACCCTCCCAGCCCCAACTTCCTGGAATAACTGGGGTTTACCTTTCTGCCAGGCCCGAGAGCGGAGTCTGTGAAGAGTCGAGCTTCATCCTGCGGTCGGAGGATTTATTTTCCTCCATTTTTCTCCCTGATCCCCATTGTTGGGGTGCACACGCCAGACTTGCATGCGTGGAGGCACGCACACATCCGCAGACGTCCTGCAGCATCCACCCCTTCTGTGCACCCTACAGACCAGCACTTCCCCAGGCCTCCAGTCATTCGGTGGGAGGCGCAACCCTCCCTCCCCTCCCAGGAGAGGAGAGGAGGTTGTCCTCCAATGCTCAATCCTCTCCTCCCACCAACCCCTGACAGCCGGGCCCTTTCCCAAACCTGGGTCGCCGGTGTGGCGCAAGGCGTGGCATCCAGCACCTCAACCCTCAGTGCCACTGGGCCGGCTGTGAGTGAAGTCATTCAGTGAGCTTAGCAGCTTTGGTGACTGGCTGTCAGTCAGGGACTTGAGTAGGTGGGTAGTCCGTGGTGAGTGGTGACAGTCGCAGTTGGGGGGGGTGGACGGTTCCAGCTCCAGGCTTCAAGGCTGAGAAGGGCTGCATGAACTGGGCTGGTGGGTGGTGGCACTTGCAGGCAGGCCAGGCCACAGCACAGGTTCTGTAATGTTCTGGATGGTGTCTCGACAGGTCAGTAAAGTCACTCTCACTCAAGTCCACTAGTCACAGTTTGTGGAGATGGACATGAGCTACTGCTTTGTTTTCTGCAGCTTTTATAATAAGTAAAGTAAGCCAACGACACACCCTTTGGATTGGAACAAAATCATTCTTTTGGGGGCTTTGCCTTTCCCTTTAGGTAGGGTTAAAATAAACAGTCACTTCCTGGGTGGGTTAATGTAACTAACTGATGCACTGCTACTGTTGTTGTGTTGCTTGCAGGAAGCTAATTTAATTGCTCAATTTAGACAAGCAAGTGGTATTCTGAGATGGTTCCACCCTCGGAACGCACCAGCGATAGTGTGCTTATCATTAGGGTGCCAGTCTTCAATTTCACTGATTGCCATTTTTGTTGGTGGGGGGCTGTGCCCCCCTACTAAGGATTACAACTCCAGGGAGGGTGGACCTCGGGGAGGGGGCGGCGAATTTCAGTTTTTGGTGCCCTAATAACTGGTGCATTGACACCGGCACCCTGAATGAGTGCAGTGTTGTAAGACATGACCTGACCTGAAGTAAAGTCACCCAATAGAATGAAATATTGTTGTGCTATAACCTGGCTGTTAGTGTATGTTTGTACTACTACTAGTAGCACTAGCAAGCAGATTGTAAGCAGGCCTGGCAAACCAGGCACTGCAGAGTCAAGTGCAGCGCTTGAAACATTTGATTCGAGCAGCTACCAGCTGGAAATCAGCTTGCATGTTCGAGCAGGCAGTTTGCTGCTCGAACGTGCACACAGTGGTCTTCTAGGGGCCTAACTCTAACTGGCACTTGGCTCCGCCCCCAGGCCCCCACTCACTGGTTGTTGCCCCTCCTGTTGAAATCTGAAATGGTGTCTCTGCTACTTTCTCTCACCAGTCCAGTCACCATCAATCAGGATAGGAGCCCAGACTCCCCCTGACTCAGGACAGACAGTACTAGAATAGTCAGGTGCTCAGAGTCATGGTGGATTCACTGGACCGGTAAGTAATCAGCTAGGCTGCTCGGAGGGAATTAAATATTGGTGCCAAGTATTGAGTATCCAAAAATGCTTGTGGGGCTGTGTGTGTGGAGAAGGGAATAAGGACAGCAGCTACTGTGTGGGACTAAACTGTGCAGTGAAGTGGAGCAGAACTTAAAGCTGTCTAAAAATGAGCAGCAACAAGCATGAGGACTGCTCATTATTAGTACCCCCTGTGTAGTGCTCAGATAATGATGTACAGTCAGGGTTGGATTGGGGTACAGGGGGACCATCTGAAAAGTCTATGCAGCAGCCATCTGGATAATTAATAAAGGAGGGGTCAGGTTGGCACATTCTTATCAGTATTCCACTTACATTTACCATTTTAACTTTATGTTTGCATCTTAAATTTAGTTGTAGTGCCCAAAAAAAACCCATTTAATTAGAAAATTGATGAAAATGAAAATTTTAGAAGGTGGTCAGGAACCCAACAGAGGGGTCCCACCTGCAAATGTCCAGGTATCTGGCTAGGCCAGTCCTACACCTCTACTTTGTGTACAGCAGAGTCTCCAAAAATGGTTCTGGTGCTATGTGCATTGGAGGAGGGAATGAGGACATCAGCTACTTTTTGGGATTATACTGTTACAGAAGTGAGGTGAAAAAAAAACAAGGGAAAGGTACCAGGAATGTGTTATTTTGCACCAGAGAACACCAACATTTTGACAGCTTCTGGGGGTCTAGGTGGCCCCCCTGGGCCCCCGGCCCATTGTTTTGGGGGCCTGGGCCCCGAACACTATCGCATGTTAGTAACGCCTCTGCCTCAAGGGAATCAACAAAGTCCAAGAAGGTTGCATCTTTCAGAAAAAGAGATGTGCAAGAACAAGGGGTGCACTTTGATGATAGAGGGGGGGGATGACTCAGGGGCAATGTGAGGAAGTATTTTTTTCATGGAAAGGGTAGTGGACGGATGGAACGGCCTTCCTGAGGGGGTCATGGGGTCAGAACCAGTGGGGGAATGCAAGAATGCATGGGACAGACATAGGGCAGTTCTAGTGGGGGGAAGGAGGAAGCAGGCTGTTGATTAACTAGGATTTGCAGCTTATCCAATAGGTAGGGAAATGGGTAGACTAGGTGGGCCAAGCAGTCCTTATCTGCCATCAAAGTCTATGTTTCTATCTTCTAAGTGGCTGAAGCAACTGTTTAAAATACAAAACGTAGGCCACCATTTGGGATTTAGTTATAATTTGCAGCACTCCCTTGGCTTTGGCCAGGTCATGAGTTGGGTCTGTGGCCATAGATTCTAAATGGGCACAAATTAGAAGGTTTGATTTGGTAACAGCGCTGCCTTGGTGGCAAGAAGTTTATGCTGCACCCAGCATGTGCCATGTGCCTTCTTGTGCTTTTCAAATGACCTCTCCATTGCCTGGGCAAGGGACTGCAACTCTTTGAGTCACTTAGGACTTTTCTGATAGAGATAAAACAGTTGAGTCAGAAAGTTTAAGACTTCATTGAAATTTTTGTTATCCGAAGCCTCTTTTATGGCCAGTTCTGATCTGTGTGAGAAACAGTGAACAGCTTTCTTGTGCTGTACTGTCTGAAGATGTTTCCATATGGTGTCAACTTTTAGCTGGGGGCATGTTATCCCTGCAGTTAATGCCTCGGCTCATCTCTGTCCTCACAGCAAAATTTGCAACTAACACACATTGCAAAGTCTCCCTCACTGCTTATCTGTAGCCGGTATTTTCAAGGTCATATTTTTGGCTCCATCCTTCAGCAGTTGCTAGTTTTACTCCAGCCATATCAGACAGACTGCAGTTATTAAAAATGTGAAGTTGGGGCAAACAGAGGTGTCTGGGTGAGCACTGCACTTAACACATTTCAATGGCTGTACTGGGAATGTTGGTCATGCTGCATTATAAGTGCAGAAAGGCAGCTCAGCTGCATCCTGCAGAGCCAACTGTGCAGCAGTGCATGTTGGTCAGAACTCGAGGAACTGCGAGTCTGTCCCCGCCTCAGTCTCTCTGCAGCCTTTTGGCCACCTCCTAGCACAATGATTTCATGGGAACAGCAAGAGTAGACTCTTGACAGCAGAAAGAGGGGCAGACGGACTCAGGGTTAAATGAATTCTCCCAACATGGACTGTGGCAGCAGATTTGCTCCCCCCCCCCGAAAAAATAAAATTGTCCGGCACTAGACACATTGGTTAAATTCCCATCCTTAACTGTCTCGACATCCCTCCCATGATATGTTATTGTGCAGGGCAGAGGTCATGGTTCTGATCACACTGCATAGCAGGGCACATTACTTAATTTTTCACACTGGGCTGGCACAATGATGACCACACAGCACAATGTTTTCACTGCAGAAGCAGGGCACAACACTTGAACTGCTGAGACAGTTTGAGTAAAATCCCCAAATCAAGGGTACAACACTTCAGTAGTTCAGTAAATGTCTCTTTTCCCATCACTGCAAAAGCAGGGCACAAAACTGCCAGCCCCCATCACTGCAAAAGCAGGGCACAACACTTGGCAGCAGTCAGTAAATGTCTCTTCTTCCCATCACTGCAAAAGAAGGGCACAACACTTAGCAGCAGTCAGTAAATGTCTCTCCCCTCATCTTTGCAAATTAAGCAGGGCAAAATACTTTTAGCAGCTCAGCAAATGTCTCTTCCCATCACTGCAACAGCTGCAGGGCACAACTTTTAGCAGCTCAAAACTGTCTGTAATGTCTCTTTTCCCCAGTCACTGTGACGAGCAGGGCACAAATATTAAAATGTCTCATTTAAGCAGGGCACACAGTTTTTCACATGGTTGCACTGACTCAGCTGGGGGCTGACTTCCAGTATTCATATCTGCAGTTACAGGGCACAACGTGCAGGGCACAACTTCATTTTTCACACTTGACTGAGGGTACAAACTTTTTTTCACTGCAGAAGCAAGGCACAACGCTTAATTCAAACAGTTTGTAAATTCAGAGTCAAAAGTTGTCCTTCACTGTCAAGTCTGCAGGGTACAAACTTTTATTTTTGTAATATGTCCTGAAATTCTCTGCATTGCAGCAGTGCAGTGATTACTTGTTTGGCTTGCCGAGGTGTCTGATGCCTAATCTCTGCATTTGCAGGGCATATTGCTCCTGACCCAAGCTGGCACAGATTTTGTTCACCAGAACTGTCCTGATTCTTGAAAAGTGTGCGAGTTGCTGGGTGTTCCTTTGGGGCATCAATCAGCCCTTCGATTAGGCTGCCAACCCCCCTTGTCCTTGCTAAGTGTTCCAGGCCTTCAGCCTTGCCAGTCAGTTGTGCCCATCTTTTCATTTGCACAGCAATCCGCCCCACTGATTCTGTGTGCCAAACCAAGTGCCCAGTGTTTGTTTCTTCCCACGGTTAAATGATTCCCCACCATAAAGAATGAAAAGTTTCTACTTTTTTTTTGTAGAGTACTCGATCCTCCTGCTGTGCAATGCTGCCAAAAACTGAATCTCAGCCTGCTTGTCGCTGTGTCTCAGCCACTCTCTTCTCCGCTTCTTTTCTCTCGGGCTCTCGGTCTCCTTGGCTTCTCTCAGGGTCTGGCTCCTGGGCTCTCCGCTGTCTCGGCCTCCTCGAGTCACCGTCGCTGGCAGGTTGGTCACTCCTCCTGACTGCCTCTGCCCTAAGAAAAAAAAGAAAAAACAACAATTACTTACTACCAGATGCAAAACATGACCAGTAAATGAAAAAAAAGTCCTACCCCCCCACACAAAAAAAAAAACCTCAAGAAACTTTGTACTCACCACTCTGAAACTCCTGCCTGCTCCCTGACCAGCTTCTTCCACTGGTGATGCTGACACAGCAGAGGACAAAATCACATTTCTCTGATGCTGAGAGCAGGTGGGGGAGAGGAGCTGGGAGGTCCTTCTCAACAGAAACAGACGGCTGGGTGCACAGGGGGTGGGGCGCGGGGGAGGATGAAAGAAAAAAGTTACTTTGATAGAAAAAAATTTCAAAGATGCAGTGCCTAAAAAATCCATTTTTAAATTAACTATTGCGAGTTCTGAATGATTAGCAATGACTGCTAATCATGCTGGCAGTTGAGTCGCATTTCCCGATTCTTGGGTCACAAATTGTGATGCGAACCCACTTAATTTATCCCTTGTGACTGTATGTCTGAACATACAACTAAATGTTATCCTAGTCGATAGGACATCCAAACATGGTGGTGGCTCGCCATCTATCTAAAACACTCTAAAGGGACTGACCTTGCCTGTGTCAGGCCTCGGATGCCCCACCCAGGTACTGGCTATTAAAGTACTACTGGGAACCCACTATAAAGCACTCACAGTTCTATCTGGCTACATACCACCTAAAAATCTAGCCTCTGGTCTCCATGGCATTCTGGACTATCTCTGAGCCCAAAATCACATTGCCGAGACAATTTTAATGGGTGACTTCAATATAAACTGGCTATCACTAGCCAGTAGCTCTACTAAGGATGCTTTATCAGCCCTACACCTCACTTAACTATTCAGTTCCCCAACCAGAATAAATGATAAAACTGAGACAAGCACCACACTTGACTGGATTATCTCAAAATAGCCGGATCACATCTCAAATGTAACTGTACATCCTGACTCACTTAGTGACCACTCACCCGTTACCTGCAGTTGGTCTAACAGTCTCCATAACCCCCTCCCCAAACTGTCTACAACAGAGTTCTAAAACGTGGCCACCTGGACCTCCTAAAACAACCACTGTGCTACCAGGACTGGGCTCTACTGGACCACACCGATGACGTCAACGCAGCTCTTGAACACTTTGTTAAGGTCTTCAGTGCTGCCTGCAACATACATGCCCCATCAAAACAGATGAAGGTCCATGGCACAGTGCTTCCTTGGATCACTCCTGAGCTACTTGCCAGCATGAAACAATGGGATCATTTCTGGCACCAGGCCAAGGCATCAGGTAGTCAGCAGGATCTGCAAACCTATAAAGCTGCAAGAAATGCCTGCACACGAGCTACTGTATTTGCCAGGCAAAAAGTAAGCACCATAGGGAGATGCTGGCCGCCACATGGGGTGACAGCAAAAAATTTCTGGTCGAATATAAAACATATTACTAGTAAAGATCCAAAGATGTCACCTGCAATGCTAAACCTGGATGGCACCCCCACTCTTGACCCGCTTAAAATTGCGAACACTTTTAATGATGCCTTTACTAACCTGAGTAGTGTCCTACCACAAGACTTCTTTGTTGATACCTCTACTAAATCTATCAGTCCCCCTGAGGACAAGATCACTGAGCGCCCTCTCTTCTACTTCAAGAAGGTCTCAGTGGCCCAGATTAGAAAACTCCTGAAATCAGTGCTGGGAAAATCGAGGCATAGTGCTGACTCACTGGACCTTAAGCTCATTGCTCTCACCCTTGAGGAAGTACTCTTACCCATAACAAAGATCCTTAACCTCTCCCTAACCCTGTCACAATTCCCACAGGTCTGGACAACTGCCCTTGTGACCCCAGGACATAAATCTGGTGACTGGGCCCTGCATAACAACTATAGGCCAATATCTATCCTCCTTCCCCTCTCCCAGGTTCTGGAAAGAATTATTGCCAACCAGCTTGTGGATTACCTTGAAAAATACTCCCTCTAGTGCCCACAACAACATGGTTTTAGAAAGGGGCACAGCACCACCACAGCTCTGCTCAAATTCACCAGCTCCGTTTAGCAATCGTTTGACCAAGGCAGTCTTGTAGGAGCAGCCTTTATTGATTTAACAAAGGCATTTGACACCGTTAATCACCCACTCCTACTCGAACAACTATCTAAAATTGGCTATCACTCGATATGCTGCAGTGGTTCAAAAGCTATCTTGGAGACGGATCGCAGCGGGTGAAGATATCTAATGTTGTCTCTGAACAGCGTCCGGTTCTTTCTGGAGTACCACAAGGGTCAATCCTGGGTCCACTCCTCTTTAGCATCTTTCTGAACAACCTGCCATCTGCTTGTCACCAACGGACCCTCCTCTATGCAGATGACGCTGTCATCTTTGCAAGTCACTCAGATCCAACCCTGCTTGAAAGCAATCTGCAACTCAGATTCTTAGAAGTTGAAAAATGGTTTAGCGCACACAGACTAGTGCTAAATTACAAGAAGACAAAAGTCCTGTTGTTCTCATCTGCATGCAACAAACATAAGGCTCATACCCTAACGATTATGAATAACCAAGGAGCCCCCCCCCCCGAACAAATCCAGCACTTCAAGTACCTGGGTGTAACCTTGGATATCACCTCACCTATGTGCACCATATTGAGAATGTTGCCTGTGCTGTTAATATTAGGATTGGGCTACTATATCGATATAGAAAGCGTTTAACTCCTGAAGCTCTAAAACTAGCAATCCACAGTTCAGTATTAATCTGTCATTGATTATGGCTTTATCATCCATGGAACTGCTACCACCACAGCACTCAACAGACTAACTGTCGCTCTGAACAAGGCCTGTAGACTTTGTACGGGTGCTGCCCATCTCACCCACACTTGTGAGCTCTATGCGCAGTCGGGTTGGCTGCAGCTAAGTAACAAGATCAAATTTCAAATGTGCCTTCTTATGAAAAAGGTGCTCCTTTGGGTGTGGGCTGCCTCATTAACAAATCTCTCAAGACCCAACACACTCGCACCTCAGTAACAGAACTCCTCCTTGTTCCAAGGTGTCAGACCACCCAATGCCAACGATCCTTTCTTTTTTGAGCCCCTGGTTGGTTCAGTGGCCTGCATCATGAATTGGCTAACCTACCCAGGTTAGGCCAGTTCAAGCAAATGCTCAGACAACATCTCTTATCTGAAAGTTCCTGTGACTGCACCTCCTAACTCCTAAGTAATACTGCTCCTCACTTCCTCTCCCTCCTTATTCTTTTTCCCCCTACTATCTCTCCCCCCTCCACTGTGACCAATTTTGGATCTCCTGCCCTCTCTGGAACCACCACCCTTTCTTTTTCTCCCCTGCCTTCCCTCTGCTTACCTCTCTCCTCCCCGCCCCGCCCCGGTCAGATTATGACAAGGCCTGTGGCTGCTACCTACCTCTTCCCCTAGGTCTTGTGCTCCTCTACCCCCCTGTCTCATGTTAACTCCGTGCTCTCCCCCTCCTTTTTACCATTGGCTAGTTATCATGAACCATGAATTGTACTGCATTGTTGTAACTCAATTGTTAGTTCTCCTAAGTCTGTTTGAAACCCTCAAACTCTGAACTGGAATCCTTGTTAATTAGCTGCTAGATGCACTTTAAGCACTTTAACTCTGTAGTCTGTTTATGATGGCTGATGTGGAATCCTTGTAAATGAACTGTTTGGCATTCTTAGCACTATTTTTTGCTGTTTTGTGGATTGCGCTAGTTATTTGCATTCAAATGTGTCTGTTCTCCTCTGTCTGTTTGTAAATCCCCCCCTCTCCCCACTGACGTGGAATATTTGTAAATGAGCTGCTTGGCACTCAAAGGTACTTGTAATCTGAGATTGAATAAATAAATAAATAAAAATACTGTTTAGACTGTAATGGAAAAATGTATTTATCTTTATTCTCCAGCACTGAAAATGAATGAAGACTACTGTTTATTTTTTTTTTTTCATATGTACTTTTTCTTCCTAAGCCCTGGCAGGTGGCTGCGGCCCTCCAATTGGAGGGACTCTCTCTCTCTGGTTCCACCACTCCCATGGTAGGCGGCCCCTGGTAGTTTTCCCGTGGCGGGGCCGGGAGGAGGTTACTGACTTCTCCCCCCTCCCGGAGACCTAATTCAGAATCTGTGGGTCCTGTCCTGGGAGCGGCGGACCATTATCGAGCCTGCCAGGCTCACTTTTCCTGGTTTCGCCCGGCCCCCTCCCTGCCAACACAAGGATGTCGGTGTTGAGCCTCGCGACCCATACTGTGCTCCAGACACCACTAGAGGGCAGTCAGCAAGCGGGATGACTAGTCTCCATCCGCCCCCGGAGAAAGGAGAGCAGTCCTCCGGATGCTCAATCCTCTCTCCCCCTGCCGACCCCCGGCGGCCCAGGCCTGTTCCTGAACCCAGTTTGCCAGTGTGGCGTCCAGCGCCTCAACTCTCAGCACCACTGGGTCAACTACTGTTTATTTTTATAGCACTACACCATAATAAAAGTGTCAGTGGCTTAGCAGGTTGTACACTCACCGCTAAGGTGAGAAGAACTGAAAGCTGTAGGTTCATTGCATCCCCACACCAGGAAAATGGGTTAAATCCCAACACTGACACTATAGTGCAGCATAAGGGGGGTGTTGCACTCCTGAGGTGCCGTCTTTCGGAGGAGATGTTAAACCGAGGTCATGTCTGCCTGTTCTGGTGGACATTAAAGATCCCATGATCTCAAAAAGAGTAGGGGAATTTTCTCGGTGTCCTGTCCAGATTTCCCGCCAAATTTCCCCATTCACTAAAAATACCGTCAACAGCTTAATCTGCTTCAACGTCAGTTTGATTTCCATCTGTATCCCACCCTCCCTCCCCTGGGACGAGACTGAGAATAGGCAGAACTGTGTAGTCCTCCTTTCCTGGTCAGCAAAAACTAAATAAGTAAATAATTAGGTGCCATGGCAGAAATTATGTAGGCAGCCCAGCCTCTACATTTGGACGTAACTCTCTCACTGACAGGTCACTGGCAGCCTATCAATATGTGCTGAAAACTGAATAAATTCACTGAGAACTGGTAAGATTCAGAGGCTAAGGAGATCCTCACGTCTAGTGCATTGAAGTAAAATTACTTTTAAGAATTTAGTAAAATAGTGCTGGTTAGCTTTTAGACTTTTTTTTTTTCAAACACTGCACAAAACTGAGTTCTGTTTACTGTACATCTGACAAAAAAGGATTCTGTTTTTCAGTTTAAAGTGACCCCTGCTTTCAGTGCACTCAGTTTGCAACACATACCCTTGAAAAAATAAAAGAATGCCACCTTGCAACATAAATAATCTGCAGCTTTTTAATTTTTAGATACAGATGAAAATCTTCTAGCTTTTTAGAAAGATGCCATTGTTTATTTTATGATGCTGGAAACTGAAGTCCCAGTGGAATGTTTCTCTGCAGCTGTAACTTTCTCTGCATTATTTCATTTACAATTCATGTGCTCACTGTCAGTCCCATTTCTGTCCATTACGTGACTACCTTTTCATTTGCTTTCATACAGGGTGCTATTTAGAAAAAATGCATTTAGCACATGTACACTGCTTGCTCTTCTTTGTTACCTTAAGCCCCTTGAGTTTTTCTATATGGCTGTTTTTTCGGAGTTAAAATTTATACAGTCTTTTTTTAATTTGGCAAATCTACATGAAAAGTGCAGCAGTGATACCAGACATCTGTTTAACTGTAATTGGTTGGGAAAAAAAATTACATGGATCAAGTGCAGAGCTGCTGGACTCCAAAATGTTCAAGAATCTACCAAGAATCATAACTGACATATCTTCTTCGAGGATCTGTCTTCCATTAGGCCACACCTTTGGAACTATACCTGCATCAGCGCTAGCACCACACACAAACTTTTGCTAGCGGGGGGCTTCCCGTGACAATGTCATGCGTCGGCATCTTTATAAACATGGGTGGCCCCATCATGCCTCAGGTCTTTTCCTGTAGTCGTCGGACGTGCTGCTGGAAATGCCATCAGCTAGCCATTGCAGTTTATTCTTTATTTTATAAACAAAGTATTTTCATCATCTCTGCATGCTGCCTAAATCCAGACACTTTATTTCAGTTCTTTAAAGAGACTTACCAGCCTCGGCCCCTGCACCTGATAAATAGGTGCTGTACGTCATGGGGCTGCTTCTAATGTACATCTTGCTTAAAATAATTGGGTTAGTAAAAAAAGTACAACGCTCGTAAAATTAGAAATACTGGGTCCCAAGGACTTCCCAGTTTCTGGTGACGCCCACGCGCTCTGCAAATTTATGACATGATGCTAGGGAGAGCGCGGGGACGCGCTTCACTATACTCTATGGGTGGCACCTTTTAGAGCATTTTTTTATATTACAGTGGTCATTTGGTGATAAAACGTGGGCACTGCTCAACTAGCAAGGGCCTTGTTAGTCGACCAGTGCCCACGTTTTATCACCAAATGGCCGTTATAATATAAAAAAATGAGCAAAAGTGTGCTGCCCATGGAGTACAATGGAGTGCATCCCCGTGCTCTCCCCAGCATTGCATCATTAAATTTGCAGAGTGCGGAGCGTGGGCGGCACCAGAAACTGGGAAGTTCTTGGGACCTGATATTTCTAATTTTACAAGCACTGTAATTTTTTACTAACCCGATTATTTTAAGCAAGATGTACATTAGAAGCAGCCCCATGAGGTATAGCACCTATATATCAGGTGCAGGGGCTGTTTCATTTAACTTGGTAGTGCAGAGAGAAAACCTACAAGGAAGACATACATGAGCTGTTTGGGCTGATCTCACAATGTAAAAACCTGTGAGACCTGCCAGAGATTTAACCAAGCTACAAGGCGACGCTGTAAGAAAGCTCTGGAAAATTTCATTTTCCTTAAACCTTAGCAGCCATGAAGAAGGAGCAAGGCCTGATATCTACATCGCTGGCCCTATCAACTAAGTCAAAGCCAGCAAAGCCAAAGGACAGGGACAGGTCATCATTACAACCCTTCTCTTCATCAAGCCATAAGCAGAAACATAGGGATAAGGAGAAATCTGCTTCCTTGGCGAGATCCCGGTAGCTGCAAAGGCCTAAAGGTACTTTTATTGCATCATCGACTGCTCAGCGGGGTTAGCGACAGCCCCACTGACTATTGACGAGGCACCAAGGTTGGAGCTTGTCTCAGGTACTGCCATACCTGCAGTGGACGGTACATTGCCATCGTCATCAGGTCAAGACCCATGATTGACAAATGTGGTCATGGCCCCCTGGCCAGGGCTTTGTCGACACTCAAGCTATGCTGGCATTGCCTTCTGAGATGATGACATATTTTGCCAGGCTTGCCTGTATAGCCTGTTATACTGTCAACGGGGTTCACCAGCTCCCAGCACCCGTCGACGACAACATTCAGTACACAGAAAATCCTTCCTTCTCAGCCACCACCAGTGTCGCTGATGCATTCAGCGATTCCTGTCGCCAACAGAAAGGTCAGCGATGAGTTTGGATACAATCCTGACCTCACGATGGAGGAGGTACGCACCCAGGTCTCCCCCTGAGGATTCTACTTTTCATTTTGTGATGCAGTAGATGCAAGCTGATATGGGCTTGGCTGTGGATGAGGAAGATTCAACAAAAGGGAACCTTATGGAATTTCTGGAGGTTCCCTTATACTGCCTCCATTATAATTCCACCAGTTTATCCTGCATTGGAGGATGCGACCTTTGCTGCATGGTACAGACCTAACTCTCTGCCTGCAGTACCAAAAAAGGCTGATAAGCAGTATCCTGCCCAAACTGCTAAACCGTATTATGCAGACCAGCCAGAAACTTACCCAGTCCTCATTATGACTGCACATGATAGGTCCGGAGCACCTAAACACACGAGTACCTTTGCCTGCTGACAAAGAATCCTGGAGGTGGATGTGTTAGGCAGGCACACCTGTGCCTCACTAGGCTTTAGAATTGCAAATTAGCAGGCCCACGTGATCAAATATGAGAATAGCTTGTGGAAAGCTGATAAAGCTGCAGCCCAAACTTTGCCAGATGGTTCTGCCAAAAATGAGTTAATTAAAACTCTTAACTTCTTGGCTGAAGTAGGCAAACATTTGCTCTGCTCAGAATATGATGTCTCTGTTGCCGGGCAGCAGCCTCTGGTAATTTTATGAGATAATATTCTTGGCTAAGGGTTGCTGGTTTTGCAAATGATGTACAGCAAGCAGTTTTGAACACCCCATTCAGAGGGACTAAACTGTTTGGTTATGATGCAGAAGAAGCCCTCGGAGGCCTTCAGACATCCAGAATGACTCGAATGTGTGCAAAATCCCTCTACCCTATTTCTGCTAGGGGATGTGGGAGAGGATCCTTTCGTCATCTTGCTGCCAGAGATGGTCGCCTCTACCATGAGCAGGGCTGAAGTAAAGGCAGTAGCCCCTTGCAAGGACCCCTGCCCCCAGGTGCCCATTCAGAAGAATCCAAAGGAATATGTGCCTGTGGTTGTCTCCCCCCTCCAGCTGTGCATGACTCATTGCAGATGGTTTTCCCACCCCTGCTATTGCCTCCAGGGGTGGTTGTGGTGGTGGTGGGGTGGGGAGAATGTCACGGCACCTCAGCCAGTGGCAGGAGATTGCAACAGATGAGTGGGTACTGGAGATAATTGCAAGAGGGCATGCTTTATAGCTGCTGGACACTCCTCCATAGCATCCTCCCCCTCCTTCCAGTTATGCTCCGGGAGGTTTGTCCAATCTGAATGAAGAAGTGCAGTCATTACTCCTAAATCATGCTATAGAACCAGTTTCTTCTCATCAGAGAAAGAAATAGCTCCATTCCAGGTACCTCCTGGTCCCAAAATGGACAGGAGATCGGTATCCTTTGTTGGATTTCAGAGAGCTCAACCTCTGCATAGAGTACAAGAAGTTTCACATGGTATGCCTGCAAGCTCTTATTCCCCTGCTGTAAACAGGGGACTGACTTTGCTCCTTAGACATGAAGGATGTTTACCTCCATGTCAAGATCAGAAAAACCCACAGGAAGTACCTTCACTTTATGCTGGAGGAAGTGTAGTACCATTTCAGATTATTGCCCTTTGGCTTATCTTCTGCGCCACAGATCTTTACCAAATGCTGAGCAGTAGTGGCAGCAGCCCTTCGCAGAGAAGGTTTGTATATCTTCCCATGTCTGAACGACTGAGTCTTGAAGGCCAGCTCCAGGGAGTCTCTGTTATGTACCCTACCACGGACATGACAGTTGTTCAATGACTTTGGAGTCATAGTGAGTGTGCCAGAGTCTGTCAAGACTCCCTGTTGGGGACTGCAGTACATAGAAGCATTTTTGACACAGAGAAAGGGAGTGCTTTCCTACCATTTGACAGAGCAGAGTGCCTGATGGCACAGCTAGCATACAGCAGTCGTTGTGTCCCATCAAGGACCATATTAAGTCTTCTGGGACTCATGGCTGCAGCCAATGTAACTGTGCCCATGGCCCGCTTACATATGAGGAGCCCTGTATACCGTCAGTGCAGCAAAACTATTACAACCAAGAGTATTACAGCGACAGATATCGCCAGGTCGCTGTAATGGTCCCACTGTACACCGGCACTGTGTCTCCCGGTGTTTCACCCCCATTCAGAAACTACTCCAACTCGGAGTTTGTTATTTAAAGAAGCGGGGTGCAGGGGGCGAAGCCTCCATAAAAAAACATTTGAATCATGACGGCACAGTGCAGACTGTCGGCATTGTGCCTGTTGCTGTGCTGAATGTCGACAACTATGGTGTCACTGCGACGTGGTAGATCTGAGGATCCCTGAGTGGACACTAAGAGTCCAGTGGGATCAGTTGATGGATGAGGTGAATCAAATGGTACCCATCATGACTCCTTTGCGCAGAGCATTTTTGTGGTGGATGGATCACCAAAACCTATCAGTGGGTGTTACATTTGTTGTACCACGTCCTGTACAGATCCTCTCCACTGATGCCTTCAGCTCTTACTGGGGTGCACATGGCTTCATGGCAGGAAGGTCGTGCCAGACTACCTGGTTAACTTTTTTGACTGGGTCACCATGACAGTAAACCAGGGGAGGGGCGTTGATGTAGTCTACCTGCACTTCAGCAAGGCATTCAACTCCGTTTCTCACTGGAGGTTGGTCAAGAAATTAGAACACACTGGAGTTGGGCATAAAATAACATGCTGGGTTAAAAAGTGGTTAAGTGGGAGGTCTCTGAGGGTACTGGTGAACAGTACTCTATCAAGAGAGGGTCTGGTGACTAGTGGAGTACCACAGGGTTTGGTGCTGGGAGCAGGCCTATTCAATATATTCATCAATGACATCACAGACGAGCTAGAAGGAAAGGTGTGCCTGTTTGCAGATGACACAAAAATATGCAATAGGGTGGATATACCTGATGGGATGCAAAAAATGGAATCCTATCTAAGGAAACTAGAGGACTGGTTGAGAACCTGGCAGTTAAAATTCAGCTCAAAAAAAATATGAGGTCGTGCACCTGGGAAAACACAAGGTATAGTATACTTACTGGGAGGGGAACAGCTAATGACTACTCAGCATGAGCATGGTTCAGGAGTTATTTCTGATAACTTAAGAGAAAACAAACAATGTGAAAAGGCGTCACTGAAGGCTAGTAGACTTTGACAGAGTCCCACACAAAAGATTAGCCGTCAAATTAACCAGCCTTGGAGTGGGACCCAGGGTGGTAGCCTGTGTAAAACATTGTCTGAACAACAGGACACAGAAGGTAATTGTAAATGGAGTCCACTCTGAAGAAAGAGGGGTTACTAGTGGGGTACCGCAGGGTTCAGTACTGGGTCCAGTCCTTTTTAATGTCTTTATAAGTGACATTGCAGAGGACTGAAGGAAAAGTATGCCTCTTGCAGATGACACAAAAGATCTGCAACAGGGTTGATACACAAGGAGGTGTGGAAAGGATGAGAAGGGACTTGACAAGGTTGGAGGAATGGTCAGAAGTATGGCAGCTTGGATTCAATGTAAAGAAGTGCAAAGTAATGCACCTGGGAAACAAAACCCAGGGAAGATTACACAATGGGGAGGTAGTAACAACAACAAAATGGAAAGGGACCTGGGGTAATCATATCAGAGATGACCTTAAGGTTGGCAAGCAATGTGAGAAGGTAGGGGAGAGCTGGGGATACTGGGATGTATAGGGAGGCATCACCAGCAGAAAACAGTAGTTGTTATCCCCTGTACAGACATTTGGTGAGACCCCATCTGGAATACTGCATCCAGTTCTGGAGACCCCATCTCCGTAAGGACATAGACAGGATGGGGGCAGTTCAGGAGAGGCAATTAAAATGGTGCAGGGTCTGCAAGAGAAGCCATATGAGGAGGGCTAAAGGAGCTTAACATGTATACCCTTTGAGGAAAGGAGGGAGAGGAGGGACATGACAGAAATGTTTAAGTACCTCAGTGGAATCAACAAAGTCCAAGAGGGTAGCATCTTTCAGAAAAGAGATGTACAAGAACAAGGGGACACAATTTTTAGATGGGGGGACGGCTCAGGGGCAATGTGAGGAAGTATTTTTTCACAGAGAGGGTGGTGGACGCATGGAACAGCCTTCCTGAGGAGGTTGTGGGGTCTAAAACTGTGGGAGAATTCAAGAATGCATGGGGCAGACATAATGCAATTTTTGTGTGGGGTAGAAAGAAATAGGCTGTTGGTTAAATAGGCTCTACAGCTTATCCTCTAGGTAGGGGAAATGGGCAGACTAGGTGGGCCAAGTGGTCCTTATCTGCCGTCAAAGTCTATGTTTCTATGTCTATATAGTAGCATATTGAGATGCTAGTAGCATATTGGGATGCATAGGGAGGGGAGATCACAAGTAGGAGACAAGAGGTGATCATGCCGCTGTATAGATCACTGGTGAGACCTCACCTTGAGTACTGCATCCAGTTCTGGAGACCACACCTGAGAAAGGACATAGATCATTTGGAGATGGTGCGGAGAAGGGCAATGAAGATGGTGCAGGGTATGCATCAAGAATCATATGAGGCAAGGCTAAGCAAGCTCAACTTATACTCTCCGGAGCAGCGTAGAATTCGAGGGGATATGGTCAAGAGATTCAAATACCTGAAGGGTATCAACAATGTGTAAGCGCAGGACCTTTTTCAGGTGAACAGTTGTAACAGGACTAGGGGACATAATTTAAGACTTAAGGGTGGCAGATTCAGGGGCAGTGTGAGAAAGTATTTCTTCACAGAGCAGGGGGGTGGAACCATGGAACTAACTGCCAAGGGAATTAGTGGGAGCACAAATGGTAAAGGAATTTAAAATAGCATGGGACAGGCATAAGGGAATCCTCAAGAATACAACAACATGGGGGGTGGGGGAGTTGAAGTCATAGGCAGGCTGGATGGATCATGAGGTCCCCATCTGCCGACACATTTATTTCTATGTTTCCGTCTTGGCCCTTACCAGATGCAGGGGTCATGGTCCAAGGTGGAGGCCAAGTTGCACATAAATGTCCTTGAGCTGAGAGCTGTCCTGTACAGCCTTCAGGCATTTCAGGAGGATCTGAGTCTGGGTCCTTTGTTAATACAGACAGACACTGCCAGTGTGATGCATTATATCAACAAGCCAGAGGGCACTCATTCCTATTCACTATGCAGGTAAGCAGTGAAAGTGTAGTAGTGGGCTCTGTCCCACAGCCTACAACTGCCAGCCATGCATCTCCCAGACATCCAAAATGTCTTAGCAGACAAGCTACGCAGATCACAGTGCAGGATGCAGGAGTGGGAACTGCTGCCCTCTGTGGTAGATGACCTCTTCGCAAGATGGAGTTGTCCAGAGTTGGACCTATTTGCATCCCCACATGGTGCAAAACTGTTGCATTTCTGCTTGCTTGCTCCAGGCCCTGGAGTTTTTTGGCAAGGTACATTGTCCCTCTCTTTGAAAAGGAAATTTCTGTATGCATTTCCCCCAGTTTCTCTTAACACAGATGTTACTACTCAAACTGAGGGTGGAGGATGTCACCCTCATCGTCACTGCTGAATTGTGGCCTCGACAGATATGGTTTCTGCTTCTGCAGCAGTTGGCAGTGGAGCCTCCTATTCCACTACCTCTGTGTCAGGGTCCTTTGTTTCAGGGCAAGGGGTCACCGGTCCATCTGGACATGAAGTCCCTGCACCTGCATGCATGGCTCCTGAAGACAGCCATTGCACGTTTTGGAGTATTCCCCAAGGTTGTTGATGTCCTCATTGCAGCTAGAAAGTCTTCCACCGGACATACGTATTTCTTAAAATGGAAGTGGTTTACCTTGTGGGCTGCTTCCAGGAATTTGGACCCATTTGCTTGACCTGTAATTGCAGTGCTGGAAAATGTTATTTTTGTTTGCAATCATTTCTGCTCAACATAATGATTTCAGAGTGCAGGCTTTTATGTGTGAGCCTCCTTTATTTAATTTTACACAAAGACAGGGTGTCTTTGCATACAAGTCCAAAGTGTTTACCGAAGGTGGTATCAGAGTTTACACTGAATCAAAAGATACATCTTCCTGTTTACTACCCTGAGCATACCAATCAGGGTGAGGCACTAGTCCATACTTTGGATACACATAGAATACTGAGGTGTTGTGTGAATCACACCATGGATTGCAGAAAGTCCTCTCAGGTTTTTGTTTCATTTGCCCCCAGGAAAGAAGGTGCACCTGCGTCTAAACAGTGCCTGTCCAAATGGCTGGCACATTGTATTACGTTCTGTTACAGAAAGTATGGCAAGGAACTTCCTGGTGCGGTTCATGGTCACTTCAGTAGCTCGTTTCAGAAATGTTTCTGCTGCAAACATTTTGTGCTGCAGCCACTTGGAGCGCTGTCCACACCTTCACTAAGCGTTGCAGTCTGGACATAACCTTTAGAAGGCATGCTGGATTTGAGTTTGCTGTGCTGTAAGGCCTACTATCTTGTCTACTGTCCTTAAAGCAGGCTACTATTACCTGACAGCACCAATTGCCCACCTATTTAATAGTTCTCTAGTCCAAGAGGAATTGCCACCGAGCTGGAAAACTGTGCACACCATCCCTCTGTTCAAATCTGGAGACTCCACAGACTTGAATAATTACAGGCCCAATCTCACTGCTTCCTGTCTTATCCAAATTACTTGAAAAAATGGTCAACTCTCAATTAAGAGAGTACCTTGATCATGAAAACATCCTTAACCAAGTCCAGTCAGGTTTCAGACCTAAGCATAGCAACGTGTCGGCTCTAGCAAAAGTGTCGAATGACTGCCTAAAAGCCCTGGACAGTAAACATCACATCTACGCGCTCTTCCTCGATCTCAGTAAAGCATTTGACATGGTTGATCATTCTACACTAATCAACTCGTTGGTTAGCCTCGGTCTTGCCCCCACTGCAGTAAAGTGGTTCCACTCCTACCTTACAAATCGAAAACAATAAGTTAAAGCGCAAAGTGAACTCTCCACATTAAAAATACTGCCCCGAGGCGTACCGCAAGGTTCTATCTTAGGGTCTATCCTCTTCGCTCTTTATATCAACCATACTCTGACTCTGGTCTGCTCGCAGGAAGTGTTCATCTCTTCGCAGATGACACAGTCCTCTACACAACCAACCCCTGTCTGGACCTTGTATACAAGGAGCTGCAGCAGGACTTTATCATCCTCCAACACAACCTGTTGAACCTTAAGCTCTTATTAAATGCCAAAAAAACAAAAGCTATAATCATCTCCCTACCCTCCTCCCTAAATAGAGGGATACCTGGTACTCCATAGATTACCACCCTCCTAGGTGAACAGTTAGAACTAGTGGACAAATTTAAATACCTGGGAGTCTGGCTGGATAACAAACTCATCTTCGGTGCTCATCTAAATGAGTTGGCAAAAAAGCTAAGGCAACGTCTCGGTATTTTGTTCCGTATAAGATGCCTTCTCACCCTGAAAGCTAGAAAGCAGTTGGTTCAGCCTTCCTACCTCTGATTGAGTACGCTGACTTGCTTTACAGTCATTGCCCAATGGATGCGCTCCATAAGCTTGATACTCTCTACCATCGTGCATTGAGATTTGTTCTTAGTTTGCCATTGCAGACTTACCCTTACTTGTTGTACCAAGCACTAGACTGGCCACAAATAAATGCCCTCATATGGTTTACCGAGCTATGTCTAACAAACTACCACCCTATTTGTGTGACCTGTTTGAACATTCACAATGTACCTATGGACTAAGGAACTCCTCACTATTCCTTCTTATGATACCTTGGCTCTACTGCTGTTAGCTCCTTCTTACCAGCACTTTGGAATAACATGCAAAAAGTACTTAAGCTCTCCCTTCTGCCTAGTCTCTATATAATCAGACAGCTTCTCTACTAAAGCCTGAAAATGGCATGTGACTGCTTCTGTTAAGCGTTACCCTCTATCTGGGCAGTCCCCTAACTTCTGGATCATCTTGGCCTTCTTTTTCCGCCCAGTCGGCCGGCATTCCCACACGTTATTTACCCCTCCTTTTCCTCCCGCCTTCCCCTAGGTTGCCCCCTTGGGGGCCTTTTCCATGTAGTCTACTCCTTTACCTCTCACCTATTTGTCGGACATGCTCCTTGCACATTACCCTCCTCTGTGTTCTTATTTTCTCCCTCCTTTTGCATCCTTCTGACTTTTATCAGCATACATTGCATACTAAATGTTATGTCTTGCACTGGTCTTTTATGTTTAGTGTAGTTTATAATGATCGTGTATCCTATATCAATCTGTATTGCTGCCTGTTGTATTTCTGAACTGTTTGTACTGTTAGTAATTCTTGTCATATGTGTCCAGGACCATCTTGAAAATTAGCTTGCTCAACGATGTAACTGCCTGGTTAAATAAAGTTTGATTGACTGATTGATTGATTGAATGCCCATATCAGACTGTACCAGCCTCCCACTGCCTTTTGGAACTGCTTGGGACTTGTTCCAAAGGTGTGACCTAATGGAAGAGATAGTCATATTGTTCCATCCACAAAGCACCATAATTTAAGGATCTCCTCTCACAAAGTAGCTCACAGTTTGGTAATCACTGAACAGTTTACTACTTTACAAGATGTTCTGCATTTTTCATCAGCCACAGTATAATAAGGCTTAATAAATACAACTGGCTCAAACGCAACATTTTGGTGATTCTTGTTGGCAGTCAGGATAAACAGAGTCCACAGTTCAATGTAGTAATCAAATGGGGTGTACTCATTGTGATTAAAAAATTTAACATATCAGTGAGGTTTAAATTTTGACTTGTCCATTTTTCTGGGGTGAAGCTACAAGGCAAGCACACATAATCACGTGTGGTGGAGGTCACTCTTACAGTCTTGATGCTCTTAAAAAAACACAAGTGGTTATTATCTGCCTGTGTTGGGTTTCTTTCTTTTGTCTAAAATATTTTCAATTTCGGCAAAGAGTACATTAACGTAGCATCGCTTTCTATCTTCCACGTTGCTTGCGGGTTGCAATTCTCCCTCACAGTCATTGTGTGATGTACTGATCAGTGCACAAAAGCTGCTGTAGGATTTTTGAGATAGTCTTCTATAGGGGGAAAATTAATTTTATTAGTATTTTCGTATCGCACCAGTCCAATTAATTGTAGTCTTGATGAGGAGCTAGTCTCTGATGAAAAGAACTGAATTAAGCACAATACTGTCCCAGTTACAGGAGGCCATTAGGTCACCTTTAATATAATCTAGATTTAGTGTCCTACTCAGAAGGGGGATACAGCCACTAGCTGGAAATTAAAATCTTAAGCATTCTATCTAAAAAAAAAAAACTCACAGTCTATACAAGTTAAATAAAAAGTATTTTCCTAGGTTTAGGTCTGCTGCCTGGGGAGCTGAGCAATTTTATTTGCCTCCTGGCGACATTGCCAGCAGGCTGATGGTACCGCCTTTTAAACTGCAGTCACAATTTAGCTTTTTGAACCATGTGATTTGTGTCATGTATTTTGGGTTCATAAATACAGACTTCTTTAGTCAAGCATCTTCCAAACACACAGTGGCTGTGATATTCTGACTGCGCCAGGAAGTGGCACAAGCCTGGGTGCATCACAACTGTGATGTGCTGGGGCTAGGTCCAGGTGATATTTAATGGTGCTGCACCATGGCACAGCACCATTGAATATGGCACGGGCAGCGCACAAACTGCGCATAGTGCAGTGGCACTGTGCCAGCGCAAGCCACAGATAGGGAGCACAGGGATGCGCCAGCGCAAGTGCAGTTGCGCTAGGCGCATCAACCGCGATATTCAGCAGGGGGCATGCAAATGAGGCCATAATATATGCAAGGCGCAAATGAGGCCATTTGCATGTCATTATGGCCCTTTGCATGCCTTGCACAGGGCAGGCCGGCGGCTTGCACCTGGCGCCCTGCACAGCATGACGTGTGCTGTGGGGATCCCAGGGCATCCCCTGCCCCATAGCCGTGATCGCGTGGTATATGTTTATCATGAGATCCCTGGTAGTCTAGTGGCCCCAGTCCCTGAATCCCTGATGTGTAGAAACATGTCCAACCCTGGTGGTCCAGTGGTCCCCCTCCCACCTGAGTCCCTGATGCCACATGACATTATATTGTCCCTGGTGGTCCAGTGGAAGCCTTCCCCGCCTGTTGCCATGATGCGTGGTAAACTCCCGCCTTGGAACACCCTGGTGATCCAGTGGCACCCCACCCCCACACAGAACCTCTTGCCCACCCCCGTCTTCAGCGGGTGGTTGCATCCGCCCGCACAATGCCCTGCCGCCCTAGTCGAATGACAGGTACAGTATGGGCTGTAAGCCTATTGGTCCCCAGTGTGGACCAATGGGCTTGCAGGGCATACTGTACTAGACAGTCCCAAATATGTGACTGACTCCAGATGGGGTCTCACCAACTGTCTGTACAGAGGGATAACGAATTCCTGTTTTCTACTGGTGATGCCTCTCCATATACATCCCAGTATGCCCCCAGCCATCCTTACTGCCTTCTCACATTGCTTGCGTACTTTTAGTCATTTGATATGACTACCCCCAGGTCCCTTTCTATTTGTGTTGTTGTTAATCCCACCTCCCCCATTGTGCACTCTTCCCCTGGGTTTTTGTGTCCCAGGTGGATTACTTTGCACTTCTTTGCATTGAATCTAAGCTGCCATACTTTTGACCATTCCTCCAACCCTGCCAAGTCCCTTCTCATCCCCCCTTGTGTATCAACCCTGTAGCAGATCTTTGTGTCGTCTGCAAAGAGGCATACTTTTCCTTTCAGTCCCTCTGCATTGTCACTTATAAAGACATTAAAAAGGACCGGACCCAGTACTGAACCCTGCGGTACCCCGCTAGTAACTCCTCTTTCTTCAGAGTGGACTCCGTTTACTATTACCTTCTGTGTCCTGTTGTCCAGCCAATTTTTTACCTAGGCTACCACCCTGGGACCCACTCCCAGGCTAACTAATTTGTTTATTAATCTTTTGTGTGGGACTGTGTCAAATGCCTTGCTAAAGTCTAGGTAGGCCATGTCTGCAGCTCTTCCCTGGTCTACTACTTTGGTCACCCAGTCAAAGAAATCTATTAGATTCGTCTGACATAACCTTCCCATTGTGAATCCATACTGCCTTGGGTCCTGTGCCCCACTAGCCTCTAGGTACTCAAAATTTCTTTCTTTCTGAAGTGATGCCATCATTTTCCCTATCACTGAGGTCAAGCTAACAGGTCTGTAGTTTCCTGCCTCTGCTTTGCTCCCACTTTTGTGAAGGGGAATCACATCCACACTCCTCCAGTCCTTAGGTACCACACCATCCTCCCATGATTTGTTAAAAAGGGTAGTCAGTGGTGTCACTAATTCTCCCCTTAGTTCTTTTAGAATTCTGGGGTGAATCCTGTCAGGTCCCATTGCTTTGCCCACCATACGTTTTAGGAGTTCTTTCAGAACCCTTTCTTCTGAGAAAGGACTGGTATCAACCCTCCTATCCAGAGTGCTTCTGTTGATTGGATTAGGTACCTCCCCCTCCTCTTCTTTTGTGAATACTGAGCAGAAGTATTCATTCAGTATACCTGCTTTTTCACTGTCTCTCTCTGCCCACCCTCCCCTTTATTAAGCCCACTATCTTTCCCTTGGTCTTTCTTCGCTCCCTAATGTACCTATAAAAGGTTTTATCCCCTTCTTAACCAAGTTGGCTGTCTTTTCCTCGGGTTGGGCCTTTGCTATTCTGACTGTCTTCCCTGCTTCCTTCTGCTTGAACTGGTACAGTTCTCTGTCCTGCTCCCTCTGTGTCTCCTTATACTTCCTGAATGCTGTCTTTTTCTCTCTAACCTTCCCCTCCACCTCTTTTGAGAACCATAGTGTTTTTTTCTTTTGTTTTGATTTATTTGCTTCACACAAAGGCTTGTTACGTCTGTGATGGCAGTTTTGGTTTCCCCACTGTTCCTCCGTCTTGCCTGTTTGCTAGTGCTTTTCTGAGGCACCCTCCCATTTTGACAAAGTCAGCTCTCCTTAAGTCCAGTACCCTCACTTTTGTATGGCTTGACTCTGTGGCTGTGTTTATCATGAACCACACTGTTTGGTGGTCACTTGTTCTCAGATGGCTACCCACTTCTAGATCTGAGATCCTCTCTCTGTTCCCATTTGAGAGTACCAGGTCTAAGATTGCTCCCTCCCGACTGGGTTCCAGCACTAGCTGTCTGAGGCATGCCCCCTGTAGGGCATCGAGAATGACCCTGCTCTTGGATGTGGCTGCAGCAGAGGTGCTCCAGTTAACATCTGGCATATTCAGGTCCCCCATTAAAAATATCTCTCCTTTTTCTGCCATCCTAAGGATGCATTCTATAATTTCCCTTTTCTTCCTCTCTCATACCCATTTTAGACATAGACAGAGGGTGTTTGCTTGTCAGGCCAGTGTTCATGATTGTTCCACTGCCAGATGACCTCCTTCAGGCCAGAAGTAGAGCACCTGCCTACCCCTGACCCACCTGCCCACCCATACCTTGAGTTCCTAGCCATACAAAAGGAGAGATGGCAGTAGCAGTGCCTAGATATGCCTGATTCACTGTTGCTGATTCCAGCACTGTTGTTCACAAGGGTGGTCGTTGGACAGATACAGGACAGGGTGGTGACAACAGAGATCAGGGCCCTACCACTGCTAGCATGAGGACATGCTCTGGATATCTTTGTACTGTCTCCAGACTGTCCACCAAAATTTTTCTCATTACCTCCCAGGACATCTTAATAGTGTATCTGGAAGACTTTTCTTACCTTGCTACAAGCAGAGATCTGGTGACCGTGTTCCCTGGGCACAAGGGAACATGGGGAGTGGTTCTGAGGCACATCCTAGTCCTGAAAAGGAACAGCAGATCTGAGGCCTACCCCATATCCTGGAGCCTGGACCTTTCTTTTCAAGCACTGAAAGTCCAGAATAGTCACCTTGTGTGCCCTGCTCCCATAGCTGTATATAGGGCATTGCCTCTTTCTCAGGGATAAGTAGGAGGTATGCATTCAGGCCACAATTTTGGTTCTCAAGAGAATGCAGTGTCAGTCCAGGGAGTTCCCCTGGCCTTATTGTTTTCAAACATTACGAGTTTCCACCTGATACTTGACAGTGTCAGCTCACTCCACGGTGCAGCTTTTTTATTTCGCATGGACCCGCTACATGTTACATGTTCTATCTAGACCTTCCAGTCAATATGCCTCCAGTCTGATCAACCTTTAGCAATAGTTGCAAGATTTAGAGACAGTCTGGGACCTCATTTAAGGCACAACTTTCCTCTAACTGGATGAGCTGACTGTCTGATAACACGGCCCTAGGGAATCCATCTCGCAGTTCTATAGACCTTCTCATAATGGCCACTGTCCTCATAGTCAGGACTGGGGTTGACATATTTTAAGGCCCTTTAGGTGATCCCTAGCAGCCTTGGGCATATACATATCGAAGTTCTGGAGTAGAGTATTCTCGCATCCCTTTCTGCAGCAACCCTTTTCAGCAGCAAAGGAAATTAGCATCCTAGTACTCGAGGGGGGTCTCTCCGCTCTACCTGCGGATGTCATCATGTTTTCTGTGGATCCAGATGGGCAATATCAGTCAGGGGTAGGGTCCTCCATTTTTCCTTTATGAAAGGAAACAATGAGAATCTGGAGTTGGCCTCTAGTAGAAAACCTAGACCCAATGATAAACATCACTCCAGAAGATATCACATGCCTAGCCAGAAACAGGTTAGGCAGGCCATGGTCTAGTAAGCACGATAGGACCTTGCTGAGACCCATAGTTGCAGACCTGTGTGACAGATGGGACAGCACAGGATCGATTCCTTTTTTGACTTTTTTTACTTCAAAAAAAAAAAAGAGAGAGGAATGATGGATTTTTCTGCACTCACTCCAGAATCTAGAGTTCATCCTGGTGTGGCACATTCTCCCTTTATTAGTAAGGGAATTGCCTACATACCTTTCCTTCTTTTCCTTTCAGGCAGAAAGTGCCCCTTACACTCCCAATGGAGGGGGTACCTTGGGCATCCACTGCTCCTCATGGAATTGCACATCCCAGTTCCACAGACTGGTTAAACTGTCTGTGGAGCTGCTCTCCTGCTGTCCTGCTAAGGCCTGTTATCATGAGAGGCCAATGCTGTGGTCCATCAGGATCCCATCTGGAGTTATGGTCCTGCCTGGCTCTTGAGAGCGTAGCCATGGATAGATAGTCCAGCCTGGTTCTCAAGAGCATAGCCGTGGATAGACTTGGAGTCTCTTGCCAAGTGGTCGTTGTTGGGAGGCAACTGGGAAGGCTTTCCACCAGACCAATTTCAGGTACTTTTCTTGTGAAGTATCCCAGTCTGCAGTATCCATTATTCTTCTCAGAGGTGGACTCATATAGTGCACTTGGGCTGCTGCTCCAACTTTCCGTATGCCTATTGCTAGTTATACGGTAGCCTGTTTTATAGGGACCCATATATCTTGCAGAGTCCTTTGATCATAAAAGACTCTTGTTTATAATACAGTCCTAACTGGAGACCTGAATTGGAGACAGTTACTTTGACTCTCTTTTTCGAGCCAGCAGAGACTAGTGGTGTGCATTGCAATAAACATTACCTTGGCTCTCTTTAAACTGGCGGTGTCTGGAGGAGTAATGTATGCCCCTTTCTTGGAAAGAGAACACCTTTCTTACTGCCATTCATTTTATTTGAAGGATGTCACAGCTTCAGGCAGACATACTAGCCTTTTTGTTCGCCTGCTACACAAAGAAACATAGAAACTGATTGCAGATAAGGACCGCTTGGCCCACCTAGTCTGCCCATTTCCCCTACGTACTGCTCATATGGCAGACCCTACTTGATTTGTGGCTTAATCTCTCTTTCCTATCATTAGGATTCCCTTATGTCTATACTGTGCATTCTTGAATTCCCCCACTGTTTTTACCTCCACCACCTCCGCAGGGATGCTGTTCTGTGCATCCACCACCCTTTCCGTGAAAATATACTTTCTTATGTTACCCCTGAGTCTACCCCTTCTAGCCTCATATCGTGACTCCTTGTCCTTGACCATTTTTTTTCTGAAATATGCTACCCCCTTGTACCTTATTAATACCCTTGAGGTATTTAAAAGTCTCTATCATATCCCTTCTCTCTCTCCTCATTTCCAGGAAATACATATTGAGGTCCTTTAGTCTCTCCTCATATGACTTCTGGTGCAGTCCCTGCACCATTTTTGTTGCCCTTCTCTGAACTACCTCTGCTCATGTGGCCTCCAGAACTGGACAGTACTCCAGATGAGGTCTCACCAATGATCTGTACAGTGGCATCACCACCTCCTTTTTTCTACTGGTGATACCTCTCCCTATGCACCCTAGCATCCCATTGGCTCTCCCCAAAGCCTTCTCACATTGTTTGGTTACCTTTAGGTCATCAGATATGATTACTCCCAGGTTCCTTTCATGTTTGGTGGCCATCAGTACCTCCCACCATCATGTACTCCTCCCCTGGGTTTCTGTGCCCCAAATGCATGATTTTGCACTTCTTTGCCTTCTTGAGCTTACTTAGCTTCTCATCCCCCCCCCCCCCGGATGTCAACCCTGTTACAGATATTTGTGTCATCTGCAAAGAGGCATACCTTCCCTTCCAGCCCCTCTGCAGTTTGGCTTATGAAGTCATTAAAGAGGACTGGCCCCAGCACGAATCCCTATGGCACCCCACTGGTCACCCCCCTCTTCGGATTGAACTCCATTCACCACTACCCTCTGTGTCCTATCACTCAACCAATTTCTGACCCAGTTTACCACCCTGAGACCCACCCCCAGGCTGCCCAGTTTGTTCACAAGCCTCCTGTGTAGGATGGTGTCGAAAGCCTTGCTGAAATCCATGCTCCCTGACGAAGGGTTTTTCACCCGAAGCGCCGGGTCAAGTGGAGTGTGGTGTGTTCAGGAGATGCACTTGATTTTCAGCAATAAAGCTGTTTTATTTGCATTATTTTGCAAGTTGGTGCATTTATTTGTATTAGCACTGCAGTGCTTTACTTTCGGACTTTTATTAAATCCAAGTAGGCCACATTCACTGTCCCTCCCTGATCTACTTCTCTTGTCACCCAGTCAAAGAAATCTATCAGATTTGTTTGACAAGACCTTCCTGCTTTGAACCCATGTTGCCTTGGATCCTGTGCTCCGCTGGATTCAAGATATAACACAATTCTTTCCTTTAGCAGTGTTTCCATTAATTTCCCCACCACTGAGGTTAGGCTGACTGGCCCATAATTGCCAGCCTCCTCCTTGCTTCCGGTTCTGTGGAGAGGGACTCAATTCATCCTCCTCTAGTCCTTTGGAACTGCCCCTGTTTCCAGCGCTTTCTTGAACAGGGCTGTCAGTGGTGCTGCCAGCACTTCTCTAAGTTCTTTTAAAATTCTGGGATGTATCCGCTCTGGCCCAATTACGTTGTCTACTTTCAGATTTGCAAGTTCCTTTAGGACACTGTCCTCCGTAAAAGGACTGGTGTCCACCTCCTTTCCATTGGTGCTTCTATCACCTCACTGTGGTCCCTTCCCTTCTTCTTCTTCTTCTTCTTTGAATACTAAACAAAAATACTTGTTCAGGGATTGCCGCTTTTCCAGGTCCTCATCCACACATTCCCCTCTTTCCCTTTTTAGCCTCACAATCCCACTCCTGGACTTTTTTCTTTCACTAACATACCTGAAAAATGGCTTGTTTCCTTTCTTTATTGCCTGGGCTGTTTTTTCCTCTGTGGGCGCCTTTGCGCTCCTAACTGCTTTCTCCACCTTCCTCTGCTTTTCCAGATACATTTCCCTGTCTTCCTCCTCCCTCTGTGTTTCCTCGTACCTCCTGAATGCCAGCTTTTTCACTCTTGCCTTCCTGGCCACTTCCTTTGAGAACCATAGTGTTTTTTCTTTCTCTTTTTTTTGCTTAATTGCCTAACACAAAGGCTTGTTGCCTTGTCTGTGGCTCCCTATAGATTCACCCTCTGTTCCTCTACACCCCCCCCCCCACCAGAGCTTTCTTGAGATAATCCCCCAACTTTGCAAAGTCGGCCCATCTGAAATCCAGGACCTTCACTTTCATGTGGTTTGACTCCTCCACAGTTCTCACATTGAACCACACCGTATGGTGATCACTGGGCCCCAGGTGGTTAACCACCATTACATCTGTAACTCTGTTCCTGTTGGTGAATACTAGGCCCAATATCACTCCCTCACAGGTGGGCTCTACCACTAACTGTCTGGGGCAGGCCCTCAAAGGGCATCCAGGATGTCCCTGCTCCTGGCTGTGACTGCCGAATGGGTGCTCCAGTCAACATCCGGCTCGTTGATGTCCCCCACCAACAGCATTTCCCCTTTAGTTGTCGTTTTGTGGATGGTTTCCACTAGTACCCTGTCCAGTTCTTCCCCTCGTTCTGGAGGTCTGTGGAGCACACCCATTTCTCATTTCTAGGGTAACCCACAGTGCCTCCGTCACTTCCTGCATTCCCTGTACCTCATTTGCTTTAATGCCCTCCCTGACGTATATAGCCACTTCTCCTCCCTTTTTACCCACCCTGTCCTTTCTGAATAGATTGTAACCTGGTATGGCTATATCCCAGTCATAATTCCCAGTGTACCATGTCTCTGTAGCAGCTGCAATGTCCAGGTCTGCATCTGCTATTAAGGCCACTAGTTCTGGGATTTTATTTCCCAGACTGCAGGCATTTGTGCACATAGCCTTCCAAGTCTTGCTGCCTTCCCTCCTAACAGCTATCCTCCTTTCCTCCTGTCTTCCCTCTATATCCCTTCTGTTTTTCCTCCCGTTCTTCCTTATCTTTGACATTCTACCTATACTGGTTTTGGGTACCTTTGTTGATTTCCCAGCCTTGGGGTTCTCCTTACTGTGTGTTTCATCCTTTTGTGGGGCAGTTTGATTCTTCCTTCTTACTTCCACCACCCCCTTTGCTAGTTTAAATGCTTGCCAATGAAGCATCTAAACCTCTCACTGAGGAACCTGCCCCCCGCCCGGATAGATGCTGGCTGTCTCTCCCGTATAGGCCTGCATCCCTCCAATGGGGCCCCAGTCTCAAATGAAGCCAAATCCTTCTGCTCTGCCCCAGTCCTTCAGCCATGCATTGAATCTTGTGGTACAGAGTACCCTGTCCTCCCCCTTGTTGTAGACAAGTTATCCCTCCAAAAAGTTTACAGAGCATTCCACCTGTTTAAGACCCTTCCCCCACTCCCTGAACTCCTCCTACAATTCTCTAACCTTATCACTAGCCAAGTTATTTGTCCCCAGGTGGACACTGATGTCTAGTTCACCCTTCTGTCCTGCTGCCTCAGTGATCCTTAGGATGTGCTTTCCATCCCCCCAGACCATGGCACCGGTAGGCACTTGCCTTCCCGCACTCCCTTTCTTTTTGCCCCTAATCCAGTATTGCCTCTGATATCTGGTCTGTTTTAATACTCAGTGCTGAATTTCTTCAGTTTAAAGTTTGTTTTTTTTTTTCCAGTAGCAGATTATTTATTTTAGCCACTAGAGGATCCAGTTATAAGCACACTTACCCAATCCAATCCTCCTGACTGTCACATCATGTTATCCCTCCATGCACTGCATTTTCTGCTTTTCTTACTGTCATCCCTCTTTCCACTTTTTTACCTCCCTGGAGCTTGCTTCCCCTCTCTGTCCCTCAGCATCCCACTTGGCACTGCCTATCATCACTCAGGTACTGTCCATCATGAGCTTGCCCCCCGGGTGCTCCCATCTGCAAATGGATGACAGTCCCCGCCTACCACTCTACACAGGCCCTGGACATTCTCATCACTCTGGGATCATTGCTACCAACCTAATGTAAGTCCTGCAAAAAACAGGCATGTAGACTCATACTCAGGGACTTATGCTGGTGCACCCTGAAGCTTGTGCTCCTCTTCCTGCTGCTGTCAGGAGACATCCATCCCAACCCTGTTCCAATCACCTCCAGCTCTGTCTACCAGGAAAACCCCTCAGGAGCACTCTCCATAGCATCTCTCAACATCTGTAGTCTACTCCCCAAGCTGGATGCCCTACAAATCTTTACCAATCAGCACAGCCCAGATATCCTGGCAGTTGTAGAAACCTGGGTTACACTCCAAATCCCCAACCTGACTATCGCTCTTCCAGGCTACAATGTTTTCAGGCTGGAGCAGAAGTCCGAAAGAGGTGGTGAATGTGCAGTTTACCTTAAAGATTCGCTACTGAGACACCCCATCACTGCCCCCCTCCCAGCCACTGCTGCGTAGATTCTCCCTATCAGAATCTTATTAGGTGCCCATAACAAATCCCTTACAGTTGCCTCAGCATATATCCCCCTGAAAGAACAAGGGAATGGCCTTAACGCTGTCTTGTAATTCACCAGGTCCCAAGCTCCTGACTCTAAAAATGATTCTGCTTGGAGACTTTAATGTAAACTGGCTTGCATCTGATGCAGGGGTCCATAATCATGCCATCTCATTGGCCAGTCTCACCCAGATGGTCATCTCTCCAACCAGGAAAAACTACAAATCCGGCACCATCACCCTCCTGGATTGGATTCTTACCAGCCACCCAACTTGTATCACAAATACCTCAGTCCTCCCTGACTGGCTTAGCGACCATTCCCCTGTCATCTGTGAATGGTCAAACAAATTCAGCAAGCCCCCTCCTAATATCATCACTAGTAGAGTCCTACCACGGGGGCAGTTGTCACACCTCAAAACATGCCTCAACCTCCAAGACTGGTCCTCTATCTACAAAGCAACAGATGTAAATACTGCGCTGGATTACTTCATCAACACTTTCAATACAGCCTGTGACTCCTACGCTCCTTTTAAAAAGCACAAAGTCAAAGCCCTTTGCAGTCCCTGGCTGTCGGCCAGTCTCTTACATCAACTAAAATCTAGAGATCACCTCTGGGATCTGGCCAGAACCACTGGTAAAGAAACTGACACCCAAAACTATAAACGTGCACGGAATGACTGTACCAAATCTATCCGCCAAAAGAAATCTACCTACTTCAAGAATGCTCTCACGGATACCTGGGTAACAGGAGGGCATTTTGGAACAATATTAAAGAGGTCACTGGGAAGCAGCCAAAAACTTCCCCTACCTTGCTCAACATAAATGGGTCTACTATGCTTGACCCTAAAATCATAGCAAATACCTTCAACACTGCATTCACCGATCTCAGCAGTGTTCTCCCTTCTGACTTTTTCAAGGACTATGACTCTCCCTCTCCTCCCCCAATGCCTCGTCCTCTTCCTCTAGCCACCTGCCTTTTTATTTTAAAGGTGTCAAGATGCATGATGCCCGCAAATACATTACCAAAGCCATCACCAAATCCAGATCCAGCAGTGATACACTTGACCTTAAACTGCTGTCCCTCACCCTTGATGAGGTGTTACAGCCACTGACATATATTTTCAACCTCTCACTTAGGCTCATCCAGTTCCTTGACAAATGGAAATCTGCCACTGTTACTCCTGTCCATAAAAGTGGTGGCAGGGCCACTCATGGAAACTACCGTCCGATCTCTATATTGCCACCCCTCTCCAAGGCCCTTGAACATATTACAGCAGATCAGCTCACAGATTTCTTGGACAAATACAATATCCTGTGCTCGCAACAACATGGTTTCAGGAAAGGACATAGCACCTCATCTGCCCTACTGAAATTCTCTAGCATTCTTCACAACTCACTGGACAATGGTTAGTTAATTTGGGTCTGTCTTTATCGATCTGACTAAGGCGTTCAACACTGTCCATCACTGCCTACTACTTGTGCAACTTCTGAAAGCTGGGCTGTCTCCTGACTCCACTGCCTGGTTCAAAAGCTACTTGGAGAACTGGTCTGAAAGAGTAAAAATTGCAGATGTCCTCTCTGATACCAGGCCTGTTCACTCAGGTGTCCCCCAGGAATCCATTCTGGACCCCCCTACTATTCAGCTTGTTCCTGAATTCCCTTCCAAATTCTTGCTCCAAAACAATCATTCTCTATGCAGATGATGCTGTAATTGTTGCCTTCCACAAGGATCCTAAGCCTTTACAAGACAACCTTCAGCTTGGCTTCAGATCTATTGAAAATTGGTTCTCAAATCACAGTCTGGTCCTCAATAATAAGAAAACAAAGTCTATGATGTTCAGCATCTCTCATAACAAGCATAACCCCCTATCCATCAAAACCATTCATGAAGTCACCCTGGAACAGGTTCAAGCCTTTAAGTACCTTGGGATCACTCTAGACCCTCATCTAACTTACAGTACCCACGCTGACTCTGTAGCCAAAGCAGCAAATACTCGCCTTGGCCTTCTTTTCCTCGCATAGGCAACATCTTACCCCAGAAGCCCTGACTGTCACTGTGCCTAGAATGGCCTATAGGAGGGCAAGGAATTTAAAGGATGTTTTGGTGTCATCAGTAAAAGAAATTGAGAAACCCAGGAGTTGTTTGCCACCCCTACCCAATGGGTGTAGAAAATGTGGAAGATGTAAATTCTGTCCAAATATATATGAATGCAGTATGATTAGAAATCCACATGATGGTAGGATGTATGACATAAAGGGGCTTATAAACTGTGACACAAAAAATTATATTTATTTTTCTTTTTGCACATGTGGAAGATATTATGTGGGGAAAACCAAAAGAAAATGGAAAGAGCGGATAGGAGAACATCTGAATGCTATCAGGAATGGCGACTTGTAGAATGCTTGGGCCCAGCATGTGAAAGAACTTAATAATATGAATAAACATAAAGTTAGTTTCATAGGCATAGAGAGAGTAACACTGGGTCAGAGGGGAGGAAATATGGAGAACCTCTTAAGTCAGAGAGAGAGAATTATTGGATATATGTGATGGGGGCATATCAGAAGAAGGGTTCAAATGAACGTGTGGAATTGAAACCCTTTTGGGAAAAAGAAGTTAAATAGGTATAGGAATGTTGATAGTTGGAAAAGTTATCCATCTAATGGAGATTTAGTTAACCTGTACATATATAGAGAGAATAATATATATTGTTAGACTTTGGTCTCTTTGTTCCCTGTTTCCCCTCCATTGTCCAAAATTTCCACTATTTCCCTTTTTCCATTTATATATGTTATATTTTTTTCCACTATATGCATAACCTCCCTCCCCAAATACCTTTTTATATAAAAAAATCCTCTTAACCCCCACCCTCCACCCCACCAGCCCCTCATACATCCTCTTATCCCACACCCCCACACAGTACCCCAACACAACCCTCAACCCCTTCCCTCATTCCCCTCCCTCATTCCCCTTCCTTCCCGCCTTCTTCCTCTCTTCCTCCCTTTTTTCTCTCCTTCTATATAATTATATTTTTTTCTCCCCTTCTGTCTTATATTGCGATACCATAATCATGCAGTGAGTGTTTCAGTTGTGTGGTAAAAGATATCTAAAAAAATATCTAAAAAATCTATGGTGTGCTTTTTTTTGAATGATAAAGTTATACTTTAAATAATCTTCGGGTATATGTAGATCTTCTTTGTGTCAAAGTGGCAAATGAATTTCCTTTATGAAGTATATTTAAAATATTTTTTTGAAAAAATATTTAAAAGTAAAATTAAATACTAAAATGAAGTAATACCCTGGACATTTTTACATGATCTATATACCTGTTTTCTTATATATGTGTCACTTGGTGTTTTGGATAAAAGGATTTTTTGTAGAGTTTTTTGTAATAGAATGAGTATTGTCATTTTAAGAAATGTCACATGATTAGTAAAATGTGCTTTTTAAGTAACCCAGCACCCGGTGGCTGTTATCTTTGATAAAGCCTCTTTTCAGGTGAAACGTGCGTGAGAAGTTTGTCCGTGACTGCACTGGTCTACACTTTATGTTCACTGCCGTCATGTTTCTTGATATAAGTAAAAGAGTTTTTTGAGTATCAGTTAAGTGTGGTGAGTTTTCTTGTCCTATAAAGGTGTGCCAAGACTTGTTCATTTGTTACCTCTCAGAGCTCTGTTGTCTCCATTATTGACTATGGGCTTATCATCTATGGCTCTGCCCCCACTACCGCTCTTAGATGCATATCCACCTCCCTCAATAAGGCCTGCCGACTTCTCACTGGATCCCACCACTTCACACATACGTGCAACCTCTATGCACAAACTGGATGGCTGCAACTCACCAATCGGATTAAGTACTTGACCTGCACCATGGCGAAGAAGAAAATAACTATGGGCCTTGCGCCCCCTGGAGTGTGTGTACTCCTGCAGCCTAGCAATAACCCCCGCTCAACCAGGGGGTCTGAATCACAGCTCCTGCAGGTTCCACGTTGTCGTACCTCACAAGGTCAAAGATCTTTTGCCTACAGGGTGCCCAGCTGGCTAAATGGTCTAAACAGTTACATCTCCTCCACTCCTACCCTTGGTGCATTTAAATCAAGGCTCTGCATCTCTCTCATTGCCTCTAGCTCCTGTAACTGCCTCCACTGGCTGGGCCCATGAATATTTCCCTAACCATATGCAATTCTCTCTCCTGTTAGCACTTGGTTACACCTTAGCATGCACTTCCCCATGTTATGTCTACGACAATGCCTCTGGCTGCGCACCTCCTCTATAGCTCTCCGCCCCCCTCTACTCTTCCTCTCTCTTGTCCTCTATCCTCTCTGCACCTCATCCGCTATCTCCTTGTAACCTATCCTCCAAAACTTGTTTTGCTTCTCAGATGCTTTGTAACTCTGTTTAATTACATTTTTTGTAACCTTGTCCTATGTATTGAATTTGTAATCTGACTTACATGTCTTGTGTTTTGAATTGTAACTTGACTTGGAACCTTTGTAAAAGAGCCCTGGCTCAAAGGTATTGTAATCCTAGACCTAATAAATAAATAAAATAAAAAATAACAATAGAGTCCCCCACCAGGATTTGCTTCCTCCTCCTCTGGGGTCCTCTCCCTCCCTACTGGGGTCTCCAACATGCTGGACCCCCACATCCTCCTTAGTCACCACTGTGGGTGCCTCGGTGGAACAGTCCCACCCTGCCAGAGCAGCATAGGAGTTGTGGAGTGGAACCATATGAAGGATGTGCCTCTGTCCCACCGCCCTCACCTTTCCTGAGCCCACTGCAGTCCAGCCGCTTCTCCATCTTGGCAACCTTTGAGACAACCAGAGTGGACTTGGTGGTCCCTGGGCGGGGGGGAGGTCACAAGTGTGTCTGGCTCCCTATGTTACTGCTCCCTGTGTCCTTTCTTGTTTGTGTGTCCCCTTTGTCTGTTTTATTTTGCCCTTCCTTCCTTCCTGCTGTAGTCCACTTGCTGATGTGTCTGTCCCTCACTGTGGTCTGGGCTTGCTGAGCTCAAACTCCCCAGCAAAAGAGACCAGAAGTCCCTATGTGGACAGAAGCCAATAAAAAAAAAAACACACCAAATATATGCTTGCAGGTGTTAGTGTCCCTGGTGCCTGTAACTGAAACCTAAAGCCCAAGGAAGGAAATTAAAGTTGTTTTGCCATCCTGCTTCTTTTTCTGTCCATGCTTAGTACTCCTTCAGTAAACAGGCTGATCCCCTGTACCTTTGAAGTGACGGAAATAAAAGTTAATCAGTTGTGTCCTCCGACCCTTACAGGTAGAAAGGCTGTCTGAGAGTCTTTGTGTACTCACCCTGAGTTTTCTGTCAATGCCTAGAATACTTAGGTGTTCTGTATGCTGTATAACTGCCTCCCAAGTAGTCCTCACAGCTTGATTTTCAGCCTTCTTTGGGAAATAAAACCCTTTATCTATGAACAGTGCCTGCTCAGAGGGCTGGTCTTCTGCATTAATTTCAGTTACAGATGGCTTGGTGAACACCTTCCTGTGTTGTTCGTGCCCATTTACCTAGTGACATGCCATCTGTAGTGCATGCCTCAACCTATATTTACAGTGTGTATGTCGCCTTCTGAAAAAGAAAAGGCTTGAGCCTGGCAGGTCTTCAGGGCCTTCTTTCATAGGCCTGTAGCCCTCCAACCACCCAGACTATTAGAAACATAGAATCTGTCTGCAGATAAGGACCATATGGCCCACCTAGTCTGCCCATTCCCCTACTCACTGCTGCAACCCCAAATCCTGTTTGATCTGCGGCTATCCTGCTCTGCACATCTCTAGGTTACCCTTATGCCTATCCCATGCACTCTCGAACCCCCATATTGTTTTTGCCTCCACCACTTCTGCCGGAAGGCTGTTCCATGGCTTCACCACCCTTTCAGTAAAAAAGTACTTCCTAACATTACCACTGAGCCTTCAACCTTTCTGCCTCTTATCATGCCCTCTTGTTCTTGTGCAGAGTTTTCTCTGAAATATGCTTTCCACCTGTACCCTGTTTATCCCCCTAATAAGGTACTTGAAAGTCTGTATCATATCTCCCCTTTCCCTTCTTTCCTCCAGTGAATAGATATTAAAGCCCTTAAGTCTTTCCTGGTAGGGCTTCTGGCGCAGTCCATGTACCATCTTCATTACCCTTCTCTGGACTGCCTCTATTTTGTCAGTGTCCTTCTGGAGATGTGGTCTCCAGAACTGGACACAGTACTCCAGCTGAGGCCTAACCAATAATTTGTACAGTGGCATCACCACCGCTTTCCTCCTGCTTGTTCTGCCCCTCCCTATGCACCCCAACATTCTGTTTGCTCTCCCCACTGCCTTTTCATACAGTTTAGTCACCTTCAGGTCATCAGATATAATAACCTCCAGGTCTCCTGGCTTGTGGTGGCCAGAATTTCCCCAACCATCCTGTACTCCTCCCTTGGATTCCTGTGACCCAAGTGCATGATTTTGCACTTTTTAACATTGAAACTCAACTGCCAGACACCTGACCACTCCTTTAATAGCTGAGGTCCTTTCTCATTTTTGCCACCCCTTCCGATCTTTCCACTGTTGCAGATGTTGGTGTCATCTGCGAAGAGGCAAACATTTCCCTCAAGATGCTCTACAATGTCGCTAATGAAGACATTGAATAGGACTGGCCCCATTATTGACCCCTGTGGCACCCTGCTGGTCACCTCCTTCTCAGATTTCATGCCATTTACCACCACCCGCTGAGTCCTGTCCCTTAGCCAGTTCCCAACTCACTTTACCACTGTAGGACCCACTTCCAGGCTCCCCAGTTTATTTAGCAGTCTTCTGTGCGGGATGGTGTTGAAGGCCTTGCTGAAATTCAGGTAGGCCACACCCACCGCCCCTCCCTGATCTACCACCCTGGTTACCCAGTCAAAGAAATCTATAAGATTTGTCTGACAGGACCTTCCCACTGAGAATCCATGCTGCGTTGGTTCCTGTGCCCCACTATCCTCCAAGAACTTCACAATCCTCTCCTTAAGTAAGGACTCCATTAGTTTTCCCACTACTGAGGTCAGGCTTACGGGCCTGTAATTGTCTGCCTTCTCTCTGCTTCCACTCTTGTGGAGAGGGACCACATCTGCCCTTCTCCAGTCCTCAGGTACCCCCCCCCATCTCTAATGATGCATTGAAAAGGGCAGCCAGTAGTTCTGCCAACACTTCCCTGAGTTCCTTTAGTACTCTGGGGTGGATCCCATCTGGTCCCATTGCCTTATCTGCTTTTATTTTCCCAAGTTCTTCTAGGACTCTTTCCACTGTGAATGGGCTGGTATCTACCTCCCTCCCTTGAATACTCCTCTTAATGAGTATCAGTCCCTCACCCTCCCCTTCATAGAAACATAGAAGTTGACGGCAGAAGGAGACTGCTAGGTCCATCTAGTCTGCCCATTTGTTTTAGACCTGTTTTGACACTCTAGTTGCCCTTTGTAGTCATTGCTCCTTTGTGGCTTTCCCATGCATTCTTGATTCCCCCCAACAGTGTTGACGCCCACAACCTCTTGGGGCAGGCTGTTCCAGGAATCCACCACTCTTTCTGTGAAGAAAAACTTCCTGGTGTTGGTAGAGAACCTCCCTTCTTGCAACCTGAGGTCATGTCCCCTGGTCCTGGAGCCCTTACATGGTGAATACTGAGCAAAAGTACTTGTTCGGTATCTCAGCCTTTTCTAGGTCATCCTCCACCCTTTCTTCTCCTCCTTCCTTCTTCAGCCTAATGATTCCATTTCTGGTCTTTTTCCTCTCACTAATGTATCTGAAGAAGGTCTTGTCACCTGTCTTAATAGCCTGGGCTATACCTTCCTCTGTCTGTGCTTTAGCCCTTATAGTTATTTTCCCAGATTCCCTCTGCTTCTCTAGATATTGTTCTCTGTCCTCATCCTTTTGTGTTTCCTTGTATCTTCTGAAGGCTTTTTTCTTTTCCCTTACTTTCTCTGCCACTGCCTTTGAGAACCGTAATGGCCTTCTCTTTCTTTTACTCTTGCTGTGCATTTTGACACAGTGACCTGTTACTTCTGTTATGACTCTCTTGAGTCTAGACCACTGTTTTTCCACATCTCCTCCTGTACCTTCCACTGCTAGGGCTCGTTTGAGATTTCTACCCATCTCCTTAAAGTTAGCCTTCCTGAAATCTAGGACGTTTATCCTTGTATGGCTTGCCTCCTCCACTGTGGTTACCTTAAACCATACTGTTCTGTGGTTGCTGGTACCAAAGGGACTGCCCACCTCCACATCTGTGATCCTGTCCTCATTGGTGAGGACCAAATCCAGTAAAGCCTTCTCGCAGGTTGGTTCTGCTACAAGCTGTCTTAAGTTTGCCCCATTCAGGGCAGTCATGAAGTCCCTGCCCCTTGTTTTACTCACAGTCTGAGTGCTCCAGTCTACCTCAGGTGGGTTGAAGTCACCCATTAGTAGCAGTTCCCCTTTGGCTGCCATTTTGTGGATGGTTTCCACAAGAGCTTCATTTGATTCCTCCCCCTGTGCTGGTGGTCTATAAATAACTCCAGTGCGAATGGCTATCCTTTTCCAATTCTACGGTGACCCACAGTGCCTCTGCTCCTTCTTGTAACCGTTGAGCCTCTGTTGCTTTAATCCCCTTCTTCACATTCACAGCTACCCCCTCCCCTTCACCCTTCTCCATCCTTCCTAAAACGTGTGTATCCTGGTATGGCTATATCCCAGTCATGGTTCCCTGTGTACCATGTTTCTGTATTAGCTACTATGTCCAGGTTTACATCTTCCATTAATGCCATTAGGTCTGGGATTGTGTTCCCCAGACTGTGGGCATTTGTGCACATTACTTTCCAGCTTGTGCATCTACCCTCTTTTCCCTTTTTTCCATCCTGTGACATTTTTGGGTTCCATCTTCTGTTCTCCCCACAATTGTATCTAATTTATTTGTTGGGTTTGATAGTGCGCTTGTACTAATTGGATTCTCCCTTATTTCAGATGATATATAGGGGGGGCCACCTATATCTCCCTGCCTGCTTTTGCTTCCCCCCCTTGGCTAGTTTAAATGCTTGTGGAGGAAGCATTTGAAATTTTCAGTGAGGATACCTTTGCCCCTACCCCCGAGATAGATGTAGGCTGTCTGGTGAATACAGTCCTTCACCCCTCCAGGTGAGATCCCAGTCCCCAGTGAAGTCATAACCTTCCTCTCCACACCATTTCTTCAGCCATGTGTTGAATTCTATGGTGCGGATGTCTCTATCCTCTCCCTTGCCATGGACTGGTGGAACCTACGAGAAGGTAACAGAGTGTGCTACTTGCCCAAGACACCGCCCCAGTTCCCTAAATTCCTTCTGCACTTTTCCTATGTCTGTCCCCTCACCTGCCAGGTCATTTGTCCCCATGTGGACAATGACATCCAGCTCCCCCTTCCTTGCCACCGCCCTAGCGATCCCTAGGATCTGCCTGCCCTCCCTCTGAACTGTGCCACCAGGCAGGCACACCACCTCCCTCTCCCCGTTGCTGCCCACTTCCAGCTGTATCTGTCTAATGATAGAGTCTCCAAATAGGATTTGCTTCCTCCTCCTGTGTGTTCTCCTTCCCTTTGCCCTAAGGGCTATGTCATGGATGATCCACTCATCCCCCTTAGTGTCCACTTCTGGAGATGCAGTGTAATTGTCCTGCTCTGTCAAGATGGCATATGAGTTTTGAAATGGCACAGGCTGGGGATGTGCCTCCATCCCACCTCCCCCACCCTGTGGCATCCTCTAGAGGAGTGGTGGCAGATGTGGGGGTTCCTGTGTGTGTGTGTGGGGGAGGTTACCTGGATCCTTGCTAACTCTGCTCGGAGTCCTGTAACCTCTGCCCTCAACACAGAGAGGTATCTGCAGATAGGGCAGCACCGCAGTACCCAGAAGGTCCTCCTGAACATTGCTGCCCTGCAACTACTGCATTGCACGATGGCAGTCATTTTCCTTAGCCTATCTTTTCCCTTACTTGTCTGTTTCCTTTTTTTACTGCTGCAGTGGGTGGAGCCTGCAGATATTTTGCATGTACAAAAGGGCTGATGTCATGTTTTCTGTCCATGGAACTGACTAAAGATGTAAATAGTCTCCTCCAAGAAATATTTTCCACCCTCAAATAAATACGCTTTCATGTTAGTCAATGGTTGCAGGGCACTATTTTCTTTCTTAAATGGGAGGTACAAGAATTGGAACCTGAATAGTGGGAGGCAACATTAGTGTTTTTGGGGGGAGCAAGATCCACCCTCACCTCCACCCAAGAAGCTCCTAAAGATCCACCCTCACCTTTTTTTTGGTTCATGTGGGAAGGGCATTAGGTGGATCTATCATGTTGGAACAACTGACTATCAGAGCTGCTTCGGGAAGTAATGAAGGAGTTCCTGGAACTGTATCTAGGCTTATTCCCCCACACACACACATATATAGACATCATGATTTATTTATTTTAACTCTAAGCATGTCAATATTTGGCTCTAACAGTATGGGCAAGTTGAGCATACAAATAAAAAAAAAAAAGGATCAAGCAGGTGCCTTTTGCTTTGTCAGATACATGCAGACAGAAGGTCACAAATCCTATATGACAAGTTCATTATATGGATGTTTTCCGTGTAAAACAGAAATTTTGTTATTGTCATGTCTGTAACATTGTTTGTAGCCAGTAAACTATTATTTACATAGGTACTGTAAACAACAGGTTTTAATTCACATGGCAGTTACATAACATCAAGAAGAAACTGGCAAAGCTAGACAGTGACATCTATTTTCTAACCCAGTGCAAGAGGAGAAACATAATCCCTAAAGGTCTTACTATCTGGAATCCATTAAAAAATACAGACAATTCTATATATGCAGAACAACTCTGTCGTAGGACCTCTGAGAAATTGAGAAATCACAGGATTCACATGTCATATGCCAAAACAGTGGTTCTGAACAAAGAGTTTGATGAAATTGTTGCCACACTGGAAAGGATGTCTGGGGAACCTATTCAGGACATCTTGCGAGAGATGCACATTCACTACTAAAGGACCTTAAGAAAAGCCATGCTTGTGAAAAATAGGAAATTGGATGCCCTTCAACGTACCATACTTCCTAACAACCATGAAGAACATAATGGAGTCACTGAACAAAAACACCACACAGATGGGCACCTTTTAGTAGTTAATTTGTCCAGCCATGCACTGACTACTGGAGAACTAAATGTACTTTCAAAGGACCTCACTTTCTGCCCAAAAAACCACTGATAAAATACAGTTTTGTGGTGAACTGGAGGAATACTTCGGTAGATTGAGACTTAAAGAATTTTTTCTTGGCAAGGAAGAAATCACTGATAGCAAAGACATTGCAGTCAGTAGTAATTTAATGGATAAGACAAAGAAATCTGAATTTACCCCCTCAAGTGGGCGTAACAAAAAACTAGACAATTACATTCATTATTTCCGCCAAAAAGTCAGTGGTCAGATCCTTACTAGGCAAAAACAGGCCCATTATAACCTTTCTCCACTGGAATGGAGAGCTATACGGACACTGAAATCAAACCCCAACATTGTCTTAGAAAAAAGCTGATAAAGGTTCTGCAGTGGTGATTTTAAACAGAGATGATTATATTAATGAAGCTAACAGCTAACTGATCTTACCTACTGCAGAGAACTGGAGAGTGACCCCACTGTAAGACATAAAAATGAACTATATTACTTAATTGGAACGTTTCCAGACCATATCCAAAAAAAAATAACTGACCTCATCCGTGCTGAACCCAGGCTAGGGACATTCTACATGCTGCCTAAAATACATAAACCTGGCAATCTGGGAAGACCCATAGTCTCTGGTAATGGTACCTTGACTGAGGGGATCTCAGGGTTTGTAGAAACCATTTTGAAACTGCTGGTTATGGAAAGAGACAGTTATATCCAGGACACTATGCACTTTTTGTGTCTATTTTCTGGTTTTAAGGACTTACTACCTGATACCATTTTAGTGACGATGGATGCAATATCCGTCTACACTAATATTCCACACACAGATGGCATTACAGGTAAGCATTAATCACCGATAGAGGAGGGCTCTACCGGTGGATTAATGCCCGCTGGGGGGGCATTGTTGCACTAGGGCGAAGCCTGAGGGTTTCAACCCCCCAGCCGGCATTAATCACCGGTAGAGCTCGACACTGGAGGTGATTAATGCCCTTGTAATACGACTAGTGCGACGCAAGTAGCCATCACAGTTGAAAACTTACCTCTTCCGATGGCCTCTTCTAGTCTTGTGTCTCCTTTCTGCCTCGAGTCCTGCCCGTCATGCTAGGTCCCTAGTGGAAGGCAGTCAGCTGGTAGGAGAGGAACACGGCATTATGAGACGATAATGCCGTGTTGGGCTCGTGAATGTGCAACAGCAACACGGCATTATGAGAGATAATGCCGTGTTGGGCTCGTGAACGCGCTTCCCACAACAGCAACACAGCATTATCGTCTCACAATGCCGTGTTGCTCCTGCACCACGTGACGCCATCCCGCCTATCGCGTGGCGCCCTGGCATGACTCTCCATAATGCTGTGTTACAACATGCCTTAAATACATACAGGAGAAAGGACCGGAACAAAGCATCAACCCTGAAGTGGTGGGGGAACTTATGGAATTCATTTTGACACATAACTTCAATGGCAAAAATTATGTTCAAACTATGGGAACAGCAGTGGGCACCAGGATGGCTCCACAGTATGCTAACCTCTTTATGGCAGACTTGGAGGAGGATTTTTTAAGGCACTGTCCCCACAAACCACTAGCTTATTTCTGTTACATTGATGATTTGTTTGTTATCTGGATGGAGGGCACAGATGCACTTAAAGATTTTCATCAAGAACTTAATAACCTTCACCCTACCATAAAGCTTACCCTGGAGTATTCTACCACCAAGGTCAATTTTATGGACACCACAGTCACCATTAAGGATGGAACCTTACATGCATATATTTACAGGAAGCCGACAGACAGAGATACCTACACAAGAAAAGTAATCACCCAAACCACACATGTACAGTCAAGCACTCCAATGTCACCGTATTTGTTCAAATCAGGATGACAGAGATGCACATTTGGCTATGTTGAAAAACACCTTTATTGAGCAGGGACACTCTTCCAGAGAAATTGACAAGATAACAGAACGTGCAACGCAAGTACCAAGACAACAACTGCTTCAATATAAAAAGACAACTACAGACAGAATACCCTTAGTAGTCACATATCATCGAGACCTTGAACTTCTGTGTAAGATTATTAAAGACCTCCACCCAATATTTAGGATGAGACCCTTAATTGTATTTTTAAGGAACTACTACTACTGTCTTTTAAACAACCATCAAATTTAGCCAGCCTGATTATTAGGAGCAAGCTTTCACCAGAACAGAATACCATGACACACAATGGCATACAACCCTGCAATCAATGCACCTGTAAGACTTCTGAGCTTATTTCTATGTTGGACTGTGTGGTTACATCACAAAACAGACAATTCAACATACATGGGAGTTATACATGCACATCACAACATGTTGTTTATTTCATTCAATGCAAGAGGTATCCACAAACAGGTTATGTTGGAGAGACAAGCCAACAGCTCTGCACTAGGATGAACTCGCACAGACATACTATTAAAACAAAGAAGACTGAAAAAACAGTGAGGCACCACTTCTCCCAGCCTGACCACTCAATTTAGGATATGTCAGTAATGGTCTTAAAACGAAATCTCAAAAACACACAACAGAGACGAGCTTTTGAGATTAAACTTATTTTACATCTCAATATGGTAGCAGATGGGATGAACGTAGATCTGGGTTTCATGGCACATTACAGAAATTGACATCCACATACCTCTTCTTCTTCAGACTGGTATATTATAGGACTTCAGCATGTGTGGGGTATGGGTGTACGTGTGTGGGTATGTGTTGTGAGGTATGTGAATATAGCAGGTGTGGGTCTTGCTGTCACATAGAGGTAGGCTTCTATTTAGATACATGGAGTTACAGTGTGTTACTACTTTTACTTCACACACATAATGAATATTAATTCCTCCTTACTTTTTACCCTCACCTGGGAGTAGGGTTGATTCCATTGCACCATCTTCAGATTACCTAGCCTGTTACTGTACATACAGGGGTGTTATCATAGACTGTCACATATTTTTTTTAACTCTGAACATATTGGGGTGTGAGATCTCATTTGGATGGGGGTCCTGGACAGATCTTTTTACATTAGGCTAATATTGTAGTGATTTGTGGAAATGTGGGTATGTTAGACCTCCGGTCTTACACACATACTTTATATTTATTTCTAGTTACCTTACCCTGTGAAGGGTAGCAGTTTTATTTCATTGTGGTTCTATCCAGAATCCTTGGAGATGTTACTATGCAGATAGGAGTAAGGTTAAATAGAGTCACATTTTTGCTCTTTAGGTATTAGGATACATGATCCCTTTTACTTGGGATTTCTTTTTTTTTAAACTCTCATTCTTTATTTTATAATAACAGACATATACCAACAGTACAAATGCATACCATTTACACAATAGTACAACGAACATAAATAGTTAACAAATATCATACATAAAGGAATACATAAAGTGCACTTGCATCTTGCATTTCATTACATTTTACATGTTGCCAAGCTAATACATCAAAAGGAAAGAAAGAAAGATGGACAAGGTCACTAATGTCCCTCCTAATAAGGAGAGAAACGGTAATTTACTAGGAGGTCATGGAATAAATTCTATACGTATTGGTGTAATATATATTATCCACTTTCTCCAAATATTCTCAAACCTGACCTGAGATTTATTTAATGTGGCTGTAATTTTCTCCATCCTATAAACCTCGATCATTATTTGATGCCACTGATCCATAGTTGGAGGCAGGGGGGACATCCATTTTTTAGTGATGGCTTTTTTGGCAGCTAGGAGTGCTAGGTTAACAAACTTCCTGGTTGGAGTGTCCCACAGAATCTGAGGGGACTCCCCAAACAGGAAAAGGTGAAGGTCTGGCACAATACTTGGGGAGATTATTTGCTGAAGGGCTTCATGGAAGCGGTTCAAAAAGGGCTGCAGAATCCGGCATGACCAAAAGATATGGCCTAAAGTGGCAGGGACGAATCCACATTGCCTCCAACAATTTGCATCTCCTTGCTTACTGTATTTCTGAGTCACCACAGGAGCTCTAAAGTACCTCACCCCCACTTTCCAGGCAAACTCCTTCCAGCGGCCGGAGTTGATACCCACACACATTGTTTTAATATATCTTTCCCATATTGGAGAAGGTATTTCCAATCCTATGTCTTTCTCCCAGGCTATTCTAGTTTTATCCAAAGGGCCAGATATCAAAGATTGCAGGCCCTTATATAAGATTGAAATAATATGGGCTGGGATGGGCCTCCCATCTATCACATTTATTAGAGTCATCAGGAGCTCAGGGAGGGGATCATCCCTCCACCTCACCTTTTCGAGGGAGTGAAGATAATCCCTGGTTTGGAAATATCTGAATCTATCAGAGTATTGAATGCCGTACCTATGAACTAGATCCGGAAGTGATAAAATTATCCCCTGTAGCGTGAAATGGTATATCAGGTGGAGACCCTTCCTCTGCCACTTAAGATATCCCTTGTCCAACTTAGCCGGTGTAAAAAAGGCCAGGTGTGGTAGGGAAAATAAAACAGGCCTCCAGTTCATGATCTCAGGGAGTGACAACAACTTAAACCATGACCTCAGAGTGGAGCGTGTGAGTGGATTTTCAACTTCCTCAATACTTTGAGTTTGGGGAAAAGAGAGCAAAGTCTGAAGAACATCCCTAACTTCCCTCTCTTGACTCTCAACTGATTTCCATCTGACTATATAATTCTTATCTAACCAGTACAGTGGAATTCTAACATGAGAGACTAAATAATAAAGCCTGAAGTTAGGAAGGGACATACCCCCCTGCTGCCTGGGAAGTTGTAAAACTGTGAGCTTAATCCTAGGTTTTTGTTTCCCCCAAATGTAGGCTGATATTTTCCTTTGTAACAATCTAAAAAAAGAATCTGTTAGCTGTATTGGGAGGGTCTGGGTTAAATAAAGGAAGCGCAGAAGAACCACCATTCTAATGGATTCCACTTTCTGATATAAGGCCAAAGGAAGGGTACTTCATTTTTCCAGTTCAGCCTTAGTTTTAAGGAGGAAGGGTAAGTAGTTCAAGGGGAACAGATCTTCATATGTCTTACCAATCCTTACCCCTAAGTATTTTATACTTTTTAAATCCCACTTAAAAGGGTACCTGCTCTTGAGATCTGCTGAAGGGATAAAATTTAGGGCCAAGACTTCCGTTTTTGACAAATTGACCCTATACCCTGCCAATTCTCCGAATTTGGTCAGTTTATCCCAGAGAAGGGGGAGCGAGGCCTCGGGTTTAGTCATGTATATCAATAGATCATCTATAACGCAAGTTTGTGAGTGCCAGAGGGGAGTCCCATCCCAGATATCCCCTCCTCCTGTCTCAAAGCTTGGGCCAAAGGCTCCAGATATATGGCAAACAGCAGGGGAGACATGGGGCATCCCTGTCTTGTACCTCGGGATAGTGTAACAGGGTGAGAAAAGGAACCATTAATCCGAATGAAGGCTCTGGGGTCCTTATACATTGACTTTATTAAGTTAATTACAGAATCTGGAATACCAAATCCCTCCAGAACCGTCCATAGAAAAGGCCATTCGACACGGTCGAATGCCTTCTCTGCGTCCAAAGAGAGCAAAAGAAATGGGAGCCCCTCCTTCCTGACGTGTTGTGTTAATAACAATGTTCTTTTAATGTTGTCCTGCGTTTGACATCCTGGGACAAAACCAGTTTGATTGAAGTCTATTACCTCTGGTAAGAATACTTCAAACCTTTTGGCTATTATTGAAGCAAAGATTTTGTAATCTATGTTAAGAACGGAAATGGTCCTGTACGAGGAACAAGAAGTAATGTCTTTGTCAGGTTTTGGTATACTGGTAATGTAAGCATATCTCCAAGTGTCAGGGACTAATTCACCTAATTGAACCTCCCTACAGGCCTCCAGTAAGACCGGAGATAATTCCTTTTTGAAAGCTTTATAAAATTCCCCTGTGTACCCATCCGGACCTGGGCTCTTGAAAGTTTTGAGGGCTGAGATAGCCTGAGCGAGTTCTGTCGGGGAAATTGGTCTTTCCAGTGCCTGCTTTTGTTCATCGGATAATCTGGGGAGTCTTAGACCCTCTAGGAAAACCTCCATCTCCCGAGCCCCCTCGACCCCCTCTGTTCTATATAGGGCACTGTAGAAGGTCTGGAAAGCCTGTTCTACCTCCACAGGAAGGGAAACCATCTTTTTAGAGACTGGGTCTCTGATCTGCGTAATATTGGACGGTATGCTGCCTGAGTCTGTGGGCTAATAGTCGGGCGGATCTAGGCCCCCCTTCATAATATTTCTGCCGTATAGACTGTAGAGCCTGCTCAGTCCGGGTGTTCAGTATCCCTTGGATCTGATCTCTGGTGGCCTGTAACAGAGAAAAACCCTTCATCCCCAGCTGAATGCTGAGCCTGCAGGGCCTTGAGTTGTCTGTGGAGCCTATCTAGGCGCTCTTGTTGCTTCCTTTTATAAAAAGCCACGTATTTTATTATTTCGCCCCTTAGAACTATCTTCAGGGTGTCCCAGAGTATTCCCTTCCCTGTCCCCTGCCTTTCATTGTCTGCCAGTATTTGCTTAATTTTATGTTGGACCATTTCCTTAAAATCTTTTAGGTTCAACAAAAAATTATTGAACTTCCACAGAGTATTAATTTTCTCCCTTCCCCATGTCAAAGTGAGGGTTAGGAGAGAATGATCAGATAATACCGTGGGTGTCTGGGTACAATTCTGTACCCTGTATAGGTGTTCTTTTGCTACATGGATGTAGTCAATCCTAGTATAGACTTTATGGGGAGCTGAGAAGTGTGTGTATTCCCTTTTATTTGGATAGAGGTATCTCCAGACATCCACCCATTTTGCTTCGGATAAACAGGCCTGCATAATCCGCACTGCTGGGGATTTCTTGGGAGGGTTCACACTGGAAGTATCCAGATGTGAGGTAGTTAAATTGTGATCACCTCTAATTATTAAGGCCCCTTTGTTCTTTTCCATAATCTTCTGAAATAGCAGTTTCCTTACCTCGGGCCCCTCTCCCGGGGGGATATATATCGAGGCCAATGTGATAGCCTGTCCCTCTAGGTAACCCACCGCCATTGCCAGCCTGCCCTCCGAGTCTGTGTAAGAGTCATATAACTGAAAGGGTACATTCTTAGGAATGAGAACCGCTGTCCCTCGTCTCTTCCCCCTCCCGAAAGCCAAGCCCACTATTGTAGTGAACCCAAATCTAGAAAGTTTTTGGTGCTCTTGTTTACTCAGGTGGGTCTCCTGCAGGAGAAGGAATGATGGTTTCAGTTTTTTCAAAGAGCTGATCACTCTATATCGCTTCAATGGGTTGTTCAGACCATTAACATTATGGGAGCAAATTTTTATTGTAGGCTGTTTAGCCATCCGGGGAGTTTTCAATATTCAGGACTGAACTATATCCAGAAATACGGGGACTTATGGGGGCAGTCCCCCCACAAAGACTGGGTGTCAGAATCTCAGAAGGTTCCCTCTCCACCCGTATCAAGAAAGTCTGAACAATCCCATTGATTTGACCCATCCAATCCAATTTAACATTCTCTAATTGGCAACTTGAAACTATATTGTGCACATTTCCAAACAAACAAACCCACTTAAACATAACATAATTAAACTCCTCTAACCTATTTACACCTGTACTTCCAAAGGAAGAGGGTATAGTAACTAACACTCTAAACCAGGGCTTCGTGGACCTTAAAAAGGACCCGAAACCTGGGGAGGAATTGTGACCGTATTTGGTCAGGCCTCTCGAATTTCTATCGAGGTCTAATAAGAGTAACATCACCCACATAAGGGAGGTAGTCCAGTTAACCCACATGGCTACCCCTTATCAAGCCCGATCAGGCTAAATAGAAAGAAAACAAGAAAAAGAAGGGAAGTAGCTGAGAGGGAGGTACAAAAAGACACCTCAACACCACCTCAGCACATCCCGCTTCTGACCTTCTCAACCAATTATGTCCAGGGAGGTCCAGAAATCATAAACTTGAGGGTAAATACCAGCAAAGGACCTTCTGTGTCCTGCAATTCATAGCATGTCCCCTGTAAGTTTAAAAGAATAATGTCAAGGAATGGGCTGTGCAGAACATTTCAGTCTGATCTGCAAATAAAGCCCTTCTTAAACCTGAAATCAGTGTCCTGTTAGTCATTACAGGTATTCCAAAGTGGGGAATGCGAGCGGACGGCCATTTAGCTCCTCCGATTAACAGCTCAGGTATTTAAGTGCTGGTCTTCATGGTCTGCATCCTCGGATTCTGTCAGTGATCTCGCAACAAACTTCCTGATGTCCTGAAGCGAACGGAATCCTCTGCTTGCGCCTGCACGTTTGTTCGTGTTGCTCTGCCACTGCGACTTAGGGGGACGCTTTTCCTGAAACACTGGACCAGTTGGCTGGAAACACCAACCCAATTTCTTTAGTTCCGGCAGAATTTCGTCTGGAGTTGCATAAACTTTGATTCCAGAGTCCCAACAAACCCGTAATTTAGCTGGATAAGGGGTTTGGAAGCGGATCCCCTTCTCCTTTAAAAGTCTCAGGATTGGTATGTAAGCAGATCTTTTTTTCATGATTTCAGGTGGGTAATCGTCAAACAACAGCTGAGCTGTATTGTAGGTTACCTTGCGCTTAGACCAGGCTGTTCGGAGGAGCAATTCTTTGTCTCTATAGCTGGACAGTTTCAGAACTATCGAGCTTGGTCGGGCCGATGAATCCGTCGGTTTCTTCACCAGGGCTCTGTGCGCTCTCTCTATTTTAAACTGAAATGTTGGGGGGAGATCTAGTACATCTCGAAGCAGGTCTGTCAGGTACTCTTCCATCTTGCCAGTTTCAGACCCTCTGGAAGGTCGAGATGCAGAGATTATCCCTCCTGGGCGAGCCTCTAGATCTATCAACTTTTCTTGAAATGTTTCCTGCTGATCTATTAGGTAATCGACCGCCTGGTGCAGGCGGGTGGCCTCCTCAGCAATCTCCCCCGATGCCCTCTCTGCGCTCTCCAATCTTTCTTCCACTTCCGTTAATCGGGTCTGCAGGGCAGAGAACTCTTTTTTATTTTCTGCACGAAACGCTCGTATTTCAGTTAAGAGTGTTTCATATCTGGATCTGGTAAGCCGCTCGCTTTCTCTGTCTGTGTCAGGATCCAAGTCTCCGGCCATACTGCTAGTTGGTGATACGCTGCGACTAGAAGCAGGCCCCCTCCTGCATCCACCATCATCCGCCCTTTCCTTGTGTCTCCCTGAGCGCAATTTTGCTTTAACTTTACTCCCAGACATAGCTTGTTAAGATCGTATGCTTTTTGGAGGCAAAGAAGTCGAATCTCGGGAGTTTTTTCTAGCGGGATGTGTCAGAGCCCCTCTTCTATCCAGCCATTCGGTGTGGTGACGTCACCGGAAGTCCTTTACTTGGGATTTCATGACAAGTTGAATTCCTTTGGGGAACAATTGCAGTGATTGATGTGAATGAAGGTTCATTGGGTGTGTGTGTGTGTGTGTGTGTGTATGTGTGTGTATCTCCTTAACACTAGTTATCCCCCCCCCCCGCATTATGGGGATGTGTGGTGGGGTTGGGTGTATTGTGTGTGTGAAGAGGAGGAGAGAAATTGAAATTTTTATCTCTTATTCAGATTCCTTAGAAACTCACAGTACATGAAGTTGTTATACACTGAGCATTTATTGACATCAGTACATATCAGGCTGCATGGTCTTAATTCCTTGGTGGCCCTTGACAAGAGTTTTTTGTTTGACACTAACACTGTCAATTTATATTTAAATTATTATTTATAAAATCCTGTCACTACACTAGAAGTTTTTGAAGTTTATGGGGCATGATATCTAGCTGGAGAGTATAGCTGGGTAATGCGTCCAGCTAAATTTTACGCATCATACAGTGTGCACTGATGTTTTTTAAAACAGCTTTATAAAATGGTAAAAATGGATTCTCAGTGCTGATTGGCTAATACCACCTCCAAGCTGGGCATTTATTTTTTAATAAATGCTCAGCGAGAAATTAGTATCAGCCTGAGTGCCACCTTACCACATACCCTTGTGCAGGGGTGCTCACCCTGTTTAGTCATTGGCTGAAACCACCAGCTAACATTTAAAATCCCCGCCATGTTTTTCTCTTCCTTAGTGAGAGCAACTGGACCCCCTCCACACACACACACCAGGGTTTTATTTAACTCTAAAAATGTACAACTGCAGCCCAATAAAAAAAAAATATGTTAAACAAACATGACACGACTTAAAAACGATGCCCACAGACTGCTTCTGCATATTTGCTAATTCTTCAGGTGGATGTGTCTGTGTCGGGAAGCGGGAGGGGGGGTGATAGCTGTGGGGAGGAGCAACAGAACCTGGAACAGCCTTAAAGAAACATGGACTATTTTTTTTAATTACTTTTGTTTCTGCTAATACTATTAATTTTTTTATAATAATTTCCTCTCTTCATTAAAACTTACTAAGAAAACCATTTTATAAGCGTAATAATACCCTCCAGGGTGGGCATTATTGGGAAATATCAGACCTTCCAGGGGCTATAAGGCCCTCCGCCTGCAGCGCCGGGCCTCATCTCGCCCCTGGGCGGTCCGGTATTTCCCAATAATGCCCACCCTGTCGGGTATTATTGCTTACTTACTGCTAATTTCCTGTCTGTAATACATATATTGAAACTTCCTGGAGTCCTAAGACAATCTTAGTATGTCTTTAATCGGGGTGGGGGTTGTTTTTCAGTAATCACATCCTTATACACATTGTGACACTCATAGCTTGATTTAAGAGTCATTTGCTTGAGCAGTGTTATCCTATGTCAGTTAAATTTATATGCAGTAGGATTCTTTGTATGTGTTTTGCACCAAGCACCTTTGACCCTGAGACCCTCCTAGCTTTAGGTAATATGGTACTGTTGAACTTCTCTGATATCATCTTCTGTTTTTTCTTATGAGTATTTTAAACCAGTGGGGATTTTTTCTGTTTTTTTCTGCATAATCTTGTTATTAAAAGTATTATTTTTTCTAAATAACTGCATTACGCTTCTGAAGAAGGACTGGTTGGTCCGAAAGCTAGAGCACTTTGTTCTTGTTGTTACATCTATGTTGGTCCATTAAAAGGTATCAAATCGTCTGCTTCTGGATCAGGTTTTAATTCAGAAATCTAGTCGTGATCAATTTGTTTTTTTAGCAGTTCTGTAAGATCTATGTCTCTCTGATGTAAGCGTGCATAGCACAGAAACGAAAGGGTTTGCCTAATTGATTGTTGTTTGCATGAAAAGTGGGTGTGGCAGTGGCATGCAAAAGTGGTCTAACAATTGTTTCTTGGCCATTCTGGGACCTGAAGTTTAACAGTAATTTGTGAAGAGAATAAAGTCCTGTGTTTTGTGCATTTGAATAGGTTTAGTGCTTTGAAGTTAAAAGATATAAATATATATGCATAGTGTCTTGGGCACCTGAAAAGGAAAGAAATACTACTGAAATAAATGCTATTCTGATGATTTATTTATTTATATGTAAGATTTTAAGTGTAGTTCTGCCTAGGTCACAGACACATAAGCTATAAAAAGTACATTTAAGGATGAATGTATTAGTCAAAGCTTGTAGTAGCAAAATAAAGCAAGAAAAATAATATATTGTGTTTTTTTTTCTTTCAATTGTTTAACCAGGAGGGGCACACTAAACTAAAAGCTTGTTTACAGAGGCAACCTGGGAGCACATGGAAGTTAAGTGACTTGCTCAGAGTCACCCAGTATGCAAGTGGGGGCTGCGGGATTCAAACCCAGATCTGCAGATTTGCAGCTCAGAGCCTTAAACCACTGTGTTATACTGCCTCCCTAGTTATGGCAGTCATCTGTTTTATGGTTCATGATGTTGGTGTAGTAAGCAGCAGTACATTGCATAACAGGTGTAAAATATCAATAAGTAGGTCATGCAATAGATGTGCTGAGCAGTTACTGAAGTAAGGAATGTATTTAGGATAGTAAAATATTCCTGTTAGAAAACTGATAAATGTGTGACATATGCTTCTCAGTTTCAAGGCGGTCCTTATGGGGTGTCAATTTACAGTATAAAGTAGTTATAGTTTTCAAGTTGTCTGAGTAATTGCTTTGTATTCTCAACCTAATCACTAATTTGGGATGTAACCTCTATGTCCTTACTGCCTGCATGTCTTACACTACCTGCCGCCTGTAAACCTATGTATTCTTATTGTTAAATACTTTACAATTACATGACTGTACTGATCTGTTACCTGTAATTTGTTGTCTCACCCGGGTCGCCCCTGAAAAAGGGACCTCCGGGGCCCAGTGGGCCTACCCGGTCATCAAAATTCAATAAATAAAATAAATAAATAAATACTACCACTGTTACTAAATTTAAATTATTCTATGAAGGAAATAAAGTTTATGTAACTGTCTGTAAATGTATTCAAAACATTTACTTGTCCTTATAATGTAATGCATTAAATGCTGTTCCTATGTTAAGAAGACACATAACAGCAGTAGAGATGAAAACAATGGGATGCATAGGAATTTGAAAAGAAGTATACATTAGCAGGAGCAATGTCATGACTTCACCAATTGTTTTATAGTTTCTCTCCAGATTTTCAGCATTACCATTTTTTTACACCTCCTCATAAACAGTACAGCTATAATTTTTTACATCCTGTTCAAAATGTGTTTTTGCACCTGTGGTGCCAAATGGCACAGTCACTGTGCAAAATCACCTTTCGGCTAATGAACTGATAGTGTCACTGTTCATGCGGTGGGGTCACAAAAAGCCCATGCTGAAAACCTGGAGTGAAAATACCAAGAAACGCCCAGGGCATTAGGGTTTCTGACCATAACACCCTGCCCTGCAGGGACTGACAGGCATCAGGGCTGTGACTTGGGATTGTCAACAGTAGTGCTCACACCATTCCACCCGCATCCCCACCCTGCAGCCAGTGACAGGTATTGAGGTGTGCCCTTGACTCTTCAGGCCCAAAGTTCACTCCGTTCTCTTATACTGTACCCATTTCAGCATGTTTCCTTATGGAATGGGATGAGTGTAAAGTTTGAACACCCCAAGGCACACCTCAGCACTTGTCTGTGTCTGCAGGGTAGGGTGAAGTGAAATGGCGTGAGTGTTATAGGCAGTGAACCCAAAGGCACATCCCAGTGCCTGTCCATCTCTCTGTGGGGTGGGGTTACGCTACTTCAGTACTTCACTGCCATTCCTATTCTGCCTGTCTGTCTGTCTGTCTTTTCTCTCTCTCTCTATCTATGTAATTATCTTTCTATCAATTGCATGTATTGCTATTTTTTCCTGATGATGCACAAGGAAGTGTGAAACCAGCAGAGGTACTACACGTCTGCTGGTGTGCTTATGGCGGCCTGTTTTTTAAATATTTAATAAAGTATTGTGCCTTTGAGTTTCCTGAGGAGTGCTGTTATTGCTTACTTTATCTATCACTATTTTTACCGATTTCTAAAACAAACCTGCATATCACATTTGCCTGCACTCTGAGCACATCCTTATGAAACTGTGCATATTTGTACTCCACTTCTGCATAGACATCATACTTTCCTAATATTCCCATTATCACAAGCATAAATACCTGGCTCTTATCAAAAGCAACCCCCTCTGAAAGTTACTATCACATGTTCTCTGCTAATAGTCCATCATTACACCTGACTTCCTGGCATCAACACATTGCTTAAATATAACTTATATCACCTTATGGACAATAGAAATGCTGCGTGGACTGTATGTGCAAATTAACATTTTCAATAAAGTGTACTTAATTGCAAAAAGGAATGTTTTAAAGCTTTCAATAAAGCTTAAATATGTTTACCTATGTTGTTAGTTATGTTTATTCTAGTGCAGAGCCAAAAGGAGTTGAATTTACATAAGGGCTGAATTGATACAGGGGCTGGATTGACATAGGAGCTGAATTGACTGGGGCTGCATTAACATAGAAACATAGAATTTGACGGCAGATAAGGACCGCTTGGCCCACCCAGTCTGCCCATTTCCCTGCCTGATGGATAAGTTGCAGATCCTAGTTAACCAGCAGCTTACTTCTTCCTACCCCCACTCCCTAGAATTGCCTTATGACTGTCCCATGCATGCTTGAATTCCACCACTGTTTTTGACTCCACAACCTCCTCTGGAAGGCGGTTCCATACATCCACAACCCTCTCTGTGAAAAAATCCCTTTAAATTATCTCTGAGGCCGTCCCCTTCTATCTTCAAATTGTGCCCCTTGTTCTTGCACACCTCTTTTTGAAAGATGCTCCCTCTTGGACTTTGTTGATTCCTTGAGGTACTTGAAAGTTTCTATCATGTCCACCCCTCCTCCTTTCCTCGAGGCTATACATATTAAGCTCCTTAAGTCTCTCTTCATATGTCTTCCGGTGCAGACCCTGCACAATTTTAGTTGCCCTCCTCTGGACAGCTTCCATCCTGTCTATGTCTTTGCGGAGATTGGTTCTCCAGAACTGCACGCAGTACTCCAGATGTGTTCTCACCAGCTATCTGTACAGAGGGATAATAACTTCTTGTTTTCTACTGGTGATGCCTCTCCCTATGCATCCCAGTATTCCCCCAGCCCTCCTTGCTGCCCTCTCACATTGCTTGCCCACTTTTAGGTCATCTGATATGACTACCCCAGGTCCCTTTCCATTTTTGTTGTTAGTATCTCACCCCATTGTGTACTCTTCCCTGGGTTTTTGTTTCCCAGGTGCATTACCTTGCACTTCTTAGCATTGAATCTAAGCTGCCATACATTTGACTATTCCTCTAACCATGCCAAGTCCCTTCTCATCCTTTCCACCCCACCTTATGCATCAACTCTGTTGCAGATCTTTGTGTCATCTGCAAAGAGACATACTTTTCCTTCCAGTCCCTCTGCAATGTCGCTTATAAAGAGGACCGGTCCTAATACTGAACCCTGCGGTACCCCACTACTAACCCCCCTTTTTTCAGAGTGGACTCCATTTACTATTACTCTCTGTGTCCTATTCTCCAGCCAATTCTTTACCCAGGCTGTCATCTTGGGACCCACTCCCAGGCTGGCTAACTTGTATATTAATCTTTTGTGTGGGACTGTGTCAAATGCCTTGCTAAAGTCTAGGTAGGCCATGTCCACAGCCCCTCCCTGATCAACTACTTTGGTCACCCAGTCAAAGAAATCTATCAGATTTGTCTGGCATGACCTTCCCACTGTGAATCCATGCTGCCTTGGGTCCTGTGCCCCTCTGGCCTCTAGATACTCAACAATTCTTTCCTTCAAAAGTGATTCCATCATTTTCCCTACCACTGAGGTTAAACTAACAGGTCTGTAGTTTCCTGCTTCTGCCTTGCTCCAACTTTTGTGAAAGGGAATCACATCTGCCCTCCTCCAGTCCTCAGGTACCACCCCATCCTCCCATGATTTGTTAAAGAGGGTAGTCGGTGGTGTCACTAGTTCTACCATTAGTTCTTTTAGAATTCTGGGATGAATCCCATCAGGCTCCATTGCTTTGTCCACCTTCAGTTTTAAGAGCTCTTTCAAAACCCTTTCTTCTGTAAATGGGCTGGTATCAACTTCTGTATCTAGAGTGTTTCTACTGTTTGTTTTAGGTACCTCCCCCTCTTCCTTTGTAAATACTGAGCAAAACTATTTGTTTAGTATCTCTGCCTTTTCACAGTCACCCTCTGCCCACCCTCTCTCCCCTTTATTAAGCCTCACTATCCCTCCCTTGGTCTTTCTTCGCTCCCTGATGTACCTATAAAAGGTTTTATCCCCCTTCTTAACTGATTTAGCTATCTTTTCCTCGGTTTGGGCCTTTGCTGTTCTGACTGCCTTTCCAGCTTCCTTTTGCTTTAACTGATACAGTTCTTGTCCTGTTCCTTCTGTGATTCCTTGTACTTCCTGAATGCTTTCTTTTCTCTTGAACCTTCACTGCCACTTCCTTTGAGAACCATAGTGGTTTCTTACCTCATTTCATTTTGTTTATTTGCTTTACACAAAGGCTTGTTACCTCTGTGATGGCAGTTTTTATTATTCCCCATTGTTCTTCCACCCCTCCTTCCTGCCCATTTGCTAGTGCATTCCTTAGGTACTCACCCATTTTGGCAAAGTCAGCCTTTCTAAAATCCAGTACCTTTGTCTTTGTATGGCTTGACTCTATTGCTGTGTTTATTGTGAACCATACTGTTCGATGGTCGCTAGTTCTCAGATGGCTACGTACTTCTACATCTGTGATCCTCTCTTCATCTCCATTTGAGAGAACCAGATCTAAGATTGCTCCCTCTCGAGTGGGCTCCAATACTAGTTGTCTAAGGCATGCCCCCTGTAGGGCATCTAGAATAACCCACTCTTAGAAGTGGCTACTGCAACTGCACTCCAGTTAACATCTGGCATATTCAGATCACCCATCAGCAATATCTCCCTTTATCTGCCATTCTAAGTATACTTTCTATCATTTCCTTGTCCATTTCCTCCCCTGAGAGGGGTCTGTATCTAACCCTGTGCGGATTGTGGTGCCATTGCTTGCCTCCAAATTGACCCACAGTGCTTCTTCTCCTCCCTGTTTACCCTTTTGTTCTGTTGCTTTGATTTCTTCTCTTATGTAGAGAGCTACTCCTCCTCCCCTTTTACCTCCCTGTCCCTCCTATAGATAGTGTATCCTGGTATGTTTACGTCCCAGTCATGGTTCTGTGTGTACCATGTTTCTGTGACTGCCACAATATCCAGATCTTCCTCCTCCATCAAGGCCACTAATTCAGGAAGCTTGTTACCCAGACTACGGGCATTGGTACTCATTGCTCTCCATTTTTGATGGCTTTACCTTCTGTAGGGCATCCCCACTGACCTTTCTACCTTGGTCTTTTCTCATTTAGTACCCTGTTTTGTAGGAGGCTGGATTTTCCTGCTGCTTATCAGTGCCTCCCCTTGACTAGTTTGAAGGCTTGCCAATGAAGCATTTAAACTGATTGCCCAAAGACTTGTTCCTTCCTGGACAGATGCAGACCATCCTGCCAGTATAGGCTGGTGTCCCTCCAGGTGGAATCCCAGTCCCCAATGAAGCCAAACCCCTGTGCTCCACACCATTTTTTCAACCGTTTGTTAAACTGCATGGTGCAAAGTACCCTCGCCACACCCATGCCACTGACAGGCAGTACCTCTGAGAAGGATACTGTGTGTGCTACTTGTCTTAAGCCCCTCCCCAACTCTACAAAGTCCTTCTGCACTGCTCTGATCTCATGATGAGCTAAGTCATTTGTCCCTAGGTGGACAATGACGTCCAGCTCAGACTCCCGTGCAACTGTTCTCGTGATCCTAAGGATGCGCTTCCTGTCCCTCCAAGCCATGGCACCAGGCAGGCACCTTACTTCAGTTTTCCTGCTTCCCCAGTTCTATCCCCTAATAATTGGAGTCCCCACTAGGAGCTGCTTTCTTCCTGTGGTGCCCTCTGCCTCCTTCCTGAGGGCCTCCTTGTGACAGTTGTCTGCACCCTCCTTAGTCTCCTTATGGTGTATCCATAGGGGAGCTATGCTCCCCAGAATGTGTGTATGGATTGTGGTGTGGAACAACTGACTGGGTGTGCCTCTGTTCCACCATCCTCACCCTCCCTGAGCCCACTGTGGTCCAACTGCTGTGCTTTCTTTGCAACCTCTGAGGAAGTGGTGGTGGCTGTGGTGCTCCCTGTATGGGGGAGGTTCCCTTCCTACTGTCCAGTGTGGCCTGAGGGAAGGTCCCCGTACTGCTGTCCAGTGTGGCCTAAAGACGGGCAGCTTCCTCCCTCAGGGCAGAGAGTTGTCTGCAAATAGGGCAGCATCTCAGCCTCCAGAAAGACTCCCGGAATACTGCTGCCCCACAGCCATTACATTGCACTACTCCCCACATTTTTTTTTTATTTTTATTTTTTTTGTGTGTGTGTGTAATTGGTTTGTAATATAGAAATAGATATATATTTATATTATACAATGTGTATGCTTATATTATCAGTGCAGTGTGTGCTAGAGAGGATATGACAGTGACATGCACCTTGCACTCTTGAGGAAATGATGTCAGAACCCCAGGTATAAAGGAACTATTTCCAGGGTTGGGCCTAAACTGTGCCCTCGCAAAACAATCAGCTAAAAGCTCTGACCCACTGCTGCAATGAGTGCCTTCCTGTCAGCAAGATGCCCTACACAACAATTTGATAGAGAAATACCCTGCTAATCAGACAGAGGAAAATCCACACATCCAAGTCAGACACAGGTAAACCTCCCCAGCCCCAAAACAGGCCTGGTGGTTTGTGCTCTGAGAGCTGTCAGCCCCAAAATAAGTCAGCTGTGCTTTAAACTCTTCCTGCACTGAAAATCTTAAGAATTGTAACAAACAAATGTAAACCTAGATCCACCACCCTCTGTTGCTTGAAAGACTGTCTTTTCCTGTTTCACACTGCAGGTTTTTCTGTGACCACTCCTTAACCTCCAGTAACTTGTTAAAAAGAGTTTAACTATCACAAACTCCTACGCACAGTAAATTATTTAAAAATAGTTTCTGTCCCAAAATCCTAGTAGTCAATCCAGCTACCCCCAAAGGGACAACCAGAATGCAGTATTCAAACACTTACGAGGTTACTTCCAAGATAAGCAGAGTTTGCAAGTTTCTTTTCAACTCCTCAGCCACCTTTAATTCATTTAAAAATAGTTTAACTGTCACAAATCTTAGTAGACAATCTAGCTACCTCAAGGACCTACCCAAATGCAGTATTTAAATCTTTCTGAAGTTACTAACAAGATAAACAGAGTTTGCAAGCCCCTTCTTGGTTAAACACTAAATAAATATGTGAATAAAAAGCAGTTACCAAGGGTAGTTAGTTTCACCTCCCACAGAATTAAGCAAAAGTGCACGTTTGTTGCAGATATCAAGTGCAATATAGAATTTCTCACACAGCTCAGTTGAAGAAAGTAGTGTCCTTCCAGCTCCAGAAAAATGTGCTTAGGAGCTGAATTGACATGGTGCTGAATTGTCTCGGGCTAAATTGACTGGGGCTGAATTAACATAAGAGCTGAATTGACTCGGGCTGAATTGCCATGGGGATGAATTCACTGGGTTGAATTGACTTGGGCTGACTTTACCAGTCTGAATTGACAGGACAGTGATGAAAAAGATTCTCTCGAAGATCTACTATTATGGTAAGTGCTTAACTGTCCTATCCCCCTATTTCAGTCAGGCGGTTGTCAATATTACTTCATGTTGGAGTACCATATGTAGAATTCTTAGTGATATTTATATTGCTGAGTCTGTGTATGTGTTTACTCATGTGTGGAACTTTATTTTTGGAAGTTTTCTGTGTTTTAATTTGGTGTGCATCCTGCATTACCTCTTCTCTCAGCATTTAATTAGGGAGCATCACTGACTCATTTGGATGTTTTACTTTAGAAACATAGAACTTGTTGGCAGATGGGGACCGTACAATCGATCAAGTCTGCCCTTGGCTTCCTACCCCCCTAATTAGCTGCCTACTTGTGTATCCTACAGTGTCTGTCCCATGCCTGCTTGAATTCCCCCACGGTCTTGGCTCCCTCCACCCCCTCCATCAGGCTATTCCAGGGTTCCGCAACACGCTCTGGGAAGAAGAATTTCCTCGTATTGCTTCTGAACTGTCCTCCCTTAAGTTGAAGGTTGTGCCGTGTAGTCCTTTACCTGAAAGAGGTTCTGCACATGTACCCTGTTGTTGCCTTTAAGGTATTTGAATGTTTCTACCATATCCCCACAATTCCTGCGTTGTTCTGGGGAGTATAATTTGAGGTCATCCAGTCTTGCCTCGCATGGTTTCTGATGCAAGCCCTGCACCATCTTTGTTGTTCTTCTCTGTACCGTCTCCAGCCTATCTATGTCCTTCCTGAGGTGTGGCCTCCAGATTGGGACACAGTACTCCGGATGAGGCCTGACCAGGGACCGATACAGGGGCATGATTACTTCATGCCTTCTGCTCGTGATGCCCCTCCCTGTGCATCCCAGGATACCACTGGCCTTTAGTGCTGCCTTTTCACATTGTCTACTGACCTTGAGGTCATCTGATATGATCACCCTGAGGCATCGCTCCTGCCCGGTAGCCACCAGCTGCTTCCCCTCCATTGAGTACAGTTTCCATGGGTTACACTTTCCCAGGTGCATGACCTTGCATTTCTTGGCATTGAATTTCAATTGCCAGATCTTGGACCGCTCCTCTAGTTTTCAGAGATCAGCTTCCATGCTTTGCTGTCCCTCTGTTGTGTCTACCCTGTTGCCGATTTTGGTGTCATCTGTAAACAGGCACACCTTTCCCTCCAGTTCATCCGCAGTGTCGCTGATGAATATGTTGAAGAGAATCGGGCCCCAGAACTGAGCCCTGCGGGACCCCACTAGTCACCCTCCCCTCCACAGACAGAGTGCCATTTACTAATACTTTCTGAGTTCTCCCATGTAACCAGTTTCTGACCCAGTTTGTAACCTCGGGCCCAATTCCCATGTTCTCCAGTTTTTTGACTAGTCTCCTGTGCGGAACGGAGTCAAAGCCTTTGCTCAAGGCCAGGTAAACCACATCCACTGTCCCACTCTGATCCACTGTTTTGGTGACCCAATTGAAAAAATCAACCAAGTTTGTCTGGCAGGACCTCCCTGCCATGAAACAGTGTAACTTTTTGTCGAGCTGACCAGTTTGCTCCAAAAAAGGTATGATTCTTCCCTTCAGCAGGGACTCCATCAGTTTTCCCATGACTGACGTTAGACTAACCAGACGGTAGTTACCTGGCTGTTCCTTGCTTCCACTCTTGTGGAGTGGTACTACTGTTGCACTCTTCCAATCCGCTCCTTAATGATTTGTTGAAGAGCACTGCTAAGGGGGGTTGCCAGTTCCCCTCCCTAGTTCTTTCAGTATTTTTAGGTGTATCCCATCTAGCCCCATAGCTTTATCTACCTTTAACTTGTCTATTTCCTCTAGGACCCTTTCCTCTGTGAAGGGACCCGTGTCTATTCCTTCAGTCGGACACTTCTTTATGTCTGTTGTTGGTCCGTTACCATCTGCTTCCTGTGTGAAGACTGAGCAGAAGTACTCATTGAGTGCCTCTGCCTTCTCACGGTCTTGCTCTGTGGTTTGTCCATCTTTTTTTGTGATTCTAACAATGCCCCCTTTGGTCTTCCTTTTTTCGCGTATGTATCTGTAGAAGGTTTTGTTACCCTTTTTTACTCCCTGAGCTATCCTAACCTCTGTTTGAGTCTTTGCATTTCGTATCACTTTCCCTGTCTTTTTTAGTTTCTGTTTATATTCTGTTTTGTCTGCCTCGTTCCCCAACTCCTTGTATTTTCTGAAGGCTATGTGCATTTCTCTTACCATGATTGCCACCTCCTTGTAAAACCATAGTAGGATTTTCCTCCTTTTGTTCTTACTAACCTGACGGGCACACTGTGATGTGACCATGGTTAATGCATCCTTCAACCTTGTCCAGTTGTCAGTGGCTCAGTAGGTATCACACTTGCCTCTGAGGCTGGGAGATCAGAGGGCTGTGGGTTCAGTTCCCACATCTGGCACTTGGATTAATATCCCAGTACTGACACTGTAGTGCATGCAGCATGAGAGGGGTGCTGCACTTCTGAGGTGCAGTCTTTCGGATGAGATGTTAAACCGAGGTCCCATCTGCCTGGATTGGTGGTAGTTCAGGTGGATGTTAAAGATCCCATGGCACTTATCGAAAAGAGTAGGGGAATTTTATTAGGCAAAAAAACCAAACATCACAGTGAAACAGAAAAAAAAATGAAATATTACAAAACAAATCCTGATAGAACAAGAAAAATCAAAAAAAGGAAAAACCTTTCCATAAATAATTAACATAAGATGCAGAATATTTTTACAATCCTGACAATGAACATTTTGTAAATCAGTCACAATAGCAGAAAGAATAACATCAAAATCTGTATGAAATTGTTGTAACACAAAGAGCAACGGGCTCATATAAATAATATTGTAAAAGTGCAAAAAAAACATTCAATGTGCTTCTATGATATCTGTCCCAATCTCCAAGATAAACACCTAACACCAGAGTACAATAAGAGATGGACCGTAAGTGAGGCATATGCCAGCGGCTAGCCACGAAGTCCCAAAACTTCTTACTATAAGGACATTCAATAAAAAAATGAGATTGACTTTCTTCAGTATCAACACAATCTTGTCTTAAACAGTATCTGTCAGTAACTGCTTTATATTTTAGATTTCCTCGAACTCTAACCTACCGTGAGCAGATATCCATATAGTCCCAAGCTTTAAACAAAATTCTATTATCAGACAATTTATTGAGTACATACTGCATATTAGATGGGAACAGAGTGGAAAAAGTAATATTATTTTTGAACATCATATACAATGTATTCATAAAAGGACTTCCGGTGTAAGGACTGTAGTTTTGTAAAGGAATCTTCCATTGATGTAATTTTTTTAAAGTTGAGATGCCATATTGCGGTATATCATCTGACAATAATATTTTAGGGGGGAGAAGGGACCATTTAAAAAAATACTTATGCCAAATGGATTTGATCCAGAATTGCCAAGAAAGAGATGGTACCTGCCAAATGAAAGAAAAGGAAGAGAAAAGAAAGACGGAGTGAAAAAAAACTATAGGATTAACCATACTCAATCCCCCTTCTCTGTATCGAAGGTACGTATACTCTCTCTTCAACGGGTTCAATCTATTGCCCCATAACATCTGAAAAAAATACTATAAATTCTAGTTTCAAAAAAAACCGGAGGTGGAAAAAGGTGACTTAAGTAAAGAAAAATAGGCAAAACAAATTTTTTAATAATCAAGACTCTTTTCTTTTTTCCAAATTTCCAGTGTTTCCACTGATTAACTTTAGTTTCACCTACAGCTATCTGCTTTTCCCAATTATAGAACTCCATGTTGTTTATCCCAAACCAAACACCTAGTATTTTCTGAGGCCCAGAGACAAGGGGAATGTGGAAACAATGGGATAAGTCTGGAGCTAACTGACCCAATTGCATCACAGAACTTTTTGTGAAATTGAGAGAGGCATCAGAGTATCTGTCAAAGAAAAGAAAAATCTCTAAGGCTCTCTGCAAAGAAAAGGGGTCAGCTAAAAGAAGGGTCATTGTTCATGTAAAGCAGTAACCTTAACTATTTCTAGGCCCACAGAGAGGCAATACCAAATAGAGTTATCACTAATAATGCTTCTGATTACTGGATCCAAAATAAAAGTGTATAATAAGGGCTTGGGCATCCCTGCGAACCCCTCGAGAAATCCTGATATTTTCTCCTAATAGCCCATTTACTATTGGAATTGAGACTGCAGAAGTGTACAACAGTGAAATCCATCGTACAAAAGTATCAGGGATTCCATAGGAAGAAAGCACAAAATATAAGTAAGAATGACTAACTGCATCAAACGCTTTGGACTGATCTAAAGCTGCTATAAGTTCAGAGGAAAAAAAACTAGGTTGAGAAGCAAAAAGATCTCGAAGTAAAAAGAGGTTGTGCTGTATTTTCCTATTTTTAGTCGCACAAGTTTGTGCAGGGTGAATCAAAAGCCTGGCTAATCTCTCTAATCTATTATTCAAGATTTTAGTTAAAATTTATAGTCACTATTTAGCAGACAAATGGTCTCAATTCGAAAACAGGGTTTTATCACCCTTTTATAAATAAAGGTCATCAAAGATATCGAAAATTCTGGACAGGGGACCTCTGAGGATAGATAACAATTATACACAATAGGCAGAAAAAAACCATAAAGTCTATACACTTTTTATAGAATTCATTTGGTATCCCATCCATACCAGGGATGATCCAAGCTTTAATTGTTTGATGACTTCAAGTACCTCAGTAGAGGTGATAGGTAATTACAAGATTGGACCAAATCCTGAGGCATTTGAGTGAAGAAAAAACCGACTTGAAAGAGAATCTGAATGTAATACTATGGGATGAAAATAATGCTGACTGTAATGCTTCACAATCTGTAGCATACCTAAATCAGAGGTGATTAGTTCACCAGTTGCATTAAGCAAACCAGTCATGAGAGTATCTCTTAAGTGTGTTTTACATGCATGGAAAGGATCAGCCTTTGGTGACTTTTTACAAGAAAAACGAAACTCCATATTTAAAGATTTGGCTCTATTGTATTGGTAAGTTTTCATTTGTTGCTTAATAGTCCTGATTTGAGAAAGAGAGCGAACATAGTCATGTGGAGGGAGGGACATAAGCCTGTATAATTGGTTCCGGAGAAGTAAATATTTCTATAGTCATCCTGTACCTCTTGTTTTACCCAGGACTGAAATAAATGTTTAACCTCAATCTTAAATTGCTTCCACCATTCATATGGGGAGGAAAATAAGGCTAAAGTAGAGGATTTTGCAGCTAAGAAAAAATCTAGTTTTGAAAAATAAACCGGGTCTGAGAGAAAGGAAATATTTAATCTCCAGCGTGATATGCTGGAATACAATCAAGGAGGAAGATGTCGTAAGGATAAAGTACAAAATAAAATATGATGGTCAGAGAATTCTACTGGAGCAATAATACAGGACACAATCTGAAGATAGTGTGAAATAAAGAACATGTCTATCCTAGTGGCAAAGGTGTGTCTATGATAAGTGTTCCCACCTACGGGGTATAAGCTACGGAAAACATCCATAAGTCCAGCATCTGTTACCACTTCTAATAATGCATATGAATCACAATAAACTTTTTTACCTTGAGTCTTACGGAACTGGATATCAAGAGAGCAGTTAAAATCCCCTCCCCACACTAAATGTCTCTTGGTAAACAAAAAGGGTTTAATTTCTGAAAATAAGGCAATGCGGCCTGATTTAGTCTGTGGAGCATAAACATTAAGAAAGCGAAAAAAATAGTCACCCCATACACAGTCTAATATAAGAGCCCTACCTGGTAATAAATCTATGATTTTCAAAATCTTTAAAGAAGAGTTACCAAACAATATGGCCACACCATCTGCAATTTCAGTGCTAATCGACCAAAAGGAGGGCACAGGTCCATAGTCTTTTAACCTTTGTTCCTCAGAGATAGAAGAGATCCTTGTCTCTTGTAAAATATGATATCCAAGTTCAAAGATGTAAGATATGCAAATATGGATATCTGTCTGTGAACGATCTTTAAACTACATACATTGAAAAAGCAAACTTTAAAGCCATATGAAAATGCTTAAGAGCTATGTTTCTGACTTACTTTCCTTTTTTCTTTTTACCCTTCCTATCTTTAGCAAGTTCTGTAGATTTGCTATCTTCATCCCTCCGTCACAATTTCAGAGAGTGAGAGGTCTCAGATTCCATATCTGAGTCTCTAACCTCTTCCTGAAGGGGAAAAATTGTCAGTCACAACCGGGCTGACCTGGGACTGTTTTAATGAGGCTCTGGTAAACCTCCTGTTCTTGACAATTTCAAAGGGGTGGCATACTGGACACCTGACTCTGATTCTCTCTAACTGAGGAGAAACCAGAGTACAGTGTCCTGGGGGTCATTAACCACAGTTTGCTCAGGTTTGCAGAATCTGGAAAGGAGGGGGTGGGACAGGGTCTTGCCTTGGGGGAGGGGTGAACTCTATCACCTGGAGCCTGCACCTTAGCCTGGGCTTTGAGTAAACCGTCCTGATCTAGGCCTTCAGAGCAGTTATGCCTCGCCATGGACACTGGTGGAAGGCATGCCCTTCGTCACAAAGGTTACATTGAAAGATATTGATGCATCGGTCAACAGAATGCCCAAAACCCCACATAAAGGACATTTCATCATATCACAGACGCTACTAATGTGTGTTCTATCTCCACATTTATAGCATGCTTTAGCTGCCCTGCATAAAAACATACTCCTCTGTCTTTTCCCAGAAAAAAACTATTTGGTAGAATGTACAACCTCAGAATTGACTTGTAACAATTTCACTTTGAATTTCCATCCCCCTGTCCAAATACCCTCTATGTCTAGAAGAGCTTCAGGTGGCCCAATACCTCACATTTGGTTTGCAGCCAGCGATAGATATCACTCACATTCACCCCTTCATTGCGAAACATAACTGTGACAAACCTAATTAAGGGTCGAGTTAAAGGGATAGCAAAAAAAGGCAACCACACGGATGATTTTTTTGATTGGCATATTTGTCCCAGAATTTGTCCATATGAGCAGGGGTTTGAAAGCTAACATCAAAGGAATCCTCCCCAGAGACATGAATTAGAGCATAGATGTCTTTGGCACAAAACCCCATTTTAGATTTTAATAGCTGTTTAAATACATAGTACCTATCAGGGTGTTCTTTCAAGCCACCTCTATATCACAGACGCACAGCGTTTCGACGAGGGCCTTGTTCCAATTTCGATTTAAACAAGTCCGATAACGGTGGTTTGGAAGTGTTGCTTGAAATGGGGGTAGCAGGACCCATGGACACAGTAGAAATAGCAACAGGGGGCACACTGGAAAGGTCAGGCCCCAAACCCCCTCTTCCCTCCTTTGAAGTAGATGGCTGAGGGGAAAGGTGCTGTATCGTTTCAGGAGTTTTCCTACCTGAAAGCGGAGTCCAGTCCATATCAGGAACCCAATCTCCCAAGTCGTTCCTCTTCCATCCTGCTTCCAGAAGCGCCATCTCTTCTGACCAGTCCATGGCATCATCGCGACTACCTCTCTCCTGTAGCCCGAATTGCTGCTGCACCAACAACGACGTGCGTGGCCCTACGCTCTCTACAGTCCTCCCGGAAACCGTCTCTCTGGAAAGCAGTTCCTGTGCTCAGATAATCGGCGTATGAGTTTCGCCCATAGCAAGATCTCCATCGCTAGACCGAGCAATATCAGGCAAAGGCTCCGAATCAAAGGCACTGCAGTGAGTGAAGCAATCCTCTGTTCATTGAGATCTGGTAGCTGGGGTGTGGTAGCGATCGTGAAAGATGTATTCTCAGCCACCATAGGACATGATACAGTGAAAGCAATGGTACTCTGCTTCTCGCAATCCTCTACCTCCTTCTCCTTCCCGACCTCTGGAACGTCTGCCATGTCGGGTGCTGACGTCAGCAAGAATTCCCACTAGCCACTGACCAGCAGCCAGTAGGGGAATTTCCCCGGTGTCCTGACCATCCTGACCAAATTTCCCTCATTCACTAAAAATACTAACAACAGCTTAATCTGGTTCAAGGTCAGTTGACATTCATCTGTATCCTACTCCCCCGGGTCGTGCCTTAAAATAGGCAGGATTTGTCTAGTGCACTTACCCGATGAACAAAAACTAAATAAAAATAAATAAATAAAATATTCTTTAATGCTCCCTTCTGCTGAGTTACTAAGGTTGTCTCTTAGGCAGGCCTTCATGTTTGTGAAGTTTGACCTCCTGAAGTCTAGGACTTTCAGTTTGGAGTGTGTGGAGTCTACAGTCTTTTTTACCCTGAACCATACCGTGTTATGATCACTGTTGCCTAGGTGGTTCCCTACTTCGTCACCCGTAACCCTATCGCTGTTTGTGAATATCAGATCTAGAACCGTGTTACCCCTTGTGGGTGATGTCACTAGTTGACGTAGGCCTGCTTCCTGTAGTGTAACTAGGAATTTCCTGCTTTTCTGTGATGCCCCGGTGTGGGTATTCCGATCTGTATCCGGCAGATTGAAATCCCCCGGCAGCACCATGTCCCCTTTGCCTGACATCTGGAGGATGGTTTCCAGGATTTCCTTATCCCTGTCTTCCTCCTGATTTGGGGGTCTGTAGATTTTTACTACCTGAATGGGTTGCCGGCTTCCGGCCCGTATTGTGATGCATAGATCCTCTGTTTCCCCTAGTGCCTGCTGCATTTCTGTAGCATTGATGGTATCCTTAACATAAATAGCTACCTCCCTCCCTTTTCCCAGTCCTATCTCTCCTAAACAAGTTGTACCCTGGGATAGTCACCTCCCAATCATGATTATTTGTGTACCATGTTTCAGTCACAGCCACCCAGTCTAGTCCTGCCTCAGCTACTGTGGCAGTGAGGTCAGTCATCTTGTTAGCCAGACTGCGTGCATTGAGGCATAGTGCTGACCACTCTTGCTGTGTCACTTTGTTTGTCATGCCTCCTTTGATCTTATTGTTCGTCCCTTTGTAGTTTTCCCTGTTTATGGTTCCTCCCTTTCCATTGTGATGGTCAATGCCAGAGCCAGAAAGGGTTTTATGTTGCCGGCTATCTGCCTTTGCTATCCTGGAGTGTGTAGATTTGGTGCTAGCTGGAGGGGGAGAGAGACAGCAGACTCTGTGTGTGCTTCTCCTAGGGCTACCGTCATCTCCCCTCCTGCTAGTTTAAATGTCCTACGTGGCCGTCAAATTTCTGGCCCGATGCTCTGATTCCCTCTTTAGTTGTGTGGAGGCCGTCGAATTTGAAGAACTCCCTTTCCCAGAAGTTGCCCCAGTTTCCAACGAAGTGGTGCCCCTTTGTGTGACACCAGTCCTTGAGCCATGCTTTGAGCTCACTTATCTCTTTCTCTCTGATTTTCTGCCTGTTCTTCCCCTTTTCCCAAACAGGCAGAATCTCAGAGAATGCAATGCTGGGCGAAAATGAAACCAGTTTCTCACTGAGTTGCGCAATGTGCTCCTTAACCTCCATGACCGACTGGCTAGCAAGGTCATTGGTCCCTAGGTGGACATTCTATAGGTAGTAATTTTTTTGGTTTTGAAGGATGGAGTTTAGGTTTCTTTAATTAGATATTGTGTTGATTCTTTCAATTAAAGTATATTTCTTGGTGTCCTATATTTTGATAATTTGATTCACAAAGTATGAATTTAGATGGAGGGGGGGTCAGCATTCTTGAGATTGTGACTGTTTATATTTTCAAGATGTATTTCTTGATGTTGGGTTAGCAATACATGAATTTAGAGTAATTTTGTCTGTGCTGGGGGTAATTGTATGGTAAATGTTGTCATCTGCTTTTTTGATGGCTGTTTGCCCTCAGTAGGTATTACTCCATTTAATGCACCCTTAGGTGGTGTATCTATCTCCATGTACATGGTGGTTGTAGTGATATCCAGTAATAGTTAAAGAACTGATGGAATGATCTTTTTTTTTTATTTTTTTATGATGTCTTTATTTCTCATCCCAGTGCCCAATGCCACCCCCACCTTCAGGCCTCAGACACTGCCCTCTCTACCTGCCAGACTCACTTCTCGCATTTTCAGTCCTGGTGATCTAACTCAGACCTTCAGCCTACTCATCCCCGGGGCCGGGCTGTCCCTGCCAAGCCCCCTCTAACCATCATGAGGGAGGGGGGGATGTCTGGTTCATCCCTCCTTTCATCCAGTTGCCAGCTGTTCCATGCTGGGGACTCTCTAAGTTAAGAGGGGGAGCAAAGCACTGTCAGGTGAAGGCTGAGGGGCTCCTTTGCTGATGCTTTGTGGGGTCTGTTGGCATGTGAGGGACTACAGGGCTGTCGTTCAGTGCATCGATGCATCGCTTTCCGTCTCCCCCCTCTCGGCCACCCACATCGATGCGCACACTGCAGCTGACTTGTGTGTGTGGAGGGGTACCTGATGGCACATGGTCACCCATGCCATCAAAAGCATCTTCACACACCACCACCACCAGGGGCCAGTACAGAGCAGTGCAACATCAACCCTCCTCCTCAGATGGAGAGCACCCGTAGAATCTCTAAACTCTCCCTGCCAGCCTTGGCTCCTGATGTCCCGGTCTCAGAGTGTGAACCCAGGTCTCTAGCATGTCAGAGTGATCCCCTGTTGCCTAGCACCACAGAGCTGGCAGAATGTTCTGTATAGGAAAAGGTTTCTCTTACAGTCATCATTCAGCACCTGGCAGCACCACCCTGCCTTGCAGTTTCTGGCATGGTTCAGAATGTGCTAGTGCCCAAATTGCTTAATATATTTTGTTTTGTGGACACTACAATTGGAGAGTGTGCTGCACCATCATTACCCATAATCTACTGTTCTGTCCACAGTCCCACTGCAACGCTGATGTCACTCACAGTGCACTCAGTCAGCCCTGAGTGCTGCAATGGTAGTGGGAGAAAATCTGATTGCAGAGAATGCCTGTGAAAGACTCAGGTCCAGCATGATAAGTTAGGAATGGACTTGTCTTATACCTGCCACTTACTGCCTTCCCCACCACTGAGTGGCCGATTCACCTCAGTTCAGGCATGTAGCACACTTGTCTGTTACCTGTTGCAGCACTTAGTACAGACAGATTGCATTGTTACATCAGTGTTGCAGCAGGATTGTGGGTAGAGGGAAGGATTATGGGTAACTATGTTGCAGCATACTCTTTAATCAGAGCAGCCACAAAAAAAAATAAAATAAATAATTTTGGTACCAGAACATTTGGAACTATGCCAGAAACAGAGAAACTGCTAGTCGGGGTTGACTTGAGTGGGGATTGAACGCTGCAGGTATGGGCCTTTCCATTAATTGGTTTGCCATTTGCCTGCAGCAGGATTATTGTTGATATCAGCAAAACTCAAATCTCATAACCTTCCAAGAAATGTTTGTGTTTTAGTGCTTCCTTGCTTTAGTACTAAAGGCATTTGTATGAAAACAGGTCCCTTGCACCTTAGACAGCATCTGTTTCTGCTGCTTTTCCTGCCCTCTTCTGCTGGTGACATCGAAATTATGTTCATGGCCACAGGTTGTGATGTCATCAGCAGAGGAGTATATCTTCATGACAGGAATAAACAACTTGAGCAGATAAAGTCTAAGATTAAAATATCCTTTTTTAATGAAAACATTTCCAGAAATAAAAAATGGAAATTCCTGAAATTCAGGGTTTTGAGGACTCTTGTGTAACTGAGTTCTGCTAATGCCAATGAGATTTTTTGTTGTTGTTGGAAATCAGAACATCTCTTTAGAATCAGGCTTCCAGTTACTATTTGCCCAATGTATTTATTTTTCCTACTTCTTCAGCTAGGATGGCATACCAACATGCAATCTAGCCTTATCACCGTGCTATGATCGTAGCCGCCAATCTATTTTTTTTTTAAATACCAAATTGGGCTTATAAGAAATAACATTTTTAGATGGTCTAAGGCACTACCACACACTAAAATCAAATGAACTGCAAGAAGCTTTTACTGACGGACCTTGGCTCCCATTTAAATTGGTGTACCATTTACTTAGCAAAGGAGCAATTCTTCTGATTATTGGGGCATTTTAACATGTAGTCAGTAAGTGGCCTTTACACTGGATTGGAGACAGAGTGATAACAAAGATGGCAAGACAGAAGAGGAAGAGGGCAAAACCAAACCACTGACATTCAATCATGCGCTCTTGTATACAGCTGTTTTGTGTGACCAAGTGTCTTTAATGTTTTCATGCAAGGAAACCATACTTTTGTTTGAAGACTCAGCTTCACAGTTATTTTCTGCATTGCAAGTTGCCATGTGAAAGTTATAATCATTACAATGTAGAAGACTACTTAAAAAAACATGAAAAACACGCTAAAGAAAAGCCTTATAAAATAAAATTGTGTTGGGGCAGTTCAGTTACTAGCACACTCAATCATATGTGGGCTACAAGTTAACAGAATAAAGTCCCAACTGAGGGCCTTAGGGTCATACAACATACACTGCTGAAGGCACCCCTTTTGACAAAATGTTAAAATAATTCCATTCTGCCTGTCTTTGGTGGGTGTCATGGATGGTAGATGTTAATCCCCTGACACCATCTACAAGAACTGGGCATGTGCCACTATCCAGGCCAACATTAAAAAGCAGTCTAAATACAGCCATTGATGGTTTTGATGGTTTTGTTTAGGCTTTTGCATGCTGAATGTCCCCTGTATTTGTCCCTGTTAAGTCTCAGCACTGTAGTATTTAGCTCATTGCTATGCCAAATTATAAAGAAACATTACAGCAATTTCTGGAAGAAATTACTGAGAAGTAATGTAACAGTGCTGTGTTCTCCTATCAGTAGTTGGAGAAAAAGCCTTTCCCACTTCAAAGATTTTTAATCTCCACAGAAACCAGGTGAAATTGCATTTCCACAGTGTCTCACAACCCTGAGAATTGCTGCACCCTGACTAGGGGCTCACTGATACTGGTACAGCTATGGCTTTTTAGAACAGTGCTTTATTGAAGTTAAACATTTTTTAAATGACATTTTATTGAAATTTATAAAAAATAAATTATAGGCAACAAGTACATACAGAAGACTACATCTATAAAGTCAGCGTATAAAACTACTACTGTACAGCCACAATCCTGGCATACCTCCTACTGGTTCCACATTGGGTGTATTACACTGATAAGCATGTTAACAGTTATAAAGCACCAGCTGAAGCCATTCCTCACAGCCTGTGTAACATTGATAGTTCAGTTTAAGTCCATGAACAGTCCATTCCCAACTAAAGAGATTCTTTGTGTATGCCCATTAGAGAAAGTCTAGCCTTAACTAAGGGCTTCTCATCAAGCTCCCTCAGCTGTCTATAATGAGCATAAAAATTGGCTGAACTTACATAACATTCTTTATAAAAACACATTTCTTATTTCCAAAACTAGAATTATGCAGAACTTACATGAGTTACGTGCAGCTGTAATTAGTAACCTGGATGAGGATATACCCCATTCGGAGGTGTGGGGTTGGGGGGGCTCAGATGTATCTTGGTGAGGTAGCCACCAGAATGTAAAATAAACATAGAAAAGTGGAGTGGCATCCATGTGGCTGTCCAGGTTCCCCAGAGCTCAGACCTGAGCCTAGCAGCACAGAATGCTGTTGTCATGAGTTTTCCTCTGAGTCATTCTGGTCAGTCTTTTGTACCAGCATGCTAGGGACAGCACCACTTTTGAGGAACTAATCATCTGGCTTATTTACTTAAGCACTTTTGTTGTTTTGTCTCCCGGTTTGAGTAACTTTAGCAGGTAGGGGCTGTTTGTTTCTACAGGAAGTCTCTCTAAATTCAATCATGCCCGTCTAAAAGGAGTTTAAATTGGAAAGCCTGCTTTCTTCTCGTTTATAACTTCTGCGAAGGTCTTGGTTGGATTTTTGCCACTATCAATATTCTGTGTAAACCTGCATTGTCTTATAGGTCAGAAACCCTTCCTTCCACCTGAACAGACCGAGACAAACAATGTACTTTGGAGAAAATGGTCATAACCATGTATTTATTGAACAGAATATAATGAACAGTTACAGCCAAGTCAACGTGATGTGCACAGCAAGGTAGTCATGGCAAGTCATTCATTAAGTCAATCATCATCTTGATCATCATAATGGACATCCCCCTACCCCCAGGGGAGCCCACTGAATAGGTACAAGCCACTGTGAGGGAACCAGCTCTGAGGCATGAGGGATGACTCTGGGCTGGGTGCCAGTGTGCCTTTCTCCCATCAGAGGGCGCTGCATCCCTAGGGCAGAGCCCAAAGAGGCTATCCCTTCAGCTGCCTCTTGGACATGAACCACAAGCCATCTGTGCCTTCACCTCTTGCCAGCCGTAGGGATGATCCGCCTACAATGATGTGTGATTCCCTGTTCCGCCCTCTATGCAAACCTTGCTAGAACTACTGTGCTGCCACTTAATGACTGTGACAACCTAAGCTAACCCTACCTAACTGCCGAATGTTAATGATTGTTGGAGAAAATGAAAAACAGAAACCTGAAGGGGGAAAAAATGGGAAAATTCCTTCTTGGCCCTAGTGCAATCCCCCCTCCCCAGTTCAGCAAGTTCCCTAACACCCTCCAGAGTTCCACACTCTTTTACAAGGTCGAGTTTGGGTGGATTCTGGCTGGAGGAGCCGAAGCAAGACAGAATTCTCTCCTTCACCTAGCCAATTTGTGTGCCTAAGCTGTGCCCCTCCAGACTTAAGCCACCCCCCCATGTGAACTCCTACCTGCCTACCCCTCCCACTACTGGTGGGCGTCCACCTACCTAGCTAACCTGCCAGCTCAGGTGTCAGTCTGGGCTGTTCCCATATACAATGTTCCTTCTGCTGCAGTTCTTTGCAGGCTCCCTAATTGTTTTATAAGTCACAAACTCTTCCTTCCACCTGAACAGACAGAGGCAGACAACGTGCTTTGCAGAAAATGGCCACAGCCATGTATTTTTTGAACAGAATGTAATGAACAGCTATAGACAAGTCAGCGTGATGTGTGCAGCAAGGTAGTCATGGCAAGTCATTTATTAAAATAAAGTTCAGATTCAGATTAATTTGCTCAGCCATCTTTCAGGAACCCCCAACAGTTTCATTGATACCTGACAACTTTATCAAGGGGAGGTGGTCCTACAATTCAAAACAGATCAAGATATTTAGTATTCATAACAAAAGGTTTTTTACTCTGGAAACAGGATCAGACACTTGCTGATGCTGTACGGATTTGTTTTCCTAATTCGTAATAACATCAGTAGTTTAATACGCTTACCAAAATGTATCAGTTATATGCTTAAAAGCATTTCTGTCTGCTAGAGTAGCACATGGGCTGAGGGTGTTGACAGAAGATGCTGCCAAAAGTGCTGAGGAGTGGTGGCTGTAGTCTTGTTTCCTGTTAAGCTGTGTTGCTGCCACCAAGTATGTTATGATGTCACCTCACAGTGATGTCAGCGGATGCAAGGCACTCCTCCACAAGGAGGAGGAATGGTTGATGGGTTGCCATGCCAACCTGGAAAACAACAACCTCCTGTATCCCGTGGTTAGTTATCATTAACTAGTATGCTTTATCAAGATCTTTGAATTATTACAGAGTAGTAAAACTAACTTGAAAAAAAATAAACATTTACGTTTTAGGCCTGTTAAAAAGAACTGTGATCATGGGGTGTGAGAGGTCAACACAGGAAAAAGTGGCCACCTCTGACAATACCTCTCACAGATGTCATCCAGTTTGCAGATGGAAACCACATACAATATTGCAAACCATAAATCTGATTGATAACGAAAAATTACAATAAGAACAAAAAACAGTATGAGAAATAAAATAATTTATTTAATTCAACATGGATTCATCAGTTCTGTCAAACTACAGACAGTATCTGTCTTCACATAAACTGTCCATCAAGCTGCACAATTGAAAGGGGGATAAGGGGGAAAGGGGGAAGAGGAAGAAATTAGAGTAATAATGGACAGAACTTGGTGAAGAAATTTGGTCCCAACTCAGGGCTTCTCCAGAAGACCCAACGTCCCTCACGATCAGTGCAGCAAAATAGTAAATTATCAGTGTTACAATAATGGTAACCGACTGATCTCCTCATTAAGACCAAACCTGTCCTTTAATGCCCCAAAGCGTTCTACCCAGAAAGCCTCCCGGCTGAGCATTTTTCGCTCCCTATCTTCCCTTCTCTGGGGTGATTCTTCCCACTCTTTTTTCAAAAACCTGAGTGATGAAATCTGGTATTGTTCAGACAGGAAATATCAGGCTAGACTCGAGGAACTATCCTTCCTACCAATCAATGATTTGTGTTTCGAGATCCTTAGACACAGTTCTCCTTTCATCTGGCCTATATACAATTTATCACACATGCATTTAATGCCGTAAGTTGCAAAGATGACAGTGCAGGTAATCCTTTGTTGTATCTTTACTTTCTCAGCTCTGTAAGGATTATTGATCTCCAGTATTTTATGTGTACTTCTGTCCTGCAGCTTGATGGACAGTTTTTGTGAAGACAGATACTGTCTGTATTTTAACAGAGCTGGTGGATCGATGTTAAAATAAATTAGTGATTTTATTTTACTACCCTGTAATAATTCAAAAAATCTTGTAATGATAAAAAGCACAATACTTAATGAAAACTAACCAGACTGAAAGGTTGTTTTCCCAGGTTGGCACAGCAACCGGTCACCCACCCCTCCTCCTTGCAGAGGTGTGTGTTGCATTTATTGACATCATCGTGAGGTGACATCATGATGCACTTGGTGGCGGCAACACAGATTAAGAGGAAGCCAGATTGCAGCCACCATTCCTGAGCACTTTCAGAAATGTCTTCTGCCAGCACACTCAGCCTGTGTGCTACTCCAGCAGAGAGAAATGCCTTTAAGCATATAACTGTTACATTTTGGTGAGCATACTAAACTTGACGTTATTATGAATTAGGTAAGTAAGTCATAAGCCATGACAAGGTATGCATTATAGGATTTTAATGCGCTCTCCTGGGGTGTAGTAAGGCACAAAGCCAAAGGCTGAGTGTCCTTACACCACAGGAAGGGAATTCTTACATTTATTAAATTGCTCTAAGTAGTTTTTTTTTGAGGGGGGGAGATGAGATTTGGAATCAGACCATGAATTTATAAAGATGTAATGCACGGTCAGGTGACAACCATGCATTATGTTTCTGTGACTGTCAGCCAATGAAATGTCAACATTTTTTGTGCCATTTTTTTTAAACAAATTTGTAGAGCATCAGTAAGTGCCTGATCCTGTTATCAGAGTAAACAACTTTTTTCATATGAGTACTAAATATCTAAGTCTGTTTTGAATTGTAGGACCACCTCCCCTTGATAAAGTTGGGAGGAGCCAATGAAACTGTTGGGGTTTCCGGAGGGGTGGCCAAGCAAATGAATGAATGAAGCTGAACCTAACATGAAAGTTTCTGTAGTTTCATTTGTTGATACCATTCATCTTTTTTAGTGAATCTGTCCATTTGATTATCTTGCTGGAACCATCCTTTTCAAGATATAGCCTTGGCGTCCATGCAGACTTCTAGGTTTCTATCTTAATCGACCTACGGACTACAGAAAGTCTGTTCAGCTTTTTGTTTCATTCATGTTTGTTTCATGCTTCATTCTAACCCCGGGAATCACTCATTATGATTAAACAAATGCAGTCAGCCTCCTGTGTTGGACTGCCCGGAGAGATGGAATTATATGCAAATGATGGAACTCTCAATTGGCTCAGGCCACTTTCAGACTGCTGCCCTAGTAACTGTTGCACTCTTGAGTGCTTCAGATTCTTCTCTGCCTGACTAGTGAAGACGTCCCAGAGAGCTCTCCTTCAACCTCTTCAAGAGCTAATTATCTGATCAATAAGTAGTGTTTTTACTTTATATTTCAGATTGCTGCCTTAGTTTTAGTTTATTTTGTAGTTTGTGTAATTTGTTATTGTATTTAGTGGTTCCTTCACAGTTCCTTGGAACTGAGGGCTCCTCTATTTCTAATGGGGTTTTTACCTCAATCTTTTAGATTTGTTAATCTTTTGCGGTAGGTTCCTAACCGCATACATTTATTTAAATCTTATATAGATTTCTTAGTTTCACTGTGTCAGGAACCGAGTAGCGCTTGGTTCCCGGAACCATTAGCGTTTGTTTATAGCTGTCATATTCGGTTCTAAGGAACCGATAATTTCTTATATTTTCTTCAACGATTCCTGCTCAATGTCAGAGGCTCCTATTGTTAAGCCTAAAAAATGCACAGGACCCACTGGTTTTAAATTGTGTGAGTCTTATGGTCAGATAATAGCTAAAGCAGACAGACATTCATCGTGTATTTTTTTGTCTGGGTACTATCCATATTTTTGCAAACTGTGACATTTGTAAAACATTTTGCCCTAAAACTCTTAAGAAAAGGTCAAAAATATTAGAAGAGATGGCCTCTGCTTCTACTGACACTGGTTCCTCCACCTCTGGCACAAGAAAGGATGGAGGTAAAGCTAAGGATCCTGACAAAGGATCAGATAAAAAATGAGCAGGGTTAGCCAAAAAGGCCAGTGGAGTCAGGGACTGAACCTGTGCACTGAAGAAAAAATGTAAGGAAAAGCATGTCACTGCGCCTCCGGCCAAGAAGGCTAAGGAGCTCCCAGCAGACAAAACTGGTTTACCCTTGGCTGAGGACTTTGCCAAGGCCTTACAGGTCTTGCAAGTACTGCAAGCTGCAGTCCCGGTTCCAATATCGACTGACTCGGTTCCTGTACCGGTTCCACCCTCTCAGGAGCCTCTGGCTTCCTTTTCTGAGGAGGAGGATGCTGATTTCGAGGAGGAACAGATAGACCCAGAGGTTTCTCTGGAGCTGGAGTTTGGTTCCCCCCAACCCAGGGGCCCAGAGGATTATTCCTCGCACTATGCTTTTGTTAAAAGCATGGTACAAACACTCAACCTCCCTCTGCAGGAGACAGAGGAGGATGTGGAAGAAGCAGAATTCTTGGATGTGATGGGGTTAACCCCAACAAAACGTTTATTACAGCCTGTGCATAAGTCCTTAAAAGGCAGCAATGCAAGTATTCCAAACTCCCAGTTCTATTCCAGGAGTCGATAAAAAAGCTGATAAGAAATATCAGCTTGATAGGACAACAGCTGATTTTCTGTTCAGTCACCCTGACTCTGAAGGGGTTGTGCAGGCTGCTGCTTGCGACAAAGCCAGAATCCCCTTGGCCACCCATCCTCCAGATAAGGATTCTCGAAAGATGGGTACAATGGGGAAGAAAGGGTATATGGCTGCTTCTCTCATTCTTAGACAGGCCAATTATATGGCCTATGCAGTGCAATACCAGAAGGCATTCTGGAATGCAGTGTTAGCTCTGGCTGACAAAGTGCCTGGTGAGGTGGCAGTGGACTTGCAGGATACAGCAAGGGCCTCTTTAGATGCCACAGAATACCAGTTCCACATGGCTATGGACATGATAATGACTGTGCAGCCAGGTTGATGGCACTATCTGTCTCCCTTAAAAGATTTGTCTGGCTCGGGAGCCACAAACCTGACCCTGGACACCCAGGCCAAGGTGATGGACTTTCCTTTTGAGAAAAATTCCTTATTTGGAGATAAAACAGAGGTCTATATGAAGAAGGTAGAAGATTATAAGGCCACCTACAGAAGCAATTCTAAGGATAGGCCTTCCTCATCCTATAGGTCCCAGACCAGGTGAGGCAGGGGTAGGGGATCCCACTCCAGACCTTTTTTCCAAGCTCAGGCCTCTCAGCTGCAACAACAGCCTAGAGGGTACTTCCGAGGAAGGGGAAGGAGAGCTACGAGGAGAGCTTCTCTCTCCCCAGTGATTCAGGCACAGCCCACTCAGAACCCCTAATGGGCTGGTATAGGTTGCATCCCCTTCCAAAAAATCCACCAGTGGGTGGCAGACTGGCTCATTTCCTCCAGGATTGGTATACCATCACCACAGACAAGTGGGTCCTGGAGGTGGTGAGCCAGGGTTTAGCAATCAGCTTAAAATCCCTTCCCAAGCTAAGAGCAAGAACATTTGCACCAGTCACGTCTGCAGACAGGATACTACTGGATTCAGAAGTAAAACATCTGCTAGCCATCAAGGCAGTAGGCAGTGGAGCCTGTGCCCCTAAGCCAGTGAGACAAAGGTTTCTACTCCAGATACTTCCTTACAAAGAAGAAAAATGGGGATTGACGACCTATCCTGGATTTAAGACTTCTAAACAGACATATTCTGAAACCAAAATTCAAAATGGTCAGTCTTGCTCTCATCATTCCCACTTTACAGACGGGAAACTGGCTAGCCTCCCTAGCGTTAAAGGACGCTTATTTTCACATCACCATCAGACCTTCTCACAGAAAGTTTCTGAGGTTCAGACTGGCCTCAGGCCATTATCAGTTTGCATCCCTTCCTTTTGGCCTGACTTCTGCACCAAGGGCATTCACAAAGTGTTTGGCCGTGGTAGTGGAGTTTCTGAGAAAACAAGGAGTGTGAGTCTTTCCCTACCTGGACGACTGGTTAGTGGTGGGTCCATCTCTATATCTTACAGAGCAGGCCTTAGCATTAACAACTCTATTCTGGAATCCCTGGGCTTCCTCATAAACGAACAGAAGTCGCAACAAACACCAGTTCAGGTACTCGAGTTCATTGGAGCAGAACTGAACACCAGTCTGGGAGGAGCTTTCTTGCCACAGGACAAGGTAAACAGTATTCTATGAATTGCAAGCTCATTTGTACCAGGAAAACCCAAACCAGCCAGAGACTTCCTCAGGCTTTTGGGCACACATGGCAGCTGCCACCACGGTGGTACTAGGTTCCAGGTTCCAAATGAGGAACATTCAGTTCCACCTGAGACAATACTGGTCACAGAGAACAGATCCTCTGGTCAAACTGGTTCCAGTCACACACACTCTACTACAGGCACTGCAATGGTGGGTGGATGAACAAAACCTTCAGGTAGGGAGTTCCTTTCACAAAGGAACAACCTTCCTTAGTTCTTAAAACAGATGCATCCCTTCTGGGGAGCACACATGTTGGATTATACAGCAAGTGGTACATGGTCTACTCAAGAATCCATGTTGCACATAAATCTTTTGGAGCTCAGGGCAGTGTACCTAGCCCTGCAGGCATTTGCTCCACATCCTCAAAACAAAGTGGTGCAGATCAGAACAGACAACAGCACAACTATGTATTACATAAACAAACAGGGAGGAACCCAGTCAGCCCCACTGTGCACAGGAGCAATGAGGCTGTGGTCCCTGGCCAACTCTATGAAAGTATCCCTTTCAGCCATGCATCTTCCAGGAAAGGACAATGTACTGTCAGACTCCCTCAGCAGGATAAGTCAGGATCACCACGAGTGGTGTCTGAATCCTTAAATTCTCAGCTCAATTTTCAGGCTTTGGGGCACTGCAGAGATAGATCTCTTCGCCTCTGCAGAAAATCACCAGCTACCAATATATTGCTGCAGGCCTCCTCTCAGGGGCACAGTACCCCTGGATGCGTTGGCACTGGATTGGACAGGGAAATTTCTATATGCCTTCCCTCCTTTTCCAATGATATTCAGGACCCTGCTGAAATTGAGATGCTGACCAGCAACAATGATACTGGTGGCACCAGATTGGGTGAGGCAGCACTGGTATTCGCTTCTGTTGGCTCTATCAGTGGTACCTCCAGTTCATCTGCCCAGGAAGCACAACCTACTGACTTTCTCTCAGGGCAGGATTCTGTACCCCAACCTGAAATCTCTACGGCTCAAGGCCTGGCTCTTGAGGACTTACAGTATGCAGATCTTAAACTGTCATGGAACCTTTGTAAAAGAGCCTTGGCTCAAATGTACTTGCAGTCCTAGAATTAAATATATAAAAAAACAAATAAATAAAGAACAAGTTTTGGCAGTACTTGGGGGTTCCAGGAAACATTCCACTAAAAAGGCTTACTCTGCCAAGTGGAAGAGGTTTTCCATATGGTGTGCAGGTAAGCGTATCAACCCATCCAGCGCTGACCTTTCCATTCTTCTGAATTACCTGACACATTTGCATTCCTTAGCTCTGAAGCCTTCCACACTCAAGGTTCATTTGGCTTCAGTTTCAGCTTACCTGTCAGCAGGTAAAGAGAGGCCCATGGCCTCTCATCCAGTCTTCAGGAAATATTTTAAAGGCCTTAACCTTTTGTACCCTCCTTTGAGGGAACCAGTTTCAGCCTGGAATCTGAATAGCTGCATTGCCAAGCTCATGGATGCCCCATTTGAACCAATGGTAATAGCAGACCTGAAGTATATCACTTGGAAAACTGTGTTTTTGGTTGCTATTACTTCAGCCAGAAGTATCAGTGAGTTAAAAGCCCTGTGTACAGATGTAGATTACATCTCATTCTGCAAGGACAAAGTGGTCCTCAGGACCAATAGAAAATTTCTTCCCAAAGTGGTGTCTGATTTCCATTTAAATCAGTCCATCACTTTACCTGTCTTTTTCACAGAGAACTTCAGTTCTCCAGAAAGGAGGCTTCACTCCCTTGATGTCAAAAGGGCACTTAGCCACTATATTGACAGAACTAAGTCTTACAGACCAGGCCAGGCACAACTCTTTCTTACCTATGGGGAGGTAGGTAAGGGTAGACCTGCCACAAAATGGACAGTTGCTCATTGGATAGTGGCATGTATCTAGTTTTGCTATATTAAAGTGGGTAAACAGGCTGCCCTGGGCCTGAGAGCTCATTCCACCAGGGGTACAGCTGCTTCAGTGGCAGCGTCAAGGGATATTCCACTCTTGGAAATCTGCAAAGCAGCTACATGGAAAACAATACACACCTTCACAAAGCATTACAGCCTGGACCTGCAATCCAGAAGTGATGCATAGTTTGGTACAGCAGTGCTACAGAACCTGTTTCCTAAATAGGTTTTCTGCCCAACCTCCAAAGGTACTGCTTGGTAGTCTGCATTGGTTTAATCATAATGAGTGATTCCTGGGGTTAGAAGAAAAAATTACTCACCATAGTAATCTTGTTTTTTCAAAGGGATCACTCATCATGATTCAAGCACCCACCCTGCCTCCCCTACTAAAAAACCTATGAACGTTGTTCTGCATCCCTGTTTTAAGATATTTTTTCCATATAGGTTAAGTTAGAGACTCACCTTTTGTTAACCAGTTGGTTCCCCTGTGGTCTCAAGTTTTTTAGGTTTATTTATTGGGATTTTTTTTTTTACCTTAGAGGACAAAAAATTATTATATATATATATCTATATATATATATATATGTTATCATAGTTAATGGGTCTTACACCCAGTTTAGGCTACATAAGAATCTGAAGCACTCAGAGTGCAACAGTTGCTAGGGCAGCAGTTTGAAAGTGGTATGAGCCAAGTGAGAGTTCCATCATTTGCATATAATTCCATCTCTCCAGGCAGTCCAACACAGGAGGCTGTCTGCATTTGTTTAATCATAATGAGTGATCCCTTTGAAGAAACAAGATTACTATGGTGAGTAATCTTTTATTTTGTTTCATTCACCCCTGGGAAACAGGGCATCCCTTTGTCTGAACACTGCCTGTCCAAATGGCTGGCTAACTTTGTTGTGTTCTGTTATAGGAAGTACAGTAAGGAACTACATTATCTGGTGCTGTCCTTGGCCACGCTACACATTGTAAGGCCACTTCTGTTGCTTGCTTTCAGAATGTTTCTGCAGTGAACATATGTGCTGCTGCCACGTGGAGCACTGTGCATATTTTCACTAAGCATTACAGTCTAGAAAAGGAAGCTTCTTTTTCTGGTTAAATGCATCTCTTTCCAGCGTGTCCCATCGCAGGAGTGGACCATTTTTCCTAAGAAGTATGCAGGTGTCTGCAGTCTACAGGAAACTGCAGGGGAGATACTAATGCAAGGTAGGACAAAACACATAGAAAAATAGATGTTGTTGGCAGATAAGGACCTCTTGCCCCATGTAGTCTGCCCTGTTTTCCTTGCCTACTATGCCACTGCAGACCCTACTCGATCTCTGGTCATCTCCTCCCCTTGCCTTACTACTAGGGTCCCCTTGTATCTGTCCCATTTATGCTTGAATCCCGTCACTGTTTTGGCACCCACCACCTCTGTTGGAAGGCTGTTCCAGGCATCCACCACCATCTCCATGAAGAAATATTTCCTCACATTTCCTCTGAGCCTCCCCCCAACTTCATAGCGTGACCCTTTGTCCTCAAGCTTCTTTTTCTATGGAAAATGCTACCTTCCTGTGCCTTATTCATACCTGTTGGGTATTTGAATATTTCTGTCATATCTCCCCTTTCCCTCCTTTCCTCCAGAGAGTGCATATTCAGTTCCTTGAGTCTCTCCTCATAGGGCTTTTGATGCAGGCCCTGCACGATTTTGGTAGCTCACTTTTGTGCCACCTCCACCTTATCAATGTCATTCCTGAGGTGGGGCCTCCAGAAGTGGACAAAGTACTCAAGGTAGGGTCTACCAGTGATCTGTACAGGGGTAATATTACCTCCTTCTACCTGCTGGCGATACCTCTCCCTGTGCACCCGGGCATCCTGGTAGCCTTCCCCACTGCCTTACCACACTACTTGGCTGCCTTCGGTCATCAAAAATGATTACTTCCAGCTCTGTTTCCTGTTTGGTGGTTGCCAGCACTTCCCCTCCCAATTGGTATGTAGCCCATGGGTTTCTGTGCCCCAATTACATGATTTTGCACTTTTTTGCATTGTACTGGGGAACTGGGTGCAGTTATACTGAAACAGATAGCATAAGATTATGTGACTACAGATACTGGGATAACAACTAAGAGGTAAGAGACAGCAGATATCAGGGAAATGTAGGTACTGGTAGAAGGAGAAAGTAGGAGACACCCTATCTAGAGTAAGGTAATAAATATATTTAAGGAAAGGAAGATGAAAGAAGTACACAAGTGTGAAAAGGAGATGGAAGGGTACAGAGAAAGTTCAACAGACAGGAAGGTTAAGGAAGAAAAGAGCATGGGAGTAGTGCAGTGGGGTGTGGAGCTTTAAACTTTCGGGACAAATTCTGGAGACTGAAGTGCTGTCCCATTTGCACTCACCTTTCTGGGTAAGGGCAGAGGTGTCTAGACTTGGGGCCGAACTGGCAAGTGTGCAGAGAAACTTATGCCTGACCAGGGGGCCACTAAGGATTCTGCTACTGTCCAGATATTGCCTAGGCAGAGGCAGAACGGCTGAATCTTGATGGACTCCAGGAGGGTGGAGATGGAAGGCCTGTACCACTGCAGAATTCCTTAACCATACAGGCAGAACGAGGCAGCTGGAGGAAGCAGCCACAGCACTAAGAAAGGAGAATGTGAGGGTCCTCAGAAGGGGAGGCCCAAAGGAGGAAGGAAGAGGTCCCAGCCCAGGAGGAAGCAGTTTCTGGTGGGGGACTCTGTCATTAGGGTGATAGACCTAGGAGCAGCAGCAAATGGTGACAGTGAGAGGATCTCAGATCTAGAAGTGTGTAGCCATTTGGGAACAAGTGACCACCAAACAGTGTGGTTCACGATAAACTCAGCTACAGAGTCAAGCCATACAAAAGTGAGGGTTCTGGACTTCAGGAGGGCTGACTTTGGCAAGATGGGAGAGTGCCTTAGAAAAGCACTAGCAAATAGGCTAGAAATAGGGGTGGAGCAACAATGGGGAAATATCAAAACTGCCATCACAGAGGCAACAAGCCTTTGTGTAAAGCAAATAAACAAATCAAAATGAAAGAAAAAGCCACTATGGTTCTCAAAAGAGGTGGCAGTGAAGGTTAGGGAGAAAAAGATAGCATTTAGGAAGTATAAGAAAACACAGAAGGAGCAGGACAGAGAACTGTACCAATTAAGGCAGAAGGAAGCAGGGAGGGTAGTCAGAATAGCAAAGGCACAAACTGAGGAAAACATAGCTAACTCAGTTAAGAAGGGAGATAAAACCTTTCATAGGTATATCAGGGAGCGTAGAAAGACAAAGGGAGGGATAGTGAGGCTGAATAGAATGGATGGTGGGTGGGCAGAGAGTGACAGTGAAAAAGCAGGGATACTGAATGAATACTTCTGTTCAGTATTCACAAAAGAGGAAGTGGGGCAGATGCCAAATCCAAGTAACAGAAGCACTCTGGAGAGGGGGGTTGATCCCAGTCCTTTCACAGAAGAAAGGGTTCTGAAAGAACTCCTAAAACTGAAGGTGGACAAAGCAATGGGGCCAGATGGAATTCACCCCAGAACTCTAAAAGAATGAAGCAGAGAACTAGTGACACCACTGACTACCCTTTTTAACAAATCATGGGAGGATGGTGTGGTACCCGAGGACTGGAAGAAGGCGGATGTGATTCCCCTTCACAAAAGTAGGACCAAGACAGAGGCAGGAAACTACAGACCTGTCAGTTTGACCTCTATGGTAGGGAAAGTGATGGAATCACTACTGAAGGAAAGAACTGTTGAGTACCTAGAGGCCAGTGGGGCACAGGACCCAAGGCAGCATGGGCTCATAGCGGGAAGGTCATGTCAGACGAATCTAATTGATTTCTTTGACTGGGTGACCAAAGTAGTAGACAAGGGAGGGGCTGTGGACATGGCCTACCTAGACTTTAGCAAGGCATTTGACACAGTCCCACACAAAAGATTAGTAGTCAAATTAACCAGCCTGGGAGTGGGTCCCAGGGTGGTAGCCTGGTAAAACATTGGCTGAACAACAGGACACAGAAGGTAATTGTAAATGGAGTCCACTCTGAAGAAAGGGGTTACTAGTGGGGTACCGAGGTTCAGTACTGGGTCCAGTCCTTTTTAATGTCTTTATAAGTGACATTGCAGAGGGACTGGAAGGAAAAGTATGCCTCTTTGCAGATGACACAAAGATCTGCAACAGGGTTGATACACAAGGAGGCGTGGAAAGGATGAGAAGGGACTTGGCAAGGTTGGAGGAATGGTCAGAAGTATGGCAGCTTGGATTCAATGCAAAGAAGTGCAAAGTAATGCACCTGGGAAACAAAAACCCAGGGGAAGATTACACAGTGGGGGGGTAACAACAACAAAAATGGAAAGGGACCTGGGGGTAATCATAACAGATGACCTTAAGGTTGGCAAGCAGTGTGAGAAGGCGGTAGGGAGGGCTGGGGGGATACTGGGATGTTTAGGGAGAGGTATCACCAGTAGAAAACAGGATGTTATTATCCCCTGTACAGACAGTTGGTGAGACCCCATCTGGAGTACTGCATCCAGTTCAGGAGACCCGATCTCCGCAAGGACAGAGACAGGATGGAGGCAGTTCAGAGGAGGGCAACTAAAATGGTGCAGGGTCTGCAAGAGAAGCCATACGAGGAGAGACTAAAGGAGCTTAATATGTATACCCTTGAGGAAAGGGGGAGGGGGGACATGATAGAAACGTTTAAGTACCTCAGTGGAATCAACAAAGTCCAAGAGGGTAGCATCTTTTAGAAAAAGAGATGTGCAAGAACAAGGGGACACAATCTGAAGATAGAGGGGGGACGGCTCAGGGGCAATGTGAGGAAGTATTTTTTCACAGAGAGGGTGGTGGACGCATGGAACAGCCTTCCTGAGGAGGTTGTGGGATCTAAAACTGTGGGAGAATTCAAGAATGCATGGGACAGACATAAAGCAATTTTTGTGGGGGGTAGGAAGAAATAGGCTGTTGGTTAAATAGGATCTGCAACTTATCTTCTAGGTAGGGAAATGGGCAGACTAGGTGGGCCAAGCGGTCCTTATCTGCCGTCAAAGTCTATGTTTCTATGTAGAAGAGGGAAGTGAAGTTTTTCCCTGGTGCTGCGACTTGGAGAGGTGGAGAGTGGATCTAGAAGATTGCTAGGCCAGCAGGGGATGGGAGGATACTAGATGTCATTATCCACCTGGGGACAAATGACCTGGCTAGGGATAGGGTGGGGTTAGTTTAGGGTAATTTCAGGGAGCTGGGAAAGGGCCAATATGCATGATGGTGTTAGCTGAGGTGTTATTTTTGCATGACCAGGAAGAAGAAAGAGCACTCTACTCGAAGGCTTTTAATGACTGATTGAAGGCATGGAGTATTGAGGAGGGCTTCAGCTACACTGGGGACTGGGAGCCAGCTTGGGAGGATATGCGCCTCTGCAAAGGAGATGGCCTGCATCCTTCCGGAGAGGGACCACAGTCCTTACTGGGAGGTTTAGATGTTACTTGGGTGAGCATTTAAACCACACGGGTGGAGGCTGTAATACCAAGGGAGGCAAAAATTGCCCCTCTCCCACATTGTGAAGTAACAAGGAGGGAGAGCCTAAGGGAAGGAAGTTCCCCAAGGGCAGGGGTGCAAGATGAAATTGGGGGAGCATTGCAGAGGAAAAAGTGGGTATAAATCAAGAATGAAAGAAGAGAGAAGTAAAAGAGACAGGAAACAAAGAGGGTAATACGGGAAGAAGGGGTCAGGGGAGCTTCAGGGAGCAGTACAGGCAGGAGGTGGGGGTGAAAGCAGGGAGGGATTAAGGTGTGGAAGGTATGAAAGGAAAACAAGGTGATGGGACCATATGGGATTCACGCAAGGGTTCTAAAAAACTGAGCATAGTGGTAGCCACTCCTCTGGCAACACTATTCAGTACCTCATTGGAGATAGGGGAAGCTCCAGAAGACTGAAGGAAGGCCGATGTAATCCTTCTGCACAAGAGCAGCAGCGGGGAAGTGGGTAGCAGTTACAGGCCAGTCATTCTCACTTCAGTGGTGGGAAAATGGGGTGCCACAAGGATCAGTAGTGGGACCGGTCGTCTTCAGTGTCTTTAGAGGTGACATTGTGGAGGAACTAGAGGGGGAAGGTGTGTCTCTTTGTGGATGACACAAAAATCTGCATGAGAGTGGACTCTCAGGACAGGGCAGAGAAAATTCAAAGGGATCTGGGGAAACTAGAGAAGTGGTCTAGGCTGAGGCAGCTGTGTTTCAGTGCCAAGAAGTGCAAAGTCATGCACGTGGGGCAGGGAAACCCGGGAGAGCTGTATAAAATTGTGGGGGGGGTGCTTATTTATTTAATTAAACATATTTTAGCAGGTAAGCAAGCAGAGCCCAGAAGATGAGGGTGGAAGGGTAAAGAGGGTCATAGGGTAGAATACATTCACCTACAAGGGTTCTTGAAACAGCTGCAGTACATGATACAAAATACAGGAATACATTTGCCCATTGGTGTTCTAAAAAACAACAGTACATACTATAAGTTACAATGCAAAATTACAAACAAGATGCAAGGAATGAGGCAGGTGCAATTTGAGTCATTACAGCAAAGACAAGTTAAATCTCAAATACATACAAGGTGCAAATAAGGAGGCAGATGCAATTTGTGTTGTTGCAGTTAAGACACATTAGCTACATGGTATGTTATGTAAGTTGCAGACAACAATCAATATTGCCAGTAAGTTTAACATACAGTAGAAGAGGCAAGTGGTAACAGCAGGGTCAGGGTTGTAACAGTACCCTGAGGTTCAAATAGGAAGCCTAGGGAAAAATGGTGGCCCAGAGGACCCGCTGTGTAGCAGCAGATCTTAGGTGGTTGCGACCAGAGGATGCGTGACTGGTGCAGCTAGGGCATGAACACAAGGGTGCATTTTTGGCCTTGATTAGCCTCTTGCATGTGGGGTACGAGTTGGCAGCGGTGATTTTGGCAAGCAGGCTGTTCCAAACAGAGGGTAGCGTATAGGTGACTGAGGCATGCTCTAAGTTTCTCTTGCAGTGTGGGATCTGGAAATGGCAACCATCTTCAGACCTGAGGAGGTAAGTGCCATCTGTCACAGGAGTAAAAAGATCCATGAGGTACCCCAGGAGTTTACCTGCCCAGTACCTAGCCCCCATTAGAGCAGTACCTGCTCGAGGGTGGTAGCCACTCATAATCATTGTACATGGTGCAGTGATGAGTTTTTGGGGGGACAGGCCAGTACAGATCTGCATAAGGCACTGAATAGGGTTGATAGTTTGGACAGAGCGGAGAAGTTGGCGACAGCATAGACAGTGTCCCCATAGTCCAGCAAGGGAAAGATGGAGTGCTCAGCCACTTACTTCTTGATGTGTGGCTGAAAGCAGCTCTTCACCCTGTAAAGAGCTTTGAGCATTGTATAGCACTTGGCTGTTATGTGGGATATGTGGCCAGAATAACTGAGATGTTGGTCCCAGTGGATGCCTAGGTGTCTATGTGAGGCTACTGAGTCAAGGTGGTCTCCTTGGGAGGAGTCGGGTTCAGTGCTTAACCAGCAGTTAGATCTGAACAGCATAGATACTGTTTTATTCTAGTTCATGACTAGGTGCTTGTCCTGAAAGCATTTTTGGACTGTAGGGAAATACTTTTGCAGGGGCTCTTTAATGGAGAAGGCGGTGGGGCTGGATACGTAAACAACTGTTTCATTGGCATACATGCGTATGTCGTAGGAGGAAAGAGGCAAGGGAAGATCATTTATGAAGACTGTTAACTGCAGTGGGCCTAGGACCAAGCCTTGTGGCCCTAGTAGAGGGGGCGATGTGGTTCCAGCTAGCCTGAGGCCAGCCAGTTATACAGAAATGGAACCAGCCAGGAGAGAAGGGGGATATGCCAGAGGCCGCAAGCTTATCCAGGAGTAAATTGTGATTGATGGTGTTAAAGGCCTTGTCTAGGTCAGTGAAGATGGCACCTGTGCCCAAGCCCTTGTCCATGCTGGAGTGGATGTGGTCAGTTGGACAAAGGAGGAAAGTGGAGGTGGAGTGGTTGGAATGGAAGCCAGACTGATACAGGGTCAGGAAGCCCAAGCTGGAGTAGCAGTTAAAGAGCTACACACTCATCAACCTCTCAGAGACTTTGGAAATGATGGGTAGGAGTGATATTGGGCTGAAGATATAAGGAGCATCTGTGGGGCCATTCATGTGGCTAAGGATGACTGTTGCATGCTTCCAGTTGTTGGGGAGGGAGCTGACTGTCAGGGACCAATTGAAAATGTGGGCAATGGGAGCCGCTATAGCAGGGGCACCAATGATCAGGAACTTGGGAGAGATGCCGTCTTTCCCAGAGCTGGAGGAAGTGTTAAGCACAAGAGAGTTCTTTGTATACCTTTTTGACTGGAATCACTTGGAGGAGGAAATTGCCACCTGGGTGGGACTGGTGGTAGAGAGTGGGGTAGGCTAGGGTTGGGTGATTAGAGCCCTTGGGCCATCAGTAAAGTACCTGTTTATATCATCCACTGTCAGCGTGGAGCTGGGAGTGTCTGGTCCATGGCTAATGATGAGGGGGAATAAGGAGGCTGTGGATTGTTTTTCAAAATTTAGACAATCTGAACCTTCAGTCACAAGCTTGCATTGGTGAAGGCGGCTTTTGCCTTTCTTGTGAACTTAGTACAGAGATTGCAAAGGGAAGTGGAGGCATGCCTGTCGGGAGTGATCCAGAGCAGATGGTGACTTACAGTCACCAAGCAAGAAAGGGACCACAAGGTAATCATATCTGATGATCTCAAGGTAGTAGGGCAGTGTGACAAGGCAGTAGGCAAGGCTAATGGGATGCTAGGGTGCATAGGGAGGGAGATTTCTAACAAGAGAAGGGAGGTGGTGTTGCCACAGTATTGCTCACTAGTAAGACCCCACATAGAGTACTGTGTCCAATTCTGGAGGCCACAGCTATGCAATGACATTGATAGGGTGGAAGCAGTCCAGAGGAGGGCTTGTCAAAGTTGTACAGAGGTTGCATGGGAAGCTATACAAGGAAAGGCTGTAGGATCTCAACAAGTACTCCCTGGAGGAGAGGAGAACAAGAAGAGACATGACGAGACCTGTAAGTACCTTATTGGGGTGAACCTGGTGCAGGTGGGAACCTCTTTTAGAGGAGAAAAAGCACTAGAACGTGGGGAATGCAATGAAGCTGGGGGGGGGAGTTTAAGAGGGATGTGAGGAAATACTTCTTTACAGAAAGGGTGGTGGACACCTGGAACCACTTGCCAGAAGAAGCGGTGGAGGGGACAAAGACAGTGGGGAGCTTCAAGCATGTGTGTGGGATAACATCCAAATGGGCATAATAAATAGAGGAAAGGGAGGTGGGAGGGACGGCAGTGACCAGGTAGGGTCCAAGGTATCAGAATAGGCAGGGAAAGACAGGGCAGACTGAATGGGCCTACCTGTATTTTTTTGCCAACAAATTCTATGTTCCTATAGATAGCCATGACACCAATGCAAGGAGTCTGGGAAACAAAATTCCAGACCTGAAGGCTATCATGAAGGAGGCTAGCCTAGATTTGGTGGCCATAATGGAGTCATGATTCACTGGCAGTCATGACTGGGATATTGCTATACCAGGCTACTGTCTGCTCAGGAGAGACAGGGAAGGGAGGAGAGGTTGTACTATATGTGAGGAAGGCAGTCAAGGCTACAGGAATACAAGAGCACCTGGAAGAAAAAAGGACTGAAGGTACTCTGGGTCATCCTGGAGACAAGAGCTGGGGCTGCTCTGTGTACAGGGGTGGTATACAGACCTCCAGCACAGGGAGAGGAGTTGGTTAAGACACTTGAGGAGGACATTATCAGGATGGCAAGTAAGGGGGAGATGCTGCCAACTGGGGACTTCTGTCTGCCAGATGTGGATTGGAACCTTCCAGCTGCAGCTTCAGCCAGGAGCAGAGTGATCCCTGACTTCCTACAAGGGGCTTTTCTTGGGCAGCTAGCCAGTGAACCCACTAGAGATGGGCAATGTGGGACCTGGCGCTTACAAATGGGGACAGCATTGCAGATGTCACAGTGGCAAGTCCCCTGTGTTCCAGTGATCACCATATAGTATGGCTTAACATTATTTTTTTATTTATTTATTGAAAGTATCGGAATTACAAATCTTTGAGTCAGAGACTCCTTTACAAAGGCTCCACGTCAGAGAAGTGCAAGACAATTAAGGGTGCATACATACAATAAGGAGGATCCAAATAATACAGTGTATCGACAAACAATAACTTATTGACACACACAGTGAGACAGTCTGTACAGATTAAATAAATAGCACATTCTATGCAAGGATTTTTAGGCAAAATCAGGCCGTGCAAGACCCGGTACAAAAAGATGGGAGCAGAGGCAAGCCACACAAGGACAAGTGTCTTAGACTTCAGGAGGGTGAAAAAGTGGGAGACTGCCCTAGTGGGAGGGGTGCCAGGGAGGGATAGAGGAACAGATGGGAAAAATAAAGGAGGACATAATTAAGGCAAGCAGCCTGTGCATGAAGGAATTGAGTAAAAGCAAAAGAAAAAAAGACCCGTATTGTACTGTAGGAAGTTGGCCATAGTGGTGAAGGAAAAAAACTGTGGCATTTAGGAGATATAAGGAAATGCAGAGGGAGGAAGACAGAGAAGTTTACCAGGTAAACAGAGGAAAGCAGGTAAGGTGTTGGGGGCAAAGGTGCAAACAGAGGAAAGGATAGCCAGAGAGGTAACATATGGGGATAAGATGTTCTTCAGGTACATAAGGGAGAAGAGGAAAGCAAGGGGAGGGATAGTGAGGATGAGGAGACGGTAGCAAGAGACTGCACAGAAGGGGACCAAGAAAAATCAGACATCCCAAACAAGTACATCTCCTCAACCTTCACAATGGGGGAAAGAATCACCAGGAAGAAATAGGAGTGGGGTGGGGGGCAGACTGAAGTACATTTTCAGAGGAAGGAGTCATGAAGAGATTTGCAGCTCTGGAGGTGGACAAGGCTTTGGAACCAGACAGGATAATATCTATGGGTAATAAAAGAACTCAGGAAGGTGCTGGCTGCCCCACTGATGGCCTTATTCAACAGCTCACTGGAATCGGGCATGGCTGGAGGAGAGTGGATATGGTCCCTCTGCATAAGAGAGGCTGTAGGGAAGAAGATAGCAACTATAGGCAGGCGAGACTCACCTAAGCAGTGGGGAAATTAATGGAAACACTGTTAAAGGAAAGGTTCATAGAGTATCTTGAATCCAGTGAGCACACAACAGCTTGTATCGCCAGTAACAGTGGAAGAAGTCTGCCGTGCACTTTGTGATGCCCATGCCTATAAGTCACCAGATATTGACTAATATCCAGCAGAATTTTCTAAGAAATTTAAAACCACCCTAGCTCCTTTACTTTTCCCAGTTTTTAAAGCTATACAAAAGGTGAGACTCCTCCTCCATCTTGGTGCTATGCAATAATTTCCACCTTCCCCAAACCCAATAATGACTTCTGTCATGCCCCCTCCTGCAGACCAATATCTGTTTAAAATTTTATTTTGCTTTATTTCTTTATGCTTCCACTTCCCCTTGGCTGACCACTCCTTCAGGCCACCTAGAACATCCCCAACCTGCCAGTTGCCCCGTCACCATTCTCACCACCCTGTGCTGTGGCCCAGCTGACCCAATGTATCCTTTCATGGGCCCTCGGGAGGAGAGATTTTGCTGGAGGCATCTTTCTCGACACTGGCCGCACACACACCATAGGGACCGTCCTCGGACACTCCGGGCCATGGCGATTGGGTGGGCAGCCGCCATCATCCGATCAGCCAAGCAGGCATTTTCCATTTTCTTCCCCAACCTACTCACCTCCCACATATTGGTCTGGTCATGTCAGCGTCCTGAAGCCAGGAACATTCAGCGGTGTGTTAAAGCCACACACCACCAAGAACACCGACCACAAGCCACCACCAGTAGCTGTCTAACAGTGACCTGAGACTCACCCCCCCCCCCGGAGAGAAGCATCCATAGGACACTCTAAACTCCCTCCCAACCAGTCTCCGCTCCCGACGACTGGGCTCGGGGTGCAAACCCAGGTTGCCAGTGTGCCAAGAAAACACCCAATGCTCGGTGCCACAGAGCCGGCCTTGTTTTAAATTTTGACTATAAAATATTCATGTCCATGGTAGCCAAATGCCTCGAATATCTCCTACTGGATTTGATAGATCTTGATCAAGTCAGCATTGCTTGCTGTTGCCAAGCCCACGATAGCATCAGGCGCACTTTATTACTTTTAGATCATGTCAATACCCGTCAAATCCTAATGGCGTTACTTAGTTTGGATGCAGAAAAGGCCTTTGACAGGGTGATCTGGCCTTTTTTGTGAGCCACCCTGTCAGATTTCAGTCTCCCTGATGATTTCATCTTTGTTTTTGCGAATTCTCTTTCTCCTTCTACCAGGGAATCTCTCGGAGGTACCCTCTCGGTCTGCCCTCTGCTTCCCACTGTAACCTCCCCCTGAGTCTCCCACAGGACTTCCCAGCCCCCCGATCACCCCGGGAGGGCCTGCCTCTCCTACCTGGTGGCACTTTCTGTGATTAGAGGGGTCCATCCTGTGGGTGGATCCAGGACCATCGGACGAGAGTCTGGTGTTGGGGATGTGGGTCTAGACCCCTGGAGTCCTCGTCACCTCCCTGGTCTCTGGGGTTGACCTCCATAGGTTTCCCCTGTGGAGCGCAGACGTGCAATGGCATCCATGGTGTTGCTGCACTAATGTCTGCCGATGCTCCACCCCCAGCATATGCTTGTGCCGATTGTTCCATTGCTGCCCCCAGGAGTCGCAAATGGCGTGGCAAAACTCCAAATACCTCCCGAGGGTAGGGAGAGCCATCCTTCAGACACTCAAGCCCTTCCCTCCCCTGCCAACCCCCGGAGGCCCAAATCTGTTCCTGGCGTGGTGCAAGGTGTGGCGTCCAGCGCCTCAACCCTCAGTGCCACCGGGCTGGCTATGATGATTTCATCATCACTTGCCAAAATCAGTATATATTTCCCTAGACACATATGCGACTCAGTGGTTCATGGGTCCAGACAAGGATGTCTCCTATCCCCTCTACTCTTCGCCCTTTACCTTGAGCCACTGGTGGTATAAATCCGAGAAACACCTTCTGCGAGAGGTATTCCCATAGGGAGGAGTATAAATTATAATTGTTCTCTGATGATTAACTCTTGACATTAACTTCCCCCAAAGATGCAGTACTGGCAGCCTGCGATATTTTTACCTGATAAGGGGCACTGTCAGGTTATAGACTTAATTTGCAAAACTGAGGTTTTACTATATAACTGTGCCCCGACACCCCACCTCAGAAAATCTTTCCCTTTTAAGTGGCACAAATAAGTTTTCAGATATTTGGGTATTAAAATTACAAAAAATCTAGAACGTCTCAAATTGCCCAGTCTGGAACTATTACTGCAGTAGATTACAGAAGATCTCTTAAGGTGGGCACATCCATATCTAGTTTTTTATTTGAAGAACAGAAGCTATACACCAAAATATTTTCCCCAGACTTTTGTACTATTTGCAAACTTTACCACTAATGCCTGACAGTCTCTACTTCCAGATGTGGCATAAGCTTATTTCACGATTTATTTGGCAAGGGGAAAACCACCAAGATTAGATCCTCTATTCTGTGTCTACCAAGGGACAGAGGAGGTGTTTACCTCCCAAACCTGAAATGGTATGTCCCAGTTACTGCCTATGAACCATTCGTACATGGAACACCCCTTCTAAACAACCATATTGGAAGCAAATAGAATTCACCTTAAATGACCTACATGACCTCGATAAATAATTTTATGGCAACCCCCCAATTGCCGTCCACTATATAAGTTTTACTGTTATACACTGGTGATGTCATGCCAATGGCTAAAATAGATCTGTCACTGGTTCAGTATTTCCACTTAAGGGATCTGCCATATGACAGAATACCCTTCGAATAAGCTAGATGATGCTCCCCGTAACTCGTGCAGACTGGGACTTGGGTTTATCTTCCAACTTTTGGATACACAATGGATCCTTCCCTTTGTCACTTTACAAAGTGCCTTTCACCTCACAGCAGCAGACCACTACTGCTTTTTGCATCAGCAGTCATATCTGACTGAAAAATGTGCAGCCTACTGCTGATTCCCTCCTAAACCTCCTCAACTGATCCAGCATATTACATCATACCTTCAAGGTAACATGTGGGACCATATAATTGGTTACACATATAGGGAAATTCATCTACCACCTTACCTTGAGTGGATTCTGTATCCCGTATCTGTGGCTCAGTGTCTCAAAGCATGTAAATGATTTTGCTAACTTTGTAGTGTACACAAACTGTTTTGTACAGTTAAAAGTTAGGTATGTCTGTTTTATCTGTTGTACTCTACATAATTGTCACACTTTACTGCTTAAACTTTTAATAAACAGAAAATAAAAAAAATTAATCAGTGGACTGCAAAATGAAAGGCAATGTGGATTCTGGGGTTGGGAGTCATGCTAGATGACCTGCTTGATTTCTTTGACTGGGTGACTAGGAAAATAAATCAGGGAAGGGCACTGGACATGGCCTACTAGGACTTTAGCAAGGTGTTCGACACTGGGTGCACAGAAGACTAATTAAGAAATTAGCAGCCTGGGGTGGGATCCAAAGTGGTAAGCTGGGGTAGAAACTGGTTAAAAAATAGGCAACAGAGGGTGGTGGTTAACGACACTCATTGTAAGGATGGAAGAGTGACAAGTGAGGTGCAGCAGGCAGGGGTGTTCAAATCAAAACTTTTAGAACTTGCCCAGCCATGACTGTAGCTGAATTTTTAACTTGCTCTTATTCATTACACTGAAATTGGCTCTCTTTTTGTACTTGTCCTTCAAGGAAATGTACTTGCTCCAGACAAGGGGCAATAGGATTTGCACCCCCAGCCGAAGGGCTCCGTACTGGACCTGATCCTTCTCAGTGTCTTCATAAGTGACATTGGAGATGAACTGGAAAGGAAGGTATGCCTTTTTGCAGATGATACCAAAATCTGTAATAGGGTAGGACAATCAGAAAGGGGTGGAAAACTGTGTAGGGATCTTGGGAAACTTGAGGAGTGGTCAAAAACATTGTAGTTGGGGTTTCAATGCCAAAAAGTGCAAAATTATGCACCTAGGACATAGGAACCCAGTAACTAAGTATAGGGTGGTTGGAGGTACTGTTACCCTTCAGGCAGGAAAGGGACCTTGGGGTTATCTTATCTGACGACCTCAAAGTAGCAGGCAGTGTGACAAAGCAGTGGGTAGGGCCAGTGCAGTGCTGGGTTGAATTGAACATGGTATCTCCAGGAAGCAGATATAGTTGGAGTACATTTCAGAAATAGCTGAGGGTACAGCTAAGGGCAGCCAGCCTGATAGGCACAAGAGGGACTACGCAGAAGCTCCACTCAGGAAATCATACCGAGAATCCATTGTAATGCAAAAGTTTAAGCAAGTTTATTTTTACAGACTTAACAGGAAAACTAGTTGGAGGACAGCCTAAGCCCTGGCACTTTGACCATAACTGTCCTTCGTAAGGTGGCATCTCAGCTCCTGCAACCTGTATGTATAAATACTTTTTTAAAATTTAAAGGCACAGTACCCCCAAATCACAAAAGCACGGAAAGAACAATGCATGGTAATTTCAATTCTGTTTATGTACAGCACAAGTAAAGATGCCATTTATGTTGACAGCTTCTAAGTAAAAGATAGAGTAGTCAAGGTAGTGCTAGATGGGGAGTGCTGGCAGTGGGTAGGGGATGAGAAGTATAGGAAGAGAAAGCAGCTGATAAGAAATCAGTGCTAAGGGCTAAAATCCATAGCAAAATCCAACATATGCAAATAGGACCTACTGTTACACACATGAAACAAATAAACCAATGAGTAGACAGTATAAATTTTACCATGAAACGTCATGATCCCTAATTCCATACACTGTGTAAGTGTCCCTCCCGCTCAGCCAGAGAGCCAGAGGAAAAGGAATCAAGGATCTATTCCAACTCTGTCCACGGGGGGTTCTAAAAGAAATGGAAACAAAAAGCAAGAAATTAACACTAAGGACAGGGACATAGATGGTGACACAGCAAACATGCAAAAATGTATAAGTACTTGAAACTAGGCAATTAATAGAAAAATACCCAGAGTTTAAGTTTGAGATATGGGGAAAAATCCACCTCTTCATTAAGACCAGTAGAAGAGGTAGGTAGGTAGTTTTTGTTGACCAGGAAAGGAGAACTAGGCAGTTCTGCCTATTTTCAGCCTTGTCCCATGGGTGGGGAAATATAGATGGAAGCCAACTGAAACTGAACCAGATTAAGCCGTTGGTGGTATATTTTTAGTGAATGTTGAATGAAACTATCAGCTGAGTTTCCTTTTGTAGTAGCTTTGTGACCCTATCGCTGCCCCTTTTCAATGAGCTCACATGTTCAAATGCAGTAAACTTCAGTGCACTGCAGTCCGAATTATGTTCACAGGCAATATGGGTACCCTGGTCACTTCTGTTTCTGCTATTTATAATGGCTCTGACCTGCTCCTGTATATTGTTTTTTAAAGGATGGATAGCTCGTTCCACATTTGGCAGGGACACCAAGTTATATAGCTAACAAAGGCCTTCTCACTTGTGATGAACTGTCTGATCTCTACTTTTCTGTTGTTAATATGATGCATATATAAGCTACCTTCTTGACCAAACTTACAGATATTGAAGTTTCCATGTTTGTGGAATCCATGAGGTTTGGAGGGGAGCCAGTTGTGTAGATTAGGCCTTCTGGTATGTGTGAGGTGGCTAGATGTGAGCATATCACCTAAATGTATAGTTTTATTTTAAAGTAACCTGGAGATTATCCCCACTTCATTTTTTTAGGATGCTGTCAGTGTACAGTATTGACCAGTGCTTATGTATGATATTACCCACTCTGCCGGCGGTGCTATTGTACTCAGTGGAAAATATAATAACATTATCTTCGGCGGTATTTTTGTTTCTTGGTGTGAGTAAGATCTTTCTGTCTGTATTACATGCCCTTTGTAGTGTTTTCTTAAGGGTGCTGTCCACCTATCCCCTATCTCTTAATCTTTCTGACATTTCTTGCGCTTGTATTCCAAAATCTGTATTATTGGAATAGGTTGTTTTGAGCTGAATGAATTGGCTATAAGGGATGGATTCAGCAAGTGTGCTCGAATGGGCACCATCAGCATGTAAGACAGTAAGGTGTTGCCACTGTATCGCTCACTGGTGAGACCCCACCTGGAGGATTGAGTTGAGTTCTAGAGGCTGCACCTCAGAAAGTTTATAGACAGAGTGGAGGCAGTCCAGTGGAGGGCAACCGAATGCAGGGTTTGCACTAAAAACCCTACAAGGAGAGACTGAGGGATCTCAACCTGTATGTCCTGGAAGAAAGGAGAAGGAGAGGTGACATGGTAGAGATCCACAAGTCCTTTGTGGGGGCGAACAGTGTGCAGGAGTGGAGTCTCTTTCAAGTGAAGAAGTGCACCAGGACTAGAAGGCATGTGATGAAGCTGAAAGGGGAGAGAGTTAAAGAGGGATGTGAAGAAGTACTACTTTACTGAGAAAGTGGTGGACACCTGGAACAAACTACCAGCAGAGGTGGAGGAATACAGTGGGGAGCTTAAAGTATGTATGGGATAGACAGGACAATATTACTGAATAGGAAGGGAGCAGGGAGGGTTGTTGGAGTCCAGTTATGGTCTGCAGAGGCAGACTAGGCAGGGACTATCTGGGCAGACTGGATGGGTCATGCAGTCCTTTTCTGCTGACAAATTCTGTTTCTATGTTTCATCATCTCTTGTAGGCATGCTGGTTTTGGTCTTGCGGTATTTCAAGGCCTTCTGTTCTGATTGCATATCAGACTTGCCATCCTCCCTGGGTACTTTGTACCCCTTGGGAATCATTCCAAAGATGTGGCCCAATGGAGAAGATATCCTTGATTAAGATAGAACAGTTACTCACTGTAACAGTACATCTTTTGAGAAAATCTTCTCCATTGGCCCACAGCATACTTATCCTCCTTCCACCTTTTCTTAGGTATAAGCTGCCAGGTTTATCCACTGCCCTGTTTGGAGGTGTCCGTAAGTGCCTTCTGGGTACTATATTTCCAGTCTCATGTCTCATGTCTTGTGCCTGATGCTGGTTTGTTCTGGTTCCTCATGGTAAGAGGCCCCCTGAGTTTATCTTCGGTGGAGCACTGAGGAGCAGTTTGGCCGTCCACGATAATATAGGCACCGACATTGCATGTCATCATGGGTGGCACCCAGCTAGCAAAATTTTCTGAGTGGTCCTGACACTGATAGCTTACAGTTCCAAAGGTGTGACCTAATGGAGGAAATTCTCTCAACTATTACAGTAAGTAATGGTTCTTTTCACCTAGCTCAGGCACTCATCCTGCCAACCTTCTTTCCAAAACCACATAACATGTTTCGGAGGCAAAGAGAATGCTTCATATGCTTAATGTTCACATGGCTCTGCTCTTCTACCGAGGGCATACAGGGTCAAAGTGTATTGTAAGTTAATTGAACTATGGGTATTTATTTTCAAAAAAATCATAAATGTCAAAGATGGCTCAGGACATGGTAAGCCTTGCCACATTTTGTTTTAGAACACATTTTTAAATGAGGGTGCTGGGTGTAGACTCTTGAATTGAAATCCCCTAGGCAGTAAGAGTCTGGGAGATTCCACAGCCAGATCCAATGACTGCTCTGCAAACCCCTGCAGAAACTTGATCTCACACCATGGTGGTGGTGGAGGGGGCACAGAATAGAATAATTACGCTTCTCAAACTGACTGCGGATGAAATGGGGACCCATTTCAAAGGCCATGTCTATTCCACAGGAGACAGTATGAGGGCATCTCCCATCTAAAGAAGGACGCACTACCAACCCTGCCTTTAGATTTGGACATTGTATTACAGAGAACCACAGAGCACCAATTTGGCCATAATTAGTTCACAATTATCATCCAACAACCAGATATCTCTGTGATACTGACCTGGTCAGCTCCTAAGTCAGAGACAACATCCTTCATAATAGGGGTTTTATTGATAACTAATCTGGTTTTGTATTGCAGTACCCGACTTGTTGAGGCTGAACTTGATCATCTGTTCACCTCCTTCCATTAAGAACTGAGCTGCTGGATGAGGCATAAGGCGCAAAAGATTGCTTCCCTGAATTCCTCCTAGCCCACCCACTTTTTAATCTCACAAAGCACCTTTTTTGAATCCCCCGTCAAAATGTTGAAAGCCCAGCAGTGTTACAGTACCCTACCCTCAAGCAGCAGCATTTAACCCAAAAGGGGCATAATTGCTACAGCCGTTATGGGGAATAACTAATAATTTTCCAACCCAGGCACGTAGTAACAGTAAAACACAGCAGAATACAAAAACGAAAATAATGAAAAATATCACTCCCTCCATAAACAACACACGCCCCGCTTACACGTTATATACTCGCCACTTATTCAAAATTAATAAAATAACTTATTCAGAATTAATAAAATAATTAAAATAGCATAGTTCTGCTACTTCTATTCAGTTCACATCCACACTTACGCAGTCTTCGACTGAGCATGCTTAGTCACCGGAACAGTTTTCAAGCTTCACTCTTACTGCCCAGTCATGTGTTCTCCAGCTCTGCATCCGCTGCACTGAGATCTGCAAGCTGGAACAGGAAAATGAGGTGAACCTTACCAGGAAGCATGATTCAGTCATGTGGATGTGAACTGATGGCAATAGTAGAACTGTAGTTACAATTAAGTAACCTTTATATCTTTCAACTTAGCTTCAGTTCACTATCCACACTTAGGCAGATTCCCCAGCAGGCCTCAGTGGGGGACAAGAAGCTGACCCCAAATTAGGCAAATAGAGACTGGAGGATTCAAGACCCAAACACAGCATCATGATGAATGAGCAAGTCAGTGCTGTAATGGGATATGAATGTGTGAGCTCAAGACCAAGAAGCACCCTACATATTTCATAAGTGGGTATGTACCTGGCAGCAGCAACAGATGCAGAGACAGAATTATGACCGGTGGAGTGTACCTTCAACCCCATGGGTGGCTCCCCTCTAGCCAGCCTACAGCACAGAGCAATGCAGGAGGTGTTCCACTGGCCAGTCATCTGTTTAGCTGTCAGTTTGCCTAGGGTAGCATCAGCGTATGTCAGAAACAGTTGGCAAGCTGCACCATATACATATGCGCATGCCAAGTATCATAGTTCAACTTTCAGACTGTGATTTAACTAACTTTGTACACTCGTTTCAAAACTAGAAATGGTTGTCCGAGTTCAGCTTTCTTTCTTGTATTAGAACTGTATTTCACTGAACTCAGGTGCAGCGATAAGTGAATGAGCCTTCTGGTGCTTCAGCACCATTTACAAGTGTGAGCATGCTTTGGCATCGGGTGTAGGGAGAATAGGGGAGGACCAATGCGGTTTCTCTTTTCAATTAAATTAAAAAAAAGTAAATATTATTTAGTGGAGTACATTGCTGCCATATCTACTGCTGCAAGAGAAAGACTGATGCAGGCAGTGCAGGCAGATTTGGGAGTACCTGAGGAAAAGTAAGTAAAGTGCTGACAGTGTCCCTTTAGAGGAAGGCCTGCCTCTTTACAAATTAAGGGACTGCCTCTTTGCAGATGACACTAAACTCTGCAACAGGATGGACACTTGGGGGGGGGGATTGGAAAGGATGAGCATTGCCCGTCTTCAGGCCGCACTGGACAGTAGTAAGGAAACCTTCCCCCCGGCCACACTGGACAGTAGGAAGGGAACCTCTCCTCTCCAGGGAGCACTAAGGCCACCACCACTACCTCAGAGGTTCCGAAGAAAGCACAGCAGTTGGACTACAGTGGGCTCAGGGAGGGTGAGGATGGTGGAACAGAGGCACACCCAGTCAATTGTTCCACTCCACAATCCATACACCATTCTGGGGGAGCATAGCTCCCCTATGGATGCACCCGCAGAGAAGACTGATGACAACTGTCACAAGGGAGGCCCACAGGAAGGAGGCAGAGGACATGAAAGGGAAAGGAAGCAGCTCCTGTTGGGGGACTCAATTATTAGGGATATAGAACTGGGGGGAGCTGGGAAAACTGAAGTAAGGTGCCTGCCTGGTGCCATGGCTTGGAGGAACAGGAAGCGCATCCTCAGGATCACGAGAACAGCTGCAAGAGAGTCTGAGCTGGACGTAATTGTCCACCTAGGGACAAATGACTTGGCTCATCATGAGATTAGAGCAGTGCAGGAGGTCATTGCAGAGTTGGGGAGGGGCCTAAGACAAGTAGCACACACAGTATCCTTCTCAGAGGTGCTGCCTGTCAAAGGCATGGGGAGGCGAGGGTAATTAGCACCATGCAGTTTAATGAATGGTTGAAAAATGGTGCGGAGCACAGGGGTTTAGCTTCATTGGGGACTGGGTTCCACCTAGAGGACACCAGCCTATACTGGCAGGATGGTCTGCATCTGTCCAGGAAGGAACAAGTCTTTTGAGCAATCGGTTTAAATGCTTCATTGGCAAGCTTTTAAACTAGTCAAAGGGGGAGGCACTGACAAGCAGCAGGAAAATCCCAGCCTCTCCCTTCAAAACAGGGTACTAAATGAGAAAAAGACCGAGGTAGAACGGCCAGTGGGGGATGCTGCAACAGAAGGTAAAGGCATCAAAAATTGGAGAGCAATGAGTACCAATGCCCATAGCCTAAGTAACAAGCTTCCTGAATTAGTGGCCTTGATGGAGGAGTAACATCTGGATATCATGGCAGTCACAGAAACATGGTACACACAAAACCATGACTGGGACGTAAACATACCAGGATACACTATCTACAGGAGGGACAGGGAGGGTAAAAGAGGAGGAGGAGTAGCTCTTTACATAAGGGAAGGAATTAAAGCAACAGAACAAAAGGGTAAACAGGGAGGAGAAGAAGCACTGTGGGTAAATTTGGAGACAGGCAATGGCACCACAATCCGCACAGGGGTTGTATACAGACCCCCTTCTCAGGGGGAGGAAATGGACAAGGAAATGATAGAAAGTATACCTAGAATGGCAGAAAAAGGGGAGATATTGCTGATGGGTGATCTGAATATGCCAGATGTTTACTGGAGTGCAGTTGCAGCTGCCACTTCGAAGAGTGGAGTTAGTCTAGATGCCCTACACGGAGCATGCCTTAGACAACTAGTACTGGAGCCCACTCGAGAGGGGGCAATATTAGACTTGATTCTCTCAAATGGAGATGGAGAGAGGATCACAGATGTAGAAGTGGGTAGCCATCTGGGAACTAGCGACCATCGAACAGTATGGTTCACAATAAACACAGCAATAGAGTCAAGCCATACAAAGACAAAAGTACTGGACTTTAGGAGGGCTGACTTTGCCAAAATGGGTGAGTGCCTAAGGAATGCACTAGCAAATGGGCAGGAAGGAGGGGTGGAAGAACAATGGGGAATAATAAAAACTGCCATCACAGAGGTAACGAGCCTTTGTGTGAAGCAAATAAACAAAACAAAACGATATAAGAAACCACTATGGTTCTCAAAGGAAGTGGCAGTGAAGGTTCAAGAGAAAAAGAAAGCATTCAGGAAGTATAAGGAATCGCAGAAGGAGCAGGACAGAGAACTGTATCAGTTAAAACAAAAGGAGGCTGGGAAGGCAGTCAGAACAGCAAAGGCCCAAACCGAGGAAAGATAGCCAACTCGGTTAAGAAGGGATAAAACCTTTTATAGGTACATCAGGGACGAAGGAAGACCAAGGGAGGATAGTGAGGCTTAATAAAGGGCAGGAGGGGCGGGCAGAGGGAGACTGTGAAAAGGCAGAGATACTAAACAAATATTTTTGCTCAGTATTTACAAATGAAGAGGGGGTACATAAAACAAACAGTAGAAACACTCTGGATACAAAAGTTGATACCAGCCCATTTACAGAAAGGGTTCTGAAAGAACTCTTAAAACTGAAGGTGGACAAAGCAATGGGGCCTGATGGGATTCATCCCAGAATTCTAAAAGAACTAAGGTAGAACTAGTGACACCACTGACTACCCTCTTTAACAAATCATGGGAGGATGTGGTGGTACCCGAAGACTGGAGGAGGGCAGATGTGATTCCCCTTCACAAAAGTGGGCGCAAGGCAGAAGCAGGAAACTACAGACCTGTTAGTTTAACCTCAGTGATAGGGAAAATGATGGAATCACTTCTGAAGGAAAGAATTATCGAGTATCTAGAGGCCAGAGGGTCACAGGACCCTAGGCAGCATGGATTCACAGTGGGAAGGTCATGCCAGACGAATCAGATAGATTTCTTTGACTGGGTGACCAAAGTAGTAGATCAGGGAGGGGCTGTGGACATGGCCTACCTAGACTTTAGCAAGGCATTTGACACAGTCTCACACAAAATATTAATATACAAGTTAGCCAGCCTGGGAGTGGGTCCCAAGATGACAGCCTGGGTAAAGAATTGGCTGGAGAATAGGACACAGAAGTAATAGTAAATGGAGTCCACTCCAGAAGAAAGGAGGGTTACTGGTGGGGGTACGCGGGAGTTCAGTTGGGACCCGGTCCTCTTCAATGTCTTTATGAGCGACATTGCAGAGGGACTGGAAGGAAAAGTATGTCTCTTTGCAGATGACACAAAGATCTGCAACAGAGTTGATGCACAGGGTGGGGTGGAAAGGATGAGAAGGACTTGGAAGGTTAGAGGAATGGTCAAATGTATGGCAGCTTAGATTCAATGCTAAGAAGTGCAAGGTAATGCACCTGGGAAACAAAACCAGGGAAGAGTACACAATGGGGGTGAGATACTAACAACAACAAAAATGGAAAGGACCTGGGGGTAGTCATATCAGATGATCTAAGGTGGGCAAGCAATGTGAGAGGGCAGCAAGGAGGGCTGGGGGATACTGGGATGCATGGGAGGCATCACCAGTAGAAAACAGGAGTTATTTTCCTCTGTACAGACAGCTGGTGAGACCCCATCTGGAGTACTGCGTGCAGTTCTGGAGACCCAATCTCCGCAAAGACATAGACAGGATGGAAGCTGTCCAGAGGAGGGCAACTAAAATGGTGCAGGGTCTGCACCGGACGACATATGAAGAGAGCGAAGGAGCTTAATAGTATAGCCTCGAGGAAAGGAGGAGGAGAACATGATAGAAGCGTTCAAGTACCTCAAGGAATCAACAGAGTCCAAGAGGTAGCATCTTTCAAAAAGGGTGTGCAAGAACAAGAGGGCACAATTTGAAGATAGAGTGGGGCGGCTCAGAGGGTAATTTGGAAGTATTTTTCACAGAGAGGGTTGTGGATGCATGGAACGGCCTTCCGGAGGAGGTTGTGGAGTCAAAATCAGTGGTGGAATTCAAGCATGCATGGGACAGTCATAAGGCAATTCTAGGGGGTGGGGGTAGGAAGAAGTAGGCTGCTGGTTAACTAGGATCTGCAGCTTATCCAGTAGGTAGAGAAATGGGCAGACTGGGTGGGCCAAGCGGTCCTTATCTGCCGTCAAATTCTATGTTTCTATGATCTCAGAAAACTCGAGGTGTGGTCAAGGATTACCTTGAAGGAATCGAAGGAGGTGACGAAAGCAGTAATGGGCAGCCAAGGCGTCTAAGGAGCTCAGGCTGGCACAAGGCATCAAGAAGGGGAAAAGGAATTCTTCAGGTACATCAGGGAGAAAAGGAGTTGTAGGGACAAAATAGTAAGTATTAAGAGGGATGGGGGGTGGGTGGAAACGGGGCAGAGCAGGCAGAAGCATTTAATGAATACTTCTGCTCGGTGTTTACTAAGGAGAAAGGAGGGGTGCTACCAAGTGGGTTGGGAGGTCAGGCTCGGGGGGGAGGAGGAGGTGACAGATGGAATCACAGAGGGCAGGGTACTAGAGGGTCTGAGGGTGGACAAGGTGCCATGGCCAGATGACATTCACCCCAGGGTACTGAGAGAGCTGACAGAAATCCTGGCAGGGCCCTTGGCAGACCTGTTCAATGCCTCCCTGGTCTCAGGACGTGTACCTCAGGACTGGAGGATGGCTCACATGGTACCCCTCCATAAGGGCAGTCCTAAAGACAAACCGGGAAACTACAGGCCAGTAAACCTCACATCCATCGTGGGAAAACTGATGGGAGACAGTCCTGAAGGAGAGGCTGGTGTCCCTTCTGGAGACCAATGGGCTGCAGGGCGTTAGGCAGCATGGGTTTGTCACGGGCAGATCCTGTCAGACCAACCTGGTGGAGTACTGTGACTGGGTAACTAGACAGTTGGACAAGGGCCATGCAGTGGATGTCCTGTTTCTGGACTTCAGTAAGGCATTTGACTCAGTGCCGCATGGGAGGCTGGATAGTAAGCTGGCAGGTACAGGGGTGAAAATGGTGGGATGGGTAGTAAACTGGTTACAGAGAAGGCAGCAGAGGGTGGTGGTGGGAGGGGAGCTCTCATCTCCGAGGGCAGTGACAAGTGGAGTACTGCAAGGCTCAGTGCTGGGACCGGTGTTGTTTGGGTTGTTCATATCAGACATCTCAATGGGCATCAGGAGCAAGATTAGTTTGTTTGCAGATGACACCAAGATGGGAGCAGTAGTGGATGACCTAGAGGGTGGCATGGGTTGCAGAATAATCTTTCAGAATTGGAAACCAGGTCGGACACCTGGCAGTTGGGGTTCAATGCCAAAAAGTACAAGGTGCTACATTTCAGGGCAAAAAACCCAAGAAGGAGCTAACAGCTGGGGGGGGGGGGTCAGCTAGCCATGACAGAGGAGGAGGAGGAGAAGAATCTGGGGTGATTATAATGGGCTCAATGAACAACTCAGCACAATGCAGGAAGGCAGCTGCAAAGGCCAACAAAATGCAGGGTTGTATTGCCAGGGGTATATCTTCAAGGAGCGTGGAGGTGATCCTGCCATTGTATAGGTCACTGGTTAGGCCACACCTGGAGTACTGCGTGCAGTACTGGCGCCTATACCTGAAGAGGAACATTATGTTACTGGAGGGGGTGCAGTGCAGGACAACAACGATGCTCCAATACTAGGGGACATACCCAACGTGAGCAGGCTGAGGGAGCTGAACATGTACTCACTGGAGGAGAGGAGAGACTGGGGGGATATGATTGAAACCTTCTAGTACATGAAGGGAATAAACAAGACAGGCATGGAGGGACTATTCAAGTTAAGGGGGGTAGGGATACTCAAGGTCATGATCTCAGATTGGTGTGAGGAAGGTTCAGGAAGGAAATGAGAAGACACTTTTTTACAGAGAGAGTGGTGTCTGGGTGGAACACGTTGCCTGTGGAAGTGGTATCCTCTAGAACAGTGGACTGTTTCAGAAGGGGATGGGATAGGGTAACAGGGAGGAGGAGGGGCAGCTGCAGTATAAGGGTTGCTAGCTGCACATGTAGCAGACTCATTAGACCATAAGGCCTTTATCTGCTGGCAAATTTGTGTGTTCGCATGTTCATAAGGATATAGCAACTGGGTTTCCGTAAAGTGCAAAATAATGCACCTGGGGAACAGAAACCCAGAGGTGGACCATCAAGCAGGAAAAACACCTGGGGGGTAATCATATCAGATGACCTAAAGGTGGCCAGGCAGAGTGACAAGGCAGTTGGGAGGACTTGTGGGATGCTGGGGTGCATCGGGAGGGGTATCACCAGCACAAAGAGGGAGATAGTAATGCCTCTGTATAGACCACTTGTAAGACCCCACCTAGAGTACTATGTCCAGTTCTTTAAACCTCCTCTCTAGAAGGACATAGACAGAGTGGAGGCAATCTAGAGAAGGGCAACTAAAATGGTGGCGGGGTTGCATCAGAAGCCCTACGAGGAGAAATTAAAGGGCCTAAATATGTGCATCCTGGAAGAGAGGAGGGAGGGAGATATGATAGCATTCTTTAAATACCTGATGGGGGTAAACAGGGTACAAGTAGGAACAATTGTTCAGAAAAAAAGATGCTCAAGAACAAGGAGACATGCTCTGAAGCTGAAGGGCGGTAGATTAAGCAGGGATGTGAGGACGTACTTCTTCATGGAAAGCTGGTAGATTCCTGGAACAGCCTACCAGCAGAGGTGGTTGAAGCGAAAACAGTGATGGGGTTCAAGCATGCATGAGATAGGCATAAAGGAATCTTATGGGAGATGGGGGAGGGGAAAATGGGCTGAAGATCACGCAGGACCTGCAGTGATACTGTAGGTAGGGAAAGGTGTGCAGACTATGTGGGTTAAGCAGTCCTAATATTTGCCAGAAAATTCTACTGTATGTTTCAGTGGTATGTTTCCGTCAATTAAAAATGTCATAGGTGGTTTAGGAAAATCATATCTTGCCATATGTTGATTTCAAAATGATGGTTAGCGCTCCTTCTTATAGTATTTCTTTTGACACCTCAAAAGCACACAAAAAAAGAGTTAACATATTATTGCATGTACAGGCAGCATTTAATGCATTTGCACGCCTCCAGACAAACAGACAGATCCTCCCCTCCCCCCCACACACACTGATGTGCATTCATGCACACAAAAAGCCTGAATGCAGGCACACATAACCTCATGTCTTAAGGTGCGTACCTTCCATGGTCTGCTAGGAAGGTGCGATGGTATGTAGGAAACTGGAACTGCATTCTTGCCATACAAAAAGTCTGAGTAGAATTACAAAGAACAACAACACTCCCGACTAAATCACTTTAAGAAAAAAGCCTGCCCTAAAACTCAAGAAAACATTGGCATCCCATTAAAGTTAACTGAGGCTATTAACACCTCTATGTTTAGTTTCTGCAGCAACTTACATAAACAACACTTTGCACTGCTGAACTACATTTATTTAGTTATTTTATTTATGTCTTTGGTAACAAGGTAGGTGCGCTGATCCAGAGGACCGTTTTCAGTCACGACCCGGGCCAGAAGGTGGCAACACAGCAACAGATACAAATGGTACATACCAAGAATACAGTACAGTGCGCATCCTGCTTAAGGTAGCGGGGTAAGGTACACAAAGAATTGCTGGGTTACAGTATATAAGGATAATAGGTACATGAGCATAGACAAGCGATAAAAACAGATGGTGTAGTTTACATACAAAAACAGTATACAATTGCAATGGCTCAGTTGTAGCAACAATACACTGCAAATTCTAACAAATCGACACTTTCATAGCATGATTTAGGATCAGAGATGGGAAATCGAGGGGGTAGGGTGAGGCTAGAGGGTTATAAGGGTGTGTGGGGGAAGGTGGTCAGAAGGTTAGGGATCATCTTGAGGGTTGTGTAGGGAGGACAGAGGTGAGGAAAAAGAAGGGCAGAAGGGGGGGTGGAAGTAAGTGCTGCTTATTCATGGAAGAGCATTTGATAAAACGTGGACTCTAACCTTGACTGATATCTTGGCAATGGAAAGGGCTAGTAACATGTTTTTTTAAAAGAAGGCTTGGCGTCTCAAAAATACATATACATCCGTGTAACTAAATCAAACATGTCAGTCTGTGTAAAATGTGGGTTTCCTTGCCCATGATTCCTTGATGCTGGTCACACAAACTCAACACTATCAAGTTCTTGTACAGCAAGAAACCAGAGCAGATTGTGGAAGTACAGTGCATTAGGGGAGCTGCAGTTCCTGACATAAGTTTGACTTGGAACTTGGATATCAGTGGCCAGTTGCAAAAAAGAGTTAAGTTCATGTTTAAGACATGTTTTGGTCTTACAAAAGCAAGCCAGGCTTAAAAAATGTAAGCATGTTGCACACAAATTTTCATACATTCCATCGGTCTTATTTAGAGACTTTCATTTCAGCCTCCTATGTTCCAGGCTTATTTGTTGTTAGTAGGCTTATCTTGCCATAGTTAATTGCAGGGAAATGTTCTTTATTGCTTGAAACCATTCTGAACACTGTACATTAAAATATATATATATATATATATATATATATATATAATTAGAGGCAAAAAACTCAGTTTAATGCATTAGTTAGGGTTGTTTCACACTGACAAAAGTGAGGAAATTCGGTGTTAGGGTTGAAAGACCCCCTTGGCCCCCCTGCCCACACCCCAACCCGGCATTGGGGTGCACATTCTGGTTGTCGGCATAGCTCTCACCCCATCACATGTGTAAAGAGCAGAGGTGTGGCAGGAGGGGTGGGGTGAGGTTGGGACACAACCTAGCTAATGCCCGATGCGGTTGGGGATCGGAAGCTTAACCTAAGACTCAGTGGGCTAGTAACTGGGAATGGCTCAGTTTTACCTCTATTCCTTCTTTTGAGAATGATAGCGAAATGAGTGAGATGTGTCTTTTGTTGTGGGGAGGCGGGCCCCAGCATCCACCATGAATCTTGTCACATAGTAACATTGTGCCCGCAAACACAAATAGTAATGCGCATGGTGACACAAAAGCGAAACAGTAGTGTAGACAGAAATGTTAAAAACAACACAAAAGCAAGCATGAATGAAAGCACAAAGGAGTAGCAGCATGGTGGCATAGACATGAGCAGTAGTGAAGCAGGAATGCAACCATAGCGAAAATGGTAATGGTAACAGTAATGTAAGCGCACAGGCTGGTTTTCCCCAAAAGCTGCATAAAGAAAGACAGTGAGTACAAAGAATGTATGCATAATAATGGTTCTCGGAGCAGAAAATGAGGAGTTGGAATACTAAATTGCTTATATTTCAGGAACCGTACGACGTAGAAAAAAATTGAAAAATCATATGATTTATTACTTTCCTGGCTAGTTTTGCACTTAGCCTCGTTACGGGGCTAAGCAGTTTTCTGATGAAAAGTCCATATCTCGCACCGTTTCCGAGATACGGGCCCTGAAAGGTGCGGCAAACTCCGTAATGTTGTCCTATGGGAAAAAAAGAGAAGTTCAGAGTGCCATAACTTTGGCTCCCTGTAATATTTTTTCACCAAACCACAAAAAGGCACATCTGTGGGATGTTGGCTTTCTTCCTTCCAAATTTCAGCCCAAAAGACCAAACCGTTATTTTGCAGCAGGGCGCCAAAGGATTCCTGTAATGCATCGGATGCCGTAATGTTATCCTGTGGGAAAGTGTCAACCTTGGAGTGCTGTAACTTTGCCGACATGTAATTTTTTTTCAACGAAATACTGAAAGGCACATCTGTGAGATGTCTAGATGTCTGCTGCATTCCCTCCAAATTGCATGCCAAAACACCAAACCGTTCTTTTGCAGCAGGGTGCCAAAGAATTGCTGTCATTTTCCCACAGCCTAGAAAAGTACTGTTGAAGTTTGTGAAAGCTTTCGCAAATTCATTTGACAGTGTCACAAGTGCGACAGTACTTTGCGAAAGTACTTTTTCCAGAAATTTGAAAAACATATTTCTGGGGTGTTTTACCCCAAAATAAAGACATGCTTAGCATTCTCAGGGTCCAACTAGGTGAATACAAAAAGAATTAGGTTGCCAGAGGGTCCCAATTTTAAATGCCAAGCATTTTTCTGATCACTAACTGAAAACAATATGGCAGATTTGCGACAGTAAAAGGGCCATTTGCGAAAGTAAAAACTGCATTTGCGACACTGTCGAACTTTTTGTTAACTTTTCCCATTGCCTTATAATGGGAACTTGTTTTTTGAATAACTTTTGAACTGTTTAATATTTTTTCACAAAATCTTCTAAAAGGCACATCGGGGACCCGGCCGCCGTTCCTTGAACATTTACATTGATCGCATAAACCCGTGCAACCTGTATGCGTGACAGCAAAATTCCAGAAAAGCGTGGCGTGCGCGAATCACGCTTAATAACTCCCGCAGCCTTATATACGACCAGTATGAAACATGACAGATCCAAAGGTGTATAGGTCTTGATCAGTGTATTCCAATTTCAGGCAAATCCGTCAAACGCTTGCAAAGTTATTAAGGTGCAAAATTTTGGGTTTAACATGTAAATGGCTCCTCAACCCTAATTATAGTGGTACTATCATGCCACTATAATATATATATATATACTTGAGTGCATTGACATTCTGTTTTAGGGACTATTTCTTGTAGCTTTTCTGTACGTTACTATGAAGAAAATATTTTATATTTTATTTTTTTGCCACAAAGATTTTTATCCTCAGCTGACACGGGTGGCTGCTCAGCACTGTTCCTGCTTCTTATGACCAGCTGCCACCTCATGCAACCCCAAGGGCTTGAATCCCCCCTGGATTTACCCCCATGGTGGGGCCAGAGGAGGGTTGCCCCCTAGCACAATCCAGATGTGCTGCAGAGATCAAGTGTTGGTTTGAGCCAAGGGAAAGCAGGCAGGTCTTCATCAAGCCTGCCTGACTGCTGTGTTCCTCCTCAGTAGCCTTGGCCACTGCAGTATGCCAGTACCTTCATGTGTGTTGAAGCATGCACACACTGCAAAACTGCAGTCCCTACCCTTTGAAGCTTCTCTAAATCTGCATTAGCAATGAGCCTCCACCACAAGGCAGTCAAGTGCTGAGATGCAGAAGTGACACTGCCAATACACAGCTAGACACTACATGTGTTACCTAGGGAATAACCAGCCTTTAGAAATGTGTACACACAGGGCTCGAAAACTATAACAACAGGCTTGGAGTCTGGGGGCTGCATATGCTCCCAATACATTTTTTGAATTTGGTGCATTCTGGTGCATTGTGGGGGTCATTTGAAATAGAATTTGCTATACTGCTAACCCATTCCCCATGCCCAGTAAGTTGCACTTTAGCTGCCTCCCAAGAGTCCCCACAGTCCAGTATGTTGCCCGAACTGGAAGACCACACTCACGCCCACACTGTGGCAGCTGAGCAGACACTGGGAGCCAAATCCTGACCCAGCGCCGGAGAAAGTGATGGCTTCACTTACAAAAACTCTAATCACGGACATATACCATGAACCCTTTACCAGCTACAGCAGAACACAGAAAGTAAAGGCAGACTCTGCAAATCTCACTGCACAGTGCCCAGATAACTTATTTATTTATTTGCTTTTGGTAACCGGGTGAGTGCACTAGGCATAGAAATGCCTATTTTCAGGCACGACCTGGGAGAATACAAGTTGAAATACATAAATCACACCATGTGACGCAGCACATGAAAGAGAGTAACAGTGAGAAGGTGTCAAATACAATCAACATAGGTATAGGGAGAATTGCAGTTTACAGATGGTCAGAATACAGGGAATACAGTAAATAAAGTCAAAAGTACGGACATGTAAAAAGCAAATGTATACAATGAACAAGCGGATAAATGGACATGTTATAAACAGTTTACAATAAGTGCCCTTACAGTAAATAAGCTTGGGGGAGGGGTGGCAGGAGTAGAAGAGAAAGAGGGGATAGATGAAAGAGGAAGAATTATAGGAGGGTCATGGGAAAGAGGGGAGGAAGAGGCTGGAGGAGAAATAAGTGCAGTGTGGTAAGGAGGGATGGGGAACAAAGGATCTAAGGTGGGTTGAAACAAGTGCAAGGGTTGGAGGCATGTAGGTGGTCACGATGACGTTTCTTGAAACCAGCATGGGTGGGAGCTTGGCGGACAGGTTGGGGTATGGAGTTCTAATACTTAGGAGCAGTGTGGGAGAAAGCTCATGCACCCTTCGAGGTTTTGCATCTTGGGATATAAAGTGGGGCTTGGTCTGAAGATCAGAGCCCATAAGAGGGGGGGTTGGGAGTAAAGCAAGGAGGCAAGGGATTGTGGGAGACCTGACCTGACTATCCCATCAATTAGGGAACTGTAGGACTGGTTGCGATGAGCTGTGGGAGAGGGTCAGTGTAAGTCCACATAGAAGCAGGCAGTGGTGTTTATACCGAGGTGATGCAGAGGCGTAGCGACAGATGTTGTTGTAAGTGGTGTCCCATTTGTGGAGGGAGGACTTGGTGGCACCAAGGTAGGTGACCATGCTATAGGTCAGGGCCAGGAGCAGAAGGCCTTGTGCAACGGCAAGCCTAGCAGATGGGGTAAGGGCATAGCTAGTGCAGTAGGCCCCACCAATTTTACTATTTACCGATTTACAGGTGGCAGTAATGTGGAGATCAAAATCGAGGGTTTCATCCAGGAGAACACCCAGGTATTTGAAGGAGCTGGTGCTGACCAATAGGGAGCCATCTGCACACGAGATTTTAAGGGAGTCATGATTTGCTTTAAGTTTGGTAGACGAGCCAAAGAGCATAGAGTGTGTTTTGTTGATATTGAGAACCAGGTGGTTAACTGTCAGCCAGGATTGTATGCTTAGGAAGTCAGAGTTAAGAGAGTGGTTTATGTCTGAGATATTTTTGGCACTGTAGTAGATAACGAGGTCATTCACATAGAGGAGAGATAAGCAGGTAGGAGCCAGCAGCGGAAGGTCGTTAATAAAGATAGAGAAAAGCAGGGGGCCCAGAATAGAGCCCTGGAGGATGCCAACCTGGATAGAGGAGAGATCTGACATTGATGAATTGAAAACTACGGCCTGTTTCCTATTTGACAGGTAGCTGTTAAACCATGTCACCACATCAGCAGAGAAACCAAGGGAGCGTAGTTTTGAGAGGAGTAGGGTGTGGTTGACTAGGTCAAATGCCTTGGTCAAGTCGATGAAAACCGCACCGGTCAAGAGGCCAGTATCCATGGCAGCATAGATGTCATTTGTGAGTTTTAGTAGGGCAGTGGAGGTACTGTGGCCTTTACGGAAGCCATGCTGGGCACGAGAGGAGATTGTACATCTGAAGATGTACTATGGTTTAGATGGCCACTAATTTTTCAAGGATTTTGCTGAGTACGGAGAGAATGGCTATGGGTCGATAATTTGCAATTTCTTTAGAATCACCTTTTTTAAAAATTGGTGTTATTCTGGCTATTTTCCAGATATTAGGAACTGTGCCATGGCACAGAGACAGATTAAAGACTTTGGTTAAGGGGGAGGCAGTGAGAGGGGCAGCTGCTTTCAGGAGCCTGGGTTCCAGGCCATTGGACCCAAGGCTAGTGCTGTCTGGGATAGCAAGTAGTGAGTTTAGAACTTCAGCTCTAGTAACAGTCCTAAAATGAAAAGGTGGTTGGGTGGGCAGGGCTTCAGTGTTAATGAGGGGGGTGGCATGGTGCTATCGAGGGGGAAGGTGGCCACATAACTTGATAAGTCAGAGAAGTGAAGGTTGAAGGAATTGTCAGTGGTCACTGGGTTGTTACAATGAATGCCATTCAGCAGCATGTCATTTGAAGTGGTCATGTGGTCAGATCCTAGAAGCGTTTTTATGATAGACCAGAATTTCTTTGAGTCCCCTGTGGCTTTTTTTAATAGCTCCTTGCAAAAAGAGCTTTTTGCTAGTCGGATGTCCCGTTTGCATGCATTTCTCAGTGACCTATAAATGTCGTAATCAGACTGCAGCCCTGTGGCTTTGTAATACCGCCAGCTTTTGTCCCTAGTCCTTATTTGCGAGAGAAGGTCCTTCATTAGCCACTTTGTTTGGGTTCCGCATATACGACGTGTGATGCGGAGAGCGTGGATGTTCTGGAGAAGTCCAAAACTGACTAAGAAGTAGTCAAGGGCTGTCTGAGCATTAGAGAAGGAGAAGATGGGTGACCAGTCAATCACAGAGAGCTCACGCATAAACTATGCTTGATTAAAGTTACCCAGGTTGCGGAAGGTTATGAGCTTTGGAGGAGGAGATGGACGACTGGGGGAGCACCAGATGCAGAAAATCGGGGAGTGATCGCTTATTGCATCTGCGAGGATACCTGCAGAGGTTATACTGTCAGGACCATTTGAGAGGACCCAGTCAATGAGTGAGCTGGACTGGGGGGGGAGCCATGACCCTAGACAGGTCTGTGATTAGTTGGTGGAGGTTGTGGCCCTGTACCAAGGTATGGAAGGGCTGGTTAGTTTTACTTGCCCAGTTCAAGTTGAAATCCCCTAGGATAAGAACCTCATTACGTCCGATCATTGAGTCCACCTGGGAGAGGAGTTCCTCAAGACCAGTGATACCACCACCAGGAGGGTTATAGGCACACACTATGTGCAGCTTCTTAGAGCCAAGTTTTAAGATTGCATGAAACGATTCACAGTGGGATTGGGGGGACAGGTCATTCCGTGATAGAGATAGACTAGATTTGTAGAAGATAGCAACACCACCACCATGCATTGACAGGGGTCTATCTTGCCTTATGAGATTATAATTAGGTAATGAGCATAGAGGATCAGGGGTGGACAGTTTCAACCAGGTTTCAGATAGACAGAGAATGTCCAGGTTATATAGGGCAACCCATGCCTCTAGTTCAGTATGATTGTGAGGCAAGCTGCTGATGTTGAGGTGAGCAACGCGGAGGCCCTTGGAGTCGTTCCATGGTGCATTAGAGTTTGTTGGGTTTCCGACGGGTCCCAGATTTAATTCAATATCCCCTGCTAACATTAGTGCTACTAGAAGCAGATACCACAGCTTTCTGTGGACAAAAGGGGCAGGCAGGGTGGGAGTGTGGGACAGGGATTTATGCAGAGAGAAGGCTACATGGTAGATGAGCCTATTAGGGACAAAGAGTGGTGAGATTGCTAGGGGCAAGTAAAATTTCATATCTATACTAGAGTGGGAAAAATCCTCGGGAAATGGGTGGCGAAGATACAGAGAAGGTGGGCAGTTTAAAAAGAGCCCTGTAAAAGGAGCTAGAACAAGGCAGAGAATGAGTACCACATGTAGATTGGTGGCTGGGATGATTTGTGTGGGGGACATTTGTATCAGATAGGTGTGTAGTAGGTACGGGCTAAATCCTTAGGTGTAAGGTATGAGGTTAGTCAAGAGGTCTTGGTAAAGTGTGATCTAGCAGCTTATGGGAGTAGATAGCAGTTTAGGGAGAAGTGTACAAACTCCCTCTGGTGGAGATGGAGTATAAGTTGCAAGTGAGAAACTGTGGAGATTGTTAGAAGCATGCATGGTGCACATAAACCTGCACTATAAAACAAATGCCGACTAAGGGTGGGAGTGGTGGGGGGGAGCAGCCATGAAGCGGCTGTGGACAGTAGCACAAAAAGCACAGGTTTAATTCAGCAGGCGGGAGAACCTGTACATGTGTTTTGGCTGCTGCTTCTATGCTCGAACCCCGAAATCCAGCTGCTCTTTTAGGTGCAGGGTAGGCTTGCCTCCGCGTCTGCTGTCGGGATTAAATGAGCAGGATTACTGCCGTGCTGCTAGCAGTCCAGAGGCAAATCAGACACTGCGCACAGTTTAAACACAGGGGACAAGTACAGAGAAAAAATGACGTCTCAGGTCAGTGTTGCTAAATTTAGGGAACTCATATGTAAGCAGGTGCTGGTAGTTTTAAATGCTGACTCCTGCACCTTTCTAGGATCTGGAGAGTACCTTAACTAAGATCAAGATTTAAAAAATGGTGCCAGATTCTTTGGGAACAGGCCAGCTACTGTATGCATATAAAGAATTAGCCTAAACTGAGAGAGACCCTTAGGTTCCCGCCTGGTGAACACACACAATAATATTTTTAGGAGGTTGTACAGGTTGAGCACGCTCTTGGAGATTGTCTAGTTAGGGAATTTCTCTGCCCGTTCAGTGGCTACAGCCTGTGTAAAAGGGTGCCAAAATTTAAACAGCCTAACAAAGGCAAGACGGGGCTGTTTGTGGACCTTGCTAGAAGTCATGCAGTTACCTTAATGAATGGGTCCCGAGGCTTCAGTTGCCGAGTTGCCCCTGGGCCAGGTGCTCCTTCCTGTAGCCAAGGCTTAACGAATTGGTCCCGAGGCTCCAGTTGCCAGTTGCTCCTGGGCCAGGTGCTCCTCCGTAGCCAAGGCTAAGGAGAAAGAAGAAGGAGAGCAAGCTTGATTAAACACGGTTCAGCAGGGACAGAAATACAGTAATATGAGGAGCTGGGGGAGTGGGGGAGAGAGAGAATTTGCTTTAGGTCAGAAAAAGCAGCAAGTTGAACAGCTAGGGGGAGGGAGAGGGGGCAATTCGAATTAAACAGTGACTAACATAGCATAGAGTTTGAGTACAGGGAGCAGCATCAAAATATAGTAATACATTTCTGTGTAAACATAAGGCTGTAGCATATAAAGGCAGGGTATCAGGCAATGTACAGATTGGAGGTGACCTATACAGTGAAAATCTGCAACATTTTACACAACAAAATAATAGTACCCTGGCTCCAAATATATGAGCACGAAGAGCACAGGTTTAATTCAGCAGGCGGGAGAACCTGTACGAGTGTTTTGGCTGCTGATTCTATGCTCGAACCCCGAAATCCAGCTGCTCTTTTAGGTGCAGGGTAGGCTTGCCTCCGCGTCTGCTGCCAGGATCAAATGAGCAAGGATCACTGGGATTAAATGAGCAGGATTACTGCTGTGCTGCTAGCGGTCCAGAGGTAAATCAGACACTGCGCAGAGTTTAAACACAGGGGACAAGTACAGAGAAAAATTGACGTCTCAGGTCAGTGTTGCCTAAATTTAGGGAACTCATATGCAAGCAGGTGCTGGTAGTTTTAAATGCTGACTCGTGCACCTTTGTAGGGTCTGGAGAGTACCTTAACTAAGATCAAGATTTTAAAAATGGCTCCAGATTCTTTGGGAGCAGGCCAGCTATGCATATAAAGAATTAGCCTAAACTGAAGGAGACCCTTAGGTTCCCGCCTGGTGAACACACACAATAATATTTTTAGGAGGTTGTACAGGTTGAGCACGCTCTAGGAGATTGTCCGGTTAAGGAATTTCTCTGCGCGTTCGGCAGCTACAGCCCGTGTAAAAGGGCGCCAAAATTTAAACAGCCTAACAAAGGCAAGACGGGGCTGTTTGTGGACCTTCCTAGAAGTCATGCAGTTACCTTAACAAATGGGTCCTGAGGCTTCAGTTGCCAGTTGCTCCTGGGCCAGGTGCTCCCTCCTGTAGCCAAGGCTTAACGAATGGGTCCTGAGGCTTCAGTTGCTAGTTGCTCCTGGGCCAGGTGCTCCCTCCTGTAGCCAAGGCTAAAGTGCCCCCACTAAACAGTGGTCACCAGCTTGGCAGACACCTCACTCAGCAGCTCACAACAGTAGGATCAATGTGAACTTGAAGCACAGTGGAGAATCGGTGAGCTTGAGGAGGAAAGACACTGTATCTGACTGACCTGGTCCATGATGTGAGCATTCTGAGATCAGTGCAATGCTCACTGATCTCTGAGAGTGCAAGTTTGTCTCTGCCCCTTCTCATTCAGTGGGGTGCTGACAGCAGGTCCCTTGCAACTTCCTCACAGCCGCGTAGTTGAGCACCAGTCCCATGGCAGGAAACAGTTGGCAGTTTTAGCACAATTAGTGCCCGACTGCAAGTAGTGACTACCGTGCACAAACACCTCTTTACTCCCTTGATTCCTTGACCCACCCATTCCAAGTTGGCGCCAACTTTAGTCTTGGCATGGAACATCATTTTTTTTTAAATGCCCAGTGGAGACTTTTGGCTGGCTGTTCTGGGGCAAAGCAAGGTAACAGTTTTTTGTATGCCTGTGCCAACGGGAAGTGTGCATAGTTATACCACTGTGTGTTACAGTTTATATTGCTTATTAAACCTCAGTGTTTGGGCATTCAATCAATCAATCAATCAATCAATCAAATCTTTATTTATTCAGGCGATCATCATTGAGCAAGGCTTATTTACAAGATGGACCTGATAAGGTCAAGGTTCGAGTTGGTGCACAGCAATTACATCACATACTTATGAGACAGTTATACATACAGAAACAAGAAAATGTTATTTATAACACAATAATATACAGAGAATTCACATGTAAAAGCTTGGCAAGAGAAAGTTAAACTAACATCTACAATATGTACAATACATATATATCACAATGAGGGCCATGACAGTCACTCACATAATGAGTACAAGGATGGTGAAGAGAATATTGGGTGCCATATACTGGCGGTGTCTGGCTGGAAGGAATATGCCATATGTGATTGGAATAAGGTTTTGTGGGATGACTATTCTATCTCTAGCGATAGCAACTGCATTTCTCTGTGAAGAAGGCTGTACAGTGCTGCTTGAAGGATGTAAATGGAATGATAATGGACAGTGTAGAATCAAATGGCTCAACAGGAAATTTACAAGCAAACAATAGCATTCATCACACTGTTTGTCATGCCTGCATAATAAAAATTATTTCATTTTGTCTTTGTGTGTCTGGTGTATTCAAATGTTTTGGCCCGTCCCTTTATTTCACATGTAAGTCTCTCTTTGGGTAAGACTTTCAAAACCTGGTTGTGCCACACTTTAAAAGTTGGCTACAGCTGAGAGACCTGTGTATTTTGTATGCATTTCCTTGTAAGGATCCCAGTAATCTGCACCCATGTACTCTAGAAACAGAGAAACACATAATTTGATGGCAAAAAAGAGATCAGGAGGCCCATCTAGTCTGCCCTATTGCCCTGACTATTAATACTCCATGGACCCTATTCAGTCCCAGATGTCCCTCCCTCCCCCTTCCTTTCCTCTGTTTATAATACCCATGTGCTTATCCTATGCATGCTTAAAGGCCCCCACTTTCTTCACCCCACCACCTCCTATTGTAATCTGTTCCAGGCATCCACCACACCTTTCTGAGAAATAGTATTTCCTCACATCACTTTTAAACTTTCCCTGCTCAAGCTTCTTTGCATGCCCCCATACTCTGATGCTCCTCCTTCTCTGAATGAGACTCTCCTGCACCTTGTTTACCCCTGTGAGGTACTTATAGGTCTCAGTCATGTCCCCTCAATCTTTCCTCTCCTCCAGGGAGTACATTCTGTGTTCTCACAGCCTACCCTCATATGGTTTCTCATGCAATCCATGCACCATTTTGGCAGCCCTCCCATGGATTGCTTCCACCCTGTCAATCTCCTTGCAAAGTTGTGGCCTTGAGAACTATACACAGTTCTCTAGGTGAGATATTGTTACTAAGCAAAGCAAAGGCAACACCACCTTCTTTCTCCTACTTGAAAACACCATCCCTATGCACCCTAGCATCCCAACAGCTTTACCAAATGTCCTGTTGCACTGACCCACCACCATGGGATCATCAGATATGACTTCCCCAATGTCCTTCTCTTACTTGTTGACAGTAAGTACCTCCCATCTAATGCACAGATCCCTGGTTTCCCTGCACAAAATGCACCAACATCCCACCTCCTTCCTCCTTGTCCTGTCCTTGCATACATACCATGGTGTTATCCTGAAATGGCCAAATACGAGTTGTGGTTATTGGTGTACCATGATTCTATTATGACCACTAGATCCAGGTCTGCATCTGCAATGGTTGCTCTAAGGTCAGGAATTTTATTTCCTAGGCTCCTTGCATTGGTACGCACGGTTCCTCATTTCTTTTGTCCTTCCTTCCCTCCTCCTGCATTGCCCTCCCTTCCTGGTTAAATAAAATCCTTTGCCCGTCTCTTGCCCCTGGTACTGTCCCCTTTTCTGCCTTCCTTCTGCATACCCTGCTTCTTTCAGCTCTCAGCCTTATATCCACCTCCTGATCCTCTGGTCCCTTCCTTGTCCCTTTGCTTCTCTACCCTGGGAATTTATTCCCTGGACTTCTCCTCTGCTGCACCATTTTTTTGGGGGATTGGCATTCATTATCTCCCTCATTTTACTGACTCCTCCATTGGATACTTTAAATGCCCATCGAAGTATCATTTAAACCTTCCACCCAGGACTGCCATTCCACTCACAAATGGATGAAGGCCATTCTCTCATGTACAGGCCTCAATCCTAACAGGCAGTACCACAGTTTCCAATGTAGCCAAACCCCACCTCCCTGCACCATGCCTTCATCTACTCATTGAAAGCAGTGCAGTGTTTCCTAGCCTACAACCAGCTGTATACAGGTAGTACCTCAGTTAAGGCCATCAAATAAGCTATTTACTTCAGGCCCCTCCCTAACCCAATAGATCTTTCTTGTAGCAACCCTGCTGCATCCCTTGTCAGGTCATTTATCACCAGATGGACAGTGAAATTCAACTCCCTCTCATGCCCCAACAGGTTTAGTTTGTCTGCATCCCTCCATGCTGAGGCACCAGGTAGGTACCTCACCTCCCTCTTCCCCATCTGTCCTGCTGCCAAATATACCAAATCTACCATATGTAAAAAGGTAACACGCACGCCATCACACTAGTAAGCAGTATGACACAAGGGAGTATGCATTAGACATTTCTAACACACGGCCAGGGGAGTAGAGCCCCCAGCGATCAAATAGTTGGATATCAATAAAGTGATACAGACTTTGCCACTCATATACACACACACACACACACACACAGTCAAATGGTGACAATATCAAATGCATCACTCTTCACCCCCATCCAACCACAGACTCTTGGCTAACAACAGAATGCTGAGGACTCTCTCTCTCTCTGTCTTGCCCACGCGCGCGCGCGCACATACTCACACACCCTTAAACAGAAACAGCTATTGACTATAGCACTACCAAGTCAGCAGTTCCAGTATAATATAAATGTTGTGGTGTGTGCATCCTGCACTAGAAACACATGAACAGAAGTAGCCCTCCATGGTGGGTGTTGACAACAACACTACCCCCCCCATCAAAATCGGAAAACTGTTGGCTGTTTACAAATCTTTACAGACTATATATCGTACACATGCACGTAAACACAGACAAACAGATTGACACGCACACACCTGTGGCAACTGTTGAGCATAGCATACATCCCACAGAACAGGTAACACACTTTAATGCAATTAAAAAATAGCTGCAACATTGGGGACCCTTCCTTTCATTTTTGTCTGGGAGATAATCCTCCGCTTCAGGGTGAATAAGTGTTTCAGGTAGTACTGGGTCTGAGAATTCAAGCATGTTTGGATCTTACCCTGGTCATTGATATCATTTAGGCGGAGTGTTATTTTACTTCTCTTTGCCTGCATGGGTGGGTGTTGGGTGTTGGGTGGTCTTATGAACTTTTTTTTTTGTTATTTGTGGGGATGTTTTTGTGTTGTTGGTCAGTTTATAGAACTGTTCATTGAGTCCAAGTCTGTTTACTGTTCATTTGTATGCAAAGGGGGGGTTGATTATTTGCTGTGATGTTATATTTGTTATGTTCTGTCTTTTAGAGATGTTGTAACTTGTTGTTAACTTTCAATAAAGTATACTAAGTTTCAACAAATATATATATATATATATCTGCAACACAAGGCTGGCCCAGTGGCTCAGAGGGCTGAGGCGCTGTGCACCATACCTCCCACCAAGGCAATGATCCGAGTTCAGGAACATGCCCAGTTTGCCGGGGGTTGGCTGGGTTGGGGGACTGAGCAGTTGTCAGACAGCTCTCCCAAAAGGCCTACAAATCACCCCTCTAAACATTCTAGGGTTGAGAGGCATGCTGACTCAGCAACTGGCTGCCACAGGTGAAGGTCTGGGGGTAGTGCCAAAAGCATGAGCGACATCGAAGGAAGGGACCGCGAATCCATAGCATGTGTGTGCCTCCACATGTACCCACTTATGTGCCATCACTGCAGGGGATCCAAGGGGAGAGAATGGAAAAATTGTTTGCGTATGTTTCATAAAGCCCTGCCCGCCAGCCTCCATCCTGTGCCACCACCTGGACTACTGGCACAGTTCTGGATGGGAGTCACCTCATGGGGGAGGACAGCCGTCCCCTTCCCAGCCCCACCATAAGGGAAATCCATGCGGGGACTTTAGGTTCGTCAGTCTAAGTGAGGTGAGTGCCGGATGGAAGAGGTGGGGACAGGGCTGTGAGCCCACATGCATTGACCACAAAGGCAAAAAATGTTATGGAAAAAAAGTGCAACGGTATATGTAACCCTAATTCATGCACACACACACGCACACACACAGACAATGTAATAGGCACAAACAAACCATTACAGTAAACCCAACCAGTGTAGGTAATATGTAGAGGGTCTCTTACCTGGGTGCTATGGAGACAGAAGTAGGACTTGAAGGGATGAAGCCCATCAAACCTGTAAAATGAAATGTACAGTAGGAAAGAGGTCAACCATTATTCGGCATACTCTCCTCCTACTTTCAGGTAATGTGCACCCTAATCCAGGACCCCCTGCTGCTGCTTCATCCTCTAAGGAGGATAGACATAGCAGCCTACTTCTGGCCTCCCTCAATATCTGTAGCCTGCCCAAGAAATGCACTCCCCTCCAAGGCTGGCTTGCACAACATGACCCTGACGTCCTTGCCTTATCAGAGACCTGGCTCTCAAAAAGCATCCCAGATACCTCTGTCACTCTCAGTGGCTACTCCATCTTCCAAACCGACAGGCTAGGCAAGTGGGGAGGTGGATATGCCATCTACGTCAAAATGTCCCTGCAAGCCCTCTCTATCCCCCTTCCCCCACCTGCCCATGGTGCCCAAGCTACCACTGTTAAGGTCACCTGGGGCTATCCTGGTAAAACACTATACATTGTTTCAGGTATACATCCCCCCCCCACGAACCAAAAGCTAGCCTTTGATTCTATACTGACCAGCATCTCCCTTCTCCCTTCCAGGAGTGAAGTAATTATAATGGGTGACTTCAACGTAAACTGGCTATCCCCCACATCAACTACTTACAAAGATACCATCCTTACTTATGGCCTCACCCAGGTTGTCCAGTCCCCCACCAGACATGACCCAAGAACTGGGTCCTCCACTCTTATCGACCTTATCCTTACTAACCACCCCAACAACCTCTCCAAAATTAAAGTTCTCCCGGATGCGATAAGTGACCACTCCCCAGTTGCCTGCAGGTGGTCTAATAAAGTCCCATCCAACCCCCCTAAAATTACAGTCCAAGGGCGTCTCAAAAAAGGACCCCCTCTCTCGTTTAAGAAGGTTCCTTACCTCATGCGACTGGTGACCCATCTACACCGCCCAAACTGTAGACGCTGCCCTCATCTACTTTATCACCACCTTTAACGCTGCCTGTGATATATTTGTCCCCTTCACAAAACAGATCCTAAAAAACAGGGATACCCCATGGATCTCGCAGCCTCTACTTGACCAGATGCACCATAGAGACAACCTCTGCCATAACGCCCTAAACTCCCAGACACCCCATGACAGACAACTCTACAGAACAGCCAGAAACAATTGCACCTGGGCCATCAGGCAAGTAAAGGCAAACTACTACAGGCAATCCCTCACCACCACACGGGGCTCAGGGGAAAAACTTCTGGAACAATATTAAGGAGCTCTGCGGGAAAACCGTCTCCCATGCCCCTATGCAGCTTCAAGTCAATGGGGCCCTATCCCAGGATTCAACTACCATCTCCAATACCCTAAACACCACCTTCTCAGACCTTGGTCACATACTCCCGCATAACTACTTTGACCCGGTTCCTAACTGCCCCTCGGACAACTCAGGCTTTAAGGTCCCCCCTCTCTTCCGGCTGCGCATCGTCTCCTGCAGGGAGGCCATGCGCTACCTATCTAAAGCCTTGGCAAACTCGCGCTATAGCACTGACTCCCTCAACCTCAAAATTCTCTGCCCAACGCTGGATGTGACCATGCCACATCTTACCAAAATACTCAACTGGTCATTACGCCTCAGCCAATTCCCCGCTCTATGGAAAAATGGAATTATAACACCTATTCTGAAGAGTGGTGACCCCACTTCCCCTAGCAGTTACCGACCCATCTCGATCCCTCCCCCCAAAGGCTCTCGAAAAAATCATGTCGGACTAAATCACAGACTACTTAGCCAAACATAATCTGCTCTGCCAAGGACAACATGGCTTCAGGAGGGGTCACAGCACTACAACTGCCCTCCTCGAATTTACATCATACATACATACATGAAGCCCTGGAACAGGCCTGTGTAGTAGGTGCAATCTACGTCGACTTGACAAAAGTGTTCGACACAGTCAATCATGCCCTACTTCTCCACTCCCTTCCCTCCTACCATTTCTCCCTGAGACCATCTCGTGGCTCAAAGACTATCTCTCTGACCGGACACAACAGGTCAAAATCAACACCACTCTCTCCTCCACTAAACCAGTCCTAATGGATGTCCCGCAAGGGTCTGTTCTAGGGCCACTGCTTTTCACTCTCTTCCTAAACTCCCTCCCTCAAGCCTGTAGTGGGAAGCTCGTACTCTATGCAGACAACGCAGTCATTTTCTGGAAACACCCCCATCCTCATTCCCTCCAATCTGCATTACAAAGTTTTTTTAAAGAATTAGAATCCTGGTTCGCTGAGCATCGCCTAATACTCAACTACAACAAGACAAGGTTCGTGATCTTTGCCCATCGTCAAAGCCCTCTCTGTAGCACATCCCTTACCATAGCCAACACGCAGGGCCTCCTTCTCGAACAGGTCTCTACCTTCAGATACCTAGGCGTCACCCTGGACACATCCCCCACCTACCACACACACATTCAACACCTTTCCTCTGTAGTAAACACCAGACTGGGGATTTTATATAGACATAAGCACTGCCTACCCCCTCAGGCCCTGCATCTCACTGTATCCTGCTCTGTCCTCTCTTTGGTGGACTACGGCATTATAATCTACGGCACCGCAGACCAAACTGCCCCTACACTGCATCAACCTAGCTCTCAACAGAGCTTGCCGTCTGGTCACTGGCTGCAATAGATTAACCCACACGTGCCAGATCTACAAGCTTGTGGACTGGCTGACCTTCGAAGGGAGGCTTAAGTACCACACATGCCTCCAAGTCAAAAAAATAATTATGAAGTTAACCCCCATAGGCCTCCACCCCCTCATTCAACCAGTATCACATAAATGGGCCACTAGGTGCCGTACCACTACCTCCCTCCTAGTTCCCCAATGCAGGACCTCTCTAGGGCAAAGGTCTTTCCGTTATCGTGCTCCCCTCTGGCTCAACGACCTACCACCCTCCATCTCCCAGGCCCCTAGTCTTGGACAACTCAAAGCTGGCATTATGAATCTTCTCCTTGACTCTGATACCTGTGGCTGTAGCTAATACTCCTCCTCCCCCATTGTCAGATCACCAAAGACAGCACAATCATGGATAAAGACCTAGCTTATCCTATGACTACATCCTTAGTTCCCACTGTCCAGCTGTAATTTCATTCTGACTTAGGGTTCTGTTTACGACCCTCTGAATTTTTGTAACCAGACTTGCCTCACAGCTGTGACTCAGGGTGTTCCCATGCCTTTGAGACAGTAACTAATATGTAATGTAAATACACTGTGCTGAGTGACCTATGTATTACTGTTATTAATATAATGTTTGTGCTTTCCTGTACTGACGTGGAGCCTTTGCAAAAGAGTCTATGACTCAAAGGATTTTTTTTTTTTTTTTTATTTTAGTCTTTGGTAACCGGGTAAGGCCCACTAGGCACAAGTGCCTGTTTTCGGGGGCGACCTGGGAGCACTGGGTGGTTAAGTGACTTGCTCAGAGTCACACAGTATGCAAGTGGAGGTTGTGAGACTCAAACTCAGGTCTAGTCTGCTGGATGTAGCAAGCTTGTTCACACCTCGTTCCTCTAACCTCTAGGCTATACTGCCAGCCAACTGTAATTCCGATTCTCTCAATAAATGACAAAGGATCCGTAGTTCTTAGTGAGTAATTAGGAAGGATAGGACAGGTTAGACATAGAATAATACTTATCTGATGGGGAAGCAGTCAGCATTGTGCCAAACTTGTTAAAGGAAAGAGAAGAACAGGTTAATATGGAGAAAATACAGTAGTGAGTGCAGAGGCAGAGAGCAGAGAGATACAAAGGGGGTACATGGCAACATAGGAGTTAAAGAAAGCAGCTTTATACAAAAAGTTACAGTTAAGGCAAATTAGGAAGATATATGGGGAAAGAAAAAAACATTGTAAACTGATAGGAAAAGATAAGAGAAAGTTTTAATGTTATGTTGGGGGGCTCAGAAAAACCACTGACTGCCACCTAGATAGGCTATGTTCTAGTAATTATAAGTAGTGGGGGGGAGGGGGAGTGAAAAGACATTGGGCTAGTGGCACAACATAATTAAAATAATTTATCATTGGTGATCCAGGGACTAGAGGTGTCCCAGGGAGTTAGAGATTTGTATAATACCTTGGTGGAGAACTGGGCTAGTTTTCCTAGTGGACAATGTATTAAAACAAATAATCTTTTCCCTGGCATGTAGTGTTGTGGGGGAGGGGTCAATAGGTATCAATGCTGTTCCCCGTTTTACTTCATCAAAGGCCCCTGTTCCAAACTGAGAGGATCATCCCACATTCAGTGTAAGAAATTTAATGCAACGATCCCTAGCAAAGAATGTGAAAAATGTATTATTATATTAAAAACACACTTTGTGAACTTCACTCACATTTATACAACGTGCTGTATGTTAGTGTCCCACACTTTGCCTACTTGTACAACATTTTTATGGCATGCTGTTCCATGATCTGGGATAGGGGTGAATAGTTGAGAGTTTTTTCTTTAGGCAGGCAGCAAGATGCACCATGAGGAGGACAAGCTATGGGCATTGGGTACTGCTGCAGTTAGTGCGAGCGACCACTCTATGAATAGAAAGTGTCAGGCAGCCAAGCAGCAACTTTCTGCTCCCAGACCATATTGAGCTCAGGCTGCGGTCTGCTCCATGTGGGTGGGAGCTAGGGGGACAGGATCTCTTGTGGAGGAGGCCAGTGTAGCAGCGTCTCCTTTCACCTTTTCGAGCTACCACTCTAGCGGTAAACACAACGGGGTTTAGGAGCAGGAGAGGCAGTGGGAGGTTCCCGTACAGTGAGCCACACTTGTGGCTGCTCCAAGCTCTCAGTCAGGAGCAAACAACACCGCCAAGTAGATGAGCCGCATCACAGATAACAGTTAAATAGCCCCATGGGGGGGTTCTGAAACAGGTCTGTGAGGGGACTGGCTTCCTTTACATAAATAATACGTCAGATGGAATAACAGGTGAGAAGCAAAAGAAACTGCACTGTGTCTGATTTTTTGTCCTGCCAGAGGGGCTGACCATTGTGGTGGGGCTGATGAGACTGTGTGGGCTGAGTATAGGGGCACTCTGTATGACACGGGTGGACTCAGTACTAAATGTAGGGGGACTAAGACTGGGATGGCGTCGCTGACTATGGGAGGAGCTGAGAAAAACTACAAGACTATTTATTTTATTTAGTTTTTGTTGACCGGGTAAGTGCACTAGACAAATCCTGCCTATTTTCAGGCACGACCCGGGAGAGGGGGATACAGATGAATGTCAACTGAACTTGAACCAGATTAAGCTGTTGATGGTGTTTTTAGTGAATGAGGGAAATTTAGCCAGGGCATCGGGGAAATTCCCCTACTCTGCCTGCAGGGGGCCTTGCTTCCTGTGAGCAGAGGGGACCCTTTTGTCTGCAGTACCAAGATGGCGGATGACAGTGTGGTTGCTGGTGGAATTGCTAAAGATATTTTGGAATCTGACCTGACTACAGCTTCACCCATGGAGTCAACAATACCTGACATTACCTCTGAAGAACCTACAAGGCTGCAATATGCAGAAAGAAATACTGAAGGTACCACTTTAAATGAATTGCCAGACAATCATCAAGAAGACTTGCCTCAGACACCAATTTATCCAGTTTCAGGCACTCAGAGCACTTCTAATGACACATAAAATTACCTGTGAAGCATGTATTTTGCACACAAGGACTTTCTTATTGGTCTAATGCACTCTGATTCACAGTTTTCCTCACAGCCTTTTTTGTCAACTTACCCTGCAACAGCCACTTCTGATATGACTCCTAGCACCAGAAATGCCACAAACTGCATTGGGAGCTCCTCTTTCTTTGAATCTATGGGACAGTCATCGCACCGGGAGCATTGAGAGCATTTGGTTACCCACAGCAGCGCTCCATGCTGCTGGCTGGCAGCAACATTCAGAAGGAGCACCCTGGACCTCCCCAAGGGCTGTTTTAGCCCAGGAAATCATCTCTGAGGCACGCAATGAACTCCTATCTTCAGAAGACACACCATTACCGATGAAAACAGCTCCGGAACCAGTATCTTCCCCTAGTAATGCTTCAAGCACACCTGCTATCTCCTGAACAACACCTGACGTCACAGGTACTGTCACGGGCCCCAACTTAGCCAGACATGAATCTACTTCATCCTCCTTGACTTCAGAACATAATTTAGCTGGTACATCTGAGCCATTTGGTCCACAGCCTGCAGGTGAGGGCACTAACTCGACCCCATTTAAACTCAGTGATCTGTTCACAAACTTAGGTGAGCCAGCACAGCGAAGGAATGCTGTACATATGAAGTTCATGGGGGACATTGCTACAAGCCCTGACAGAAGAACTGTATTTTTTTTTTTTTTTTTAGTTTTTTAACCAGGTATAGCACACTAAGCTGAAAGCTTTTTTACAGGAGCGACCTGGGAGCACAAGGAGATTAAGTGACTTGCTCAGGGTCACAAAGTATGCAAGTGGAAGCTGTGGGATTCAAACCCAGGTCTGGTCTGCTGGATGTCACCAAATTTGCAGCTCAGAGCCTTAGACCACTGCGCTATATTGCATAGTATGTTGTGGGACTCTTTAGGGATAGGGGCAACAGAATTATTTGCCTTCATTCACGCATGGGGAATCTGTGTATGACTTAAGTTTTAAAAATGTGTACACTTTGGAGAAATTCTGGGAGAAATATGAGCATGTAAAACATCTGCCACTCTGGGCTCCCTTTGTGGTCATCCCCCTCATGAAACCAACAGTAAAAATTGTTACCTTACTGTTTCGTAGCGAGGGGGTGAGCATAGCGGACGTCCAGTACTGGCTCAAGCATCGCTGCAATATACTAGAGGTCCCTCGACCTATTTTGGACGAGGTCCTAGTATGGACTGGGGGAGGGAAAGTAAAGGTACAACTTAAAAACACAGATAAAGGTATCTATCATTTACCAGGCAGCTTTCACATAGGTAGGTACCGTGGCTTATGTTTTTACCCTGGAAAGCCACGGACCTGTCGTAAGTGCGGTTCTCGCACCCACCTGAGCAGCATTTGTGACAAGCCCAGATGTACTTTGTGCTTGTCCTATGGACATGTGAGTTTAGGTTGTCCAAACCCTCTATACTGCAATCTGTGTGACGAGCCGGGGCACTGCTATCACCAGTGCCCTTGGGCGGATCATAATAGGCTCGACCGCCTTCCCCAGGACCAGATAGCACTTATAACGGATTCCCAGACTCAGGCCTTACGCCACAGGGAGGCCTTGGCCCCTTCCACTTCTACCCTGGCACACGAACCTCCTCTCCTGCAAGAGCCTGAACCTACGGCTGGACAAGGGGCCATTCCCAAGTCCCCTGGCACCCCTATAGAAGCAGTACCCCCTTCTGAATCAGTTCCTGCTAGTACCCAGCCTACCATGCCCCCCCCCAAAGGACTCAGACCACTTTGTGGTAATCCCCCCTTCTAAATGGGGTAAAGGCAAACGAAAAGCAGAAGCTTCCACCCCCAAGAGAACTATTATCATGAGGAATAAATTTCAGGCCTTAGCCAAGAGACGACAATGGGGAGACACGGAAGGGGAAGATGGAGACTCGGATTCTTCTCTAGCCTCTTCCTCCTGTATGGACTTCTCCTCTGACTCCCAGCTTGATCCCCCCCCTTCAGCTGATGGAGGTAGGACCCATGCTAACATTACCTGACACTAGCTCCTCCAGAATGGCACTGTACTTTCTGGGATGAACCACCACCAAGGACTCTGCTGCTTCACCCTAAATGCATGCAGCGTTAAATCCTATAGAAAACAACTCTCTACAATGCAGTACCTTTCTGACTTACACCATGACATCTATTTTCTCCAGGACACCCGTTTGAAATCTCCTCATGAGCTTTCTCAAATTAAAACTCATTGGCATCAGGGCTCTTTCTTCTGGTCATATGGAGAGGATAGGTGTGATGGCCTAGGTATTTTGTTTGCAAATTTTAATTTCCAAATTTCCCGGTTGGTAGACATAATACCAGGACGAGCCATGCTTGTAGACTGTACATACCAACAACACAAACTCAGGCTCATTAATGTATATGCCCCCCAGAGCATTGCCTCCAGAACAGACTTATTTAACAAAATACACCCATACCTGTATTCCAACCGCAAATCTATATGGGAGGCATTTCAACTGTGGTCTTACTCTCTCAATCGTGGCGCTCCACCCAAAAACTTTTCGCAGATTCAATTGCCCTGAACAAAATTATTCAGACTGCGGCCCTCATAGATGGTCATAACGCTTTACATGTTCCAGGTGCCAAAACCTATCATAGAGACCCATATGCTACCAGGATAGATTTTCTTTTTGTCTCACGAAATATTTCAGTCACACAGGCAAGAATCATACCCTGTGAGACTTCAGACCTTCTGGGGATCTCTCTGGTTTGCTCCCCCTCAGGGAACTCCTTTCCTGGTCAACTCCACTGTAGGTGGAAATTGAATAGTTCATTGTTGACAGACCCGGCCATTTCAGTGCATTGCACAGACCTTCTAAGGGCCCGGCTGTCCGTATTGGAAGCATATCATTCCCCTCTACAATGGTGGGAAGACACTAAGAGTGATATCAAGATTTTCTTCCTAGATACAGGGAGGAAGAGAACACTGAGTTCATATCTTCGATACCTCACTCTCAGACGAAAACTACAACAGGCCATATCTCTTTCTTTCACATCCCACATGGACTACTCTCACACAATAAAGTCCATTAAGGAAGAAATGGAACAGTTCCAGTATCACCGAGCACATTCTTTATGGATGGAAGCTCAACATGGGATAGATATCTATAAAAGTTGCACTGACAGGGTAAATGCAACCCACATAGAGGTACTTTATGATCCTGCTTCCAATACCCCCCACAATTCCTTGCTGGACATAAAGCGTATCGCCAGCTCTTATCTAGCTACGATGTTTGGCACCACAACTCCTGTGGATAGTATCATACCTTTCCTTTCAGGTATTTCTATTCCTCCTCCATCCCAAGATACATTGAAACATCTCCTTAAACCTATAACACCAGAGGAAACCCAGCAGGCTATAAAACGCCAAAAGAAGCACTTCCCTGGATCCGATGGCCTTACTGCAGAATTATATATACAGTTTTGTTATTTTTGCCCCTTTCTGACGTTAATATATAATACCATCATAAGCACTAATTCTACTCCTAAAGGATTTTCTGATGTTATTATGATTTTATTATTCAAGAAAGGAACAGAGCCGATATACGGAACTGGAGACCACTAAGTCTGCTAAACGTAGACTATAAAATATTCACTTCCATCTTGCTCAATAGGATGCTCCCTGTTGCTGCTCAGATTATTTCTGAGGTGCAGATGTGTGCCCTTCCTGGCAGATCTATCCTTTCCAACCTATCCCTCATTCGAGACATTATTTCAAACAGTACCCCCTCTTCACCTGTCTTGTTACTCTCATTGGACCAAGAAAAGGCTTTTGACCGGGTCAGCCATGTTTATTTGTTCCAGGTTCTTGCACAATACCATATTCCCCAGAAATTCATCTCTTGGCTTAAACTCTTATACAGTACTGCTTGGATACAACCCCATATAAATGGTTCTCCATGCCCCCATTTTTTAGGCCTTAGAGGAGTGCAGTAGGCTGCCCTTAAGTCCTCTTTATATATTTTCCAACTGGACCCTTTATTACTGAACCCTACTGCTGCACCCATCTTTACCTAGAATCTCTTCCCCATTGGAAGACCTCTACCTAGTATGTGCATATGCTGATGATTTGCATTTGTACTACCTCTATCTTCAGGAGATACTACTTCCCCCTATTTTCAAAGCATTTGAGACAGCTTCGGGCTCCCAAATAAATATAGCAAAAAGCACAGCACTAGTAGTGGCAGCTTCAGCCAGCATGGACTTACCAACACATATTGTAGATATCCCTCTGGCAATCACTCCAATAAAATTCCTGGGATTACATTACGGCATCTCAGATGATGCCAGCTATAACTGGAATATAGTATTAAATAGAGCAGCACACTCCCTTTCCTTTTGGAAAGGACATAGCATTGCAAAAGCGGAAAAGAGTGTTTTATTAAAAGTTTAATACTTCTCCTCTTCTTACACATGGCATCAGTGTTTCGGTCCTTTTTTCTGGAGGCAAGAGTTTACAATATTTTTTGCAAGGCTTCTGGGCAGCTGTTTAATCCATGAAAAGATCATACACATACATGGATTATTGTCATGGTGGGGTAAGGATGCTGAACCCGATAGTATTTTCCATAGCCTATTCCTGAAAATCACGATACCCCACTTACTCCATGATCCACCCCTATTTTGGCATTTAATTATATATTCTTTTACCATTAAGGTATGCCAAATATGGCAAAAACTCCCGCATGACATCCCTAGGAACTTCAGAAAACTAGGTATCCCCAGCTTCCTCTTCCCCCCTTTTCTGAAGATCCGGCAATGGAAACTCTCCTCTGCACATATATTGACTAACACCAAGAGACAGCTTTATAACTTTGTTTTAGATACCCATTTTTCTGACTTACCACAGATAGTATCAACACAAGGCTTTCTTCTGGAATTAGAAACACCCTTCTCTCAGTTAACTGACCCCAGGATCCCCACACAATTCTGGGATATCTCCTGGCTAGCTTGTGTAACCCCTAGATGGCGCTATCCCAGGGGCTACTACCCCTGGCTGATTTGCCACTAACAGGTTGAGGGGCCTGGATCCAATGGCGGGTGCCTCCACCCAGAGGTCAGGGTTTGCAATAGTTAAACTTACTTGGTCACAGCCCTCTGGGACACTGCAACCCCTTTCTTCCCACTAGTGGCCCACACAATATATCAGAATTACCTTCACAGTATACACTTACCCCCAGGGCTGGTTCAGGCACTGGGACCTCCTGTAAAATAAGATACAGTGCAACAATCACAGTACAATACTTTAACATAGACAAATACCTCCAGGCAGTATAACTTTGCTGAAACAAGCAGCTCTGATTTATTTAGGGGAATATAACAAGGACAGGGAAATCAGGTTAATTAGCTTATACTTTACTCATCTACCTATGGCTCTGTGCACAGGCCTATCCCTACCAGTTACTGTCCCTGGGTACCCAAGCCCTAGTGGCTAGTCCAAACCGTGGCAGCTGGTAGAGGCCCTTTCACACAGAGAAAAGAAGAATTAGTTAAACAGTCAGCAGTACAGTGATTCCATTTGGATTCAATGTGGCAATTCAACAGGGAGTGACCCTGAATTAGTACTCACGACCTCCAAACAAGATAGGGTCCTTCAATGTCAGCAGGGCTACTCTTGAGCTCCACAAGACCTCACACATTTATATGGCAAAAGAAAGTACTATACCAGGCAGGCTGCTTCTCTATCCCGATCGCAATTACTGCACAATACCCGGGAGAACACACAGCAGATTCAGTTCCTGACAGACCGAGTGCAATTCAGCAATTTCTCCAGTCTTTACAGGGTGAGCCTGGTTTCTACTCTTCAGATATCCTTTGATTCTCTTCACAGGACGGATTCAGTCCTAACAAGCAGTTACACAAGCTGCAGACCGGAACCCGGACCTTACACATGTTTCCCGATTAAAACTGTGCACTGAAGGAGCACAGGGTCCTTTCCCTTCACTGCCAGAGCTAAAACTGAAACTCCAACAGACAAAACCGGCACTTCCTTTGAGTTCCTCCCAGTTCTTGACTGGATTGGCTGTCACTCACAATAGACTGCTCCTGTTGGTCCAAAAGGCCAAGTCTAAACTACATCTCCCAGAGTCACTGCCCATACAATCCTCTTGTGGCTGGCTCAGGTTATGAGTCCAAGTTCTGATTCGTCCAAGGCACCATTTTAGAGCTAGCTTACCCCACACTGATTGGTCCAGTTCAGCAGATCAAAACCAGAATGGGAACTAGGCAGACACAGTTCTGACTGCAAAGAAAGCAGGTTAGACAAACTGTAATTTCATTATTACTCTAAATGATTTCTGGCAACAGTTACATCTTTCAGATAGGTTCCTTTGCACCCTAGTGACTGCAAAATGGAGTGAATTGGCAGCAGCTCGAGTGGTACTCAAACAGAGAAGCACACAGTCCCCCATACAAACTAATTATGTCTGCAAGCAGACAGCTCTTAAAGAGACAGTACCAGAGGCTCTAAAAACACTCACTGATAAATGGCTTAAATGCCAAACACCATTCAGGCTTGGAGCATTCAAGCAAGCTCCTGGAAGTCTTTTGGGAACCCCCATTTGCAGGGGGGTTACACCCTTCCTGGCCTGGGAAAGCTTGACGTCCGAGTCAAGCAAGTACCCCCATAAGTTTCAACTGCAACCATATACATTTGCATTAGGCTCGCACATGTAATCATCAGTCAATATATCATTTTACCAAGAACACATTTCTGAAACATTGCAGTACATCACTCTTTACACAGTATTACATACACATTGTACCATAACGCTATTACTTCTTGTACATGAAACCTGAAGAGAGGGGCCCTTCCCTATCAGTTACCTTGGGGCTGGACGGGCAAGGGCACCATACTTAGAGGGCAACACAAGTAACTTGAGTTAGCACTGACGCCAGTTTGGGCAATGAGCTTCGGGACACATACTCTCCTTTATGGACAACATTGAGAGGCAGATCCACTGGCGGCCAGGAATCATAACTGAGGTGCACCACAGGCTTTACAGCTCGACCAGTCTTTCTAGGGGAACTGTTACAGTCTCTGCACTCTGAGCCTCATTTTCAGCATTGTCCTCACTTGTCAGGGAGTCTCCATGGGGTAGAGAGGCTAGAACTTGGGCACTTCAGCTCCAGGAGTTACAGTTTCTGAGTCCACAACATTTGGCTCGCATGGAGAGCTTTCGGACACTGGCAGTGGACTGTCAGGGCACTCAAAATACTCTTCTTGTTCTGGTGTATCACCAGTCTGACCCAATCCATCATTTTCCTCCCTGAAAGCTCAAACAGTTCAACCATGCACAATGATTCCATTTCATCTGATCTGATGCTTTGCACTTCACTTTCTGGGAGCATTGGCTCCAGGGACTGCTTGGGGCTTAGACAGTCCAGAAGGCCCAGCTTCATCTCCAGTATTGACTAGGGATTGCCTCAAACATTGACTCAGTTCGTAAGAAGGATAGTATTCAAAGTCACTCTCACTTTCTTCCGATATGGACTGACAGTCATGCTCAACTGGGACTTGTGGAGGGAACACTTAACTTTGCTTCTGTAGGTGCAGACCTCTTGATCTTTTCTTAGCAGCAGCTCTAGTCACTGGTCCAGAGGGGCATCTTCTGGGGCTCAGACTCAATCAAGATTTGTCCAATGGGCAGTAAATGATTTCTATGCATTGTTTTTACATCTTTGAATTATTCTCAGGCCTTACTTTGTACACTGGCAGATCATCTAGTTTGCCCACTATAATGTGAGGGAGATGGTGCCATCTGTCAGCAATCTTGTGTTTGCTATGCAGTCCCAGATTTCTTAGCAATCCGATCTCCTCCTGGAGTTCCTGTGCTTTCACCTTTTATCATACCTTTCTTTGTTGGCCAGATTTTTTGGCAGCCATGGTTTGAGCCAGTTGGTACGCATGAGTTAGCTGGGCCTTTAACTTTGCACATACTGTAAATAGTTGTCAGCTTGAACCCATCAGGAAAGACCCCCAAACACACATCTACCGGTAGTCGAGCTTCTCTTCCAAACATCAGGCGGTAGGGGAGAACCCAGTGGCATCACTTTGCAGTTATAAGCATGTACCAGGGTGCTAATTTGTTGGCTCCATCTAGGCTTGTCCTTTGGTGCAGGGTGCCTAGCATATCTAGCAAAGTGCGGTTGAAACGTTCAGGCTGAGGTCCCCTGGGGGTGGTAAGGAGTGGTTCGGGACTTCGCGACTCCCCACAGAGAAAGCATCTCTTTGATCAGACGACTCCTCAAAGTCTCTCCCTTGATCAGAATGGATTCTTTGTGGAGCCCCATAGTGAACAAAAAGTTTTCACAAGTACTTTGGCCACAGTGGATGCTTTCTGGTCTTTGGTGGGAAAGCTTGGGCATATCTCGTGAAATGGTCAGTGACCACCAGCACATTACTGATATTTCTTTGATCTGACTCAAACTCAGAAAATCAATACAGACCAGCTCCATGGGTGCACTGGTGGTGATGTTAGCAAGGGGCAGCCCTCTGGGGCAAAAGCTTTCCTCTGTAAGCAGCGACTACAAGTTCGAATGTGTTGCTCCACATCAGCCCCCATCTTAGGCCAATAGAATCTGGATCTCACCAAGTCAAGTGTTCTGTCTATACCAAGGTGCCCCATGTGGTTGTGCAAGGACATCAGTACTGAGTCTCGAAAGGCAGTGGGCAGGACTAGTTGTTGTTTGTCTACTTGTCCCCCTCTGTCTACTGTTTCTCTGTATAACAGTTTATTGATCAGTTTCAACTTAGGACCTTCTTTGTATAATAGTGCAGTTCTCAAACTGTGGAGGTAATTTGACACATCTTTTCCTGCATAGAGGGCTTCTAAAGCTGCTTTGATCATGGGATCGCGGGATTGAGCCCTCCTTCACTGTCATTGTCCAGCTGAGGCAGTGCACCAATGTCTATTGCAGAAAGTGGCACAAGCAGCAGGTATGCAATTCTCAGAGGGTCCCAAGCAATCCACCATGCAGTCCACTGCGTCCGTGGACATTTGTTCCTCCCTGTCAAACTTCCGGCAGAGTGCCCGAATGTCAGGTTCTGTCAGTCAGACCCAAACATTCTGGGGAACAGGCCTCCGGGAGAGAGCATCAGCATCTATGTGGTTCAGACCTGCTCGGTATTCGAGAGCATAGTCATATGTAGATAATGCAGAAAGCCACCTATGGCCAGTGGCATCCAACTTAGCTGAGGTCTGCACATAGGTCAAAGATTATTGTCAGTTTTACTAAAGGAATATCCTGATAGGTGAGAATAGCTGGATAACATCTCACCTCGGTGGTTGGGCCCGAGGCCACCGCCGAGGGCGCCCAACACCCGAGAAGGGATGTTATCCCAGCATAACACCCACCCTGGAGGGCATTATTCCTATTATACAATGGCTCATTGTTTTATACAGAAAAAAAAGAGTTTTAAAGAATTTTATTTAGTGTTTAAAAATATTTTTTTAAGAAAAGATGCAAACAATCAATGTGGTGATGAGCAGGATGATCAGCAGGGATGTTATGCCAGGATAACATCCCTGCTGTGTTAGCTAACTGACCAATCAGAAGCCAAGATTCTTTCTTGTCATTGTATAATAGTATTTTAGCCCCATACAAGTACTCATGGAATTGGTCAACAATAGCCCACTTCAAAGCTAGGAACTCTAACTTATGTACAGGATAGTTCTTTTCGGATGGGGTCAGGCTTCTACTGGCAAAGGCCACTGGTCTCAGGCCATTCTCGTGCTCTTGGTACAACACAGCCCCCAACCCTTTCAAGCTAGCATCAGTGTGCAGGACGAAGGTTTTCTTGGATCGCATAGGCCAGCACTGGAGCATGGGTAAGTTGATATATGATCTCATGAAAAGCAGTCTCACATCAGGAGTCCAGCGGGCCCCAAATATTTCACTGGATGAAAATACACTCTTTCAGTCTTGAGGGACGCTGACTTTTGGTATTTTTTGTGGGTTGGGGGATACCCTTGAGTAAGGTTAAGTAAAGGGCGGATCACTCTTGAATAGTCCTTGATGAAACGCCGATAATAACCACAGAATCCCAGGAATCTTTGCAGTTCTTTTAGATTTTTGGCCAGGCCAGGTGGTCAAGGCCTCAACTTTACTTGGGTCGGTCTCTGTTCCTCGGTGGATACTATGTGTCCCACATACTTTACTGATGTTTGAAAGAATTGACACTTATCAATGGACAGTTTACACAAAGTCCTCCAGTCGGTCCAATACCTTAAATAATCTGCTCTCATGTTCCTCCAGTGAGCTGCCAAACACAATAACATCATCTAGGTATACCAGGCACTCCAGTAAGTTCATGTCCCCACTGCACCCATCAATCGTTGAAAAGTGGCTGGGGCACCTGAAATCCTTGAGGCATCCTCATGAATTCATAAATAGCCACGGACAGATAAAGGCTGTCTTCTCACGGTCCTCTGGGGCTATCGGGATCTGGTAGTACCCACTCGGAGATCCAGCACAGAGAACCACTTGCTCCCGTTTAGGCAGTCCAAAGCATCCTGAATGCGGGGCATTGTGTACTGATCAGGGATAGTCCACCGGTTTAAGGTGCGATAATCCACACACATCCTTACTGTTCCATTCTTTTTCCTCACTACCACAATGGGGAAGCATAAGGGCTTCTGGATTCTTGTATTACACCAGCAGCTAACATCTCTTGCAGATGCCGTCTCCACATCATCTATGTCAGCAGGTGCCAGGCGTCGAGACCTCTCACTAAATGGTCTTTGTCATGCAGCCGGATATTGTGCTCAGCTCCTTGCACGATCCTACATCCCATTCCTTTAAAGAAAACACCTGGTCTCTCTGGGCAAGCTTCTCACTGATCCTCACTTTCCATTCAGCTGGCAGCGGGAGTCGCCAAATCAAACAAGTCAGGACGTTACTCTGTCATTCTTCCTTGAACTCTTGCTGCTGGGTAGCACTGCAGTGTCTGCACAATGCACATTAGCCAGGATGCAACCTCTATTTACTCGAATGTCTCTTTCAGACACATTATGAACTTGGACCATTACCCTTCTGGCATAAGCATGGGCTCTAGCGGGCAAAATACTAGGCTTGACCAGCAGTCCCTCTGGCAATTTTCCATCGCCTGGTGCATCCAACATTAATATTTTATTCTTAACATCCTTTCTGATACGGACTCCTCTCCTGTAAGGTACACTGGGCATTTGGCGCCAGGATCAGAGACTCAGGATCCTTCTTCCATACAATTCCGACCGGTTCCTCTGGTTCTATTTTTCAGCATCTCTCTGTGCCTCATAGGCCTTCTTAATTAAAGCCGAACTCTTAAAGCTCTACTAGTCTTTGACCCTGTTTTCATAACACAACTGTGCCAGCCTTCTGAACATATGAGCATTTGTTCCAATCAACAAAGGGACACCATCATACAGTCCAGTGGGGACACACTAAGGCTAGGGTCTCTACTTGTTCGGCCACTCCAGCCATGGAGGTGGGGAAAAGACAGCCAAATTGGATATACCGGAATAGGGTAGGCCTTCTCATAACCCCCATACATGCAGTCCTTCTAATGGTTGTAAGGGTACGTCTGACAAATGCTTCTGATACCAATCCTGGAACATAATTGTCACTTGGGAGCCACTGTCTAATACAGCTCTTGTAGACACTCCATTCACCTTTACAGTGGTCTCCATGGAGGGACCCACTATTCTGGACCAGTCTGGAGAGGCGATAGTGGGAGCCTGGGCAACTGACCTTGCCACAAAAGGACGTGAGTTAGCATTTTTGGTGCCCTCACTGGGATCATTTCGTGCACCTCTTAACCACTGATTTGTTCTCCAAGCGCTCCTTGTAGCCTATATGCAACTTTGTCAGTGTCTTTTGGGACCGGCATTCCTTTCATGTGCCCATCTTTCCCACAATTATAGCAAAACATACTTTCTGGAGTTTGAGCTGGCCGAGGCGCCACACTGGGAGCCAGGGCGGGGGTATTACTAACTGGAAACCTTGGTGCCATCTCTGTCTGCGGCGATAAGCATTTGGAGACATCTCGTCAGTTTCTCCACTTCCATGGTCAAGGAATCGAGTTCGAGCTGTTATCAGCAGGAGATACATGGTGGGTACCCACCCCCATAGCAGATGCAGTCAGATATAGGTCAGGGCCCGCATTTGCAGGCGGGCTTTCATAAAGGACTGTTTTGAATTCTCGATCTCTCTCAACAGTTCGCCCCATTGTGGCATATCTTTTTCCTTGTCAGAGCACTCATTTACTGCCAACCTCTGCCCTTGAACTTCACTTGATGGGTCACCTCAGTCACTGGTCGAGCCGCAGCTGTTGGTGCAGGTCCCTCCCGAGGTCAGCTTTTCTCAACTCCTCGAATTTCTCTCATTAACTCATCATAGGAGGGTGGGATTCCAGTCGATTTGCCAGGCGAACTGAAGCAACAGCAGTTCTGAGAAGGGGCAGACTTAAGGATCCTGTCCAGCCTGGTTCGGTCCAGTTCAATCGCTGGCAAACTACCCTTCTGAGGCATTCTTGCAACAATTTTTCCAGCCGAGATACATACACAGACAACAACCCCTTGGTACTGTTGTGCATCTCACTTCCACCATAGGTCTTCATCAGAATCTGGGCTCCCATACACATTCTCCAGGGCCTCAAGATAGGCCTGTGCAGTCACTTCAGGGTTACTGGCCCGTTTAGCTACGGATGGTAGCCAGGGCAGGACCTCGGAGGCTCTCACTAACCCTCTTTCGCTTTGCTTCCGAGCATTGCCATTCTAGCACTTGGGGGCAACATAGTCTATCCAGGTCTCCCAGTCATCCTCCCTTGGGGGTGGGAGGGTGCCAGAGAAGATCCTCAACCTTCGGTAAGAGTCGTGACTAATGGCAGGTGCAGAAATAGGAGTCTGCATTGGTTCAGCCACCATTCGGGTACTGGAGGCGGAGAGGGTGTTGGGGAGGAACACCCCAGGTGGCAAGAATAGTTTCTTCAAGTCCTCCACAGTTTTCCTTCCCCAGCAACCATTTAGCAAATTTCTCCTCAAAGTTTCAGATAGTGGTGGGGACTCATTCCCCGGGTCTTACTGTCCTTAGTTATCACTCTCCAAGCAGTGAGGGCTCCTGGGGTAATGGTCTGTGGCACTTTGGAGCTATCTATGGGATCCTTAAACTCTACTAGGGCCAGGAAAGTGTGGGTGAGCAGATTAGCATGCCGACCCACCACCACAGGGTTTTGTAAACCTTCCACCTTGGAAAGTACTCCCTGCACAGTGTCCGTATTGATACCCAGGGGGATGTCCAGGATAAGCATAGCATTTTGGGGGTCGATCTCCTCCCCAGTACACCACTCCACCAGCCGGTGCACAGCCACTTCTGTCGGGGTACCCATTTATTTATTTTTTTTCTTAACAGTGGTTTGTAAATATGGCCACTAGAGGACACACAATCCCAGCGGTGAGCCTCCAAGATGTAACCCCTAGATGGCGCTATCCCAGGGGCTACTACCCCTGCCTGATTTGCCACTAACAGGTTGAGGGGCCTGGATCCGATGGCGGGTGCCTCCACCCAGAGGTCAGGGTTTGCAATAGTTAAACTAACTTGGTCACAGCCCTCTGGGACACTGCAACCCCCCTTTCTTCCCACTAGTGGCCCACAAATATATCAGAATTACCTTCACAGTATACACTTACCCCAGGGCTGGTTCAGGCACTGGGACCTCCTGTAAAATAAGATACAGTGCAACAATCACAGTACAATACTTTAACATAGACAAATACCTCAGGCAGTATAACTTTGCTGAAACAAGCAGCTCTGATTTATTTAGGGGAATATAACAAGGACAGGGGAAATCAGGTTAATTAGCTTATACTTTACTCATCTATTTATGGCTCTGTGCAGGCTATCCCTACCAGTTACTGTCCCTGGGTACCCAAGCCCTAGTGGCTAGTCCAAACCGTGGCAGCTGGTAGGGGACCTTTCACACAGAGAAAAGAAAAATTAGTTAAACAGTCAGCAGTACAGTAATTCTATTTGGATTCAATGTGGCAATTCAACAGGGAGCGACCCTGAATTAGTACTCATGACCTCCAAACAAGATAGGGTCCTTCAATGTCAGCAGGGCTACTCTTGAGCTCCACGAGACTCCTCACACATTTATATGGCAAAAGAAAGTACTATACCAGGCAGGCGCCTCTATCCCGATCGCAATTACTGCACAATACCCGGAGAACACACAGCAGATTCAGTTCCTGACAGACCGAGTGCAATTCAGCAATTTCTCCAGTCTTCTACAGGGTGAGCCTGGTTTCTACTCTTCAGATATCCTTTGATTCTCTCTTCACAGGGACGGATTCAGTCCTAACAAGCAGTTACACAAGCTGCAGACCGGAACTCCGGACCTTACACATATTTCCCGACTAAAACTGTGCACTGAAGGAGCACAGGGTTCCTTTCCCCTTCACTGCCAGAGCTAAAACTGAAACTCCAACAGACAAAACCAGGCACTTCCTTTGAGTTCCTCCCAGTTCTTGACTGGATTGGCTGTCACTCACAATAGACTGCTCCTGTTGGTCCAAAAAGGCGCCGAAGTCTAAACTACATCTCCCAGAATCACTGCCCATACAATCCTCTTGTGGCTGGCTCAGATTATGAGTCCAAGTTCTGATTCGTCCAAGGCACCATTTTAGAGCTAGCTTACCCCACACTGATTGGTCCAGTTCAGCAGTTCAAAACCAGAATGGGGAACTAGGCAGACACAGTTCTGACTGCAAAGAAAGCAGGTTAGACAAACTGTAATTTCATTATTACTCTAAATGATTTCTGGCAAACAGTTACATCTTTCAGATAGGTTCCCTTTGCACTCCTAGTGACTGCAAAAATGGAGTGAATTGGCAGCAGCTCGAGTGGTACTCAAACAGAGAAGCACACAGTCCCCCCATACAAACTAATTATGTCTGCAAGCAGACAGCTCTTAAAGAGACAGTACCAGAGGCTCTAAAAACACTCACTGATAAATGGCTTAAATGCCAAACACCATTCAGGCTTGGAGCATTCAAGCAAGCTCCTGGAAGTCTTTTGGGAACCCCCATTTTCAGGGGGTTACACTTGTCATGGAAAACTGGGTGTCAAGAACAACCTAAAATATAAATCAGTAGAGGAGCGAATATGCCCCCGAGACTCTTGCACAGTGGTCCTGGAAACTATGCATCATTTTTTTATTGATTGCCCATATAGTCAAGTTGTTTGGACCCTCCTTTTACATAAATGGAAAGAAAAGGCACTTCAGAATGTAACGTATGATATCCTGGTGTATGGGATATACCCCCCTGGATTGCAAAAATATCACACAGGGACCTTACGTCTCATCTTTGCATCCTGTCACTGTTATTTATGGCAGACCAGGTGCGCCTTTCTCCTGCAACAGAAAGTGTTTTCTGCAATGCAAATAGTTGCACAGATTGTTTCTAGCCTTGTGTTAATCCAAAATGCGGAAAAAAAGTTGTTGACTTCTGCTCCATACAGTTCATATTGGAACAATTGTGCATGGATTGAAACTGCAGTACCCTGAAGATGTTTTTCTTTTTTCCCCTCTCTGTATTAGTAAGCATTTATTTTTCTCCATTTAAACTGAAATGTTTCTTTTGACTTCTTTTTCCTTCCCCCCCCCACCCTTGTTTATTGGTTTTATTTGTGGGTTGATTTCCTTTTGTCTTTCTTGCAAACCTTATTTACAGTTTCTGTAAAGTTGACATTGTATTTTGTTTATTGAAGGTACTGCACTAATTTTTCTTTAAATAAAACATTCCCATACTCTTTTCGATAAGTGCCATGGGATCTTTAACATCCACCTGAACTACCACCAATCCAGGCAGATGGGACCTCGGTTTAATGTCTCATCAGAAAGACAGCACCTCAGAAGTGCAGCACCCCTCTCATGCTGCACTACCGTGTCAGTATTGGGATATTAACCCAAGTGCCAGATGTGGGAACTGAACCCACAGCCCTCTGATCTCCCGGCCTCAGAGGCGAGTGTGCTACCTGCTGAGCCACTGACACTGACTCTGCATCTGAAATGTACAGGTGATCCCAGGCCAAGGCAAGCCTCTGTGTTGGGGGAAAAATATAAAAAAGTAAACAACCACACGAAATAGGCAGGAAAAAAAAAAGTTTTAAAACATTTATCATCAGTGCAGCACTACACAATAACAGTTTCTTCTATACATTTTACTAACTGTTTAATATGTTTAGGACTGTATGAGCATACCTCTCTAATCTTACTATTATTGACAGCCATCTTTTTTTTCCTTCAGCAGTGTACAGTTAAGCCCAGTTTAAAGTTTTGTCTGTGGTGCTAGGCAACATCACGCTAAGTGCTGTCTTATGTAAGTCAAGACAGTTTTTTGTTTGTGCAACAGTCTCACCTTTGAGACTTAGACAAGACCATTTTTAAATCTTAAGACCATATATTTAGGCTAATTATAAACCAAATTGTGTGCAACCGGTTGCAGGATCTTGGATAGAAAGGCACAGTTCCACAGGGCTAAACAGGAATCGCAACCTAGTTTAAAGAATGCTTGGAGAAAATTTATACTGCTATCAACACAGTCAGTTACTCTCGAAGTGGTAGTTACCAAGATAAACAAAACAAGCATTTGTCAGTGCCGACTGTTTGCTTGCTGGCATTGGCATTGGTAGTGTAGGAGTTAGAGAGCTGCATAATAGGAATGGCAGTAAAGTACTGAACTGAAGCCAACCCTACCACCACCCTGCAGAGACTGACAGGCATTGGGGTGTGTCTTTGGGTCGTCAGGCATAACGGCCACGCCATTTCCCCACACCCTACCCTGCAGACACTGACAAGTGTCACAGTGTGCCTTGGGGTCTTTGGCCCTTATACTCACCCCATACCATCAGGAGATACGGTGAGATGGGTCCTGTATAGGAGATTGGGGTGAACTTTGGGGCTGAAGAGTCGAAGGCACACCTCGATGCCTCTCACTGGCTGCAGAGTGTGGAATGGTATGAGCATTACAGGCGAGAATCCCAAGTCACACCCCTGATGCCTCTCAATCTCTACAGGCTGGGGCGTCATGATTGGAAACCCTAACGCCTCAGGCGTTCGTTGGCATTTTCACTCCACATTTTCAACATGTTTTTTTTGTGATCCCCACCTTATGAACAGCGGTAATATCAGTTTGTTAGCCAAAAGCTGATTTCGCACAGCGACTACGCCATTTGGCACCACAGGTGCGAAAACACGTTTCGAACAGGATGTCAAAAATGACAGCTGTACTGTTCATGGGGAGATGCAGAAAATGGCAATGTTGAAATTCTGCAGTGAAAATGTTAAAAAAACTGGTGAAGTCACGAGCGTGTGTAGAAAATGTGCAACACACACCCGTAATACAGTTAGTTTGGGGACTTTTTTACAGCAGATTGTCAACACAGGGATTTTGTAACCTCCGCTCATGAGCAGTGTCACTGTGATTTTCTTAATTTGTCCCAAACAGTGATTTCCTACAGCGACCACGCATTTCTGTGCTGGAAGTACAAAAACACATTTCGGCCATGGTGTGAAAAATGACAGCTGTGCTGTTCATAAGGAAGTGTGGAAAAATGCCAGTAGTGAAAATCTGGACTGAAAATATTAGAAATTCATGAAGTTATGAGGGTGCATGGAAACTGTGTAATGGTTGCTCGTAACACAATCATTTTATGGACGTATTTCACCAAATTTTTAACATAGCCATTTTAACACCTCTGCTCATGAAGAGTGTCACTGTGATTTTCTTAATCTGTCCTGAACATTGATTTTGCACACCAGCTGCGCCATTGTATGCTACATGGGCGGAAACACGTTTTGTCCGAGATGTGAAAAATGACAGCTGTACTGCTCATAAGGAGGTGTGGTAAAATGGCAATATTGAAAATCTGGAGTGAAAATATTGAAAATTTGCGAACTTACAAGTGTGCGTAGGAACAGCGCAACGCATGCCCGTAAAACAGTACTTTTTGGGAATTTTTTCACCAAATTTTAACATAGCCATTTTAACACTTCTGCTCATGAGCAGTGTCACTGTGATTTTCTTAATCTTTCCCGAACAGTGATTTCCCACAGTGACCATGCATTTCTGCACTGGAAGTGCGAAAACACATTCCGGCCATGGTGTGAAAAATGACAGCTGTGCTGTTCATAAGGAAGTGTGGAAAAATGCCAGTGGTGAAAATCTGGACTGAAAATATTAGAAATTCATGAAGTTATGAGGGTGCATGGAAACTGTGTAATGGTTGCTTGTAACACAATCATTTTATGGACGTATTTCACCAAATTTTTAACATAGCCATTTTAACACATCTGCTCATGAACAGTGTCACTGTGATTTTCTTAATCTGTCCTGAACATTGATTTCACACACTGACTGCGCCATTGTACGCTACATGGGCAGAAACACGTTTTGGCCAAGATGTGAAAAATGACAGCTGTACTGCTCATAAGGAGGTGTGGTAAAATGGCAGTGTTGAAACCTGGGGTGAAAATATTGAATATTCGCGAACTTATGAGTGTGCGTAGGAATAGCGCAACGTATGCTCGTAAAACAGTAATTTGGGGAATTTTTAACATAGCCATTTTAACACCTCTGGTCATGAACAGTGTCACAGTGATTTTCTTAATCGGTCCCAAACATTGATTTTGCACACCAACTGCGCCATTGTGCGCTACATGTGCATAAACACTTTTTGGGTCAGATGTGAGACATGACAGCTGTACTGCTCATAAGGAGGTATGGTAAAATGGCAATTTTGAAAATCTGGAGTGAACATATTGAAAATTCATTAACTTACGAGCGTGCGTAGGAACAGCGCAATGCATGCTCGTAAAACAGTAATTTCTGGGAATTTTTTCACCAGATTTTCAGCATAGGGTTTTTGGGGACCTACCTCATGAACTGTGACACTGTCGTTTCGTAAATTGGTCCCAAAAGGTAGTTCCGTGCAGTAACTGAAATCACCTTTCGGGGCCGATTAACGCCATGACAGTGACAGAACTCATGAGGTGGGGTCCCAAAAACCCTACGTTGAAAATTTTGGTGAAAAAATTCCCCAAAATGCCCGAGATATGCACTAAAGTTGAAAAAACCCTATTTATTACATTATACAGCTTACCAGCAATTCCTCAGTTTGTGGTCGGCTTTGAAGAGTGCAGACGTGTCCCCGATCCACCGATGATCGTCGCGCCGAGCTCTGGAGGTAAGTATGGGCTGAAGAGGGGGTGTGGGGAGGCAGGGTGTGCAGAGAGTGGGCATGGGGAGATTGGGTCAGGACAATCAGTGAGGGAAGATTTTTTTCTTTCAGGTTTCTTTTTTTTTTAACTTAGACAACGCGGGACTTGTGCCACGCTGGGGTGGGCTCCCAACGTGGCAGCTGGAAGGCTGTTTGGGGGGGCGTGGAGCTGGCGGGATTGGGCACCCCTGTCAGCCGTCAGATCTGTTGCCATGCTGGGGTGGGCTCCCAGCATGTCACCCTGTGTCTCTTGGGGACAGTAGAGCCGACGAGATTGGCACCGTCACATATTCTGTTGCCACGCTGGGTGGGCTCCTGTGTGGCATCTGAACTCTGTTGGGGGGCGAGCACAGCTGATGGGGATTAGGCACCCCCATTGGCTATACAGTGTGTGCGTGGGGGGGGGAGCGTGCAGGAGCACGTGATATCTTATCGCTGCTCACTGAAGCGTAGCTCTCCCTTTGATCTGTACGGCACTGCATTTTGGATCATCACTCTATGTTTCTTGCACATGCGTGCAAGCAAACATTAAAAGCACGCTCTAAACCTTTGCATTGCTCAAAATGCAATTCACATTTCTGGTGAAGGGTGCTGCTGGTGTGTGGCATCCAGTGCACCCTTCCCCCTCCAAACAACATGGCACATATTCAAAATTAAACAATTTGACTGCCTATTGACTTTTCTTACTTTTAACTCCATGAAAAAGGGGGTCCTCTTAGTTTTCAGATTGGAATTCCAAGGTGAGCAAGCTATACCACCCCTTCACAGTGGAACCCATTCAGTATAGTCCCTACACTAGCTTCTTAGCTCTGAAATGCCTGCAGTGGCTACTCATAAATATAGAGTGCTGCCTGAATTGGCTTAAAGTGCATTGCCTAATTGGCTCCTTTAAATAAAGTGATTCCACCCAGGAATGTACACAAGTGGTAAGAGGAAGTATGCTAAAAGGAGTACCACAACTCCCAAAACTCTAAAGACAAACAAAAAAAGCATGCTGAAAACCTTTGCATTGCTCAAAATGCAATTCACATTTCTGGTGAAGGGTGCTGCTGGTGTGTGGCATCCAGTGCACACACCCCCCCCAAGCAACATGGCACATATTCAAAATAAAACAATTTAACTGCCTAGTATCTTTTCTTGCTTTTAACTCCATGAAAAAGGGGGTCCTCTTAGTTTTCAGATTGGAATTCCAAGGTGAGCAAGCTATACCATCACTTCAGGCACTTCAGAGCTGAGAAGCTAGTGTAGGGACTATACCGAAAGGGTCCCACCATGAAGAGTTGGTATAGCTGCTCACTTTGGAATTTCAATCTAAAAACTAAGAGGACCCCCTTTTTTACAAGGAGTTTAAAGTAAGTAAGTAAAGCTAATAGGCTATTAAATTGTTTAAATTCTAATATGTGCCATGCAGGGTTTTAAATAATTGATTAGCAGTTTTTTTTCTTGGGACAATACTAACTGTACATAAAGTATTTATATAGGTTTTCTAGAAGTGTTATGTTTGTTAAACACAGTGAGGCAAGTGCTATGCCTTTTCACAATGTTTTAGAACATTTATGAGCAAAACGCTAATCAATTTTTAGAGTTAAATAAAACCCTGCCATGTCTTTGGGGGTTGGGGGTTTGTGCACAGGTATTCTGTTTTTGGTAGTTACCAAGATGTTGCTGTCATTGTGGGACTTAGAATACAAGATCTCAGATAAAAGTACAACACTTGAATTAGGTTCCATGCCATAACAGCGAATGCATAACAGCGCCACACCTATGGGCGCGTGCACAATGCCGAAAACATAAACTGCAACCGTACACTACACCGAATGCAATATTGGCGCCCATACCAACATACATTATCCTACATTCTATGTGGGGGGTTGTGCCCCACACCCCCCCCATCTAAAAATAACTCAGAGAGGGGGGTAAGGAGCCAACTCTGACCAAAAAATACCAATATCCAAACCATTCCTCACCCAAAAACAGTAGCGCACCAACCCAGGATCAAACCCAGGTCCTTTCACACTGGAGGCATACACTGCCTCCACAAGCCCACATGGCCAGCTCGGCACTGCCTTCCTGAACTACCTCCCGTATCATGCTTTCTGTGATGTCCCTCCTACCGGCACTGTATCTTGCAGTCACTGTTCTAGCCCTTCTACCCTCGCCATTTCCATAGTCACTCTCCTTCCACAATCACTGTACATACAGTCTCTCAAATTGAGTCCCAAATTTAGTCGCTCAATTTGAAGGTGCCCATACTGTATCACTGGACACTGGATACCGCAGAGTATTTTTATCACTGATTAACAGCAATACACTATAACTAAGAACCTTATTCGCTACACATAGTTCAAAAACACACATCTCACTGGAAAAATATGAAACCACACAAAACTATGTTTTAATGTGTTTATCACTATAAATAGCAGCACAAATCATATTATATGAAAAAGCCAGCAGAAGAAGGCCATTTGATCTATCTAGTCTGTTCGTGATGCTGGGTCTTGGGCTTAAGCTACTGACCCTGCCCCAATCCACCCTTCCCCTCTGTCTGCCCCTCCCTTGACCCTTATTTTCCTCTTAACTCTGTCCCAGCCTCTCTTGAAGCGGCTCACCATCTTCAGTGAAACCACCTCTTTCGGAAGTGCATTCCAACCCACCATCACCCTCTCTCTGAAGGAGTGCCTCCTAGCCTCTCACCTCAACTTCCCCCTTCCAACTTGAGACTGTATTCCGTCATGTTTTGGTTACCTCTAGGCTTGAAGAGACTCCCTATACAACCTGTTTATTCCTTTCAAATACCTGAAGGTCTCAATCATGTCCCCTCTGCTCTCCTCCATGGAGTACATATTCAGGGCCTACAACCTCTCATCATACTTCTACCCTGCTGGCCTCTAATCATCTTTGTTGCTCTCCTTTGAACCTTCTCCAACAGGTTAATGTTCTTTTAAGTAATGGGCACCAGTCATGGTGTCGACAAGCGTACTTGGTGTAGTTTGCTGAGTACAATAAAAAATGGAAAATCCATGGGCAACATGAGCCTCAGGCCAGGGCAGCAAACACAAACAGAGCCTGATGTACACGGAGAACTGTTTTTCTTTTCCCTGGATGCTTTAGTGTGAGTTTGTGAATGATCTTTGGAAGATGCTTGGGTACTAAACCTAGATGCCAGGACTGTATGAATGACCGATAAGTATGTATGCATGAGTGCTGGTGTGAATGGATTTCTGTAAGGCTGACTACCTTGATGTGGTACAGAGGCTTACCACAATGGTTTCTAAATATTGTAACTAAAAACCAGCCAACTTCGGTCTGATTAGTTGTGTGTGTGTTAGATAAAAGAAAATGTTGTGAATCTATTAGGATCATTGGCTTACTACATATTGTTGACTGAAAAGGGGGTGGGGCAATGTTTGTGTGGCGAGGCAGCACAACTTTTGGTTTGTGTTTATGCGGGGGGGGGGTTGAGGCAATGGTTCTGTCAACTCTTGAGTAGACTGAGGTTTAAAATTCTTGGCTACACCCCTGTATACTGTACTCCAGATGCGGCCTCACTAATGACCTGTACAAGGCAGTATTAAGTCCTCTTGCCTGTGGCTGAGCCCTCTGGCAGTGCAGCCCAACATTGTATTTGCCTTTGCTACTGCTTTTCTACACTGTGTGGAGTGCTTTAGGTCACTGGTGATCATTGCTCCCAGATCTCTGTCCTCCTCTGATGCTGAGACCCAGACGCCTCCCAGGCTATTCTCAGTCCTGGAGTTCCACAATTTGGGGCCCATGCAGAGGAAATTAGAATTACCCTTTATAGTTTTCATAACTGGTACAATGAATTCCATAGCCCCTGCACTGCATAAGCCTTTTTTCACATTTCTTTCCTTTACTAAATCTAATAATCAGGCATTTTTTTTGAGGTAACACTTACAGATCAAATGGATCATATGAAGATTTCGGTGCTCTGTTAAATCAGTCCAATTCAGTGCTCTGTAAAGGGCAGAATGGTGCATGCCCCATGCGGCATCCAGGATGTACCACACAAAGTTATTTTAAACTACATTGAGTCTGTGCAGCACACCCCTGTATGTGCCCCCCCATACACCACATTCCCATAATCAAAAAGGAGGATAACCATTGAATTCACTATTTACTGCCTAGCATCTAATGAAATACAGTTTCTATGTTTGTATAAAGCTCCCAGTTTCTTATTTAACTTCCTAATTAGAAACTCTACATGCATATTCCATTTACATTGAGAATCAACCCAAATTCCCAAATATTTATTGGACTCAACATGATTTAGAATGCAATTGTCTTGTGTTTTTATGTTTGGAATTTGTTTACTGGTGTCCAGTTTATTGCAGAACAACATAACTTGTGACTTCATATTGTTTAATACCAGCCCATGTTCATGAAACTAGACCTACAACCTATTAAAGTCAACTTGCAGCTTTTCCTGAATCTGGCTAACAGACCTACCTTCCATATACAGTAATAGTATCATCAGCATACAAATGATGTTGGACATCCCTCAGTAAATGTCTGGCATCATTTCTATACAGATTAAACAACACATGCCCTAACATGGACCCTTGGGTCACCCCAGTTTTGACGGTCGGAAATTCAGATTTAAATTTATTTAATGTCACTCGCTGTTGTCTTCGGTTCCACCAAGTTACATCGACAACAATGTTGACGACATCCCTTACATCGACAGGAACAATGTCGACTGTTGGTATTGTTCCCATCGGGACAGAGTGTTTTTTGCAGGGGGGCTTTGCCCCCCCATCTCTAAATAACCAAATCCAAGTCAGAGTTGTTTCAGGGTGGGGGCGAAACACTGGGAGACAGAGTGCCAGTGTACAGCGGGACCATCACAGCAACCTGGCAAGATTTGTTGCTGTGATGCTCTTCAATGTTAAAAAGTCATCGTGCTGACAGTATACTGTTGTCTTCCAGTCAGATAGCCATGGAACCATTTTAAAGCCTCCTGATTGAGGCAGACAGATCTTAATTTATTAATTAACGTATTGTGATTCAAAGTAGCTTTAGATAAATCTATAAATATTGCCCAAACCATGAGGCCTCTGTCCATGGTCATCTGAATGTCCAATACCACTTTAACCAGTGCTGTGGAGGTGCAGTGCTGAGTCCTGAAACCTGATTGATCTGTGTTGTATAGTTTCTGAGTTTCTAAGTGGGATTTCAACTGATGCGCTACAATTTACTCAAACATCTTAGAGATTACAGGGAACAAAGATATCAAGGCATAAATTAGTGTCGGAGACTTGATTAGCAGCCTTCGCTAATCAAAGTAAAAAATGATTGCAGTAGCAATTGGTTGAAGTTGATTAGCAGTTACCAAAAATTGATATTTTTGCTCAAAACCCCACAAAATGTACTTATCTTGCTCTCTATTGATAAAATACACATTTACACAAATTTCTGAGACTGATATCTGTTTTATTTAGCCATTTTCAGAAAAATACAGCATTTGTGCAGCAGCACACATACATTTTAAGAGCCGAGATAGGCGGTCTGCCAAAGCAGACTTTGAATTCATGAGTGTGAGCGTGATCGTGAGTCGTGACAAATTAAACATAATGAATCTCCTGCCCCAGCATAAAAACTCCACCTGGGACAGTGATTGACCACACAGTTACCAACAAGGATTGGGTGCGATCTATTTGCCACTCTTCTCCACCAGGCATGTAGCCAGTAATTCTGGCCTGTTTTAGCGGGGAGGGAACTGGGGGTGGTTCACCATCCGCAGCTGCCAAATCACCAGGACGTCTTGGTTTAGCATTAAAAAATATGTCTACAGCCCTGTCGGGGTTGAATTCATCTGGAGGGGGGCCCTGCTTTTTAATGTGAATCAGTGTTTCTACAGTATCCTCTGCCAGACTTGCTCTACAGTCAGTTTTTACCTTGTTCACAGTTGAAAAACACCTTTCTACAATTGCATTAGACACAGGAAATACTCTCAACACATTGACAAGCTTCAACAGATTTTGATAAGAATTTTGGAAATCACATGCCAGCTTTGACCAGATAGCAGAGGCAGAGACATATTATTGATGAAATTGGTGTGAGCAAAAATCTTAAACTTTTGCCATTCTGCAAGCACGTGATGGGTGTCACAGTCAGGCTCCAAACGAGTGGAAAATGGTCAGCTTCTTCAGTGATGTCACTGTTACCATACAGTTCCAGTTCCTTTCGGTCTGTTGGCCAAAGTCTAGTATCTAACACTTTTGCACGGTTGTAGATACTATTTTCATCATTCAAACCGAACCTTTGTTCACAACAGTTCTCATTATTTATAATGTATTTCTTACATTGCTGTTTAAAAGTTTTAATAGATTGAGCACTTAGATGTGTTAATTTTACACCCTTGTAAGTGATTTCAGGACATGCTCCTGAAAAAACGTCAGACCCATTTTTTAAGAGAATGTCAAGTTCACTGCCACCAATGGGGCCAATCTGCTTAGCATGGTCAAGAGTGTTTCTCAAAGTTTCAACAGAGCTAAGTAGCTCTGGCATTTCAGCAACTTCTTTTTGAAGTGCTAGTGAGAACCTGGCAAGTGGCTGAAGCAACTGCTCAAAATACAAAAGGTGTGCAACCATTTGGAATTTAGTCAAAATTTACAACACTCCCTTGGCTTTGACCTGATCATGAGTTGGGTCTGTGGCCATAGATTCTAAATGGGTAGTGATTAAGGGGAATGATGTGGTAACAGCCCGGGTGGCAAGAAGTTTATGCTGCAGCCGAGTGCCATGGGCCTTATTGGGCTTTTCATCTGACATCTCCCTGGCCTGGGCAAGGGATCGCAACTCTCTAAATCCCTTAGGACTTTTCTGATAGAGATAAAACAGCTGGGTCAGAAAGTTTGAAACTTCATTGAAATCAGTATTATCCAAAGCATCTTTCATGGCCAGTTCTAATCTGTGTGAGAAACAATAAACAACAACCAACCACTGTAGATCTTCCCTTAAAACTGCAGCAAGACCCTGTCTTACGTCCATGTTGACAGCTGCCCCGTCAGCCCCAAACCCAACCATTTTTATTACATTAAGGCCACTCTCTGCAAGAATGTCTAAGAGGAGATTTTTGAGTCCCTCACTTGTGCCATCTGATACTGCTTTCATTCGTAAAAATGTGCTTTCTTCGTGACCATTGCTGGGATTAACATAAATTATGTAAACCAGTTCCTTTTCAATTACACCACTATCAGTACTCCCATCCATAAGAACTGAAAAATAATTAGCATTTTTTACAGTTGCCAGCAGGTTTTCCTCTAGGTTCTTGCCAATACACATTGTCAGTTCTTTCCCACTAACAACGTTAATGTATTTATTGCCCAAATGAACTCCATGGCGCTTCTCTTGTTCTGTTATCACTTCAGGCTTTTTAATAGGGATGTCTTCTTTGCCCATCATATACAGGATCTCCATCAGCCTGCCTAGAACCATTCTATGCTGTTCCTCTGCGTTACTGAAAGCTCTCCCTGCAAATAAATTAAAACTATTTAGCTCTGGGTCCAACCTCCCACCCCCCATTACTTTAAACTTACCAATTGTGTTATGGCGATATATTTCAAGTGGTGACCATGGTTTGCCAAATTTCAAAATGTTAAGAACTTTCTTGTGCTGCTTTGAAGATGCTTCCGGATGTTGTCAACTTTTAGCTGGGGGCCTGTTATCCCTACAATTAATGCCTCACTGAAGGTCCTCAACCCACGTAGCTCATCTTTATACTGACAGCACAATTTGCAACTACTGTAGCACACACTCCACAGTCTCCCTCACTGCTTATCTGTAGCCAGTTTTTGTCTGGATCATATTTTCTCCACCATCCTTCTGCAGTTGCTAATTTTACTCTGCCAGCCATGTTGGACTGCAATTATTAAGATGTTTGAAGTTAGCAAAACTAGACTCTGTCAAGCTGTGCACTTAAAAATTAACACATAAAGTTGCTGTAATCTGGCTAACTCTCGGTACTGAAAAAAAGAAGATAATGGCAGCTGCAGATCTGCTTGTGACCCCCTGCGGCCCCCCCCAGTTAAATTGTTTGCTTGTCCCCATATCTTACATAAGTAGGGCACAAACTTAAAATTTCAGAGCTGTGAACAGAACACTTCCCCAAAGTTCACTGCTGCAGGAAAGCTGGCAGCAGGGCATAGTCTTATGTTTAACTTGTCCCCTATCTCTGCCATAGGCAGGGCACACACTTAGAGTTGTGAAAAGAACACTTCCCCAGAGTTCACTGCTGCAGGAAAGCTGGCAGCAGGGCAGTTTTAAATTGTCCCCGATCTCTGCCATAGGTAGGGTGCATACTTAAAGTTTCAGAGTTGTGAACAGAACACTTCCCCAGAGTTCAGTGCTGCAGCAAGGCATTAGTCTTATGTTAACTTTTCCCTGATCTCTGCCATAGGCAGGGCACACACTTAAAGTTTCAGAGTTGTGAACAGAACACATCCCCAAAGTTCACTGCTGCAGCAAAGTTTTAGCTGGCAGCAGGGCTAGTGTCTTAATTTGTAATGTCCCCTCAGTTCCGATGGGCAGGGCACACGAGTTTCAGCTTCCCCAGTGCAACAGAGCAAACAGGTGTATTTTTGTTGTTGCCCCCTTCATCTCTGCCAAAGCAAGGCACTGATACTGTTTTTTTACTGCTTTGTTTCCTCTCCCCTGAGAACTCTGGAAAAACCAAGGCACAATTTTTATTATCCTGCTACAGAAAAGGGCTGACTGGGCACAAAATAAAGCAGGCAGGGTGGGCATGACCACTCATTGTCCCCTTCATCTTTGCCAAAAGCAGGGCACATTTACTTAAATGTCACAGAAGTTTTTCTTTGGTTTCCTCCCCTTCATAGAACTCTCTGGAGTAAACCTGAGCACAATTCTTAGTCTGTTCTGTTCCCAAAAATGTTCTGCTACTCTCAGCCTCCTTGGCTCCCCTGCTTCTCAGTGTGGCTCCTCCCTGCAAACATAGAAAGAAATTCGTTACTGGACACCACCAATGAGCTAAAAAAAAAGTACAATTTAAAAAAAAAAAGGAAACTGGAACTTACCTTGCTTAAATTTTGCTCTGGCTGGAGCTTCTGGTCCTGCTTGCTCTTCTCCTGGGGTCACGCTGCAAGAGGCTACTGTAACATTTCTCCCGCACAGAGATTGGGTGGGGGGGGATCACTAGCCAATCAGGAGGGGTGCAGGGGGGAGGAGGACAGAAAAAATGGAAAAAAAAATTAAAGAAACATGGCCCAGAATGCCAAAAGGGGCATTTTTAAAGGACCAAGGGCCAGTTCAGAATGATTAGCAATGACTGCTATTCATTCCAAAAGTTGACTCGCTTTTCTTCGATATTGGGTCGCAAATTGCAATGCGAACCTGCTTATTTTGTGCCTTGGCTATGGGCCTCTAATTTCCCATATCATTTTTTGGTCCAGTCTCATAAATTGGAACCATGTTTGCCTGTTTCCAGGCTGGAGAGTAGGAACTAGATTTTGTGGGGATATTAAAAATACCCACCAGTAAAAAGGCTAGCAGCGATGCAGCCAGTTTAAGTAAATAGGATGGGATATCCAGGCCTCGGTCTTTTTTTAGTATCCAGTTTCAACAGTTTTTTTAAGCACCTGGTTTGAAGTTATACATTTAAAGGGAAACTAGACATCACTGTATCTTTTTTTCTCCTGGTGTGAGGAGAATCTCTGAATGGGTTGAGAAAACTTACACAAAGGAAGTTAAGGATCATTTTTTTTTTAACTCAGGTTAATTAGAAGCCTGGTGGCCACAGTTATACATTTAAAACATGAAGAGTGCATATCATTTAGTAAGAAAAACATGAGTGGATTACATACAGATTGTACTTGAAGTACATACATTGTCCATATGATCTGTGGCAACTCAATGTGAAATGAATAATTAGCCTGGGGCCTCTAAGGATAACCCCAAAATCAGTCCCAGACTACAACTCGATAGTGTATAAGCTGATATCAAAAAATAACAATACTAATGAAAACATCTATGGCCTCAACATAGGCCTCAGCAGTTAGGCTGGGTGTCACAAACTCTCCCTGCCTCCTAGTAATGTCCGTGGGGAGGTGACTGACCATACCATGGCATACCTTGTGTGAAGTGTCTTTTGCTCAACCTAAGAGGAAAGGGGGCACCCTAGGGTTGTCCTTCATGTTGCAGTATCCAGGACTCCCATGGTTGCCAATGTTGCAAGTGACGGTCGTGCTTCATCAGCGCCACATTTCGGAAGGATCATTTCTTACTCATTACTAACTAATGATTTCTTTAATGATTTTTGAGTGAATTTCCGTCAGATTCAAAATTCTAGGCACACCAAAAAGTCTGTATGAATGAATAAAGTGCTAATCAGACTGGAATGTTTAGGTAAAAGCCATCATTAGCACTATGCTGCTGAAGGCTTTGTCTGAGTCTCCCAAGTTTTATTGATTCATATAGACTTTCTGATGTGCTTAGTGCCGTTTTTATTTGCCTGAATAAATCTTTTCTACCACTACAGACTAAGACATTTGTCTTTATTTTCACTTCAGGGACTAGAGTGCTCCGTTATTGTGTCTGTGTTTGGTTTTCTATATTTACAGTTGCCCTGCAAATGTTCATTCCACTTTCTGTTAGTTGGCTTTTTTTATGTTTTCTTTTTCTACTCCTTGAACATGACCTGGGAACCTTGTTCCATCACCCTTAAGTCCCTTTTCCCTTCCATGGATTGCCGGTTGTTCAGCATTTCCTGCCTACCTTTGCCTCAAGAGTTTCCTGGTAGTAACCTGTGGCTTGTGCCCTGCAATCAGGATCCTGTAACTTACCCTGTCCCTCCAAGGATATACTTCACTTGGCAGGCTGGGAAGCTGGGGAGGGAGACAGCAAGAAAGAGATGGGTCAGGTAGCCCAAGAGTGCATGATGAGGGAACATCTACCACAAGCCCATATATTTTCCGTACCCCATATTCCCTTTCTGTATAGGGGTATGGACTGAGGGTTATTGGAGGGTTGGGTTATGCCCACCCCTTTCTGATGGTCCCCTACATGCCTCTGTTGTGGATGGATGTCAGATGCCTCTGTGTCTGAGGTCAGCAATCATGTTGCACTGACGTGATCCTGCCTCTGAGGGGGCCACAGAATTATATCCCCATGGCTCCCTTCCCGTTAGTACAGCAAAAGGCAGCATGCTGGGAGAGGAGCTACACTCTAGCCCCAAAGCAGGAGACATCTGAGACAGACACGTCTCCCTTGCCTCAGTGGTTGGCTTCACTTACCCCAAGCCCAAGAAGCGAACCCAGGTCATCTGTTGATGAGCAGTAGTGCTTACGCAGCACTAGCCCACCTGCATATGTCTAGGGCTTTTAACTTATAGGAGGAAGGATGGGGAAATGTTTTGAAAACCTGTGGCCTGCTCTTTTACACAAGGTGTTGGACTTCTCTCTAGTTAGCAGCAATCCAGAGATACTGTATTTATGACTAAGACTGTCCTGTATTGTTGTAAGGCTGCCACCATTTTATGGAACTTTTTAACAGTACATTTGTGCCTAACTGCAATGTATAGGCACAAACTTCAGTATTCATGACCTCACAAAGTTCTATAAAATTGTGGCTGTTTAATATGACTATATAAATATAGAGGCTGTTTGGCATGGATATCTCTGGATTGCTGCTATCTACATGTAAGCCTAATTTATTGATTAAAAGAACTTTTTGAGAGACTTCAAAACTGTAAGGGGCGCTGTTCAGAAATTCTCCATTAAGGACATCATCACTGCATTACATTGAAGCACCTGGTCTCCAAAAATTAAGGAAAATATTTTTTGTGTGTACTGTTCTCGCCTTATAGATCACCTTCCCAGAGCCCCACTTTCTCTTCCATCCTTTGCCTACACTGGATATGTTTTATCAGGTGGTGGTATTCTTGTATATCGCTGACCTAGTGTAGCTGTTAGTTAAAGGACGGGAGCCATTTGTCTGGTGCATACATGCCTCTTATGATGTTGGCACATGAGTGTTCTCCCGCACCAGATATTTGTTAGTGCCAATCAGTTCAAATCGTTATAGCTTCCAGTTGGGTTCTGGAGGTCTTGCCAACAGAACAAGTGATGTGGCTTTGTGAATGAGAACCATTTAGAGATAAAACATTTTGTAACTTTTTGACAGTTGTTTGAACATTAAAAAAAAGTCTTAAAAATGCTGGTTTACTGTCCAAGTAAAAATGTAGGTTGGGTTTGCAAATAGAAAGTCAGGTTGGCATTTATTGTAAGCAAATCTATAATGCCAGCCAGCTCTGTTCATGAAAATGCCAATCAGCCCGCTTGCAGAGTGCTGTCTTGCTGTCTCACAAAAATACTGTCTGACTGCCAGAAACGATGAGCCAGATTTCTAATGAACTGCTACCTGAATTTTAAATAATAATAAAAATATATATATAAAATTAAAAAAATTAACCCTTTCCCACCCTCACTGTAGCTCCTTGCCCTCCTCAATCAAAAAAACAGTAATAGAAACATAGACTTTGACTGCAGATAAGGACCGCTTGGCCCACCTAGTTTGCCCATTTGCCTACCTAGAGGATAAGCTGCAGATCCTATTTAACCAACAGCCTATTTCTTCCTACCCCCCACAAAAATTGCCTTATGTCTGTCCCATGCATTCTTGAATTCTTCCACAGTTTTAGACCCCACAACCTCCTCAGGAAGGCTGTTCCATGCGTCCACCACCCTCTCTGTGAAAAAATACTTCCTCACATTGCCCCTGGAGCCCCCCTCTGTCTTCAAATTGTGTCCCCTTGTTCTTGCACATCTCTTTTTCTGAAGATGCCACTCTCTGGACTTTGTTGATTCCACTGGGGTACTTAAACGCTTCTTCATGTCCCCCTCTCCCTCCTTTACTCAAGGGTATACATATTAAGCTCCTTAAGCCTCTCCTCGTACGGCTTCTCTTGCAGACCCTGCATCATTTTAATTGCCCTCCTCTGAACTGCCTCCATCCTGTCTATGTCCTTGCGGAGATGGGATCTCCAGAACTGGACGCAGTACTCCAGATGGGGTCTCACCAACTGTCTGTACAGGGGGGGATAACAACTTACTGTTTTCTGCTTGTGATGCCTCTCCCTATACATCCCAGTATCCCCCCAGCCCTCCCTACCGCCTTCTCACATTGCTTGCCAAACTTAAGGTCATCTGATATGATTACCCTCAAGTCCCTTCCCATTTTTATTCTTGTTGCTACCTCCCCTCCATTGTGTAATCTTCCCCTGGGTTTTTGTTTCCCAAGTGCATTACTTTGCACTTCTTTGCATTGAATCCAAGCTGCCATACTTCTGACCATTCCTCCAACATTGCCAAATCCCTTCTCATCCTTTCCACGCCTCCTTGTGTATCAACCCTGTTGCAGATCTTTGTGTCATCTGCAAAGAGGCATACTTTTCCTTCCAGTCCCTCTGCAATGTCACTTATAAAGACATTAAAAAGGGCTGGACACAGTACTGAACCCTGTGGTACCCCACTAGTAACCCCTCTTTCTTCAGAGTGGACTCCATTTACAATTACCTTCTGTGTCCTATTGTTCAGCCAATGTTTTACTCAGGCTACCACCCTGGGACCCACTCCCAGGCTGGTTAATTTGACTACTAATCTTTTGTGTGGGACTGTGTCAAATGCCTTGCTAAAGTCTAGGTAGGCCATGTCCACAGCCCCTCCCTGGTCTACTACTTTGGTAACTCAGTCAAAGAAGTCAATTAGATTTGTCTGACATGACCTTCCCACTGTGAACCCATGCTGCCTTGGGTCCTATGCCCCACTGGCCTCTAGGTACTCAACAATTCTTTCCTTCAGAAGTGATTCCATCACCTTTCCTACCACAGAGGTCAAACTGACAGGTCTGTAGTTTTCTGCCTCTGTCTTGCTCCTACTTTTGTGAAGGGGAATCACATCAGCCTTCTTCCAGTCCTCAGGTACCACACCATCCTCCATGATTTGTTATAAAGGGTAGACAGTGGTGTCACTAGTTCTCTGCTTAATTCTTTTAGAATTCTGGGGTGAATTCCATCTGGCTCCATTGCTTTGTCTACCTTCAGTTTTAGGAGTTCTTTCAGAACCCTTTCTTCTGTGAAAGGACTGGGATCGACCCCCCCCCAGAGTGCTTCTGTTAATTGGCTTAGGCACCTCCCCCACTTCCTCTTTTGTGAATACTGAACAGAAGTATTCATTCAGTGTCCCTGCTTTTTCACTGTCACTTTCGCCCACCCACCATCCATTCTATTCAGCCTCACTATCTCCTCCTTTGTCTTTCTACGCCCCCGATATACCTATAAAGGTTTTATCCTCTTAACCGAAGTTGGCTATCTTTTCCTCAGTTTGTGCCTTTGCTATTCTGACTGCCCTCCCTGCTTCCTTCTGCCTTAACTGGTACAGTTCTCTGTCCTGCTCCTTCTGTGTTTCCTTATACTTCCTAAATGCTATCTTCTTCTCCCTAACCCTTCACCGCCACTTCTTTTGAGAACCATAGTGGCTTTCTCTTTCATTTTGATTTGTTTATTTGCTTCACACACAGGCTTGTTGCCTCTCTGATGACAGTTTTGATATTTTCCCATTGTTGCTCCACCCCTCCTTCAAGCCTGTTTGCTAGGGCTGTTCTAAGGCATTCTCCCATCTTGCCAAAGTCAGCCCTCCTGAAGTCCAGAACCTTCACTTTTGTATGGCTTGACTCTGTAGCTGAGTTTATCGTGAACCACACGTTTGGTGGTCACTAGTTCCCAAATGGCTACCCACTTCTAGATCTGAGATCCTCACTGTCCCCATTTGAGAGTACGAGGTCTAAGATTGCTCCCTCACCTAGTAGGTTCCAAAACTAGCTGTCTGAGGCATGCCACCTGAAGGGCATCAAGAATGGCCCCTGCTTTTGGATGTGGCTGCAGCAAAGGTGCTCCAGTTAACATCTGGCATATTAAGGTCCCCATCAACAGTATCTCCTTTCTGCCATCCCAAGTGCCTTCTAGCATATCCTTGTCCATTCCCTCCCCTGACATGGGGGTCTGTATACAACCCCATGCGGATTGTGGTGCCATTTCCAGTCTCTAAGAGACCCACAGTGCCTCCTCTCCTCCCTGTTTACTCTTTTGTTCAGTTGCTTTATCCCTTCCCTTCATAGAGAGCTACTCCCCCACCTCTTCTGCCCTCCCTGTCTCTCCTGTAGGTTGTGTACCCTGGTATGTTAACATCCCAGTCATGGTTCTCTGTGTACCATGTTTCTGTGACTGCTACAATATCCAGGCATCCCTCTTCCATCAAGGCCACCAGTTCAGGGAGCTTGTGCCCAGACTATGGGCATTGGTACTCATTACCCTCCATTTCTTGATGGCCTTACCCCTTTTTGCCCCATCCCTGTCCTTATTGTGTTTGTCACTCTCTCCATTTACCCCTGCGCTTCTCCCTATTGACATCTCTATGTTGGTGTCTACCTCACTTAGCACCCTGATTTTAAGGGGGGGCTAGGATTTCCCTGCTCCTTTCCAGTGCCCCCCCCCGGCTAGTTTAAATGCTTGCCAGTGAAGTATTTAAACTTATCACCTAGGATCCTGGTTCCCGTCCTGGACAGATGCAGACAATCACACCAGTATAGGCCTGCATCCATCCAGGTGGACCCCCAGTCCCCAATGAAGCCAAATCCCTGAGCTCTGCACCAGTTTTTCAACCACTGATTGAATCCCTGCGGGTGTGAGCACCCTAGCCTCATCCGCGGTCATAGACAGGCAGCACCTCCAAGAAGGTTACCGTGTGTGCTATTTGTCTAAGGCCCCTCCCCATCTCCACAAACACTTCTTGCACTGCTTTGATCCCTTTCTTAGCCAGGTCATTTGTCCCTAGGTGGACAGTGACATCCAGCTCCCACCCCTGTACAGCTGCTCCTGTGATCCTGAGGATTCGCTCCCTGTCCCTCCAAGCCATGGCGCCAGGCAGGCACCTTACCTCTCTCTCTCCCTTCCTCCCCCAGTTCTACCTTCCTAACAATGGAGTCCCCCACCAGGAGTTGTTTTTTTCCCCTGTGGGGTCCCATGCCACCCTCATGTAGGTCTCCTTCGTGGAGGTTCCCAGCATCCTCCTTGGTCTCCACTGTGGGTGCCTTCATAGAGGAACCACACTTTTCCAGAATGGCATAGAAATTGTGGAGGGGTACAGCTGGAGGGCTGCGCCTCTGTTCCACCACCCTCACCCTCCCTGAGCCCACTGTGGTCCAACCGCTCCTCTTTCTTGGCAACCTCTGAGGCAACGGCAGTGACTCTGGTGGTCCCTGGATGGGAGAGGAGGTCCCACAAATCCTGGCCAACTCAGCCTGGAGATGAGCAACCTCCTCCTTCAGCCCAGAGTGGTGCCTGCAGATAGGACAACACTGCATCCTCCAGAACGTCTCCCGGAAGACTGCTGCTCCACAGCCACTGCACTGCACCACTCCCATCATGTCTTTTTTCTGGCCCCCTAACTGTTGTTTGGAATACTTACTCTTTCTTCTGTTTGTTTATTTTCTTTTGTTTTCTCTTTTTTCTTTTTTTCTTCCCCTACTTACTTACTGCCTCTGTGCCCTTTTAGCTCCTGATCTTCCTGTTCTAAGACAAGAAGTTCCTATATTTCTCAGTAGTCTCCTTACTTGCTCAGAGTCAGACCTCCAGCAGCTAGGGGGGGACGGAGAGCTACTCTTGTCCTTCTAGGATGGTGAGTCTTTGGTGGCTCTGTGGTCATTTACTTCCTGCTCCCAAACAGGAAGTTCCTGTTGTCAGTTAAATCCTCTGCCTATAAAAGTAGAACTGGTTTAGGGGGGAGGGAAGGAGGGCAATAGAGTCCCAGTAGAGAAGTTTTAGTTATACCAGTAGCTCCTTCCTCCTGGTGTTCTGTCTGTTCTCTGGCAGAAGCTCTCTAGGGCAGTGCTTAAATCTGGTTTTAACGTGGCTACTTCTAGCTAAGCCACTCCCCCTACTTTGCAAATCTTTCTACACTTAGTTAATTTCACAGATAACAATTCCCTTCTGACACCTGTGACAAGCACCTAGATAAGTACACAGATAACATAACAATTTACTTCAACTACCTCTGACAAACACACTTTTTTTTTTATCCTAAATTGAAGGTCCCAGTACAAGATTTCTAGTTCTTAGTCCCAGTAAAGAAGTTTTAGTTATACCAGTAGCTCCTTCCACCTGAAAATGTGCTTTTACACTGGCAGGAACGTAGCAAAAATTGGAACTAGAAATAAACTAAAAAATGGTGTTGTTAAAAAGGGTACTGGCTGGCATGTTGACTCTGTTGAACATTTATGCATAGAGCCACATGGTGGCAGTGTCAGCCATGCATACACGTACCTCAGGCACATCTAATTGCAAGGGACCCATCACATGTGCATAGGGAAATAGGAGATACTAGATGGGGAAAAAATGAGGGTCCATTGTGTTTGTCCCCAGCTGCAGTATTCCATATTATGTGATATACTGGAAGCCGGAGGTGAAGTGATCCATCTTTCTCCCTCAGGCATACTAAATCTGCTATGAGGTGACTCCGTGTGGCTCTCCCTTCCCCAGTGATTTAAATGCTGCATTCCCTAATGTTATTCTCCAGGAGGAATTTCTCCAACTTGAGTTTAAGAGTTACTACTCCCCATTCTGCACTTGCACTGCTTGTTCTATAGGTAACTATACACTGTGGATAACACAATAATGCTTTTGTAGTACATGTTTCTAGTTCTGAATTTTACTGTTTATAATGCTATTGGTTATACTAATTGCCAGCTCAGTTTTACTGTACATATTGTTTACAATTTTACAACTGTGTAGACTGTTATTCCTGTACCCCTCCCCTGGGTCGCACCTGAAACATGAGCCTTGGCTCAGTATTCCTTTTCCGGTAACCCATTTTAAATAAAAAAAGTACTCCTGTATTATGCCTAACTCTGTCTCCCTTTAGGACTAATAGAGGGTATTCCCTCCAGTTTTGCTTCCATGAATAAGCTGAAAAAGACTTCACTGATTTAGCCTACCCAATCCCTTTTAAAATATTAACCTGGAGAGGGCAGAGCCTGGGGTGAAGCCAGTAAGTTGTGTGTACTTGAAGCTCCAGCACAACAGACTTTCTAATAGCAGAAAACTAATTTTTCATCTTTGAAAAGCATTTACTGTTAGAAACATAGAAAGTTTGAATTTGTTGGCAGAAAAGGATTGCTTGACTCACCCATTCTGCCCACATGTTCCCTGCCTAATCTGTTTCTTCAGGCCCTAACTGGTCTCGGGTGACCTTTGCTCCTACCAGGTTTTCTAATACACCCCTGTGTCTATCCCATGTATGCTTGAAGCCCCCTACTATATATGCCTCCACCACTTCTGCTAAAAGTCTGTTCCAGTCGTCTACCACCTTTTGGTGAAGAAATACTTCCCAACATCTCTCTTAAAACCTTGTTTCCCTAACTGGCTTGGTGGTGCTGAGGGTTGAGGCACTGGATGCCACACCTCACACTACACCAGCAACCCATGTTCGGGAATAGGCACAGATTGCTGGGGGTCGGCCAGGAGGAGGAGGATTGAGCACCCCAAGGACAGCTCTCCTCCTCCAGGGAAGGTGGGGAGTTACGACCGCCGAGGAGCCGGCTCCTAGTGGCAGCTGGGGATTGTGCAGGCTTCGAGGCCAACAGCAAAGGACAGCGCTGGCGGTGTCTGACAAGCAATGTATGGAAGCATGTGTTGCTGTGTGATTGATGCTGTTACATGCCAGCACCGAGGGGGTGGCTTCCTACAAGAAAGGGAAAATCCTTGGCAGCATGATGGCTGTCCCGATGGTGCTGCCACGGTCGCGTCCAAGTCAGCTTCCTCCTGGGTCTGCCCTCCAGGTCTCTGCAGCGGTGGGGTAAGTACCTGCTCGATGTGGTCTGGGAAGGGCTGACGGGAGGCGAAGCTCTGGTTGCACTAGGCAGAAGTCATAAGGCTAGCTGGAAGGGTGAACCAAAGGCACCCCCAGCCGAGACCAAAAGAAATTAAAAAAAATAAAATAAAATAAAACCCTCTTTCTCTCCAAATTCATTGCATGCCCACGGTCCTAGTGGTCCTTCACATTTGAAAGAGTCTCCTCTCTGCAACCTGTTCATCCCTGTGAGGTACTTGTAGATCTTACTTTGAGGGGGCTCTTGCAGCAGGCAACTCTGATAGGACTGAAGTCGCCAGGTGCTAGGACCACACGGAGAAACTTCTAGCTAGCAGCCTACCACAGGGGACCGTCCTCACTGACGTCAGCATGCTGACTTCTGCCTATCCCATAAAGGGGGAGGTCCCCCAGTTCCACCTCAGTTCTTTCCTGCTGTCGAACTGCGCACGTCAGACCGCCGCAGATTCCTGCTTCAGCCGACTGCCATTTTCTTGAACATTTACCACGATTTATTTATTCGTTTTAGTACCATAAACATCAAATTTTTCAGTGTTCCCCTCACAGTGTTTGTCTTCTTCTCCAGCCTCCTCTTCCAACCGGCTCACAAAGTGTGCCTGCAACAAGCAGCTCCCAGCCAAGGATGGGCATTGCTCCTGCCTGCTCTGTGTAGCCCCAAATCATGATACCGAAGTTTGCCAGCACTGCTAGGACTTCAGCTAGGCAAGAGGGAGACGCCACTTGAAGACCCTTGAGAGCCACCTGCTTAAGCAGAAACTTGCCGCAATGGAGGAGTTACAGGCTAAAAGTTCAACTTCCCCGGCACAATCCTCTGGGGCCTCTTCTTCCTCTTTTCAGAAGGCGAAACACTCGAGTGGGAAGCATAGACACTGGGACAAGCACCAGGACCGCCCTCAGTTAGCTTCCCACTCGCGGTCACTGCACAGACCAGCCACCGCCTCTGGGTCTTCCTCCCGCAGGGGGTCGGTCCCTCCATCCTCAGTAGCCCCTACCCCTTCTGGGCTCCTGGTGACTCAACCGCCCGCCGTCATCTCAGTCTCGGATGGTGGTTCTTCTGAGTAGCAGACATGGTTCCCTGCCTCTCAGCCCCTGATGCTCAGGCCCTTAGCACCCATGGGTTCTCAGCCAGGCAGCTCTGCTGGGGGTACCTCGAGTGGCAGGTCTGGGCCCATCACCCCCCCAGCACAGGCATTGCCATCATCTGTCCCTGACTCAGGGACCGGCGATAGCCCTTCCAGGCATCGCCTGGAGCAAGCGCTCACCTCTTTCTCCTCGCAGGTGACACCTCTGCCCCTGTCTGCCAGGACTTCGTCCCTGCAGGCTTCTCCATCGCCACCGGTGCCAGCATCGGCTGCCTCCCCAGACCAACGACAGCTGTTGACTGTTAGGCTGGCGCCAGCCCTGGCAATGCCTCAGTCGATAATGCCTCAGCCATCGTCACCCCAGCCACAGCTTATGCCACAGCCAGCACCCTCTGGCACTTCACGGGGAGCCACAGCCAATGCCAGGTAGACCAATGCCAGGGTACCCTATGCTGAATCTTCCACCAACGTGCCAGTACCCCCTGCCTCAGCACCCTTATCCACATTATAATCCACCCCCATCGGTGGATTATAATACCCTTTTCAATGCCTGGTGGTCTTTTGTCCAGGCTAAGGACATCCCCAGGAGACTTTCTTCTTCCAGTCCTCCTCAGGATTCCCCTTCCCCGGACTCAGATAGAGCAGGGCTTAGTGACCCTCACTCTGTGGGGTCTCTTCAGGTATGTGCTGGGGCAGGCGCTGGTCAGTATGAGGGTGACTGTCGCCCCCAGACACCAGTCGCGGACTGTGATCTTTCTGGGGACCACTCCTTGTCTTCCTCTTCAGAGTCTTTGAAGGGCTCTGGGGATTCTGCTGACAGACCAGACCAGACCAGAGAGGCCCCTAAATCTCCTCCGCATGATCCCACCTTCCTTGATGTGATGCATCACATTCAGTCCCTCATGGGATGGGAGACAGAGGAGCTTGGTCCAGAGCATCACCACCTGGCAATCTACCTCAGCAAGAAGGAGACCCTCCCAGTGGTGGTCCTTCCTATAATAGACTCATATCATGATGTTACGAAGGTGGTGTGCAATCGCCCTTCTTCCACCCCAGCTCTCCCTAGGAAAGTGGATCACCTTTACCACGCACCAGTGGCCTAGCCCTTCCTTGGTGAGCACCCTACAGCAGACTCTGTGGTTATGAATGCAGCTCACAACCACACAAAAAGGCCTAAACACCTTAGTGTGCACCCCCCGATAAGGAGTCTAGGCAGCTGGATCAGTGGGGAAAGCAGGTGTATGCCACTGTCACACTGGCCATTACAACAGCCAACTATCTAGCTCATATGGCACAGTACCAGAATGTCCTCTGGAACCAGTCAAGGGATCTGGTGCAGTCCATACCAGAGGACACCATTAAGATGAAGGTGGCGCAACTCTTGAAGTCGAGGTCTGAAGTAGGCAACCATGTTCTGCGGGCGTTGTTCAACATTGCGGATGCCTCCAGATGGGGGACAGCGAATGGGGTCTGCATTCGCTGCTACTCGGTGGCAATGGGACCTGATGGGATTCATCCCAGAATTCTAAAAGAATTAAGGGTAGAACTAGTGATACCACTGACTACCCTCTTTAACAAATCATGGGAGGATGGGGTGGTACCTGAGGACTGGAGGAGGGCAGATGTGATTCCACTTCACAAAAATGGGAACAGGGCAGAAGCAGGAAATTACAGACCTGTTAGTTTAACCTCAGTGATAGGGAAAATGATTAAATCACTTCTAAAGGAAAGAATTGTCGAGTACCTAGAGGCCAGAGGGGCACAGGACCCAAGGCAGCATGGAATCACAGTGGGAAGGTCAAGTCAGACAAATGTAATAGATTTGTTTGGGTGACCAAAGTAGTAGATCAGGGAGGGGCTGTGTACATGGCCTACCTAGACTGTAGCAAGGCATTTGACACAGTCCCACACAAAAGATTAATATACAAGTTAGCCGGCCTGGGAGTGGGTCCCAAGATGGTAGCCTGGGTAAAAAATTGGCTGGAGAATAGGACACAGAGGGTAATAGTAAACGGAGTCCACTCTGAAGAAAGGGGGGTTACTATGGGGTACTGCAGGGTTCAGTACTAGGACCGGTCCTCTTCAATGTCTTTATAAGCGACATTGCAGAGGGACTGGAAGGAAAAGTATGTCTCTTTGCAGACAACACAAAGATTTGCAACAGAGTTGATACACAAGGTGGGGTGGAAAGGATGAGAAGGGACTTGGCAAGGTTAGAGGAATGGTCAAATGTATGGCAGCTTAGATTCAATATTAAGAAGTGCAAAGTAATGCACCTGGGAAACAAAAACCCAGGGGAAGAGTACACAGTGGGGAAGGGGGTGAGATACTAACAACAACAAAAATGGAAAAGTACCAGGAGACAGTCATATCAGATGACCTAAATGTGGGCAAGCAATGTGAGAGGGCAGTAAGGAGGGCTGGGGGATACTGGGATGCATAGGGAGAGGCATCACCAGTAGAAAACAGGAAGTTGTTATCCTCTCTGTACAGACAGCTGGTGAGACCCCATCTGGAGTACTGCGCCAGTTCTGAGACCCAGTCTCCGAAAAGACGTAAACAGGATGGAGGCAGTCCAGAGGAGGGCAACTAAAATGGTGCAGGGTCTGCACCGGAAGACATATGAAGAGAGACTTAAGGAGTTTAATATGTATAGCCTTGAGGAAAGGAGGGAGAGCGGGGACATGATAGAAACGTTGAAGTACCTCAAGGAATCAACAAAATCTAAGAGGGTAGCATCTTTCAGAAAAAGAGGTGTGCAAGAACAAGGGGACACAATTTGAAGATAGAAGGGGGTGGCCCAGAGGTAATGTAAGGAAGTATTTTTTTCACAGAGAGGGTTGTGGATTCATGGAACGGCCTTCCGAAGGAGGTTGTGGAGTCAAAAACAGTGGTGGAATTCAAGAATGCATAGGACAGTCATAAGGCAATTCTAGGGGGTGGGGGTAGGAAGAAGTAGGCTGTTGGTTAATGAGGATTTGCAGCTTATCCATTAGGTAGGGAAATGGGCAGACTGGGTGGGCCAAGCGATCCTTATCTGCCGTCAAATTCTATGTATCTGTTTCTCGTGGCTTAGAGTGTCTGGTTTTGCCCCTGATGTTCAGGCCAGCCTACTGGATGCCCATTTTCGGGGTTCCGTTCTCTTTGGGGGAGATGCCCAAGATATCATCTCCGGCCTCCAGGAATCCGGCAAGGCTCTGAGGTCAGTGCATTCCCTTACCAGTCTCAACCTAGGTCCACCCAGTGTTAGCCCTTTCGCTGGCTCTCTCACTAGTCCACTAAGGGACAGTAGGCGAAAGGCCCTTTTAAGCATAAGGCTCATACCCCACCGGCTGCAGCAGCTGCCCCTAGGGCTCCATGAGCACCTGCGCTGCCCTCCCCATCCTGGGATCCTCTGCCTGACTCCTTACCCGACATCCCGTCCAGCAGAGACCCCCAGATAGGGGGCTGGTTCTCCCTTTACACCAGTGGGTGGCGAGCAGTGACCTCAGATTAGTGGGTACTCCAGCTCATCAAGCGAGTTCACAACCTAGAATTCTTGGAAATCCCCCCAGAAAACCCTCCCTTGCTCTCCCTTTACCCTCTAGCCCATTTTTCCTTCATCAGAGAAGAGACTCAGTCTCTTCTACACAAAAAGGCAATAGAGCCCGTCACTCCGGCTCAGTGGGGAGGAGGGTTCTATGCCCACTTCTTCCTCATCCCCAAGAAAACAGGGGATCTGAGATCGATCCTGAATCCAAGTCACTTGAATCTATGCATAGAGTACAAACACTTCAGGATGGTCACTCTCCAGGGATTGTTGTCCCTTCTCCACCAGGGGGACTGGATCTGCTTCCTGGACATGTAGGATGCTAATCTTCATATCCAGGTCTTTCCGGCCGCTTCCTCTGTTTCTGTTTCCAGAAGGAACCCTTTCAGTTTCGGGCCCTCCCCTTTGGCCTTTCCTCAGCACCTCGGGTTTTCACCAAGTGCCTAGCAGTGGTGGCCATGGCTCCGAGGAGACAGGGATTTTACATGTTCCCATACCTGTATGACTGGCTGTTGGCAGCCCCTTCCAGGGACCAGCTACTGCAGATCTTGGAGTGCACCTTCCAGCTCTTCCAGGCTTTAGGGATCATGTTCAGCCTCCCCAAGTCCTGTCTGTCTCCATGCCAGTACCTCCTGTATATTGGGGCAGTCCTGGACTCTGCCTAGGGCAGGGCCTTCCTGCCACCAGACAGGGCGGAACACCTGAGAGAGCAATCCCGCCTAGTCTCCTCCAGCCAGCAGATCTTGGCCAGAGTGTTCCTTTGCTTGTTGGGGTATATAATGGCAGCCACAGCCACAGTTCCCCTGGCCCATCTGCATATGAGGATTCCCCAGTGGTCCTTCCGGGTCCAGTGAGACCAGTGCACAGAAAATTTGGACCAACCGGTGTTGGTTTCCGATCCGGTGAAGAGGACCTTGCAGTGGTGGCAGGACCATGCCAATCTACTGCGAGGAGTTCCCTTTCAGGCGGTATCTCCTCAGCAGGTTCTTCCCACGGATGCCTCTGGTCAGGGCTGGGGAGCTCATCTGGTCGGCCATCAGACCCAGGGGACCTGGTCCGAGAAGGAGCAGCATTTTCACATCAGTATATTAGAGATGTGGGCTGTTCTTTAAGCCCTACAAGCTTTCCAGACCCACATCCTTCCCGGCCCTCTGTTGGTGCAGATGAACAGCATGTCCATGGTGTACTACATTAACAAACAGGGGTGCACTCACTCTTATCCACTGTGTCAGAAAGTGATGCAAGTCTGGTACTGGGCGATCGAGCATGGACTGGAGTTTACAACATGGTAGGACTGAAGCTGCCTTCCCTGCCTGCCATTGATTCTAACTGGGATTCTAGTAACCCCTGGGAACATGGGGGTTGCAATTACATTAATGTAATAAGCACAAACTGTATTGTAATCTGCACAGCCAGTTTTGTTCTGAAAGCGAAAGACCGCCACATGCACAATTCACATAATATTATACACTATTAAGCAATAAGGTACTTCCAGGGATTATGTTAATGTTCCAGTTAATCACCCCCTGCATGTTCCAGGCATCCAAAACATCCTGGGGGACAGCCTAAGCCAGTCCATGTTGAGGGCTCATAAGTGGGAGCTTCTGCCCTCGGTGGTAGAAGACCTCTTCGACATGTAGGGCCATCCAGAGTTGGACCTTTTTACATCCGCCCTCAAAGCACAACTGACATTTTTCTGCTCGCTCGATCCAGGGCCTGGAGTTTTCTAGCACAACACGTTGTCCTTCTCTTGGATAGGGAGGTTTCTGTATGCCTTTCCCTCTTCCCTCCCCTGCAGAGGTTTCTTCTCAAGCTTCAGTCAGAAGGGGTGGAGATGATCTCATAGCCCCCTACTGGCCACGTCAGATTTGGTTCCCCCTGCTGCAGCAGCTGGCAGTGGAACCTCCAGTGCTATTGCCCCTGTGTACCAGCTTGCTATCCCTGGAGCAGGGCATTCTGGTCCATCCAGACTTCAAGTCCCTACATCTTCATGCGTGGCTTTGCAGACTTAGCCGTAGCTTATGTCTGGCTGCCAGGAAATTTTCCACTAGGGCTACATATGCCTTGAAGTGGAAGCGCTTCTCCCTATGGGCCGCTGCTTGCCATCTGGATCCCTTCACCTGAATCTGATTTTGGAGTACTTCCTCTCCCTTTCAGATTCCAGCCTGAGGTACTCCTCTCTTAAGGTTCTTCTTTCTGCCATCTCTGCGTACCATGCACTGATTGAGGGCAAATCTGTTGCCCAGCTGGATGTGTCCCATACTTTCTTGAGGGGGATTCTTCATCTGAAACCCCCCATTTGTGACCTGGTCCTCCTGAGGGACCTTCTTTTTATGTTGGAAAAGCTCACTCTGCTTCCCTTTGAGCCAGCCGCCAGTTGCGAGCTGCGTTTTCTGTGGTGGAAAGTGCTTTTTTTAGTTGCTGTCACTTCTGCTTGGAGGATTTCCGAGTTTCAGGCTCTGGTGTGCAAAGAGCTTTATTTGGGTTTTCACAAAGACAGGGTGTGTTTGCGAACTAATCCTAAGTTTCTTCCCAAGGTGGTGCTGAGTTTACCTTGAACCAATCCATCCACCTGCCTGTTTACTTTTCTGAGTACTGTAATCAGGGGAGGGTTTTCTTCCACACTTTGGATGTTCACAGGGTGCTTCAGTATTATTTAGACCGCACCCGGGCTGTTAGGAAAACTGAGCAGTTGTTTATCTCATTTGCCCCTAAGAGAGAAGAGGCTCCTGTTTTGAAGCAGTGTTTGTCTAAATGGTTAGCTAATTGTATTGTTTATTGTTACCAGAAGAATACTAAAAATACCACCAACAGCTTAATCTGGTTCAAGGTCATTTGGCATTCATCTGTATCTGCCTCCCCCGGGTCGTGCCTGAAAATAGGCAGGATTTGTCTAGTGCACTTACCCGGTCAACAAAAGCTAAATAAATAAATAAATAAGTACGATAAGCCCTTGCCTGGGGCAGTAAAAGGCACTGTACCAGAGGTATGGCCACCTTTACAGCCTTTTTCTACAATGTGTCTGCTGTGGACATTTGGGCAGCTGCCACTTGGAGTTCTGTCCACACTTTCTTTAAGCACTACAGTCTGGACATTGCTTCTTAGCGCAGGGCCAATTTCGAACTTGCAGTCCTTCAGGGCCTCCTTTCATGAACTTTGCAACTGCCTGTCTATACCTCCTCCCTGCTGCCATTTGGTCTGTTCCGGTACTGCGTGGGACTCAGTCCTACTAGTGTTGCCTGCTGCAAGAGCTTCATCACAGTAAGATAGTACAGTTACATAAGAACTTACCTAAACTGTAGATCTTAGAGAGAAGCTCTTGCAGCAGGCACTGTTTTCTCTTCCTCCATCCTCCTGTTAGCTCCTGCTACTTTGCGCCTTTTATTCTTTTCCTTGGCTCTGAGGGTGCACCTCTGTTCTCCTCTTCCTTTTGCCACCTGTTTTGGGGTCTCTGGTGGGAGAACTGAGGTGGAGCTGGGGGACCGCCCCTTTATAGGATAGGCAGACGTCAGCATGCTGATGGCGGAGGCAGTCACCCATGGTAGACTGCTAGCTAGAGGTTTTCCATGTGGTCCTGGCACCTGGTGGCTTCAGTCCTACCGGTGTTGCCTGCTGCTTCTCTCGAAGATCTACTGTTATGGTACGTTCTTACGTAACTATACTGTGTCTATCATGTCCCCTCTCGCTCTCCTCTTTTCCAGACTATACCTGTTGAGATCACTCAGTCTCTCCTTGTAGGGCTTCTTGAGCAATCCCAGCACCAATTTAATTGCCCTCTTCTGAACTGCCCCCACCCTGTCTATGTCCTTTCTGAGATGCGGCCTCTGAAACTGGACACTGTACTTCAGGTGGTATCTCACCAGTGATTGATATAGTGGCAACACCACCTCCCTCTTTCTGCTAGAGATACCCCTTCCTATGCACTCCAACATCTCATTATCCCTACCCACTGCTTTGTTACACTGCCCTGCCACTTTGAGGTAATCAGATATGATAATCCCAGTGCCTCTTCCCTGTCTAGTCACTGTGAGTAGCTGTCCCCATCCTGTACACAGCACCTGGGTTCTTATACCCCAGGTGCATGATTTTGCACTTATTTGGCATTGAAGCCCAACTGCCAGGCTTTAACTGCTCATCAAGTTTCTACAGATCCCTGCACATTCTCCCCAACCTCTTCTGAGTGTCCACCCTATTGCAGATTTTGGTATTATCTAAAAAAAAGGCATACCTTCCCTTCCTGTTCCTCAGCAGTGTCATTTGTGAAGACATTGAAGAGGACCTGCCCCAGAACTGAGCCCTGTGGTATGCTGCCGGTCACTCCTGCATCATTCGAATGAGTGCCGTTTACCACTACCCTTTGTCTGCTCTCCAGTAACTAGTTTCTAACCCACTGTAGCACTTTGGATCCTACCTCCAGGCTGCTCAGTTTCTTTATCAGCCTCCTGTGCGGTACAGTGTCTACGGCCTTGCTGAAGTCCAAATAGGCCGTGTCCACTGCCCTTCCTTGACCTCTTTCTTGAGTCACCCAGTCAAAGAAATCCATCAGTTTTGTTTGGCATGGTCTCTCCCCCCCCCCCCCCACCCCATGAATGCATGCTGCCTGTGGTCTAGCAGTCCATTGGATTTAAGATGCTGTACTAGTCTTTCTTTCAGCAGGGTTTCCATTAATTTTCCCACCACTGAAGTAAGACTGACTGGCCTGTAGTTACTTGTCTCCTCCCTGCTGCTGCTGTTATGTAGCAGAACCACATCAGCAATTCTCCAGTCCACCAGGTCCACGCCTCTTTCCACTGAGCTGTTGAACAAGGCTGTCAGTGGGGCAACTAACACCTCCCTGAGTTCCTTTAGAACCCTTACAGGGCTAGAAATTTTTTTTTTAGATTGGCTGTCCAAGGGACAGGTGTAATGTGAATTTTGCCTCAGAGAATTTGTACCTGTCCAGTTTATTTTCAGTTGAGGCATTTAAAGCCTGCCTTAAAACCTATTTATTTAGCCAGGCATTCCTGGACACAGTCTGGTAGTCGAATGTGTCAGCCATTTTAGATTTATAGGGGGTTATTTTTGAAATCCTGCTGATATTAGACCCTCATTTTATTGAGTTTTTAAGTATTTATTGAATGTTTATTTTATGGTATTGTTTTGTTTGATTGTACGACGCCCAGTGCCTCTGGGAGTGGGCGCCTGAAAAATACAATTTGCCTTGCCTATTTTGGCAGTTTTATGGTCTTTTTCTGAATCGGTGCTGGGGGGAGGGGGCTCTGTAATGCAATATTGTCTCACATGAGGCCTCATTCCTTCATATTTTGCCCTGCTGGCTGCTGCACTGCCTGAAATGGACTGCAGACCCTCTGTGCCCCTCTGCTAAGCCCTGCAAAAACTTTAATCACACAGCCCCTAGGTCTCTTAGCCTTGTACTGGGGCTCATCCTGGAATCCTGGGGATAATTGTCACATAATTTATTTTCCTTGGTGGTTGCTGTGCTGCCTTAACTGGTCTATAGTCCACCAACTCCATGCCACTGAAAAGAGCTTTCATTATTCTCCCTTCCTCCCCCATCTGCATGGCCTGGTGCACACCAGCAGCAAGCTGATCCCTGAAGAAGGCCTTATTTTTAATTTTTTGTATTATGCTTTTTACCTCCTGCTGCTGTCCCAGCCCCCCTCTCCTTTAGGCGACCTAAGCCTGTAAACCACTGCTCCTGCTCCCTCCAGGCCCCATCTGCTGTCCTTCTTGGTGCCTTCTCCCCTGACTGACCCAACGTATCCCTTCGTCAGGGAGCTCGCCTCCCATGGTCACTATTAGGAGGAGAGACTTACGTGCACCCAAAGACGCAATCTTCCGTCCTCGCTGGGGGAAGTGAGGGCATAGTAGGGGGCTTTTTCCCGGGCTTCACGGTGGTGGAGAGGTGAACCGCCATCATCCGGGTGGCATGAGCGGCCCTTTTTCCATTTTTGATCCACCCACCTCCCACACAACCTATCGGGGACATCCTGTGGTGGAGGCTTATGGAGGTGCATCTAGGCTACACATCTCCAAGTACATCTCCAGTCCACCACCAGGAGTCACAGGTCTGCCCACCCCCCGGGAGGGAAGCATCCAGTGGATGCTCTTCACTCCCTTCCTGCCGGTCTCCACTCCTGGCAACGCAGGCTCAGGATGCGAACCCAGGTCTCATGCATGGTGAGCGAACCCCTTCTTTTGGTGCCGCAGAGCTGGCAAGAAGGCTTTATTGATCTCCCTCTCCTCATCTGATCAACCTGGCACTGGGAGACTGCTGTGCTGCTGCTATAGACCCCTCCATCAGCACTGCCAGAAATTTACCTTTCTCCACCCTCCCCATCAGCTCAGCCTGTTGCTGGCAGTCTGCTGTGCTGCTGATTCCTGCCTGCTGTGTGCTGCCCTTCCTCCTAGCCCTGAAAAAGGCTTTTTCATGGCTACTTAAACTCTTGCTGTAAAGTTTCTGTAAATGCCTGCCAATCGGATTTAATGACATGTTCCCTGAAGCCTTGACAAGAGCTTTTATTACAAAAAATTGTTTGGGTAAGCACTCACCTTCCACTATTCCTCACCGTCACACTACCACAAATACAACGCAGAGTCTAGTGGGGACAGTGAACTATGCAAAGAAGCATGTGTGCAGTTGCACTTCTTTCTTACAGTGACAGCTCACGCCTTGCTTCCACTCTGGCCCTGTCCACACTACACCGCTCTGGCCCAGTAACGGATGCAGTGCGTGCACACTGCGGTGGTGTCCGTTACGGGATCGGCACCGCCGGTCCACACATCGGGAGATGGGTGACTGTTATGGCGGCGCCCGATACCACAATGCGGCTCACACTGCGATTTGGGCACTGCAGGGGACTGTTGCCACCCATCCACACTACCGCTGGTTACGTTACCAAGGCAGGACCGGTTTCATAACCGTTCTTAAAACCACCTCATATGTGGTTTCAACGACGGTTACGAAAACGCCTTCTGTAACGTTACAGGTGTAAACGCAAACCGTTGCGGTAACGGTTTGGGCACTCTGTAATGTTACAGAGGCGTAGTGTGGACAGGGCCTTAAAGTCCACAGCCCGCCTCCATAAAGGCTTTCACTCTCCAGTTGCCGTCATGTAGGGTTCAGGTTGTACGAGCAGTGCACTACAGCACATTATGATGACTGTGCCTCAGTGCGTCAGTACGCTACCTCACAGGTGGCACCACAGCAGATTTCTCTGCTGGGTCTTACTGCCCTTAAGCACATAAGAACATAGGAAGTGCTGCAGGAGTTGCCTCTCCCAGGGACAGGCACAGATAAGAAAATGTCTGTCTGAGATGAAAAACAGCTGACTGAAACAGGCAGTTGGTTATTTCAAGCCCTGAACCCCTGAGTGTATCCCGTCTAGTCCCATAGCTTTGTCCATATTCAGAGCTGCAGATCCCTTCCAGAATCTTTCTTCTGAAAATGGATTGTGTCCACCTCCCTTCTCCTCCTGTTCTCGCTATTCCCTGGTGGTCCATCCCCTCCTCCTCCTCCACTGTGAAGACTGAGCAGAAATGCATGTTCAGGATGTCTGCATTTTCTTGGTCCTGTTCTGCACAGGCTTCCTCCTCTGCCCTTCTAATCCTTAATAACCCTCTCTTTGCTTTCCTCTTCTCACTTACGTATCTGATGAAAGTCTTATCCCCTCAGTGGCCCCTTTGGTGATTCTTTTCTGTCTGTGCCTTTGCTCCTCTCACTGCCTTGTCTGCCTTCCTCTGCTTTATGAGGTATACCTCCTCCCTCTGTGTTTCCGTATACCTCTTGAATGACAGCCTTGTTTCCTTCACCACCATTGCCACCTTCTTTGAGAAGCATCATGGTCTCTTTTTCCTTCTGCTTTTACTCACTTCCTTCATGTCTGGAGGGAAAGGTATGCCTCTTTGCAGATGATACAAAGATCTGTAACAGAGTTGATACACAAGGTGGGGTAGAAAGAATGAGAAGGGACTTGGCAAGGTTGGAGGAATGGTCAGACATATGGCAACTTGGATTCAGTGCAAAGAAGTGCAAAGTAATGCACCTGGGAAACAAAAACCCAGGAGAAGAGTACACAATAGCAGGGGAGGTACTAACAACAACAGAAATGGAACGGGACTTGGGGTAGTCATATCAAAATGATCTAAAGGTTGGTAAGCAGTGTGAGAAGTCAGTAAGGAGAGCCGGGGGATACTGAGATGCATAGGAAGGGGCATCACAAGTAGAAAAAGGGAAGTGGTTATCCCTCTGTACAGACCCCATCTGGAGTACTGTGTGCAGTTTTGGAGACCTCATCTACGCAAGGACATAGACAGAATGGAAGCAGTCCAGAGGAGGGCAACTAAAATGGTGCAGGGTCTGCATCAGAAATCATATGAAGAGAGACTGAGAGAGCTTAATATGGATACCCTTGATGAATGGAGGGACGGGGGGACATGATAGAAATATTCATGTGCCTCAAGGGAATCAACAAAGTCCAGGAGGGTAGCATCTTTCAGAAAAAGAGATGTGTAAGAACAAGGGGACTCAATTTAAAGATAGAGGGGGGACGGCTCAGGGGTAATGTGAGGAAATTTTTTTTCACACAGAGAGTGGTGGATGCGTGGAACTGCCTTCCTGGGGAGGTTGTTGGGGCTAAAACAGTGGGGGAATTCAAACATGCATGGGACAGACACAAGGCAATTGTAGTAGGGGGTGGCAGGAAGTAGGCTGTTGGTTAACTAGAATCTGCAGCTTATCCAGTAGGTAGGGAAATGGACAGACTGGGTGGGCCAGGTGGTCCTTATCTGCCATCAAACTCTATGTTTCTATGTAGATGTTAGTTGCTTTAGTTAGACCCTCCCTTATTTTTCTCCACCATATCTCCACCCTCCTTGTTAATTTCCCCTTGAAGCAGTTTCTGAGGCAGTCCCTCATGTCTTTAAAATCCACACTCCTACAGCTCAGGGCTCTTGTTCTCATGTGATATAGCCTCTGTTCTTGTGTTAATGTTAAACCACACGGTGTGGTGATCACTCGTACCCAGGGGACTACCCACTGTGATGTCTGCAATGCTGTTTCTGTTTGCTAGCAGCAGGTCCATTACTACCCCATCTCTAGTTGGTTCTGTGACTAGCTGCCTGAGGAAAGCCCCTTGTAGGGAGTCCAGGATGGCCCTACTCCTTGCAGAAGCTGCTGTTGGAAGGCTTCACTCCATGTCTGGCATATTGAAGTTGTCGGTTAGTAGCCTCTCCCTCTTACTGGCTATTTTGATGATGCTTCCCAAGTGCCTTATCCAACTCCCCCCCCTGTGCTGGAGGCCTTTACACTACCCCAGCATGGATAGCAATCCTGGGGCCTTCAGGGTTTTAAATAAGTTGCGAAAAATGATTAGCTGTTTTGTGTGTTAAAGTGCTAATCAACTGTGAAAATGCATAGCACTTGCCTCAATTTGATTAGTAAAATTAAAAATGCTAAAAATGTACTTTTTTAAAACCTGAAATAAAATATTTTATTAAAATTAGCACTGTCTTTGCTTTATCTGTTTTAGTACCTCAACATACGCACACACACACACATACACACACACACAACTCTCATCTCATTGCACCCCCCCCCACCAACCTCAGCACCACCACCCTAGTCACAACTGATGTCCTCTGCCCTGTGCCCTCTGAAATGCAGTGTAGGACTTAACTTTTCCTGCCTTGTGTAATGACCCAGCCACTCATCAAAATATCCCCTAGCCAGTCAGTCTGGTATACTTAGACACACACACACATACACACACGTTTATTTCATGTGTATTTCCCTCTGCATGTGACATGTAACCCCTTCCCCAACACAACAAACAATCCTGCCAGATCAGAATTGCAGACCCCTGTACTGATTTCTTAACTGCATTCTCAGCATGAATGAATACGACTACAGATGAGAACAAGTTACAAGACAGGAGGCAGAGTTTTTGCCCAGGAGTTGCATCATGGGGGTTGGGGGGGGCATTCTAAAGAATTACCTATAAAATACATGGCACATACACACTGGAGTAAACCCCAAGAAAAGTGCACCTACTATTGTTTAGGTTCCTTTAAAACCTTGGCTTTCCTTTCTTCTCTTTGTTTGATCCCTTTTGCTTCTCGGAATGTTATTCCAAGGCTGAAACTCCAGGAAGGACATTAGTGACTGCACCAAAGTAACAGTCAGTAGGTAGGTAGATATTTATTGATCGACTTTTAATCTTTACAATGAAAAAAGTACAATACATTAATAAATATACATAATTATAATCATATACAAATTCTCTCAAAAGTCAATGATTACAGTATTTCCAAGAATACTCATCTCAAAGAACTCATAATTTTGTAGATTGGAGAAATCTATACAGTGAATATAAGACATTAATATCAGTAGTATTAAATAAATAAATAACTAACTCTTCAGAGGGGAGACCAAGGGTGCACAGTATCAGAGCCAGCCACTTTTTCCTTTTGAGCTCGTATTGAGGACAATGTAGTACAATATGCTTCAAATCGTCCTTGTAACCATTTATACATTTGCATTTCGGACTTAAGACCTCCTCCTTGAAACTAACAGTCACTCAGAGTGGGTACATTCCGCTGTATCTCCCTAAACCCTTACAAACACAATTCTGACAGCCAACCTGTACAAGAGAACAGCAGCAGACTCAGCTCTCTGGACTGCATTATTAATTGCATCCAAGATCCAACACAAGACAGGACAACAAGAAGTAGTCAAACGGCTCTCCGTCAGACTGAGCTGAGTGTAGCAGTCAGCCTACCGCTATACTACTGTGTTTGCAATTGCACAACTTAATCACTCACCTTACAAAATGGATGACCTCTGCTGGACTGGCTCCACTGCTAAAGAATATCTTGACAGTGCCGGTCAGACCCGATCGAACTCTAGCTCCTGCTGCTCCACTCCACCAGAGTCCTGGTCCAGCAACTATTGATGGCAGGTATAAATTAATTACTGCCTGGTGCTGTTCTGATATGACCTAGGTGCTAGGCTGCTAGCAGTAAATTAATCATGGCGCCAAAACTGCCCATACTGCTGGGCGCACCAATCACTGCTCTTCAGCTCCTCTTCAGCCACCGCTGCCCCTTCCCACCCACCGATAATACACAGTCACTTGAGGGCCATGCTTGATTAAGGGGGAAAAAAACACGCATGCCAAATTCAGACACAGCAAAGATAGCACATCTGTTTAGATGCACAATATCGTCAGGAACGCACCTAAACAGAAAACTCTGCATTTTTTCCCTTTAGGCATGTTAGCATGGTCACTGGGTGGCACTCTGGAATGCATCGCACTTTTTGAGATGGAAAAGTAAAAATGGATTGCATGAACTGCCGGTTCACATCACAAAGTGCGATGCGATACCGACTATTTAAAACCCTGAGCCTGTCTCCAGTGTGAACCACAGCACCTCCAGTCCTTACCTATCCTTCCATGTGTCTGTACTCCATGGTGTTGATTCCCACCCTCACATTTAAAAAACGCTCAGTGCACCATAACTCCGTAATGGCTACTAAATCCAGGTCAGCCTCCAACATAGTGGCTTCCAGGCCTGGAATTTTGTTTCCAAGACTCCATGCATTGGTGGACATGGCCCTCCACATCATCCTTCCCTCTGCTAGTTGCCCTGCTTTACCCTCCCATTCCTGACTGTGTTTTTCCCTGAAACCTGGTTTTAGCCCCTTTTTCTTCTGCCTTGTCCCGCATCCCTGTCATTCTGCACCCCTGTCCTAGGGAAGTTTTCTCCCCCCCCAGGTCATTTCTCCCTGCTGCTCCATCTCCTGGGGGGGTCGTTGTTGCCTTCCTTTGTTTTTCTGTCTCCCCCTGGCTAGTTTAAATCTCATCCAAGTAGCATTTAAACCTCCCACCAAGGGCTGCGATCCCCTTCCCAGAAGGATGCAGGCCATCTCCCTTATAGAGGCCCATATTCTCCTAGGCTGGGCCTCAGTCTCCAATGTAGCCAAAGCCCACCTCCATGCACCATGCCTTCAACCAGTCATTAAATGCCCTGGTGCAGAGTACTCTTGCATCTCCCTGGCCATACACAGATAACACCTTGGAAACATTATCGTGCATGCTATCTACTTAAGGCCCCTCTCCAACACTGGAACTGGGTGAATGCCTGATATCTGGTAAATGGCCTATGTGGTCCCAGTACTCAAGGGTGGGGTGCCAGGCTGCCCTCCAGTTACCACCCAATCTCTATTCTGTTCCTCTTATCCAAAACGCTTGAGAGGGTTGTAAATGACCAGCTTGTAGACTACCTCAGCCAGCAGGAACTCCAGGCCAAAGAGCAACACAGGTTGAGGAAGAATTTCAGTACCATGACTGCACTCCTGGAGTTTACAGATGCAATACTTTGAGTGCTTGACCCTGGGGAACTGGGTGGATCTATATTCAGATCTCACTAAGGCATTTGACCTTGTCAACCATGCTCTCCTCTGCCAGAAGCTACTCCACCTGGGTCTCACTGATGACACAGTCTGCTGGTTTAAGGACTACCTGTCCTATAGATGCTGGAATACACTATCCAATGACAGGTCAGTCAGTGTAGGGGTCCCCGAAGTATCCACTCTTGGGCCTGTGTTAATCAGTCTCTTCATAAACAACCTACCCATGGCCTGTAAATCAACCAGCATAACTCTGTAAGTAGACAATGCTGTCATTTTTGTAAGTGGCAAAAGCTTGGACAGTTTGAGGGGGAGACAGCAGGATGAATTTACCTCCATCCAGGAATGGTTCACTTTAAATCTCCTTGTAATGAATGAGAGGAAGACTAAATGCATGCTGTTTAGTAATTGCAACGAGATTGATGTCTCTGCTGACTTAAGCATTTCCTCTTCATCTGGGGTTACACTTGAGCAAGTGAAAACTTTCAAGTACCTAAACCTTATCCTTGACAGTGCCATGTCATTTGCAAATCATGTAGACTACCTTGTTAAGGCAGTAAACTCAAGACTTGGATTCCTCTTTAGGCACAGGGGCAACTTCCTACCTGAGATTAAGAAGCTACTGGTGCAGAGCTTTGCTGCAAGCATTATTGACTATGGTGGTGGTATTTGTGGCTCAGCAAATGACAGTGCACTGTCCCAGGTTAGGGGCCTGCTTAATAGGGCCTGCCACTTTGTGCTAAACCTTAAAAATGATACTCTCACTAGTGTCCTGCATGGTAGATTGAACTGGTGAAACCTCAGCTCAAGGGTGCTCTATCACACTTTGGTCATAGGCCATAAAGCACAGTGAGGCCTGCTGTCCCTGCATCTACAGTCTGTATTCTGTTATGTGGACGATAGGTATAGCACCAAGGGCATGGTATGTCACTCTCTACTGCTACCGCGCATGAGAACTGTATCGGGACAAAACTGCTTCTCATATTGTTTTGCAAAACACTGGAATGAACTGACAGACACATTAAGAGACTGCCACTCACCTGAATCGCTAAAAAGCTCAGCTGTTGTCTATGCACACTCCCTCAGGGACATGCAGTTGCTACTGCTGAATATCTGTTGTAATCTGACAATGTATTATTTGTATACTGCTTGCTTGAATATAATATACTTCATTGAATTTATCCATACAAACATAACAATACAGAACAAACAACAATGACACACTACAAAGGTTTCATCACAAATTCCTCTCCCCTCCCCCAGAGAGCAGTATACCCAAGTGATTTTCTCAGCAAATACAGTGATAATCGTACAAAGAAGTTTACATCTTAGTTATGATTACCCAACCACATGCAATAATTATCTCTATCCTACTGCCTACTAATTCAGTAAGTTACTATAACCCCACTTATATAGGCTGTTGTCACACAATCCTTTTACATAATAAGGTATGCAGAGATTCCCATCTCCTGTTATACACCTTATAATAATGTTAGGTGTTTGCGATGATTTTCTGTGCATTCAGTGCAAAGAGAATTTCCCTATGCCATTCAGCCCTCGTGGGGAAATCCTCATCTAACCAGTGCCTCAGGATTAGTAGTTTGGTAATGACGGAGATTAAGGCTATATGACCTTTCGTGGGACTGAAGAACCTGTCTTGGTAAAGCCCCAAGATGCAAATCTCAGGCATGAAGGCATCTTGCAGGCCCAGGAACGGGTCAAAATTACCTCTGATGTCCATCCAGAAGGGCTTCACTTTATCACATTCCCCAAAGGATATGCAGCAAGGTTCCTTCAGCAACGTTGCATCTGGTGCATATCCCTGTTTCATATTTGCGCATTGTAAATAACTTGCTGGGTATAAAATAAATATTCTACAAGATCTTGAATTGTTGCAAGCGCAGTCTGTGCTTCTTCAAGTATTTGTACAAGTCCCTCCAGATTCCCTTCCACTCATCCTCCTACAGCTGTAACTGAAGTACATTCAACCAGTACTTACATTTGCTATTCAACCTCCTGGAGTGCATCTCCTGAAAGATCAGATATAGGCAGGAGAGCGAGTGGGTCATCTGGGATATGGAAATTAACTTTGCCAGCACCAAGCCACTTTGCTTGGTCCATGGAGGGGGACCCAGGAATGTCAAGACACTGCTTTATCTGCATATATTTAAAGCTGGTGTTGTCTGGGGCTTGATGCTGCATTTGAAAGACTCAAAAGGGTAAACAGATATCTCCCAGCAACAAGTGCTGGATTGAGGGCAAGTGGAGACCTAGCCAGAATAGGTTACCTAGCGATCTGGTGAGGTGTGGGTTGCCAAAGATCAGTTGTGCCACTTCTTTGTCTAAACTAATCTTGATTACCTCACACATCTGCTGATGTGCTTTTAGGGACCACAACACAGGCTTATTTCAAAGCTGTCTGGGTAGGTGTGCCAGGGACCAGAATAGCAAAGCCTGGGGCTTGATACCTGCCTGACTGCAGAGTTTCTCTTCATTTTGTAGCCACTGTGGCTTGCATTCAGTGAGCTCAGTATTACACAGGCAACAGTGCAGTACAAAACCTATAGAAATACAAATCAGTTCATCAAGTAAACACTAGTACCATTATGGAACTGTGGAACATACATGAAGCAAGATTGCCAATCCAGAAGATAAAAGTTAATGAAGATGTACAATAACTAGTTCTCTTTGAGGATACCACATCTAATATGGGTTGTCTCTGAGACAGACAAATATTTGAAGAAGGGGCCCCATTGAATCTCAGATGCTTCTGTTCCACCTTTCACTTCATAGGTGTAGCGTTCCAGAGGAGGGAAAGAACAAACAAAAACAAGGAGGTCTCCAATTCTGTGTGCAAAACATCAGTCTGTTGTACCCATTCCATTCCAGTGGAAGGGTCCTGACCAACAGTTCTTTCCATGTGTGCACGGGTCTCAAGGCAGAAGGTCATCGAGACAATCATTAAGAGAAAAAGATACAGGAAACCAGTCTGGTTGTCTAAGAAGGGCAGGGAGGCAGTGAGGCCCCCCCCCCAAAAAAAAGAGTTTAATCAAATACAAGGAGAAGCAGGGTGATGAAAAATAGCGTGAGTACCAGGAGAAATCAAGGGAGGCCAAGAGGCAGACAGGAACGCAAAAACAGAAATAGAGCTGCATATTTGCGGAGGGGTTCAAGGGTGGGGAAAAACAGATTTTCAGATATAGTATAGAAAAAAGAAAGATGGGAGGTGGAATTGTTAGGCTGACATGGGGGAGCAGGGTAATAGAGGATGACATGCAGAAGGCAACAGTTCTTAATGACTACCTCTGCTCAGTTTTCACAGTGGAGGTTAGCGGAACTTTGCGGGAAAGCAGCATAAAGGCTACTGATAGGGGGATCCCAGAAAAGAGGCATAAGGTATTTACAAGTGGAAGGGTCAGAAAAGGGCTGGCAGTCCTGAAGATAGATAAGACCCCAGTGTCATCGAGACATAGGTCAGGAAGCATAGGAAAACCAGGAGTAGTTATGAACTGTGGGTAAACTGATGGAGACACTAGTCAAATTCACAAGTAGCATTTTATTATTTCCGATAACAATAAAAATAACAATAAAACAAAAAAATTGTATAGAATGTTTTTTAAACATAGGCAGTTCAAACAAAACAGAGTTCTTCTTCTAAGGGTATCTCTAATTCTAAATTTCAGTCTCTCTCCCCCTCTCCAACAAAAGATTGCTCTACTGTTATAATGCTTTTTCCTGGCAATTAACTTCTTCATCCTGATCTCATTAACAGACATCCTGTTTCTCACAAAATGTATCACAACTTTGTCAGTTTACTTGCAGGTGCAACAAAACAGAACACGGTGTCCCATAACTAATCTCCTGTTGACAACTCTGCAAATGAGCTAGTGTTGCATCTCAAGGTTACCCTTCTAAGTTCCAACTAGCTTTTTGCAATCAATTCAACAATATAACTGTATACATTGGCAAATAAAGGGACCCCAGTTTTACACAAAGATTCACATATATTTTATAACCGTAGATATGCAAGGGGAAGAAAAGATAGAAACAGCAAGAAGCAGCAAGTGAAGACAGAGACATAGTGGGAGGTGGAGAATCACGAGACCATCAGAGTGATCAGTTCCTAGGGCTCACCAATTTGATTGTGCAATCAGACAAGAGACAGAAAAGGAGAGGATAGAACTGATCCTTGCATTTAACTCTTTCTATGTAACAAATGGGACAGGCCTTATTCAACCATGTCACACCCAGGACTAGATGGGATGCATCCAGGGGTGCTCAGGGAACAAGCATCGGAGTGGACTGAATCCATGGCAAATCTATCCAAAAGCTCAGTTCAGTCAGGGGTGGTTCTGAAAGATTGGAGGGTAGTGGATGCAGTTTCTCTCCATAAAGGTGTCAGGCTTACCTCGGTTGTGGGTAAATTGATGGAGACACTAGTCAGAGATGACCTAGTGGACTACCTGGAAAGCAATGGGCTTGTGGCAGGGAGTCTTGTCAGACCAACATGATAGTTTTCTTTGACTGGGTAACTAGCGCAGTAGATAAGAGGCATGCGGTAGATATACTTCACTGCGACTTTATCAAGGCATTTGACTCGGTACCACGCAGAAGGTTTCCAAAGAAGCCAGAGGATCTAGGTGCAACAAAGGACATTGTTAGATGGGTAAGTATTTGGTTAAATGGGAGCCAGCAGAGGGTAGTGGTAAATGGGGTCAAATCCAGGGAGAAAGAGGTATACAGGTGGTGCCACAGGGTTCAGTCCTGGATCTGGTCCTCTTCAATATGTTTGTCAGCAATGTAGGAGAAGGAATTCAGGGCAAGATATGTCTCAGATGACATTAAGCTCTGTAGTAGGGTCAAGAGGAGAGGGTAAGGGGGTTGCAGATGGACCTGCAAAGAGGTTGGAGAGGTGGTCCAAGGCTTTGCAGTTGAAATGTAACAACAAAAGTAATGCACATAGGGAAGAAGAACTCCAGAATGGAATATTGGATGGGAGAGGTTAAGCTGGGTACTGCTACTGAGGAGAGGAACCTGGGGTCATCAAAAGTGACTCCCTTAAACAGGCTAGCCAATGTAGCAAGGCCTCTGCAGCTAGGCAACCAGGATGTTGAGGTGTATTGGAAGGGGTTTTGATAGCAGGAGGAAAGACTACTCAGTCAGCATACAAGAACACTCCCTGGGGACAGCGTGGACCGCGAGGCACTAGGAGGCCTCCCGGGACCCCCATCCCCAGCAGACTACTCAGCCAGCCAGCACACAAGAACACTCCTGGGGACAGCGTGGACTGCAAGGTGCTAAGAGGCCTCTCGGGACCCCCATCCCCAGTAGACTACTCAGCCAGCACACAAGAACACTCCCTGGGGACAGCGTGGACCGCGAGGTGCTAAGAGGCCTCTTGGGAACCCCATCCCCAGCAGACTACTCAGCCATCACACAGGAACATTCCTGGGGACAGCGTGGACCATGAGGCACTAAGAGGTAATCCCTCCAGCCTCCCTGCTCAGCCTGCTTGCTGTTGGGGGTTTCCTTCTACTTTTTACGTCCTCCGAAACTGACTGATAGAATTTGCAGGAGGGGATTTGTGACTCTTTGGACTGGTTCCTGTGTCTCTCGCTAGGGTGCCTTAAGGTCCCCGTGTTTTTCCCTGCCTCAGGCTCACAGGAGTCCCTGCGGTGCTTTAAGGCTCAGCAGCCGCTTACTGGGGATTACGTGTTTCTGCATGTGTATCCAAGCCTCCTACATGGTGTTTGTACCATTTGGGATTGTTTGCAAACTTCAGGAGGGCTGGGTGGTTGTCTAACTGCATTTTTCACTGTCTTAATGCACCAGTTTCAGGACTTTACAGCACTAGTTGCAGCCTACTGTTTGTCTCCTCTCTGCTGCTGTTTGTTTACTTTAGTTCTTACTCAGTACTGTTTACTGCCTTGTTCTGGTTTTGTGCTTACCGTGTGGATTGCAGCAGTGCTTCCCTGGGATTCCGCCTAAGGCCCTCCATCTCAACTGGCGTTTTTACTGGTGTTTTCCCTGAGCTCCATTGTGGCCTCCTGGCCGGCTGTCCTCATTTGTGCATGCGCTGTAGAAGGGCAAGGTCCAGCTAGTGCTCCAACAGTCTGCCCATGCGCAGTACAAGCCAGGTCTCTGAAACTAGCCCAACTGCCCTCCCACTGCATACTAATTATCCCTTTGTTCTCCTTGCATTTACAGGCCTCTCAGGACCCCCATCCCCAGCAGACTACTCAGCCAGCACACAAGAACACACCCTAGGGACAACATGGACCATGAGGCGCTAAGAGATATTCCCTTCAGTCTCCCTGCTCAGCCTGCTTGCTGTGGGGTGTTAGCCCATCGACGCTATCTTGCCCTGCTCAGGGTAATCTCCTTACTCCTCATACTGTCCAGTTATATCCATCCCAACCCTGGCCCTATCTCCACCAGCCTGCCACGGACCCACCCTGCTTCTGGTCTACGCATAGCCTCCAAGAATATCTGTATCCTCCTGAAGAAATCTGCAGCCCTTCAGTGCTGGATAGTACAGCACCAGCCCGACATTCTAGTGCTGGTGGAAACCTGACTGTCTAAGTCAACTCCTGACTCTTTCATTACCTTCCTGGGTACTCTTTGTTCAGGAAGGATAGAGTGGGTAAGCGTGGTGGTGGGTGTGCCTTCTACATGCATGACATCTTGCTAGGCCATACCCTCCCACCCCCACAACTGGATTACAGTGCTCAAGCTGTCTCTCTCTCTCTCTCTCTCAAAATCACTCCTGACCCCTCTAGGGCCCCTCTTATTATCGTAGTGGCCTACATTCTGCCTCGGAAACAAACCCCAGCTATTCTCTCACTCTCAGAATACCTCTCCAACCTACCGCATAAGGCTTGAGCAGATCCTTTTAGGGGACCTCAATACAAACTGGCTTGCCAGCTCGGCAGCCCAAGCCAAGGACACCTTTGCAGCCCTTGACCTAACTCAATTAGTTACCCAGCCAACCAGGCACAACTCCTCCAATGGCACTCAAACCCTTTTGGACATTGTCCTCTCCACCCCCCCATAAAATTGTAGACATCGCTGTCCTCCCTAACTCTCTAAGCGATCATTCCCTGGTACTCTTCACATGGTCCTGTCTTCTACCCAAGTCTATGCCTAAAGTGGTTTTATGTCAGTGCCTCCACCCCAGAAATCTCAATAAACTCAGGCAGCACTTTGCCCTCTGGGACTGGTCCCTTATAAACCTTGCCCCAAGCATTGACGCTGAGCTTGACTACTTTTCTCGCTCCTTTTACATGGCCTGTGACATCTTCGCTCCTCTCGCCAAGACCCAAACCAAGAACCACAATGTACCATGGGTCACCCCATCTCTCCTTCAACAACTGAGGCACAGAGATAACCTGTGGCACAGAGCCATCAATTCTGGTAAACTGGCAGATAGACAGGCCTACAATGCTGAGCGCAGCAGGTGTACCTGGGCCGTTCGCAAGGCCAAAACAGAATATTACAGATCAACTCTTGTCTCCTCCTGGGGGTCTGCCCGTAGGTTTTGGGAGAATGTAAAAGAACTGAATAGGAAGTCGTGCTCCCCTCCCCATCTCAACTTAACATCAATGGTACCATCTCCACTGACCCCCAAAGCATCGCTGACTGCCTCAACACCACCTTCTCTGACCTCAGTACAGCCCTCCCTAGCAATTTCTTTACCCAATTTCTCCTTCCAGCTGCCTACCCTCCTTTACCCCCTACTTTCTACCTGCACACCATCACTCCACAGGAAGCCAGACCATAGCTGACTAAAGCCCTTAATGGCACCAGCCCCAGTAACGACCCTTTAGATATAAGGCTTCTTTGCCTGGTCCTAGATGTAGTGCTCGCTCCGCTCACAAACCTGCTCAATCACTCTCTATGTCTTGGACAGTTTCCCCTCACCTGGAAAACAACAGTCATTACACCCATACTTAAAGGTGGGGATAGCTCCTCCCCTGGTAATTATCGGACAATTTCTATTCTCCCCCCACTCTCCAAAGCCTTGGAAAAAATAGTGGCAGACCAACTTACCGATTACCTGGCCACCCACGATCTGCTGTGCAGGGAGCAGCATGGCTTCCGCTCGGGCTACAACATCAATCCAGCACTTCTGGAGTTCTCTAACTTCCTACACTCTGCCCTTGACAAAGGCCACCTTGCTGGCATGGTCTTTATCGGCCTCTCCAAGGCCTTTGATATGGTCAGCCACTCCCTCCTGCCTGACACTCTCCTATGACTCGGCTTCTCCCAAGGGCCCCTTTCCTGGTTCACTAGCTACCTTTCCTCCAGATCCCAATGTGTCAAAATTCACAACACCCTCTCCAGCACTCACATCACCCGCTCTGGCGTCCCACAGGGCTCCATCCTGGATCCGCTTCTTTTTAGTTTGTACCTCAATGCTCTACCCAGCTCATGCCCTGGCAAGGTTCTTCTCTGTGCAGACGACGCTGTCCTCTTTGCTTCATACCCGACCCCCACCTCCCTTCAGATCTCCCTCCAGCACTCCTTCAACCAGACTGAGCATTGGTTCATGGACTGCAGACTGGTCATTAACCTAAAAAAAACCTAAAACTGTGTTATTCGCCCATCACCAAAGCAAGTCCAGGGACTGCCCCTCCAGATACTTTCCAGCTGTCTCCACCCCCTTGAGCAAGTCTCATCCTACAAATACCTGAGCATCACTTTTGACCCTGCCCTTACCTGTTACTCCCACATCAGTACCCTCTCATCTGCCACCAATGCACAAATCGGCCTTCTTTACCGCTATAAGGACTGCTTGCTGCCTGAAGCCCTCCGGCTGGCCATCACCTCCTCAGTCCTGTCCCTAGTTGACTACAGCCTTCCTATCTATGCAGCCGTGGACAACACTGCTCTCAACAAGATCCAGATGTCCACTAATTAGGCCTGCAGATTCCTGACCGGCGCTGATAGGTGCTTTCATACTTGTACACTCCACTCCGTTGCTAATGTGTTCAGTGTCGAGGAGAGGCTCCTTTATCAATCCTGTATCCTGACTAAAAAAATACTCCTCGGTCCTTCCCCTCCTGGGGTGACCTCATCTCTCCACCCAACTACCCCCTCTGTCTCCACACGCAGTGCCTCCAAGTCCACTGTCTTGGTCCCAAGGGTTAGGACCTCACTTGCCCAAAGATCTTTCTATTACAGGGCCCCATCCTGGTTCAACTCCTGCCCCGCCACTATTACCAGCCTCACAAAAATCGGCCCTTTTAAAGTAGCTCTCAGGAACCACATTTTCTCCACCCACAGTTGTATGTGCACACAATGGTGAGCTCTCAGGCCCCGTGGTGCCTCCCACCCACCTGTTTGGCCCAAATACAGTTTCTCCTCCTGTGACGAAGTCTCACTTTTGACTGCATCCACCTCATCATATCTAGACACTGCTTGTTTTACTATGAAAAATTGCCTAGCTACCACAATGTATAGGCCTATAACTTCAACTGTGATTAATTGTTGATTCTATGTCAAACTCCTGATTGCACCCTGCTGTCATTTGTATTTAACTCGTTGATATGTATTTGTCCTGAACGTCTCTGTTTACCTGATGTGGAGCCTTTGGAAATGAGTCCCTGACTCAAAGGGTTGTAATTCTGATGTGAAAATAAATAAATAAATAAAAGAGGAATTAATACCTCATTTTAGATCACTGTTAAGGCCACACCTGGACTACTGTGCCCAGTTCTGGATTTATTACCTAAGGAAAGACAGGGACAGGCTGGAAATAGTGCAGCATAGAGCAACAGAAATGATTTATGGTCTGCAAGACAGTTTCATTGAGGATAACTGAACACATAATTGCTGATATCCAAAAGGTGGGGGGTGATGTGATAGAGACCTTCGAGTTCCTGAAAGGAATGAACATGGTAAACTGCAAGGAACTATTAACCAGGAATAATGAATATACTGTAGAACATTGGGGCTTGAGTGGATTCTTAATAATGACCCCAGGGGTAGCAGTAAGGCAGGAAATGATGGGCTGGTGGTGGCGACAAATAACCCTGGATAGAAACAAAGTTTCGGGGTAGGATAGTGCATTATGGGCAAACTGGATGGACCAGTGGTCATTTTCTGCTACCATTTTTTTTCCCATCGTACTTCCCCCTCCCCTGCTCAGTGGTAGTACTTAGAATTTATTCCATCATTAAGTTATCCGTCCTACTTTTTTAAAAATCAGTTTGGACTATCGATTATATATTGAAGTATGTAGTTTTAAAGGTACCTGGTTTAATTTGTTTCAGGTGATCCCTAAGTATCCTGTTTTCCTTGAGTATTACTCACATTTGTTTTTGAAGAACATTATCATTCATGACATCAACCATTAAAAACAAATCCTCTGTGCTTCTAGTTTCTAGGTCCGTTGAACTTGTGTGTTCTGATGTTGTGCTATAATCCAGTTCCCTAAGGCCACTTATATCATTTTAGTTGTTTTACACTGGATTCGCTCAAATACAGTATGTTTGTCTTTTGCACGAGAGGGAGCCTAGAATTGGCAGGAGTAATCACAGTGTGGTCAGATTAAAGCAGAAGAGCAGGGTAGCGGTGAAAACATTCCCTGCCTTACAGAAGGTGACTCTTCGGTCCCAGGAAACTACTGCCTATATCTCCTGCTGTCAGCCTTTGCCAAATTCCAGGAGCACCCAGTTCTCATCAAACAATCCCCTTTTCTGAACTCCTCCCCTTTCCTCACACTATTCTAGTCTGGCTTCAGAAAATCCTACTCATCAGTTTCCTTCCTCCTCAAATTCACTGACTCTGTCATTAAGGGGAAGGGTCAGGGCCTGACTACCTCTGCTATCTTGGTCAACCTAGGCCACTGTCATCTGCTTGATTCTCCTGGACAAACCTGTATGTACTGGACTGTCTGAACCTTTGGTTAAATAATTTGGCTCTTACCTGGAAACACAAGTGGTCTGCATATGGAATCCCTCCCTCCTGCTCCCTATCAGATCAGGCATCCCCCTAAGGCTTTGTCATTGTTCCTAAAAGGAAGGGCTGGTAAGCAAACCTTATTCCCAAATGTGATGTTGCTAGTATTATGCTGGACAAAAACAGCAAAAGAACAGTGCACGCACCACATTTGTTAGACCATTTTTTATAGGTGCAGAGGGAATGTTGATCAACTACCCCTACATATTGCCTCTGTATAAGGCTTCCTCAGCATCTCATATAGATGTGATACATAGGGGTAGTTGGTCGGCATCCCCTTTGCACCTACAGTGGTAGTCATAAAAATGTTGCTCAGTACTGAGGTATACCTGGGTATACTGAGGCTAAACTGCATTGATTGTAATGTGATTCTGCCTCAGTATACCCAGGTATAACTCAATGCTGGCTTTTGTATGACTACCACTGTATAATAAATATTTATTTGTATTTTATTTTAGTCTTTGGTAACTGGATAAGGCCCACTAGGCACAAGTGCCTGTTTTCAGGGGCGACCTGGGAGCACTGGGCGGTTAAGTGACTTGCTCAGAGTCACACAGTATGCAAGTGGAGGTTGTGAGAATCAAACTCAGGTCTAGTCTGCTGGATGTACTAAGCTTGTTCACACTTCGTTCCTCTAACCTCTAGGCTATACTGCCAGCAAATAGATTAACAGATGTTGTTTGTGCACTGTTTTGTTGTTTTGTCATTGTTCCTATCATGTTAAACTGTTGTACTCAAAGTGTGTGTCCCCTCATACACATGTACACAGATAACAGTGTTTTTTTATCTCTGACTCTTCTATCACTGGTCTGACTGCTCAGCTTCTGTGGGATTTTATCAGCATTCTACTCTGTTCTGTTCTCATCATCTTACACATAATGCCAAAAAAACACTCAGTGACCTTTCTTACTAGGTAGTGGCTGACCAAGTTCCAGTCTAAACATGGTGCAGTTTACAAGACCAAAATCTGTGTCCCACTCCCTGTTCATCGAGAGATAACTTTTGAGATGATTCTCACTGTTTTTGATCTTTTTTGATGTTTGGAAGTTATGAACAGCACTGCAGTATCTCCTTCGACTTTAACTGGTAATGTGTTAGAAACAGAGACTTTGACGGCAGATAAGGACTGCTTGGCCCACCTAGTCTGTACATTTCCCTACCTAATGGATAAGCTGCAGATCCTAGTTAACCAACGGCTTACTTCCTCCTACCTCCAACCCCTAGAATTGCCTTATGTCTGTTCCATGCATTCTTGAATTCTGTCACTATTTTTGACCCCCACGACCTCCTCAGGAAGGCCGTTCCATGCAGCCACAACCCTCTAAGTCGTCCCCACTCTGTCTTCAAACTGTGCCCCCTTGTTCTTGCACATCTCTTTTTCTGAAAGATGCTACCCTCTTGGACTTTGTTGATTCCCTTGAGGTACTTGAAAGTTTCTATCATGTCCTCTCTCTCCCTCCTTTTCTCAAGGATATACATATTAAGTTCCTTTAGTCTCTCTTCGTATGGCTTCTGGTGCAGACCCTGCACCATTTTAGTTGCCCTCCTCTGGACAGCCTCCATCCTGTCTATGTCCTTGCGGAGATGGGGGTCTCCAGAACTGCACACAGTACTCCAGATGAGGTCTCACCAACTGTCAGTACAGAGGGATAACAACTTCCTGTTTTCTACTGGTGATGCCCCTCTCTATGCATCCCAGTATCCTCCCAGCCCTCCTTACTGCCTTCTCACATTGCTGCCCACCTTTAGGTCATCTGATATGACCACCCCCAGGTCCCTATCCATTTTTGTTGTTGTTAGTATCTCACCCCCCATTGTGTACTCTTCCCCTGGGTTTTTGTTTCCCAGGTGCATTACTTTGCACTTCTTGCATTGAATCTAAGCTGCCATACATTTGATCATTCTTCCAACCTTGCCAAGTCCCTTCTCATCCTTTCCATCCCACATTGTGTAGCAACCCTGTTGCAGATCTTTGTGGGGTCTGCAAAGAGACACACTTTTCCTTCTGCAATGTCACTTATAAAGACATTAAAGAGGACCAGTCCCAGTACTGAACCCTGTGGTACCCTATTAGTAACCCCCCTTTCTTCAGAGTGGACTCCATTTACTATTACCCTCTGCGTCCTGTTGTCCAGCCAGTTTTTTACCCAAGCTACCACCTTGGGACTCACTACAAGGCTGGCTAACTTGTTTATTAATCTTTTGTGTGGGACTGTGTCAAATGCCTTGCTAAAGTCTAGGTAGGCCATGTCCACAGCCCCTCCCTGGTCTACTACTGTGGAGCTGAGGATTTTGTCTCTATATGCCTGTGATTGTATTTTTATGTTAGCAAAAAAACACTAATATATATTGAATAACAGAGTATACTGGCATCAAGAAGTCTATCCAGGTCAAAAGCCACAAGTCCGGAGCGTGAGTCACACTTATGATCTCGTTAGACTCTAAGAAACCAATATGTTTGAGTACATAATCCTTTACCATGGTCTTTTATGTATGTGATATAGGGTAGACAAACTTTAACTTTTGCTAGAGAATTCAAACATTTTTAGCAGTGAATGAGTAAATGATGGCTTATTGACTTTCAATAGCTGCACTGTAATAGCACCAGAACATTTTAGTAATTTTTAAAAGTAGTCCCTTATTACTTTAAATTTCTGAAGTGTTTTCTTTGTGCTCATTACATGATTTTATACCTAACGGTAATAGGTGTGATGTGAAAAGCTGCGCTTTAACTGGAAGCAGACGTATCTAGTTATGTTCCTCCCACCACATCAGCATGTGACCGCACTCACTGTTACATCATAAGCCTTGCTGCCTGCTTGGTAACATGTGTCACAAGTTGCCATTCACGTAGCAGGAGACTGTCTCTTCTTTGTTACTAGTGATGTCACAATGCTGATAATGTGTAGGGAGGAACAGAACTATTTCAACCTTCATGTAGTTTTCTTTTTCACACATGACACTTAGTACCATCAGGCAGAACATCTTCTAATTAGCAAAACAGAAAAAAAAACTTCAGATATAAGAAGAAACAACTGACTACTTCTGAAAGTTACTATTAATTACAAGCAGTACACAAGCTCTTGGTTTGACAGTATAGCTGAGTGTCATTGGAGGTGTGTGTTTGTGTGTATACATATATATATCAGTATACATCTGACACATGGGAAGTTGCATCATAGCGAGAGGAAGTGCAGGTAAACTAGAAAGCAGAACTGTTTCTGAACGATGCTTCAGAGCTATGCATTTCACTGTGTTTTAGTGGAGTTTCTTTCAATGTGTGTGAGTACCATGTCATTATGTTTTGTTTTTCAAACAAGCATTATGTGGTGTGGAATTAATTTATGTGTTTATTTAAAATTTGATAACCAGGAAAGGCACACTGATCTGAGGCTTATTACCAGGTGTGACCGGGGAAAGAGAAAACAAAAACAAACAAAGGGAAAAAATCACATAATGACAATAATCAAGTGCAGTAAACAGACAAAACAAAGATTACACATGGCAATATTAAGTGTTAACACAGTTGTACAAGACCATTAAGAGGCAGAAAGGCTCAGTAGGTAGCAGGACAGTAGCAAGCAGCAACAGGTGTGAGTCTGAGCAGGCGCTTAAGGACAGGGAGCGGGGGGTGGATTAGATGAATGGTAGAGGAGAGCACATTTATAAGGTTAATAAGGTTAATGTATTATTTTTATTGAAGGGCTGTGTGTTTGTGTAACCCCCAGGGGGTGCTATCTTAAGGGCTACTACCCCTGCCTGCCTTAACTGTAACAGGGTGAGTGGCCCAGATCCGTTGGCGGGTACCTCCACCCAGAGGTCGGGGTTAGAATAGTCGAGGTTGACTTGGTCACAGCCCTCTGCGTTGCTGCAACCCCCCTTTCTTCCCACTAGTGGCCCACACAGTTCAGTTACAGTGTCCTTACCATAGACCCTTACCCCCTGGCTTGAACCACTCAGCTCACTCCAGGGACCCCCTGAAAAGTAAGGTACAGTTACACAATATTCACTGTGCAGTATTTCACCATTAATACACAAACTAGCCAGTGTACTTTTGCAAAACAAGCAATTTGATTTATTTAAGGGGAGATAGCAAGGACCGGGGGGAATCAGGGTGATTGGCTTATCACTACAATATATGAGTATCTACCTAGGGCTCTGTGCACAGGCCTAACCTATAAGTTACTGTCTATGGGTACCCAAGCCCTAAAGGCTAGTTTCTCGATGCAGCTGGTTGGGGCCCTGACACAAATGAGCATTTAATTCCTATGAAGATTAGATGAAGCCGGCAGGCTCAGTTAGTGTAGTCGGCAAAGTAACCAGGAGATCTTGCCCTTGCTGGGAACATTTAACAGGGAGCTATCCTGATTTAGTACTCACGACTCCAGAAGGAAAAGCTCTCTCACACCACTCGCAGGACTGAGCCTGAACTTCAGACACTTCTCCACACATTTATATGAAAAGCAACAGATGGGTACCATACCAGGCAGCTGCTCCTAGGGCCTGACCGAACTCACAGCTAATCGGGGAGTGAACGTAGCTTCACTTTTTCCTGACAGACCGAGCTCCATTCAGCAGATTCTCCAGTCCTCTACAGGGTGAGCCTGGTAGGTAGCTGCACTCCTGCACAGCCTCCTCTGACAGCTACCCAGCGGATTTAGTCCGATACTCGCCAGCGACTGAGCCGCCCGAATCTGGCGGTCCACACACGCGCTTCCCGCTCGAAAACTCAACGGCGCAGGAGCCCAGAGCTCCTTTCTCACTCACAGCCACAACGTCGCTGCCCTTTGGCAGTGAGGGCAAGTCTCTCCATTCAGGCGCCACCCGATCCCATAGGTGAGCTGCAGATGCCAATCACTTGATACTGCCCCTATTGGTGCAAACAAGGAGCCATAATCCAGACTTTACTTCCCAGAATTACTAGCTGAGTCTCCATTGGTCAGCAGGCTCCATTGAGAGTCCCGATCCTGGTTGGTCACCAGTTACTCCATTTCAATCACCCCTGTTACCCTATTGGCCCAGCTCAGCTGTCCAGGTCCAAAATGGAGGGGCCAAGTACACAAAGTCCCAGCTGCAATGAAAGCAGATTAGACAACTGTAATTTCACTAATACTTTAAAGGATTATAGCAAAACAGTCACATCTGTCAGAATGGCTCCCTTTGCACTTTTCAGCCACTACAGGATGGGGCGATTACACTGCAGCTCAGGCAGGATTCAAACAGGGAAACACCAGTCCCCCCCCAATACCAGCCCGCTGAAGCCTGCGAGCAGGCAGCCCTTAAAGAGAGAGTACTGGAGGCTTTAAAAGCACTCACAACGCCCGCATTTTGGCGCCATAGCGCCAGACACCAGTTAGGTAGGGAGCATTTAGGCAAGCTCCGGGAAGGCTTTTAGGAACCCCATTTGTAAGGGGGTTACATTTGTATTATGGTGTATTATATATATTCCTTTTTGAGGTCATATCACTTTAATTGTAAGCTTTTTTAAGGGCATGCAGTGTGAGTAGACCATCCTCCGGATGACGCACAGTGTGCAAAACTAGTAGAGGTTTGTTCCCTGTACTGCTGGGCGGCTGTGCAATTCTTATGCACTGATTAAATCTACACAATTGATTATACCTGCGGTGCCTTTGCTACCTTTTTTCCCAATCCCAGGCATAGAACTCTAGCTTGCTAGCTAGCTATATACATTTTTATCTTGCTAGCAGGGCAAGTCTTCTGTTTATCTTGCTAGTGGGGTATGTCACTAGCACAAGCTCTGCCTCACTGTTCTCCCTCACAGTGCTCTAAACTGTGAGTCAGTGTGACCATAGTACTCACAGAACTGTGCAGCACCTGTGGTTATCTTTCTCAGTCTCTTCTCAAAGTACAAATTTTAAAACTCAGGCAGGACCACCTGCGGAGCTGCTCCGGTCCGCCTTGCCGTTCACAGCATAGCATTTCCCTCAGGCAGGACCACGCATGGAGCTGCTCCAGACCACCCTGCCATTCATAGCACAGCACAGCATTTCCCTCGGGTAGGACCACCTGTGGAGCTGCTCCGGTCCACCCTGCCATTCACAGCACAGCATTTCCCTCAGGCAGGACCACCTGTGGAGCTGCTTCAGTCCTCCCTGTCGTTCACAGCAGATCATTTCCCTTGGGCAGGACCACCCGCGAAGCTGCTCCAGTCCACCCTGCCGTTCACAGCACAGGTACGCCGCACTCATCCTCCTTTGTCTGGAATCTCAAACTTGGTGCCTTTTTTTGCCTCGGCTACCAGGTTACTGTCGGAGGCTTGTTTGGTAGTGATTCAGGCTGATAGTGATCATTTACTGCTCTGCTGATTTGTAACTCTGGATGCATTTAGCCTGGGAACTTAATGTTAGTTATTTTCAAACTAGCTGGTGATTTTATGATTTAATTCCAGCCTCTGGGGAGCTGCGGCAATTCTTTAAAGTCGGCTAATCCTGCCCAGCTAATGTAATCCATGCTTAGACTGATAATTCCTCTACCGACTCCCTGCTTTTAAAGCGGAGCATTAGCGGAGCAAATGGAGCAGAAGTGTTTTTCACCTCGGAGCCACCAGCTGGAATCTTGACTGCATCGGATTTTACAGGCAGCCGCAACAGTTCGGGTGCTGCCAAGCTGATTAATTAATTGAACCTAACTTGTTGAATTTTTCATCGCAGTACTCAGTAGCTTTCCATGTACAGATCTTATTTATTTAGATAGTTCTTATAAGTACTAGCCTTAATAATACTGCTTGTGATACAGTTGTAATTACAACAGGGGGCTAGCTTGTGAGTCCGTTGGTAAAGCTGTTTGTCTGCCTTCTGATTTTTATACAACCCCTGTCCATCTGCACCCCCCTCTCTCTACCTTTCTCCTTAGTTCAACTCTTCGGACTAAAATCCCTCACCTTTTCCTTTCTCCTTGCTCCTCCCCTGTCCTCACCTGTTTGCCATTTGTGATTTGCTTTCCCTCCCACTGCTGGATATTTATCTCACCTACCCTTCTTTTCTCTTCCAGCATTTCCCTCAGGCAGGACCACCAGCGGAGCTGCTCTTGTCCGTCCTGCCGTTCACAGCACAAGTACACCACGCTTATCCTCCATTGTCTGGAATTTCAAACTTGGCGCCTTTTTGGCCCCGGCTACCAGGTTACTGTCGGAGGCTTGTTTGGTAGTGATTCAGGCTGATAGTGATCATTTACTGCTCTGCTGATTTGTAACTCTGGACGCATTTAGCCTGGGAACTTAATGTTAGTTATTTTCAAACTAGCTGGTGATTTTATGATTTAATTTCAGCCTCTGGGGAGCTGCGGCAATTCTTTAAAATCGGCTAATCCTGCCCAGCTAATGTAATCCGTGCTTAGACTGATAATTCCTCTACCGACTCCCTGCTTTTAAAGCGGAGCAAACAGAGCAGAAGTGTATTTCACCTCGGAGCCACTAGCTGGAATCTTGACTGCATCATATTTTACAGGCAGCCATAACAGTTAAAGTTTTGCCAAGCTGAACCACCTGCAGTCGCTTGTGACATGTCCCTCTCACCCCAATACCCTCCCACCCGTAGGTGGTGCTTAATATATAGTGGTGGGTCTCGCGCAAGCTGGTCTGCTTTTTTTTTTTCTCTATCTCCCTTCATTCTCATTAGCACTTTATACTAGATCCCCACTAGAGGTCGCCTGTACTCGGAAAGATCTTACTCTCAGTCTCTAGCTGGGGGATTTCACTTTTCTTCATCTGTTTTGTGTCCTCCTTACCTACAACGGCCAATTTGTCTTTCTCACAATGCACTCTAGGACTATTTAGCTCCTCCTGCCTGTCTTAGGTACCATGTTTTTTCTCATAGTATTAACAGGTCCTTCTGAGCATCCCTCTTCATGCCTTTTTTACTCTCCGGATAACTTCTGCTACTCCAACTTACTTTCTGACCCCATCTCTAAACCTTCACCTATGTTGGGGCTCAATAATAAACCCTTGGGGGTTTTACTTAAGAATATCTTGCGGAGGTACACTATTTCCTCTGTGTGTGTCTCTCACACTGTCGTAATTGGCTCCTTCTTGATAATTATCCTATCCCTTACCCTAGCTGAGGATGTTGAGTCCAATCCTGGACCCGCTATTGCTAATACCACCCCCCAGTTTCCCTCCTCCTATTGTTCGCCTCAAGCATCCTATTTTATCTTTGCTCACTTTAACATTAGGAGCCTTACTGCTAATCTCCCTGAGCTCAAGGCTTGGGCTACTGCTAATAATCCAGATGTTCTTGCCCTGTCTGAAACCTGGCTGAAACCCTCCATTGCTGACTCCCTCTGCTCTATGCCAGGATATAATTTGCTTCAAGCTGATTGCTGTAATGCCAAAAGAGGGGGTGGCCTGGCACTGTACTTCAAGTCTCACCTCAATGTGTCTCTCATACAGTGTCCCCCTCTGGCAAACTGTGAGGTGCTTCATTTACTTCTGTTACTTGGGGTTGATAAAAAATTCCACAACTTCTGCTTTTAACATACCTCCTAGAAACTCCAGACAGGGTCTGGAAGAATTCATTGAACTTGTGCCCTCTATGTCTGGCAAAAATGAAGTAATTTGCTTGGGAGATTTCAATCAGGACTGGACTGGGCCCAGCTCCTCCCTTCTATCCACTGCAGTAAGCAAGGCAAATCTTACTCAACTTATCCGGAACCCCACCAGATTCTCCAGTCATGGTTCCACCTCCACCCCTTATAGATTGGATACTAACTAATAGGATGGAGAACTTCCCCACTGCAGGAGTTCTCCCAGACTCCATAAGTGATCACTGCCCAGTCTACTGCACCTGGGACACCACCCCTCCCTTCTGCCCAGCTAAAGTCTTATCTTTCTCCAACATCTCTAAACTAAACCATGCTGCTTTTCTGCATGATCTTAACATGGTTGACTGGTCTCCCCTCTACATAACCAGTGACATAAACAAAGCGGTTGAATATTTCAGTGATACCCTAGTCTCTCTCTCCAGAACCTTCATATTCCAGTCTCCATGCGTAGAGTAAAAGGTAAAGTCACTAAATGGCTCAAGCGTCCCCTACTTCTGCTGCTAAAACGTAGGGATAAACTCTGGTCAGTATGGAATTCCTCTTCCCTTCAAGCTGACTTCGAGGTCTACAGGTACTTGTGGAACACCTGTAAAAGGGAGATTCTCTCGGCCAAGAGTTTATACTATCGGAGCCTCCTCAGTTCAATGGCCTCTAACCCGAAGCGGTACTGGTCTCAAATTAAGGAAATTCTGGGGAGCTACAAGCCTATGACTCCAAATGAAATGCTGATTAACAATACCAACTGCAATAACCCCCTTACCATAGCCAATGCCTTTAACTCCCTGTTTTCCACTCTTCCCATCCCCCCCTTCATCTACCGTCACTTCCCTAGTATCCCCTTTCCTGTCTGCTACTACTCCCTTGGCCCTTGAACTGTCATTGGTCGCTTGTCAAGAAGTACTCAAGCTACTAAAGGCTATCCCGGCCAACGGTAATGCAGGCCCAAACGGTATCCATTCTAGGATTCTAGGGCAGTTTGCCTCTTTTCTTGCTGTACCTGTTACCAGACTTTTCAACCTCTCCCATCGGCTGTGCCTCTGTGCCTTTGGTCTGGAAAGTTGCCAGAACCATACCTATCTTTAAGAAAGGGAATCCCAAGATCATGTCGAACTACAGGCTCATTTCACTCCTGCCCACACTCAGCAAGCTGCTTGAGAAACTTGTGCATCGGCAGGTCTCAACGCACTTTCTCAACTTTAACCTACAATCCCCTGTACAACATGGTTTCAGGGCTGGGCACAGCACTACTACTGCTCTTACTCAGTTTGCCAGCGATGTCAAAAATAACATGGACAAAGACCTGCTTACTGGTGTTCATTGATCTCTTCAAAGTGTTTGACATGGTTCATCACCTGCTTCTATTGGCCAAGCTGAACATACTTGGTGCCTCTGACTCAACCCTTTCCTGGTTGTACAGCTACCTAGAAAATCAGTCTCAGGCTGTCTCTTTCTGTAAGTCTCTCTCCTCCCCCGTCCCCCGATCACCTGTGGCATTCCGCAGGGTTCAATCCTTGGTCCCTTACTTTTCTCCCTCTTCATTAATGATATCCCTACTCCCTCTTCTTACTGCAACATTATCATGTATGCAGATGACCTGGTGCTTTACTCGGCTTCCAAGTCTATTGACAACATCAGCCTACATCTCTCCTCCGCATTTCAGACCCTCCAATCCTGGTTTTCATCCAACTGTCAAGTCCTAAACATATCTAAGATCCAGAGCATGCTCTTTGTATCCTCTAGAAAGGTGCCCACCGAGTCCCCTAAACTCCTGGTGCGTGGCTGCGATGGGACTGCTGTCTCCAACACTTTATCCTTCAAGTATCTAGGGGTTATGCTGGACCCGGGTCTTGACTACTCTGCGCTTGTTAACGAGGTGTGTCGCTTGGTTAACGCCAAAATTTGTGTGGCCTGCAGAGTGCATTACTCACTCACTCCAGCTGCAATGGTCTCACTTGCGAGAGGTGTTCTACTACCACATCTGCTTTATGCCCTGCCAGTGCTCTCTCATGCTAACACAGGTGTTCTTCGCAAATTGGACACATCTTACAACAATATCTTTAGATTTGCCTTATTTGCTCCCCACCTAACTCATCACTGTTGTCTCTATGCTGCATTAAAATCGCTGTCTCCTGAAGCCCTTCTTTTATACTCTGTAGGGTGTTCTGTTAATTCCTTATCCAGATCTCCTCGTCCCTCCTCTCTGGGGGACATGCTCACCTCGGTCTCTCACTCTTGCTCCCTTAGGTCCTCTCCCTCCCCTTTGCTATCTGTTCAGCCTTGCTCCATGAAAATGGGAGAGCAAGCCTTCTCCTACTTTGCTCCTAGGTTTTGGAATTCACTCCCTGTCCATGTCCAGAACTCCTCATCTCACCTTTCATTTAAGCATGCCCTATTTTCCCACCTCCTTGATATAGGTAACTGTGTTTGCACTTAACTTCTGCTCTCTCTCTCTCTACTTTGTCTCTGTCTCACTACTTTGACTCTCACCTTGTTTCCTGCCCACCCTTCAGTATTTGGCTTTTGTCTTAGTGTCTCTAACTATCTGCTTCTCCAACCCCTAGCCCTGGTACCTTGTCTATCTTACTTTTTTGTATATACGATGAGCGGTGCCTCCCGGCCTGTTCTCCTACTAGATAGGCCTCCTGAAGGAATCGTTAGTGCTTTTTGTTATAATTGTTTGCTACTATAACTTCGCTACTGTTGCTGTTATCCAGGTGGTGTATTATGTTCTTTGGCTGTCTTTTTCCATTGTATTTTGCTGGACAGTTCCACTGCATTATGTGCCTGTTTGCTTGTCACTGCTGTATTGTGTTACTGTATTCTTTTATTTTATAATAACATTTTTATTAGGCACAAAGACATTTTACATAGATATATTCAGTTTATATAATTATACATTTGGACTTTAAAAAAAAAACTCTCACCCAGCATCAGGACTAATTACTGTAATCACATGAACTAGACAAGTCTCGTTTTAACATTTTTCCAGTATTGATTTGATTAGCTTCAGGGAACAAAGTCTGAATGAGTGCTTAACTGATACATAATCCATTTTCTCCATTTTGTATCAAGTACCTCCACTCTATCCCATACTCTGGCCGCCATCCTCTCCATCCTGTATATCTCTCTTGTCAAGTTTAGACACTGTCCCTCAGTTGGCAGCCTATTCGTTCCCCATAGTCTGATTATTACCTTTTTTGCTGCCAATATTAATAATGTAGTTTGCAGGTATACATTCTTCTCTACTTTTAGACCAAATGGGGTAGTAGCTGTCAGTATATACCCAGAGGTAAAAAGACCTGGGTTTTCCTATATTGCCACCAGCTCCTGCACTACCTCCCCCCAGTAAGGACCCAGCATGCTGCAATTCCAAAATATATGAGTCTGGTCTGCTTGTACTGCTCCACATCCCCTCTAGCACTTTCCTTCAGGTTCGCCTGTAAAACTAGCTACCACAGCAGGAGTGCGGAAAAACCTATATTGTAATTTCCATACAAACTCTTTCCAGTATGGGGATCCAGAGGCCTTAAGCATAAGTGGGGAGGCCATCTTCCAGTTAGTAACCGGTAGGTCAGTCCCCAATTCCAAGGACCAACGGGCTCTAATCAACTCAATAGAGTCTTCTGGTTTCTCTCCCAAAGCAAGGTAGGCCAGACTGATACCGTGGTCTAGAGTGGTACCTTGTCTCTGTGATAGGAAGTAATTTTATTATTAGTGGGGGGTTTTCAGCCATTGCTGCCAGTGCTTCCTCCACTGGCCGCAAATAAGATTTTAACTGCAAATACTTATGAAAGAAGCCCTGGGGTATTTTATACTGAGCCTGGAGCTGGACAAATGAATAAAGGCCCTGTGGGCCTAATAATTGAAAAATATGTTTGATATTATATTTATACCACCGGGTTAAGGATCTATCCAAAGAATTGGGTGGAAAGACATTGTTCACCACAAGGGATCTCAGAAAAAGTGCCTCCATGGGCAATAATCTTTTATTGAGTACAGTCAGCCACTGCTTAAACACCTCTGCAGTATATTGTGGGAATTTAGAGAGGGGTATGCAACCAGGAGGATGTCCAAAGAGACAGTCCCTCAGGTCTTCTATATCATTCCAAGTCATCTCAAACAGCTTCCAGGGCATAATATAATTGGGGTTCATCCAGGAGAGTAAGATCTTTAATTTAGAAGCTCGGGCATAATTCAGGAGATTCGGTAAATTTAACCCACCTCTGTCTTTTGATAACTGTAATAGAGAGTACCGAATCCTGGGAGGTTTCCCTTGCCATATAAAGCAAGAGATCAACCTATTCCAAGCTTGAAAATAAGTCTGTGTTGGAAATAATGGGAGCGTTTGCAGATAGAACAAAATCCGGGGAAATATGTTTTGTTTAATAGTTTCTATTCGAGCTAGGAAACTTAAAGGTATCTGTGACCATCATGTGAGGTCCTCAGTTATGTTTTGGGTTAGGGGTTCAAAATTTGCAATATCTGCATGTGTTTGATTTTTAGTAAGATGGATCCCAAGGTACTGCATCGATTGTTTATACCACTTAAGGGGAAATGCATGTTTTAAAGCAGGGGAAGGGATGTAGTTACACAGTAGTACCTCTGTTTTTTGTTGGTTAATTTTATACCCTGAGATTTTACCGTACATCTCCAGTTGTTCCCAGACCCTTGAGATTGATATATCCAGGGAGGACAAAGTGAGAAGGATGTCGTCCACAAATAGTGAAATTTTATGGTTTGTGCCTTCCATAGGTATGCCCTCAATCTCCGGGTGAGCTCTAATGGCTTGGACTAATGGCTCGAGATACAGAGCAAATAACAGGGATGAGAGGGGGCATCCTTGACGAATTCCCCTCTGTAGAGGAAAAGGGTCAGAGATAGATAATTTTAAGTAAGCCCGAGGATGTTTATACATATTTTGCAATTGTTGTATGATCTCCAGGGGAAAGCCAAAACTAGACAAGGTAGCCCACAGAAATGGCCAGTCCATCCTGTCAAATGCTTTTTCAGCATCCAATCCAATGAGTGCCAGGAGAATCGAACGTGTTGCTGCGTACTCTTTAAGTAGATGTGTTCGTCGCACTGCATCGTGACCCTGTTGTCCCTTGATAAAGCCCACCTCATCATGATTGATCAATAAAGGAATGATGTTTTCAAGTCTATGTGCTAGCACAGGCATATACATTTTTTAATCAAAATGTAACATTGAAATTGGCCTGTATGATGAGGGTAGGGTAGGGTTTTTGTTTTGTGTGAGTATGGTCGATATCACTGCTTATTGCCAAGTGGGGGGAGGAATACCTCCTTCCTGTATCTCATGTATAACCTGGAGTAAAGGTGGTAGTATTTCTTCTTTATGAGTTTTATAGAACTCCAATGGATATCCATATGGTCCTGGAGCTCTCTGCGTCTTAGCTCTCTGCAACACTCCCTCTATCTCAGTCAAGGTAGTAGGGGCTTTCAAAATACCTTTCTGGGAGGCAGTCAATTTGGGGAGCGTTAAGTTGATAAGGTATGACTCTATCTGTTGACTACGATCTTCAGACTCTGCCCTAAATAAATCCCGATAATATTCTGCCATGACTCATCTAATGATCTTAGGGTGATGTTCTAGCTTCCCCATAGTAGGGTCTTGCAAGGCCATAACACAGGCTCTAGCCTTATGCATTCTAAGTTTACGGGCCAGATTCCTGGCTCCTTTATGTGCCCCTCATGTGCTGCGAATATGAGATAAAAGAGCTGTTGCTCTACTTTGTGATCTAGGTATTTTAAAATGTTTTGTTTTATTGTTAGTAGTTGTACCTTTACAGTTCCATCCCCCTGGGCATGTAAAGACTGCAGTACTTTCAACACCCCCTGGAGCTTAAAAAGCTGTGCTTCTCTCTCTCTTTTTATTTTTCCTCGATGAATAAGCAATAATATCCCCATGCAACACTGTCTTAAGGGTATCCCACTGAATCACTGCCGAAACATCTGGGTCACCATTCTCCCCCAGGATCTGTGGAATCCTGTCTTTAACCATTTGATTAAACTCTGGAGCTCTTAAGTGCAACAAGTTGAAGTGCCAGAAGTTCATTTTATGTCCCCCACCCAAATCAAATTTGGCATATACCTGGGAATGACCTGATAATATGGTCACCCCATGCCACACGTCGTGTAATGTTTCTAGATGTTCTGCTGTGGTAAACATATAATCTAGTCAAGACGCCACCCCGGTCCCGGTGCTATATGGGTATATTCTCTCTGTGTGGGGTAACAGTGACGCCAGATGTCTACCAGCCCCAAAGAAGCAATTGTACCCTGCAAGTACTTCTGAAGCGGGATAAGCCTGTGAGGAAAATAAACTGAGACATCCCTTGCAGGGTTCAGAGTAGTATTCAGGTCACCCCCCCATCAGATGTTGCCCCTGGAGGATCTCCAAAAGCCGTGCAAAAAAAGTCTGAACCAATCTCTTTGAGGTCCCTGGGGGAAAATAAATGGATGCCAGAGTAACTGGGTGAGCATGAAGCATGCCCGTTGCAATAGCGAATCGTCCCTCTGGGTCTATTACCTTCTGATAGAGGTCGAATGGTACCCCATGTCTGATCAGGATGGCCGCTTCCCATCTCGTATCCGAGTTGTGAGATGAAGCTATCACTGTGGGAACCCCCCATTTGATGAATTTTTCATGCTCAGGAGAGGACAGGTGAGTCTCCTGCAAAAATATGATTTCAGGATTGTCTCTTTTAATAAATTGTATCAAACGGGATCTCTTAACTGGGCTGTGGATCCCACTAATATTAAGGGACCATATCAGTGATGATTTCCCCATTTTGTATCATTAACAAGTATTTTATATTGCATAAGCCCAGTTTCCTACTGTTATTCTTGTCACCCAATATAATAAATTTCTCCTCTCCATCTATTCTCAGCCCAAATTGCTGGTAAGCAGTTTCAATCCAAAGCAAATGCATCAAAATAGCCTCTTGTATGTTCAAGTCCTCATTGCCTAATTTCAACAACATGTACAAAATAATATACCCATAAGAAAGGGTACAAATGTTCAAAACATATTTGTATACCTTACAAAAAATCAGTAATAGATGACAGTATTTATTCCCCTCTAGTGGTGATTTGGTGGTACTCCCAACCAAGTATTGTTTTCAGCTAGGTTTAACACATATTTTAATTCGTGTTAGCCTGCGGGAGTAACAAAAGTAAAAGAATATTGGTTCGGGGGGGGGGGAATTTGTAACTTTCATGCCTAGGTTTCTCATCATAACAGTGCAACATTAACTTATTTACATGGATTACAGAACAAGTCTGTAATGACTCCCTAGGTAGGGAGGGATCTGTACTCTCTCCTGTGCAGGGATGAATGTTATTTCCCTGTGGGGGAAGCTCACGAGGCCAGCGTTGGCCCCCAGCACCATGTACAAAAATTAGTAACATGGAGCAGGCAAACAACACGCGCAGCTCTGGACTGCACCAAATAAATTGATGCTGTCCTGATATCCGCTGCACGTGACTGTCACCATGTTGCCGTCTAGTTGAATGCATCTCCATTAGCTCGCCGCATGGGACCCAACAGTATTATTTAAAAATTTAGTTTTAATATGGGAGCTCGTCAACAAATGAGGAATGGTAGCCGAGGCTATTTGCAGAGGTAGATATAAATGGGGGGGAGGGGTAAGATAAAGTTTTCAGTTGTTACACCATAGTAGTCCCAGACTCTTTTTACATTAAACAATAAAAGAAATCAGATTACTATGCATAGATCACTTGAGTCTGTACTTTAGCCTTTTCCTTGATTAATATCTCTGACTAGCATTCTAAATTACAAAGATTAATCCCTTATAACATTGACCACCTCGACTAGTTTTTAGATGGCTCAAACAGCTGCTCTAAAAGTAAATGCATGCCCAGACTCTTGTCGTGGGCTGGAAAGATTACCAGAGCCCCTTTCTCAGACAGTCAATCCGGGGCAGTCCTCTGGAACTTGAGTAAAGGTTTTTTAACATCTTATAATATGGAGTAGTCTTGTCTCTTTCTGGTTTGCATGTTCTGCGCCTTCTCCCACATGATTCCTGACTTGAGTGCCTCTAGGTCCCGAGTTTCCAATGTTATCCGCTGGGGTACCACAATGTTCTTGGTCCGGAGAGCTTTGCTGGCCTCCTCTGGAGTTTCAGATGTTTGCAGGCCTTCATGTTACTGTATTCTTGCTGTATTGTTGTATTGTACTTTCCCGGGTCGTGCCTGAAAATAGGCAGGATATGATGCCTAGTGCACTTACCCGGTTACCAAAAGCAAATAAATAGATATTGTATAGACTGGACATGTGATGCGCATCTATGAGATATGGTATCTTTCTTCTTCATGATCAGTGACGTCTTGTTCCCTCACTCATAACTTCGCCACTCACGAGGGTCAAGAGTTCACTTACCACTCATGAAGACAAATTCTATATCTCATGGGCGCACATCACATATTCCCTATTTACATAATCCTTTACAGTCATTTATTCTATATACAGCATACCTGTTCTGTTTTTGCACATTTCAGTCTGTGTTTTTATTTTCTGTCTCCCTGGTCTTTAGTGTTCGCTCTGTATGTAGCCCTCCTGTTGCACAATTGTATGTGTGTTTATCAGTGACATCATTAGTTACAGTTACTCAGTGCCTGTAGATGCTGATACTGCTAGTGTACTTGCATGAGCTTCTATATTGATGACTGTGGAGCAACTTCTCAATCCAGGGCTTTTGTGTCATCCAGGATTGCCCCCCAGGATGACACAAGTAGGGGTTACCAAAACTGAAGTGGTCCACTTCAGTTCTTTTACCTCTGTTCTTTTGCTCTTTAGCTGTTCTGCCCAAATTCTGTTTTCCGTCTTTCCTGTCCTCTCTCCTTTACCACGGCAGCATTCCAGTTCTCCAAACTACTTATTTTCCTGTCTCTTAGTCTCATGTGTCTAGTCTTCGGCTTTTTTGGCTTTACCTTTTGGCTGTCCTTTATTTTTATTCAGTTTTTTGCCGCTCTTGTTTCTTTTCTGGCTTTTCTCTTGTTTTGTCTCATTTTTGTGGTCTCTCTTCCAGCGCTGTACTCGTCACAATGCTGCAGTTTTCTGAATTGCTGTGAAATTTAATGTTATTTTGTTTGAAGTGTTGAATTCCTAGTTCAGAAAACAGAAGCTAGTCTGCTGCACGGGGCTGCCAGTGCTTCAGGAATTGGCAGTTTTGTGAACAGTTCTGTAGTGGAGAGGAAAGTAATCAATGTACCATCAATACAGAGAGGAATCAAACAGTCCTATGCAGAAGCAGGACCCCACTAGAAATAAAATGTAGCTTCTCAGCTGTGCTATTCCTGCGTAAATAAATTGCCTGTAATACACTATGGCATGCAATACATACATAAATGTAAATTTTATACTATTCTTCAGTCCAGGCAGTACCAGCAGTTAAAGTACCTATGGTAATATGATGTGCCAAGGACTGGCCATGTCACTCTATGCATCATAACCGGGCTATGGACATGAAAAAGTAACATTAAACTTCTGAATTCCACACCTTCAGCTTCAAGAAAGAGTTGATATCTGGCTATGGTAAAAGCAGCCCTCAACTACAGTACCAGACAACATCAGGGAAAACAGGGTCAGACTTCTATGAAAAACTGCTCTCCAAATACTGAGAATTTCTTTTCACCACAAGACGAATTCTGTTGTTACTAGTGCTTCAGATGCCTGAGAGCACTTACATCTGAACTCCTCGTTTTTTAATGTTGCTGTAAGTTAGTAAAACAGGTGAAGTAATTGGATCAATAGGAAAGAAGAACGACATGTCTTGACACAGGACAACTTTGAAAATAGGTCAATGACCTAAAGTTTGCTATCCTGTACAAAAATAAACATTTTTACTACTACTGCTACATGTACTGTAGGATGCATGAATGATACAGAAAGGCAGATACTTAGTTAGTGTGGTTTCTGTAAACATACCTACTGTACAATTAAAAGCCTCGAAACCCACCCAGAGCAGCAAGGGCATGCAAATCTATGTGTTTTTGTGGGGAAGGGGCTGTAAACTGTCTAGAAAATTATTCAGCCGGTCCTACATTCTGTTTGACATTTTGCTACTCAGGCTATACCATAGCCAGCTCACGCACACTAAACGTAACAATCACCTTTAAAATCTGCACTAAAGAGTATGCATAAAGATACAAATAGGCAGAAACATAGGAACATAGAACAAAGACGCTGTCAGAAGGTCTAAACCTCACTTTCAGGTTCTTGGCAATATTGGGAATGCAAGTAATCACAGACACATTGCATAAGAGTAATAAACTTGTTTATTACTACCAAAAAGGATAAAATCACAGTTGCCCTAAGCAGTTCTTACCAATATGAACCGGGAGCCAGTGCTAAGCGTTCCCTATACCTCGAGGTTTCTTTGTGTCTCTTGGGATCTCCGAGGTACAAGACTTGTGTATCACATTATATACCTATGATAATTACTATGGTTACTGTAAGATAGAAACATTTCTAGTTACAGAGATGATCCCTATTGGCTAAATTAGAGGAGGCTCCACAGTCCAAGATAACATTATACAATTTTGTAGTAGTCATCAGTTTGTGAAACAAAAGAGTTCTTATACAGAGTCTTACATAACTCAGTGTAGTAGTACAAATCACCAAAAAGTGGCAATGCCGACTTACATATCATAATTATTTCAAGGACACAGGTGTCCTGGCATCTTACAAGTAAGAAATACACAGAAAATACATAGAAGAATATATATGTATTAGCAAGCAAAGTGCATTACAACAATATGCATAGATATCCTGACATCTACTCTTATACGGTAGATGCTCTTAGCCCTATATGTTGGTATAACATATGCCTAAGCACTAGCAGTCTACGGTGTACCTCTGAGGGTACCAATAAGGGTGCAGGGACCTCATGTAACATTCCCCCCTTTTTGCCTTTAAGGGCAACACAGGCAAATCTAGGGAAAGGTCAGGGAGCAGTGGTCGTTTACAAACCCGATGCACGAGCTTTGTAAAGGAACTCGAGCTGCTCACGGTGTTGGCGCAGTGTACGCCATAGGCAGCATAGCATAATAACCAAGAAAAATATCAAAAATGCTTGTATAATCAAAAAACCTTTAAAGGTAATTTCTAACCAGGTGTTAGTTAATGTATCATTCATATCGCCATCATTAATCAACGAAAGAATAGCTTCATTGGCCTTGGTTATATTATTGCTGATGTGGATGAGGTGTGTGTCTTTCCTGTCTAAAAGTGATTTTAATGTAAGTGTGAGTGGGTCTATGTGTACATTAAAATATGGTAAATATTCAGAAAGTGTGAGCAGATAATCGGAGTTACCATCAATGATGTCTGCGTCCATAAGGGGAACAGGGGTTATAACGGTATGTCCAATAACAGTTTTCTGGTGGGGGACAAAACAAAAATTGGGGTTATCAATAACACATGTTACAGATCCATAAGTATAGCTTTTAAAGTTAGTTACCACACAGTACTCCCCATCAAAATTGTACAGAGAGCGAACAGTAGGGAGTCTCCACTTTTGCAACTATACTGGGCAGGTGTAGGTTGTCTTGGAAATCTGTGTTGACAGGCGATAAACCTCCTCACAATATGATTGATAGAGCTTATCTGAAGCCAAAGTAGAATCCGAGAAATCCGTGCCATTAGTGGTGATGTCATCATCTATGGTGAAAGTCCAATCAATGCTATCTGGAGAATAACCACAAACAGGTTGAATAACATCAAATACATCACATTGGCACAAGTAAATGTATTGCTTCTTCGTACAGCAGTCCGTGTGCGGAGCCACCCAGGCGTCCAAGAAAAGATGGAAAACCAGTAGAGGCGGTAGATCCAGGCGTTCTCTGTAGGTGTCTTCGTCCAGATGCCCAATGGAATGTACCAGTGCAAGCTTGTTGAACAAGTCTGTAGTGGGATCAAAACGTGGTAAAGAGACAGTAAAAGAAACAAACATCGTATCTCTTATGGAACATTTCTTAGCAGTGAAACAAGGACCAGTGTTAGGGTGTCTGGTCACAAACCCCACGTTCCTAGCTGTAGAAAGAGGAATGGTTAGAGATTGTTGCATACACATAGCAATACAGCTAGGGGTTTTACACCGTGGACAATACCGTTTGGAAATGCGTCTGTCATGTATGATATTAGGGATTCTTCCAGATTCTAGATCACGGAAGCGATTGTTGATGGTAGTGATAATGTATGAGCCATAGGCAGAGCAGAGAATTTCTCTAGCAATGTATTGTTTATCTGCTTCTCTGTTATTCGGTGCAATTAGTGCATTAATCTTGTCTTTAGAGTCTGTAAATGCCTTAGCAATGTCATGCATGTTGTATACAGTGTATCTTTCTTACTGACTAAGGCCATCCACACCATGCAATAATGGGGGTAGTATGTTATTAACCAAACCAGTTGAAAATTTGGCAGAATGAGATTTGATAGCAGCAATGTCTGCTTTATTCCAAATAGACATAGCCGTACCAAAAAGGCCTGTGACAGTTCCTGTTGCACCTGTGACATCAGAAATGTCAACTTCACGTGTATTACATTTATGACCTTGATCATCAGGATTGTGTTTTCTCCTGAAATTGCCTCTATGTTCAGTAGAATGGACCCCGGCAATAGGGTCTTGAGTACGAATCTGAAATGGAGCTGAACTATCAAGCAATAATGTACTATAAAATGCTGATATATTAGTATTGCGACACATACCAAATTCTTTCATATTCCAGTAAGTGAGATTAAACAAAACAGGTATATGCATAAATTGTAAGTTATTGATCAATGAGCCAGGGAAGGCAGTGGCTGTTAGACCACTACGGGGACCAGGGGTATGCTTTGGACATTCCAAAAGCTGTTTATCAGTGGGTGGTAACACAGAGAGCTACATGGCAGCAGAAGCCATGTGGTGTACAGCACAAAATTTTCTAGCAGAATCCTTAGACAAAGAATTACTGTATGAAGGATCAATTAAGGCAGTAATATTGTACAAACCAGAATGTATAACAGCAGTTTGTAGCAAGGACAGAGAACCATTTGGGGATAATTTAGCATTGGGCCAACCCTGGAAAGTTCCTTTGGAGAGTTTGGCCACAGGGAGAATTTGTCCTTGCGATGTGGTTTGCCACTCAATTTGTAGGGTAGATTTATCAGGAGCAACAACCGAGGCAGTGAGGTAAGCATCGGTACCTTCCTGGACAGTAATCAGACTATCGGGTATATTGATGGATACTCCCTCTGAAGGAGATGCCGGATGATCAAGATGTGGTATGAGGTTTGGTACCGTGCCTTGGATGCAGGGGATAACTCCTGAGATGAGGAGATAATGGAACAAGATAGCCTTCTTGTCAGTGTATCTGAAAAGCAAAATCAAACATTAGTAAGTTAGTACTGTTCTGCCCAGTGGGGTGAGGAAAAGTAATTAAGCTCCTTTATACAGTTTCAGTTGGTTTGCATGTAACCATTTGTCAGTCAGTTTATTATTGTGCAAGAGTCTAACTTGATAGACTGGCGGACTGAGCTTGTTGACAATGGGGTATGGGCCTTCCCATTTATTGGAGAAGGAATGGGTGGGATGTGCAAATCGGAGTACCATTACCTGATCTCCAACCTGCCAATCCACTTCTTGTGTGTGCTTGTCAAACTGTATTTTGGATTATTGTTGGGCCTTGCCCATGCAATTGGCAGCATACAAATGTGTGTGTATATGAGGTCTTTTCTGAGTTTTTCCATAGATTGATCTACAGACACACGGTCTGCAGTGGGAGTGTGAAGGTCAAACAACAAGTGTTCAGGTAATCTCATCTGTCTTCCAGTCATCACTTCAAAGGGTGTGAGCTGGGTGGTGGCTGAGGGTGTGCCCCTAATTACCATAAGGAGTACCGGCAGTAGGGAATCCCAGGTTTTGGGCTTGTCCTCTGTGAATTTGGAAAGCATTTGCTTAATCCATCTGTTGGCTCTCTCTACTTGACCTGAAGATTGGGGGTGGTAGAGTATGTGAAACTTTTGTTGAACTCCGAGGAGTTCAAGAGATTCTTTCATTAACTCACCTGTAAAACTGGTTCCTTTGTCAGAGTCTACCTTAAGAGGTAGGTTCCACCTGGAGAAAATTTGTTCTGCCAGGATTTTGGCAGTGGTTTTAGCTGTGCATGTTTTAGTGGAGAAAGCTTCTACCCACTTAGAGAAGAGGTCAGTTACCACAAGAGCATACTTGTTATTTCTGCTGGTATTGGTCAGAGGACCAATAAAATCAATCTGTATGGCATTCCAAGGGCCAGAATGTCATTGTGGTAAGAGTTTGGCATTTCATTTGGTAGGGATGGGGTTATTTTGAGCACAAACAAGGCAATTATCTATGTACTGTTTAACATCTTTGGTGACACCAGGCCACCAGGCGGTGGTCTTAAGCCCTTGGAGGGTGTTTTCCACTCCCTGGTGTCCACCAGTGGGTGTATCGTGCACTTGGTGCAAAAATTCAGACCTGAGGTGTCTGGGGATCACCCACAACTTAGTTGTGGAATCTTCTGGCTGGTACCAGATGAGCTTGTCATCTGGTGACAAGTGTAACTTACCTTCATGCCTCCGGTAGGGGTTATGTGTGGGGAGTTTCTCTTCGGTACGCTTGTCAAGGAATCTGAACACTTCTTTGAGTTCAGTGTCAACATGTTGGGCTGCTGAGAGGTCCAAGGAGGAAAAGGGTTCAGGTTTTTTCCTGAGTGCTCCAATATGTACGGCCGCATTGGCTTCTGGATGGTCCATCATCCACGTGTCCCCCCCTCGGGCCCCTTCCTAGGCAAGGGTGTCTTCTGTGTCACTGAAGGCATGATAGGGATCATGAAGGGAAGGAGCTTTGACTTTGTGTACATAGAGTTTGTGTGCAAATTTTTGTGCTACTGAATGTATGTACATTACCAATTCCTTGTACTTCACTGGGCTGCCGTCAGAAGAGGGGAAGGAGTTCTTCTGCCAGAAAGGAAGAAATTCTGTAAGAGAACAACAAACCCAATTAGAGTCTGTGAAGATGATTATATCCTTGGTCCCATGCTGGATGAACTCGAGGGCACAGGCCACCGCTGCCAGCTCTGCATACTGTGATGATGCTATACTGCAATGCTTAGATATTTTAACAGTATTCCTATAAGGGTAAATCACTAGAATATCCATCCCTGCAACTTTTTCTCCCTGATAGTAAGATGCTGAACCATCAGTAAAGATACGACACAAAGAGGTGTTGTCAAGTGTTTGTGGCGTGGCAGGGAGGAAAGGACCTGGATCTGGACGATCAGGTGACTGCAGTTTACAGTCATGGGGTTCTCCTTGGTAAAGGAGTCCATGAGCCAGCATAGATGGGATTTTTGTTGGGTGTACCTGTATGTCTCTATCCTGGAGAAGAAGTGACCAGTGTGTCAGCCTGGTGTTAGAGACTGACCCTTCCTTCACTCTGTCTGAGAGCAGAAAGGTAGTTGGTGTGTGGTTGAGGTTGATGATCAGTGGAGAGTACCCAATGATATACAGAAATTGCTTGACAGCCCAGTAGGTGGCCAGAAGGTTCCGTTCACAAAGGCTATACTTCTGTTCCACTGGGGTCAAGAGCTGTGATGCATATGCAATAGGTCTCAGGGTGCCATGAACCTTCTGGGCCAGTACTGCTGACATGGCGATGTCAGAGGTGGCACATTCCAGATGGAATGGTAGTGCTGGATTGGGGTTGACCAGAGCTGGGGCGGAGGCCAAGGCATGCTTCAGTGATGTCACAGCCTGGGTATTTATAGGACCCCAAGTCCATGGGATGTCATTTTTCAGTAGCTCATACAGAGGAGCAGCTTTCTGAGCAAAATCACAGATGAAATCTCTCGAATAGTTTACCATACCTAGAAACCGTCGAATGGTTGCCACACTGGTAGGCAATGACAAGTCTTGCAATCCTTGTATCTTCTTCCAGGTAGGGCTTCGACCTTGGTCAGTTATTTTTAGACCCAGAAAGAGTATTTCTTTCTGACATAGTTGTGCTTTTGCTGGATTGCATTTCAGGCCTGCTCTCCGAATAAGAGTCAGTAGTTCGTCCAAGAGATCCAGGTGTTGATCCTGTGTGGCAGTTGCCAACAACAGGTCGTCCACATACTGCAAGAGACATTGGGGAGTAGAGAAACCCTCAAGGGTGTCCATCATATGCAGATGGAACAGGGATGGGCTATTACGGAATCCCTGTGGTAAGCAAGTCCACGTATACGGTCTTCCTTGAAAGGTGAAGGCAAACTTATACTGACTCTTGGGGGCCAATGGTAATGACCAAAAACCATTGGAGATGTCCAGAGCACTGAACCATTTCAGATCAGGGGTCAAAAGTCGTATCACATCTGGTGCAGATGCCACAGTTGGGGAACAGCTGGGAGTGATCTGATTCAGTTTTCTGTAGTCAATAGTAAGTCTCCAGGCACCTGTGGTTTTTTTCACGGGCTACACTGGGGAGTTAGCAGTAGAAACGCATGTTCTGATTACTCTTTGCTTGAGAAGTGACTTGATTGTTTCTCTGAGAGAAGGCAAGGCCTCAGTTGGAAAAGGGTACTGCCTTTGCCTCTCGTGCTGGGCCTAGCACTTCGATGACAGTGTGCATTCTGCCACAGTCATGTTTGTTGATTGCAAACGCTTCCAAATGTCGCTGCAAAATGGGGAGAAGCTTTGGAAAAAACTTGTGGTCTTTGAACAAATCTATGATGTCATATTCTTTATTGTTAGCAGAGATTGTCGCCACAATGTGTGAATCAGGGATCAAAATGGTGTGGTATTGACCCTGAATCTGTATCAATAGCATGTTAGCTAGATCTACCACATAGTCGTGTGGTGCAAGAAAATCAGTTCCTGTGATACTGGGATGATCATGCATTACCATCAGTTGGAAGGTGTGTGAGGCCTTTAAATGGCCTAGCTCTACCGGCAGGGGTAGAGATCGGTATACAGGTAGCCTAGTACCATCTACTCCTGACATGTTGGTCCTCCATCCGGTGGACCAAGGAGATATGTCTGGGTGTTCATCATGTAATACAGACACAGCCGCACCTGTATCTAGCAAGACTACAAGTAGGCAGCCCCTGACCTCGGCCTCGGTGCAGGGCTTTCTGTTTGTATCCAAGACCAGCTTCTTTACAATCCAGACTGGGGCCTGTAATTGTCAATCTGTACTGCTAGGAGCATGGAGAGTTTGAGCCTGGCTTCTTTGAATCACTTCACCATGCTGCACCTATGCTATATAGGGAGGAGCTTCCGGGTTCAGGCCTGTATGGGCCTGAAGGCCTGCACTTCCAGTATCACCATGGCCCGTTGGGGTCTGGGTTGCCAGTTGTACAGCTGCAAGGGCCTGAGCAGGAACAACGTCTGCAACAGAGCGCACTTGCCGTAGGAGCTCTCAGAATTTCTGATTTTCTTCGGCTTTCTCCCTATATGAAGGGCCCGTTCTTTGTTATTGTTGTTTACCCTTATTCTTATGCTTTTTATTCTTATGCCAGTTTCGGTTCCCACCCCATTGCTGCTGTTGCTGTTGTGGTTGTTGTTGGTGTTGAGCTTGTTCGGGGTGTTTGTTATCAGCTGGGAGGGCCCATTGGTGTTGGGCCTGCCCTTCCACAGTGTAGTTCGTCGCGGCCTCTGAAATAGGCTCCACGGTGGCTACTTTCTTGGAACTGGAGCCCAGATCATGGATGTAGAGTTGGTAAACTCTCTCGGTTTTCCGAAGGATGTCAGCAAACCTGTCTGTGTTGGGATATGTGGTTGGCTGTACCTTTTCTCGTACTGCAGGAATCATGTTCCTAAGGAATAGGGTCTTATACTCAATAAGATCTACATCTGCAGCTTCTTGTGCCAGGTGCTTTCCTGCTTGGTAGGCCATCCAAAGTCTTTGGTGATAAGTCACTGGACTTTCCTTTGCATTCTGTTTTACAGGGTATGCAAGCATCACTCCTACTACACCTGGGCTGTGAGCAGAAATGAGCTCAGATGCAACCTCATTAAAGGTGGTGTTCCCATCCTGGTGGATGGCATCGGGGAGTTTGGCCCACAAACTAGGATCGATGGTTTGGCATAGTATCTGTACCTGATATTCTGCAGCGAGGCTGAGCATCTCGCATTTAGAACACACTCTCTCTAAGTGGCAGCTGAGATTGTCGGACGGGTTCATCCGACCGATACTGTCAGCTATTTGCTGAACAGAGTAGGCCATTTGTAGGGAATTATTGGGTCGATCAGGCAGAGGTAGATTGTCTCGGGTGCCGTCTAGGGCAGCCCAAGCTGCAGCCCGCCGCAGGTATGAACAATAATTATCCTGAGTGCCAAACTTCTGTAGAAGCTACTAATTTGGGTTTTAATGGCCCGTTTACTTCTCTCAGGAAGAATTACGTTACCTATTGCAGTTTCAGTCATCGTTTCTGTCTCTTGCCTGTCTTCCACATTAATGATGGCTATCGGTGGTGCCGTCAGGACCAGGCCTGGGCCTGCTCCCCACCTTATCATGGGGGCCGCCATGTTGGCGTCTTCCACGATGGGTGTCATGACGTCGATGATGTATCAGATGGTGTGGGTAGAGTGGGGACCCGCCATGTTGTGGATGGCTGGGTGGGGTTTTTGGGCCATAGTAGGGGTGTGACTGGGCGTTGTACTGAGATATGTCGTCATCTGATACCTCCCCATCAGATGACGTGTGTAAGACAGGGGCTACGCCTCCCATTGCCTTAACATGTCCAGCCAGAACCTCCTGCTGATGGCGCAGTTTCGCCATCTTACTTTTACTTTCAGCATGACTCACAGTTGCAACATCCATATCAATCTCATCCTGCATTTGCTTCTGTAACACTCTATACGCGGTGCTGAATTCGCAATTGTCCCTAGTAGCCACCTCTAAGTCATTATGTACCTGGTTTATCTCGTCCAGTAGCTCTCCCATCTCCTCGCTCAACTGAGCATTCGCAGTACTTAACAAGTCATTCATATGCAATGCCTGTCCCTTATCCTGTTTTAAACTTTCACACCCCTGCTTCAGCATACAAAGTTCCTCTTCTCCAGCTTGAGCTGAATGATGCAAAAGTGAATCCTTTTCATTCCACAGAGTTTGAAGTTCAGACTCCGAATCCTGCTGTAGTCTAACACATTCCGTTTCCTGCAAACCCATCTGTTGCTTAAGAGACGAAATTTGCAGGTCAAGGGTTCGAAACCTTGCTTTGGAGGATTCCAGAGCAGTGTACAGAGTAGTGACCATCAGTCCTTTAGCTTGACGCTTATTGGTTGATCGTCTCGTCTCTGTGTACTGGGTTGAAATACTCAGTATAGGGTTGTCAGATTAACTTGCATCCCACGTGAAGTCAGCTCATCCTCCATGGGAGGCAAGGAAGTTCGAGATATCGAGTCTCGGTTCTGCGCAGATATTTGATACAGTGGCCATTGTGTGGGAGGAAACGGAAAATCAAACTGTGAAAAAGGTGCCGTGCTATGTATCAATCCACAGCAGGAGCACTTCATACACAGTCGGGCTACTGTAAGATTTGTAGACTTACAATTCAAAGCTGCAATGGAGTGAGTTGAGTCGGCATCGACCACACCCGAAAAGAAAACAGCCAGACTTTTTAAGTGACTACAAACTGGTTTTAAAATGGGAGTGGTGATACGGGAATGTATACCTGCTGACCCCATGGGAAAGGAAAGACTTATAGCAGCTAGTGAAAACTTACAAACACCAAATATCACCTGCACGCGTTCGCCAATTGTCAGGAGGTCTAAACCTCACTTTCAGGTTCTTGGCAATATTGGGAATGCAAGTAATCACAGACACGTTGCATAAGAGTAATAAACTTGTTTATTACTACCAAAAAGGATAAAATCACAGTTGCCCTAAGCAGTTCTTACCAATATGAACCGGGAGCCAGTGCTAAGCGTTCCCTGTACTTCGAGAATTCTTTATGTCTCTTGGGATCTCCGAGGTACAAGACTTGTGTATCACATTATATACCTATGATAATTACTATGGTTACTGTAAGATAGAAACATTTCTAGTTACAGAGATGATCCCTATTGGCTAAATTAGAGGAGGCTCCACAGTCCAAGATAACATTATACAATTTTGTAGTAGTCATCAGTTTGTGAAACAAAAGAGTTCTTATACAGAGTCTTACATAACTCAGTGTAGTAGTACAAATCACCAAAAGGTGGCAATGCCGACTTACATATCATAATTATTTCAAGGACACAGGTGTCCTGGCATCTTACTAGTAAGAAATACACAGAAAGTACATAGAAGAATATATATGTATTAGCAAGCAAAGTGTATTACAACAATATGTGTACATATCCTGACATCTACTCTTATACGGTAGATGCCCTTAGCCCTATATGTTAGTATAACATATGCGTAAGCACTAGCTGTCTATGATGTACCTCTGAGGGTACCAGTAAGGGTGCAGGGACCTCGTGTAACAACGCTCTTGGTAGAAAAAGGCCATTGGCTCATCTAGTCTATCCTGTGTTACCCTACCTTACGTTGTGACATACTGTCTAGATGGAACTTTGCTCTCCCCCTTTTACTGTCCCTCAAACCCCTTATTCTGTCCCAGCCATGCTTGAACCCCCTTACGGTTTTTGCTCCACCATCTCAACTGGTACGCTGTTCCATAGCTCAGCCACTCAATCCATGAAGTAGAATTTTCTCTCATCCCTCGTGAATCTCCCCTCTGCCCCAGCTTCCATTCCTGTCCCCCCTGTTATTAACATATTATTCCTGTTGAATACTTCCTCACAGCTTCCCTTGCTTATTCCTTTCAGGAACTTGAAGGCCTCTATCATGTCACATCTCGTTATTCTGGCCTCTAGCAAGTACATGTTTAATGCTGTAACCAGTCTTCACAGGGTCTTCCCTGTTGGCCCCGAGCCATTTTGCTATCACTTCCAACATAACACTCAGCCAATTTTGTTAGGGAAGATTCTGCCCAGTTCACAGACTTGTGAGACAGGGTTTCAAAATACGAGAATCTCACCATCCTCCCCCCTTGAATTTATTTTTAAGCCCTGCTGTGTTGTAAATTTTCAGTGAAGTAGCAATCTATACAAGAAACTATATCAGCAGCAAGAGCCGTTTGCTAATTACAACTGATGATGTCACTGTTGAGAGCATATATAGCAGTTCAATATGGGCAAAATACAGAGAGTTTTTTTTTTACTTTTTTGTTTATTGTTCATTCAGGTTTTTCATAAAACATGAAAGACATACATTTTTCCAGAGGGACAGTATTAGTGTTCATTACGTTTTACAGATTTAGCTAATGCAGGATTATTAAAACAAGATATCCTCTAACAGGTACATGCTTGGGGTAATTCATCAAAGCAAGAATGTCCATAAATGTCTATGCCAAGTGTCATGGACAGTTCCTGAGCCACCTGTAAATTCATAGTGGTTCTTCAGAATGTAGTTTATTTCATATACCGCACAGTGACCAACTGAATTGGCTTTAAAGACCAAGGGAGAGAGAAAACAAAAAAGAGACAAATATGGAAAGATAATGGGGTATGGTGCAGCACTTCCATTCCCCTTTAAAATGGGTGTTCACTAAACAGTCCTGAAATAGAAATGTTAATATTTATCTTTTATTGACCAGTTAAGCATACTTGACAATCAAAAATTACAGAATTTAGGTTGGGGTAAATACTTGGGCGGGGGTGCATGACAGTGCCATAAATTTAAGAAGGGTGATGGATTATTCTTAACAGAACCAAACTTGGCAGAAATACATAGTGAGACATCATTTCTCATTTTATGTACATGTTTTCGAGGACACAGAATGTTTACATCATCAGGCATTATAAAATGGTAGAGGTAGTATGTTGTCCAGTGGTTACAGCATAAAACTGTGAAACAAGAGATCCCATTTCAAATCCCACTGTAGACATTAACTTGCTATATGCCCTTAGTCACTTGAACACCTGATGCATCACTGTTTTCATCTTGAAAAATGGGTAGAAGCCAGACCCCATAAAGAATATGATAAATTCAGATGGCTTATCCTGTGTGAATATATGATTAATTGATATAGAAATACAAATTGTAACATAGAAAGCACAAGAATAGACTATGCATGTGTTTCTTATATACTTTTTCCATTGCTTTGAAATTTGGTTTAAAACAGCAGTATTTATTAGTTGGCAAAACATTTCATCATATAGTTGTTTTCTCTAGCAAAAACGTATTTCTGACATCCGTAGTTTCATCCTCACTGTAGTTTTAGTTTTCATACATATAGAGGATTGTGTATGAGCAAGCATACACAACAAGGCAGTTGTGATCGAGAGGTTTCCGTGGTAACCAGAGACCTCGAGAGCGTAGCTCGAGAGGTCCGTTACCACGGAAAACTCAGATCTAACAACTGCCTTGTTTGTGTATGCTTGCTCATTTAATAATCTTTTATAGTGTATGGGCAGCCATACGCAGTACTTTCGTTAACACAGAAACAAGTATTTTAAAGCTTACTTGTTTCTGCGCCGCATCTTACTTCGGCGTTGCCGTGCAGTATCAATTGCGCATCTTGCGAATATGTTCGATCTTGTTGTGCTGCACTGAGTACGCACTCGGTGCAGCGACAACAAGATCGTGACGCACCGAGTGTAGGGAAAACAACGCTGTTCAGGCATGGATTTCCACGCGGAACAGCGTTCCACCATACACTATATTGTTAAAACAGCTGATTTTGTAATTGATGATTCATGTCATTAAAGATGGCCGCCGCTCTCAATTTTTAAAAAATCTCTTCTGATGAGGTTAATTGTTGAATGTAAATGCTGGAGTTATACTGTAGATTTATGAGGATGGTGCTGCCATATGTTTCTAATGGTAAACAACACAACACTGTACCAAGATATTTAATTTTTTAATGACTGGTGTGCCATGGGAATAGGAACATTTGAAGACTTCAGAATCCCCTATTTTAGTTCAAGAATGAAAGAAAATGAAAAGAAAAATGTGCATCTTGATATTTTTGCCAGACGAACATTACTGCTGAAAAAAACTATATGGTGACTTAAGAAATAGTAATGCTTTAAAACAGCAGTTCATGTTCACTGTGAACAGTTCTCACCATAATGTTTTTAAGCAGTTGTGTATTACTACCATCCTTGCATTCCCTACTGCAGTTTATTTTTATAATGAAACATTTATTAATGTGTGTGTATTCACAGTGAAGACAGCAGCAACCAGTAGTTTTTGAAATCTTCTTTTCTGTGGTCTCTCATCAGCTGTGGAAGCTGTATTCAGAGGCCAGTCCATAAGCACTGTGGTGGGACTACAGGTTGCCAAACCAGTGACCTGGCTTTGAAAATGATCCCAGGACATCAGTGGCTGAGTGGGCGGAGGAGGACTGAGCATCACTGAGGATACTCTTGTTTTTTGTGGCGGGAGGGCATCAGGCTCCACCATGCTACTGCCACCTAGGTGACCACTAGTGGCAGTGCAACTAGAGCAGCTTGCAGGATTGGAAGGATGCCAACGGGAGCTGTGTGCTACCATTCACCTGCAGAATCATGCCCATACAGTGCCCTCATTGTCGTCATCCGAGGGGAAGGGAGTAACCAAGCTGGAAATGTCCACAAGCATGTAGGATGATGTCCAGTGCTGTTGGACCCTGTCCTACTGACTGACTGCTCCACCTTCCACATCAGAAGGCCAAAAGGGGCAGCTGATCAATCTCTACCCCCCCCCAAAGAAACCGCCACGGGGCAGGAACATCACTGTGACACTTGAGGTTGGAGATAAGCACCAAAGAAGGGATGTGACAGGGCTAAAGCTTCTAAAATACTTATTTTGCCTTAGGAATGGAATAAAATAGCTGGATCAGTTGGTGTCTGTTAGTTTTTGTTTGTTCTGATGAATAACTTTTTTACAGTTTTATGCCTCATGAACTGCTGCTTAAAACTGGGAATTGATCTAGATTGATTGAGTTTAATTATTAAAAGGCCCATTTAGCGCATGAGAAGAGATGTCTGCCTGTTTTAATGAACAGCCAGGGAGGAAAATATGAAAGAGACAAAAAGCATAAACAACAATAAAAAAAAATTAACAAGACAAAGCAATGGTGGTTGGGAGAAAAAAACATGTCATGTGAGGCTTCGCTTTTTGTTTTGTAAATATACCTATCTAGCCAGCCCTCCAATGTGCGGGTGACCTCCACCAGGACTTACTGCCAGTCATCTCCCCCCCCCCGGGTCGGTGGGGGTCCCCAGTCCCCTCCGAAGTCTGGATCCAGTTTGGTCTGGCAAGCCCAGCTAGTCGGGTGCTGGGCCTGCAAGCACCCGCCAGCATCCTGCTGTCAGCATTTTCCTTGTTCTGTCCCCTGGTAGGTGTGGCATGCAAGAACGTCATGGCACAGACCATGCAGCCTGTGTGACATGTGCCAACATCTGCCACACCTCACGACCTTGTAGCCTGGGCTGCCTTACCACCAGTTTCTACCCGGGGCCAGGCAAGCATAAGGCTCTGCCTATCCTCCCCTTGGAGGAGGAGGAGGAGAGCAGTCCAACGGACTTTCAGTTCTTCTTCCCCTGGTTAGCCCTTTGACACCCTGGAGTTGCTTCCAAACCTGGGTCATCACAAATGGTAGCACTACCACTGCACCGAAGAATATGATTTTCTTAGTCTATATTCTTCATACAATAAAAACTGGAATAAACATATATCTGACACTGTTTGTAAAGCAAAGCAAACAGTAGGTGCTTTACTCTGTTTTAACAAAAAATACAGTGGAAGCCTTTTTAAGGAAGTTCTAACTGCACGTGATGCTAAACTGAAAAATAAGATACTTTTAGGGATAAAAATTTGGGGCACTCATTAGGCATAAGGAATACAGAGAGTCATGCATAAAACCTACAAAAACCTACAAAAGAATATTACAAGTTTCAACAACAATGCAAAATTGTGCTGCTAGTGCTGCTCTGGAACAATTCTCTTTAACGTCTGTGACTGCGAAGAGGATGTTCTCCTTTTGGCTTAAAGTTAATAGTTTAAGCGACTTGAGATATACTAGACTTTGCTTAGAAGAAAAGCATAATTATGAAAAAATGGGCCATAAGCTTCCATGGCCAGCAATAATAAAAGGGCTTCTTAATAGGTTAGGGTTTGGTTTGTTTATAAGTGGCAATATCCAACAGTAGAACCTCTCCAGTTTGTGAAAGATAAATTAACTTAGCCTGTTTAAGAACAGGAAATACAACAAACTCTTGGAAATTGGGTCACAAAAAATTTGCTAATGCTCTAAAAATTAAAAAGCCATTCAGGTGGAGCCATATCTTTCCATCTTGATTAAACCATTAGATAGAAAACTATTTACATTTGTCAGATTGGAGATTTATGAAAGCAGTATGAAGAAAAAAAGATTTAGTCTGCTAAAAATTGATAATCCGACATGTAGCTGTGATTACGGCCCACCTGAAACTTTATCACACTTGCTTTTCATCTGTCCAGAATTCAAGAGAGAAAGAGATTTATATTATGCAACAGGCACCAGGATAAAAACAGGAACATAACAGCATTTATGTAACACACTGTACAAATAAATAACCATGATGTAATCACTATGAGAATAACTCCAAGTTATCCACATAGCGATTACATCATCACTCGTTTATCCTCAGTGATTATATCATTTGTAGCCACAGCCGAACTACTTCCACACCACACACCATACCAATGCACCCCAAATTACACAACTGTACAGCACACCTACCCCACATAAACCAGTAATTAAACCCACGAAAACCTTGTGCATACTAAACCCCGCCCCGCTCAAGCTGCCACACAGACAATGCTACACGGGATAAACTACAAAGCCATACCGCCTCAAACTCTTTAAAACATGGCAAACAATAACTACGGAATGACAAACTTCAAACTAGAAATGTAACAAATAATGACACAACTCGAAAACGATCCTGACCCACTGGAAGACCCATCTGGAATGAACACCATTCAGCCAACAACATCCACAGCACTTCTACCAGTGAATGAAGACAAAAACCCTCAGCCTGGCATAAGCGCTTCCACATCAGCCACTGCATCTACACAAATGCTATCGATCAGGAAGATATAGACCTCTATATTGTAAAAGCCTGGAATATCAAAACAGCAAAGAAAACCCAAGTAGATACTAAAATGTTCACCAATTACCTCTGCAAAACCTTTGGAGAACAATGCCATCTTCAGGACAGTCCTCCTGCTCAACTAAACAGCTACTTCTGCCACTATTTCATCAACTGCTCTAAAAAAAATGGCACAGACTATGAACTTCTCACTTTAAGAGCAACATTTCAAAGTGTTGAACGCTACCTAAAAAACAAAGAATACAGCGACTCCCTCTCTACATCACCAGCTTTTGAAAAGGCACGTCAAGTACTGCTCTCCAAACAAAAAAACTTAAAAAGCCAGGGAAAGGGTTCCAAACCAAAAGCAGCAGACAAACTCACAGACTCCATCGTAGACAAACTCTACGAACAACAACTACTGGGTCCCTAAACCCCCGAATCACTACTCAACACTATGTGGCTCACAATAAGTATGTATTTTGGTGTAAGGGGTAACACCAAGATACGCAATCTCAAATGGGGAGACATAATACTAAGAACTATCGAAAACTGCCAAGCATACATACAGCTAAACCAGGAAAGGCAAACCAAAACCCGCACTGGAGCAAATCCTAAGGACTGTCTAAAAGTTAAACCTAAAGCCTACCAGCTCACCAGCAACCCCCACAAATGCCCAGTACAAAGCTACCTCATTTACAAAAGCAAAAGACCACAACAGTGCCTTTCGGATGACTCCCCATTCTTTCTAGCAACAAACTTCCATGCTAAGGAAAGCCCACCCAGTGCCTAGTACAACAAACATTTGTCAATGTCAAATGTTTGCTTGCTGGCATTAGCATTGGTAGTGTAGAAGTTACAGAGCTGCGTAATAGGAATGGCAGTGAAGTATTGAACTGAAGCCCACCCTGCAGAGAGTGACAGGCATTGGGGTGTGCCTTTGGGTCGTCAGGCATAACGGCCATGCCATTTCACCACACCCTACCCTGCAGACACTGACAAGTGTCACGGTGTGCCTTGGGGTCTTTGGCCCTTATGCGCGCCCCATTCCATCAGGAAATACGGTGAGATGGGTGTGGTATAGGAGAATGGGGTGAATTTTGGGGCCGAAGAGTGCAAGGCATACCTCGATGCCTCTCACTGGCTGCAGGGTGTGGAATGGTATAAGCATTACAGGCAAGAATCCCAAGTTACACCCCTGATGCCTGTCATTCTCTACAGGGTGGGGCGTTATGGTTGGAAACCCTAACACCTCAGGCATTCGTTGGTATTTTCACTCCAAATTTTCAACATGTTTTTTTTGTGACCCCCACCTCATGAACAGTGGCAATATCAGTTTGTTTGCCAAAAGCTGCTTATGCACAGTGACTACAGCATTTAGCACCACAGGTGCAAAAACACATTCCGAACAGGATGTGAAAAATGACAGCTGAACTGTTCATGGGGAGGTGTAAAACATGGCAATGTTGCAAATCTGCAGTAAAAATATTAAAAAAACTGGTGAAGTCACGAGCGTGCATAGAAACTGTGCAACACACACCGTAATGTAATTAGTTTGGGGATTTTTTACAGCAGATTGTCAACACAGGCATTTTGGGACCTCCGATCATGAACAGTGTCACTGTGATTTTCTTTATCTGTCCTGAACAATGATTTCCCACAGCGACCATGAATCTCTGCGCTGAAAGTGTGAAAACACATTTCGGCCATGTTGTGAAAAATGACAGCTGTACTGTTCATAAGGAAGTGTGGAAAAATGCCACTGGTGAAAATCTGGACTGAAAATATTACAAAGTCATGAACTTACGATAGTGTGTGGAAACTGCGCAATGCTCACTCGTAACACAGTCATTTTATGGTCTTTTGTCACCAAATTTTCAACATAGCCATTTTAAGGCTTCTGCTCATGAACAGTGTAACTGTGATTTACTTAATCTGTCCCAAACATTGCTTTCGCTCACCGACTGCACCATTGTGCGCTACATGTGTGGAAACACATTTTGGGCGACATGTGGAAAATGGCAGCTATACTGTTCATAAGGAAGTGTAATAAAATGGCAATGTTGAAAATCTGGAGTGAATATATTGAAAATCGCAAACTTCCAAGCGTGCATAGGAACTGCGCAACGCACGCTCGTAAAACAGTCATTTTTAGGAATTGTTTCACCAGATTTTCAACATAGCCATTTTAAGACCTCTGCTCATGAACAGTGTCACTGTGATTTTCTTACTGTGTCCCATACATTGATTTCGCACACCGACTGCGCCATTGTGTGCTACATGGGCGGAAACACGTTTTGGGCAAGATGTGAAAAATGACAGCTGTACTGCTCATAAGGAAGTGTAATAAAATGGCAATGTTGAAAATCTGGATTGAAAATTTTGAAAATTCGCAAACTTACGAGCGTGCGTAGGAACTGCGCAACGCACGCTCGAAAAAACAGTCATTTTTAGGAATTTCTCCACCAAATTTTCAACATAGGCTTTTTGAGAGCCCACCTTATGAACAGTGGCAGTCGTTTAGTTACTTGGTCCCAAGGTGATTTCGTGCAGTGACTGCGAAATCACCTTGAACGATCAACGCCATGACAGTGAGAGCATTCATGAGAAGGGTCCCAAAACCCCATGTTGAAAATTTGGTGCAAAATTCCAAAAATGTCTGAGATATGCAGCAAAGTTGAAAAACCCTATCTATCCCATTATACAGCTTACCAGCATTTCTTCAGTTTGCGGTCGGCTTTGAAGATCAGACATGTTCCGGTCCACGAATCATCGGCGCCGAGTCCGGAGTAAGTATGGGGTAAGGGGTTGTGGGGAGATAAGTGCGCCAATGGGTGGGCTGGGTGGGGGCAGAGACAGCGAGGACCGTTTTTCTGTTTCAGGGTTTTTTTTTTTAAACAAAGGAGGAGGCGGCGGGGCGTTTCCACGCTGGGGTGGGCTCCCAGTGTGGCACAAGGGCGGCTGTTTGGGGGGAGGTGTGGAGCCGGACGGGGTGGGCACCCCGTCGGCGACGCATCTTGCCACACTGGGATGGGCTCCCCAGCGTGGCACCTTGTACTCTCGGGGGAGGGCACAGTGGAGCTGCGAGTTAGCCACCCCTTGACTATCATGTATGCCACGCTGGGGTGGGCACCCAGCGGTAGCATGAGGCTTTTGTTTGGGCGCAGCACAGCGGCGAAGTTGGGCACCCCGTCGGCTATACAGTATGGGCGGGCATGCAGTATGCATGCGTGTGTGTGTGTGTGTGTGTGTGTGTGTGTGGGGAGCGCGCATGAGCAAGCAATATCTTATCACTGCTCACTGAAGCGTAGCTCCCCCTTTCAACTGTACGCCACTGCATTTTGGACTGCTGTCATAGACAGCTCCAGCAGGCATTGGAGAACTGCGGCCGCGTCTGCAAACGCAGTGACTGAATTGGAAGAGGACTGCCACACCTCCGAAAACTCGGATGATGGCACTATGTTTCTTGCACATGCGTGCAAGCAAACATAAAAAACAGCCAGTAGGAATACACAAACTGGCATCAATAGTTAAAACAATGATAGCAAAATCCTCTGTTGAGACACACAAAAAGCTAACCAACCATTCCATGCGACAGCACTTTATTCAAAATTTGACAGACAGTGGAATCCCTCTGACAGACATAGTACAGATTTCTGGACATAAGCAGCTCCAAAGTTTAAATGACTACTCCAAAAGAAATGAAGAAAAGCAGAAAACAATCTCTAGCATACTAAGCAGCGAGCCAAGCAACCAACAAGTAACTACTCCTATTCCACAGGCACCACTAGCAACAATCCTGGAAAAGTACTCTGACATCCTGGGAACCTGCTTCTACAAGCCCTCCATACAAGCCAAGACAATCAGTTTCACCATCATTCAAGGTGAGTCAAACCATTCCCACTGTACTGCAAAACTGTGCCCCCCCCCAAACCTACCTAACACTTACAACTTATCCCTCTATTTCCCACAGGCAATAAATATGATTCCTACACCAAAAAGAGACCTCGAGTACTGGACTCCGACAGTGACACAGATTAGGAAAAAAAGCATCACCTTTTTTCTCCTTGAGTCCATGGGTTCCCCGGAAAAAAAAAATGTAAAAGATCAGTGCAACTCTTCCTGTTGTAGCCAAATAAAACAGTGCCACCCAAAAAAATAAATAAAATAAATCCAAATACAGAGGGCTGTCCTCGCTGTAATCCTCTGCAGCAGCCAGCAACTCCACGAATGGACTCTTCATGTCCTACTCCACACTGTGAAAAAAAAAACACATCACTTAAAAAAAACAAAACAAAAAAAAAAAAACAATCCACACAACGCCGACGACTCCTCCAAACCCAACAACACGACTGCCAAACATCGACCACCAAATCCAGCATGAATCGGCATCCTGGCTCCAACATCCACTGAAGAAGAAGAAGGCCGCACAAATCCTCGATGCTCCAACTCCAAAGTGCCAACGCCCACTGCTCGATGCCACTCTCCACTGCTCCCAGGTCGACATGCTGGTTCCTCGCTGAAGCCGCCAACTGAACTACGCCACAAATCAACGCCACGCCCTCGCTCTAATAAAAACACTCGCCCACATAAGACACGTCCCTCAACCAATCGGAATGCCAGTACCCGTGTCACTCAAACCCAAACAAACCACGCCCCAACCAATCACAACACAAAACACCAAACAAACCACGCCCCAACCAATCGTAACACACTTACACCTGCCACTCAAACTCCATACACACCACGCCCACCACCTTAACTCAACCGATTGGAACACACACACCACATCAACCCACCAATCCCAATCCACCAACAACACCCATTCACAAAATAAACCCAAATGAATTCCCCATTGAAAACAACTGGTAAGTATGATGTAAGAACACCCCACCACACACCGCCACAAATAAGTCCCCACCAAAACTCAACAAAAAAACACCTCACTGCGCCCCCCCCCCCCCAAAAAAGCCTGTTGCATAAATTTAATATGCGGGGAGGGGCTTTGTCATCATGAGGTTACTCAAGATCACAGGCTACTGTACAGATAACTGCTTTATCCACATGCGCCCCGCATATCCCATATATATATATATATATATATATATATACACACACACACATACACACACACTGTATATATATATATCCTGGATGTTTATTGTCAGAGACCTGGTTATCACCTGAGGAGATAGTGATAAAGAAAAGCAGTCATCTAATCATGCTACAATGGATAGTATATTTTTTAAGAGCAGTAAGTAAATAGTCTGCCTTGCTCTGTGATGCTGACATAATGCATTATGATCTCGAACTGTATAGGTACAAGCCTTCTTTGGCACAATCTTTAGGCCAAGTTTAGCTAAATATAGAGCTTAATGTCCTTTAGTCACTTAACTTGCTTGTGCTCCCAGGTCGCACTTGGAAACAAACTCCAGCTTAGTGTGCCTTTCCTGGTTAAACAATTTCCACTTCCCTTCCTAACGAGATTACAGTAATGGGGCAGCCAATCTCAATAGAATAAAAGGGGCACAGGCACCCTTGTTACTGAATAGGTGTGCCACTGTTTACACTTTCTTTTTATCCTGTAATTAGTGAATCTCTTTTCTTCACCTGACTCCAGATACAATATTGGGTTTGGTTGGACAAAAATGTGTTTTCCTTTTTTTTTTTACTAAACTATTTGTCCTTCAGTGGAAATATATTTTTTGTTTTCCAAATGAGAATAAAGGTGTTTAATGTTTGCCAGTTTACATTTGAAGATAAACTCTTTTAAGCCCACTACCAGTACCTTTCAAGGTGTAACTCACATGAAATACCAGAAAAGGAAATACATTCAACCCTTGATTCAAATGTGCTTGTACGCACTATACAGGGCCGGATATTCAGACTGCGCCAGGCAGTGGTGCAAGCCTGGGCCCAGTGCAACTGGGCTGCGCTGGGGCCAAGACCAGGCGATAGTCAACGGTGATGTGCCATGGCTCAGCACCATTGAATATGGCAGGGGTGCGATAGTCAACGGTGATGTGCCATGGCTCAGCACCATTGAATATGGCAGGGGTTGGGCACATACTGCGCCAGCGCAAGCCACAGAGGGGGAGCAGAGGGATGCGCCAGCACAAGTGCAGTTGTGCTAGGCGCATTACCCGCGATATTCAGCTGGGGGCATGCAAATGAGGCCATAATCTATGCAAGGTGCAAATGGGGCAATTTGCATGTCATTATGGCCCTATTTGCATGCGATGTGCCAGGCATTCATTCACAGATCCGGACCTGTGTAGTGCAGTATGGTCTGCACGCCCATTGGTCCACACTGTGGCCTAATGGGCGTACAGTTCATGCTGTACCCTGTTGTTCAGCAGGTGGTATGTGGGTGGGGTGCTGCCGCCTGCCGATGATGCGAGGGGGTGCTGAGTGGCTGGGGGCCTCTGTGGGTGGGTGGGAGGGCGGTACCATTGGACCACCAGGTAGATGTCAGTTTGTACTATGGCCTGCGATCTGGCTTTTGGGGTGGGTTCCACTAGACCACCAGGGATCTATTACATTACACTACAGCCCGCGATCGGGCATAGGATTTGTATTCAGCTGACAACTGCCCGCAATCGGGCATACGGGAGGGGGTCTACTAGACCACCAGGATATATCTATTCATTGCACATGCCCGTGATTGGGCAGTGGGGGATCTGCTAGACCACCAGGATATTTTAATTCATTACTGATGCCCGTGATCGGGCTTTCGGGGTGGAAGGGGGATCCACTAGACTACCAGGGAAGTCCAGGTGCTTATGAACGTTGTTCCCACTGGGCGGGTGGCCACCCACTGCTGGCGGCTGTTGTGTTGTGCCTTGCAACACAGCCGCCCGCCTGTGGGTGGCCAGCTTTTGAGCCTATATTTTATGGCTCAACTTTGGGCACCAGTGTGCGGCGCATGTAGGGTTGCGCCAGCATACACTGCAATCCCGAGCTGAATATCGGATTCGCCGCATATGCATGGGCACGCTTCCTGCATCTGTGCCACATAGGATTACAACGCGCCCCGGCACATCGGGATTTGCGCTGTGCCGGGTGGCCTTTTCAATATCCCACCGGGGCGAAATGCGCGGTTGCGCCAGGCGCAACCCCTTTGAATATCCTGCCCACAGGATATTGTTTTAAAAAGTGTACTAATTGACTTGTCATGTGTTTATTTTGTTCTACATTTGTAATATTGTAATAACTATTATGTTGAACAATAAACCGCTACTACTGCATAAAAATGGTACAGTCATGAACGGCAGAGATATTTTATGAACTCTAAATCAGACAAAGACTAACTAAAAAAAATCCAGTCCGATGACTTTTATGAACTCTACATCCACTGCAAAAGAGCAGAAGCACAGTCAATAAAAAAAGGCAAAATATGTTTTAAATGCAGAGCAGATTAGTTACTAAACAATATGCAGACTTATTTTACTGGGTGCTTCTCTAGATCCTGCAGTGCAGTGTATTACACGCTGTGTTCTTTAAACTACTTGTGTTTTTTTAACAAAACCTTGATCTCACGTACTGTACAAACATTGCTTAATAGTTCTTTTTAAGTTTTAATAATAAAGTCCTTGTATATATTACATGTGGTTTGAAGTGTAAATTAATTTATACTGAACTGTAGCACTTGAACAGGTGTTTACACTTGTCCTACAATTAAACTCATATGAAGAAGTGTTTCTGAGGCCACCATGATGCACAGATAACTGGTTTTCGTAGTTTTAATGACAGAAAAAAGTTCAAGCTGTGAATGACTCTAGACACATGCACTGAGGCCACCAAAATACATGCTTTATTTCTGAGATTGGTGTGTGCTTTTCCTACCAACTATTCATTTTGTAAGTACTCCTCTGACTAAAATGTGTTCAGTCAATCAGAATCATTATTTGCTAAATGCGACAGACTCTTATTTTATGAAGAGTGTTTCATGTTATCAGGCAACAGCTCTGTAAGCGCTGCTTTTTTTCTTGCCAAGAAAATCACCGGGGACTAGAGACTTAATTTTATTACAGACTGTCCTAGGAGCAATATAGAGGATTGTGTATGAGCAGTCATACATAACAAGGATATTCTTGTATCGAGGGGTTTCCTTGGTAACAGATGACCTCGAGAGCAGGGTTGATACACAAGGAGGCGTGGAAAGGATGAGACGGGACTTGGCAAGGTTGGAGGAATGGTCAGAAGTATGGCAGCTTGGATTCAGTGCAAAGAAGTGCAAAATAATGCACCTGGGAAACAAAAACCCAGGGTAAGAGTACACAATGGGGGGTGAGATACTAACAACAACAAAAATGGAAAGGGACCTGGGGGTAATTATATCAGATGACCTTAAGGTTAACAAGCAATGTGAGAAGGTAGTGGGGAGGGTTGGGGGGCTACTGGGATGTATAAGGAGAGGCATCACTAGCAGAAAACAGGAAGTTGTTATCCCTCTGTACAGACAGTTGGTGAGACACCATCTGGAGTACTGCATCCAGTTCTGGAGACCCCATCTCTGCAAGAACATAGCCAGGATGGAGGCAGTTCAGAGGAGGGCAACTAAAATGGTGCAGGGTCTGCAAGAGAAGCCATATGAGGAGAGACTAGAGGAGCTTAATATGTATACCCTTGAGGAAAGAAGGGAGAGGGGGGACATGATAGAAACTTTTAAGTACCTAAGTGGACTCAACAAAGTCCAAAAGGGTAGCATCTTTCAGAAAAAGAGATGTGCAAGAACAAGGGGACCCAATTTAAAGATAGAGGGGGGACAGCTCAGGGGCAATGTGAGGGAGTATTTTTTCACAGAGAGGGTGGTAGAAACATGGAACAGCCTTCCTGAGGAGGTTGTGGGGTCTAAAACTGTGGGAGAATTCAAGAATGCATGGGACAGACATAAAGCAATTCATGTGGCGGGTAGGAAGAAATAGGCTGTTGGTTAGCTAGGATCTGCAGCTTATCCTGTAGGTAGGGAAATGGTTAGACTAGGTGGGCCAAGTGGTCCTTATCTGCCGTCAAAGTCTGTTTCTAACATGCAAGAATTTCCTTGTTTGTGTATGATTGCTCATACACAATCTTTTATAGTGTATGGGCCGTCAGAGCGTAGAAAATCACACAAAACCAGCTGGAGAAGACAACAGAGAATAGAAATTTTAACATTTTCTTTTTACGTTTGTTTGCATGCATGTGCAAGAAACATAGTGTTATCATCTGAGTTTTCATAGGTGTAGCACCCTGTCTTCCAATTCAGTCAGTGTGTTTGCAGGTGCGGCCACAGTTCACCAATGAATGCTGCAGCTGTCTATGACAGCAGTTGAAAATGCAGTGCCGTACAGTTGAAAGGCAGAGCTCCGCTTCAGTGAGCAGCGATAAGATATGCTGATTAGCATATTGTCATGCATTCCCCCCACCCACACACACACACACACACACACACACACACGCATATTGCGTGCTCATCTCCCGCCCAAGCACACTGTATGGCTGGCGAGGGTGCCCAATCCCCGTCGGCTGTGCTGCGCCCCCTCAACAGAGTTCAAGGTGCCATGCTGGGAGCCCACTCCAGCATGGCAACAGTCCGTATTGTGATTGCCCAATCTCCGTCTGCTCCACTGACCCCCAACAGACTACGGTGCCACTGGGAGCCCACCCCAGTGTGGCAGCAGTCTGTGACGGCCGACGGGGTGCCCAATCCCCATCGGCTTCACTGCCCCAAACAGTCTTCCAGCTACCACGCTGGGAGCCCACCCAAGGGTGGAACAAGTCCCATGTCGTCTACAAAAAAAAAATAACCTGCAAGAGAAAACGTTCCCTCACTGACTGTCCTGAACCCCCTCCCCACCATTGCCAACCCTCTACGTACCCTGCCTCCCCACACCCCCACCTCACCCCATACTTACCTCTGGAGTCCAGCGCAATGATCTACGGTGGACCGGGAACACGTCTGCACTCTTGAAAGCCGACCGCGAACTGAGGAAATGCCGGTAAGCTGTATTTATTTATTTATTAAATTTTGATAACTGGGTAAGCCCGCTGGGCCCCGAAGGTCCCTTTTTCAGGGGTGACCCGGGGGGTTACATGGAATAATACATGGGGTAGCATACAGCACTGTATAATGGAATAAATAGGGTTTTTTCAACTTTGATGCATATCTCAGGCATTTTGGGGAATTTTTTTATCAAATTTTCAACATGGGGTTTTTGGGACCCCACCTCATGAATACTGTCACTGTCAATTTGTTAATCAGCCCCGAAAGGTGATTTCACGGTCTGCGGAACTACTGGCGGGGCGATTCCTGAAAGCGACAGTGTCACAGTTCATGAGGTAGGACCGCAAAAACCCTATCTTGAAAAGTTGGTGAAAAAATACCCAAAAATTACTGTTTTACGAGCATGCGTTGTGTTGTTCCTACGCATGCTCGTAAGTTCGTGAATTTTCAATATTTTCGCTCCAGATTTTCAACATTGCCATTTTACCACACCTCCTTATGAGCAGTACAGCTGTCATTTTTCACATCTCGCCCAAAATATGTTTCTGCGTATGTGACGCACAATGGCGCAGTCGGTGTGCAAAATCAATGTTCGAGACAGATTAAGAAAATCACAGTGACATTGTTCAAGAGCAGAGGTGTTAAAATGGCTATGTTAAAAATTTGGTGAAAAAAGTCCATAAAGTGACTGTGTTACGAGCGACCATTGCACAGTTTCCACGCACCCTCGTAAGTTGATGCATTTCTCATATTTTCAGTCCAGATTTTCACCACTGGCATTTTTCCACACTTCCTTATGAACAGTACAGCTGTCATTTTTCACACTGTGGCCGAAATGTGTTTTCGCACTTCCAGCACAGAAGTCCGTGGTCGCTGTGGGAAATCACTGTTCGGGACAGATTAAGAAAATCACAGTGACACTGTTCATGAGCGGAGGTTCAAAATGCCTGTTTTGACAATCTGCTGTAAAAATACCCAAACTAATTGCATTACAGTTAATGCGTTGCGCAGTTTCTCACCTTGCGCTAGTGACTCCTCATTTTTTAATCATTTTCACTGCAGATTTTCAACATTGCCATTTTGCATCTCCCCATGAACAGTACAGCTGTCATTTTTCACATCCTGTTCAAAATGTGTTTTTGCACCTGTGGTGCCAAATGGCGTAGTCGCTGTGCAAAATCAGCTTTCAGCTAACAAACTGATATTGCCACTGTTCATAAGGTGGGGGTCACAAAAAACCCATGTTGAAAATTTGGAGTGAAAATGCCAATGAACGCCTGAGGTGTTAGGGTTTCCGACCATAGCTCCCCACCCTGTAGAGACTGACAGGCATCAGGGGTGTGACTTGGGATTCTTGCCTGTAATGCTCATACCATTCCACACCCCGCAGCCAGTGAGAGGCATCGAGGTGTGCCTTGGACTCTTCGGCCCCAAGGTTCACCCCATTCTCCTATACAGCACCCATCTCACCATATTTCCTGATGGAATGGGGTGCGCATAAGAGCCAAAGACCCCAAGGCACACCGTGACATTTGTCAGTGTCTGCAGGGTAGGGTGTGGTGAAATGGCATGGCCGTTATGCCTGACGACCCAAAGGCACACCCCAGTGCCTGTCACTCTCTGCAGGGTGGTGGTGGAGTTGGCTTCAGTTCAATACTTCACTGCCATTCCTATTATGCAGCTCTTTAACTCCTACACTACCAATGCCAATGCCAGCTGGCAAACATCTGGCATTGACAAATGCCTGTTTTAACTGACACAGTGTGCTGCAGATGTTTCTGCAAGTTCAATTTTATAAAAAAACAGCAACTTCTAGCCTAACTGGATTGAGGAAAGCAACTATGTGGCAGCATTCCAAGTTGTTATGCTGCAGTAGTGACATAGCTAGTGCAGCATAACAGCTGTGAAGACATAGCTACTGCAGCATAGTAACTCCATTCTAGTTATGGATTTCTATCCATAACATATAGAATAAAGTATGGGTCGGGGTGTGTAACGAGATTTTATACACACCCGAGTTGTAGGATGTGAAAACATTCCACAATGAGGGTGTGTGTAAAATCGAGTTTGTGAAACTGACCCCTATTTATCTAATTGCTGGGTTTCCCTTTTTCGCCTCAGCAATTATATAAAATAAAGAGCTTGAGGTGTGTCCTCAGTTCGGTTTAGTTTTAGCCCGGTGCCAAGATTTGCCGTATTTTAAACTAATTTTTCTTCCTTTGAGCAGGTCTTTGTGTGTTTACAGTGTATGTGGGGGGGGGAGAAAAGAACTTACCGCTGAGTTCTTCTGGCGGTTCTGTTTGGGGCGAGATGGAAGCGTTGAGCGGTCTGGACTGATCGCGGCTGCTGCCTGGCGTGCGCATGTTTACCGTTATAAACACTCCTTTATAGCGGCAAATTCATACAGTTTCCCTATGGGAAAATGGGAAGCAGTTATTATATAGAGAATAATAGATGGGTAGGTAGTTATAACGAGGTTTTACACACCCTGGTGGGATGCCACATAAAACTCAAGGAGGCGAAGCTTGAGGGGTTTATTAGGCATCCCCACCCTGGTGAGGTGTAAAATCCAGTTCCTATCCATCCTTTATTGTATATAATTGCTGGAGGTAATTTTTTCACCACAGCAATTATACAAAATAACTGTTTCTGTACAGAGTCAAGCCGCAGACCATTGAAGTTTTAGCCCAGTCCAAAGCAGCTGGCTCGTAAACAGAAGCAGCTTTATTTTTTTCTAACTTGGGGCCGATTAGGTAGTTGTTTTTTTGTTATGCCCAGTAGTAGTCTGTTAAAATAAAAGAAGAACTTACCACTGACTTCTGTGGGGGAAGTTGTGAATGCTGAAGAGCAGAGACAGACCACGCAGAGAGCAGGAAGTTTGCGGCAGGCGCATGCGCTGAAGTAGGGAAACCGGGTGCCTGAATGTTGTTATAACCAGCTGGTTATAACGGTGGAATTATAACCCGGTTACTCTATGGGAAAAAACTGTAACCAGTTATTATAACATTCTACCATACACTATAATGGTGTATTTGGGGGCATGTCTGTTAGACTGAAACTATTCATAATTAGTTTTAAGCACAGTTCCCCAATTGTTCTCATTCAATTTAGTGTGTGTTCCTTCAGGATACTTATAGTTTTATGTATCATTACTGTATATTATCATATGAATAGCTGCTACGGAGAGGGGAAGAAAAATTGTGGTTGTTTCATCTATTTCCAGAGAGCTTTACTTCTGTTACTACACTTATTTTCACTTGCGTGCAGTGTATGAAGACTTGTCCTGTACCCAAAAGCTGGTCATGAACTCAAGGACTTTCATCAGTTAGTGATATCTTGGAATATGTCATGCTGGTCCTGGGCCATTTTCACAGCTTTTTTTTTTTTTAAAACTCTTTTCTTATTTTAGCTTTTTTTTTTTTTAAATTCAAGTTTATTGACAGACATTTGGCATGCAAGTAAGGAAGCCAAACTTTACATGAAATGATCCGTGACCACACCGTGCCACTTACATATACCATTAGAACATTACCAATACATTTTCAAACTGATAACATCCCCCTCCCCAAACACCCACCTAACATCCCTATCCCCCCCTCCCTGGGTTGCAAAGGCTGAGGCAGGTCTGCTCGTGAGAAGCAGGCCAGGATCTACTACCCCACAACAGCTCACTATGAATGAAGCAAGTAAAGGGCCTGGAGGGCCCCACACTCGGTCAAATTTTGAAAGACTGCCCCTCTTTGTGGCCCCAAACTTCTCCATACTCAAATTGAAAAGCAATTCCTGTAACCATTCCACATAGCCGGGTGGGGTATTGTCCAACCAGTGCCTTAACACAATTTTCTTAACCGAAGATGAAATCAAAGCCATATAGTATCTTCGGGGCTTAACAGCAATGTCAGTGTAGTCCCCTATAAGACAGATTTCGGGATTGAAGCAAAGCTCAATGCCCAGTATTGAGTCCGCCTTTTGCTTAATTTGATCCCACAACTCTTTTACCGGTGGACAATCCCAAAAAATATGCTTGAGATCCCCCACTGTTTGATGATACGGAAACATAGAGCATCTGGGGCACGCCCAATCCTGTATAACTTGGAAGGGTCCAGAACAAGTTATTTAAAAAATGGAATTGCATAATACGCAATCTGTCCTGGGTGATATACTGGTATGTGTGACACCAGACACGGTCCCAATTTCAGCCCTGATCTCCTAAGCAGTTCACCCAGTACCACGGTTTATTACCAATGTCTGTGTAGACCTGCTCAAAGAGAGCTTTGTAAACCTTGGAAACTGTATGCGGTTCCCAGACCCAGCGAATCAGGGGTTCAAACCACGTCCCATTAATCTTTCCCACTTTTAATTTAGATTTGAACCTCCCTAACAAATGAGTAAGTTGGTATATTTTAAAGGATTGATTAGGCCCTATATTATACTTTGTTAGTACCTCTGCAACTTTTAAACACCTGTCACCCTGCATGAGGTCTGCCACCCTTAACCCCTCCAAAAAAGGAAGCCAGGTTTCCTTTATCGTGTTCCCCCCAGTCCTCATATTAGGGTTAAGACATATAGGCTGAAGGCTGTCTGCACAAGGGGAGTAGCGGAGAGAGGCACATATCTGGATGTGCGTAAGTAGAGAGAGCCTAATTGGGGTAGTAGCTAGGCTAGAGGGGAGAGATTTTAGTGGGATAAAAAGAAGAGCCTTCAGGTCCACGCCGGCCTCCCTTATTAAGTCTGTTTCAACAACCCAAGAAGGACATACGGTAAAAGTTCCAGATCCCTAGGAGGCAGGAGCCAGCGTAAATATTTACAAAGGTTACTTGTCCAGTGATATAGTCCGAAATGCGGGAGTCTTAAACCGGCCTTCTCCCTGGGAGCCGCAAGTTTGTGATAAGCTCTACGGGGTGTTTTCTTTACCCAGATGAAGTCCGAGATAATTGAGTGGAGCGCTCTGTGCCACTTTAAAGGTAGCCATACATTAAGCATATTTAAAGGGTACAAAATCCTCGGCAACACATTCATTCTCCCCAGAGAGAGAGAGCGGAAGTTTGCTCCACCTCTCCAGATCTTGCTTTATAGTTACCTTAAGGGTGTCCAAATTAAGTCTCACCATTTTGGCTTCTGAAGTAGTCAAAATGCTGCCAAGATACTTCAGAACGCGAGGAGTCCAATGAATCCCCAACTGTAAAATATCTGATTTACAGGTCTTAACATTAAGCGGGAAGAACTGAGTTTTCCCTATGTTGATTTTATAGTTGGATAGTTTGCCATAAGAGGCAATAAGATCGAAGCACTACTGGAATGGAGGATCGAGGATGGCTGATATGAAGTAGGATGTCATCTCAAAGCAAGACCTTAAACTCAGAGATCCAATTTTATCCCTTGATTCTGGGTTCCTGTCTGATACTACACAGCAGCGGCTCTAAATAAATATTGAACAAGAGAGGGGACAAAGGACACCCCTGCTTAGTCCCCAGTAGTAAAGGCAAGCTTGCCGAAAAGACTCCATTACAGTATATTTTGGCAGACGGCGACCTATATAACGCAAACACCATGTCTATAAAGTGGGCCGGGAAGCCGAAATGCTCCATGGTCAGAGACAGGAACCTCCAATCCACCCTGTCGAATGCTTTCTCAGCATCGACAGACAACAAACCACCTGGGATATTACTGTCTTTGGAAGCCGAAAGGATGTGAGATAATTTGCGGAGGTGGTCTGATGCCATTCTACCCGACATAAATCCCACCTGATCCGGGTGGATTAACCTAGGAAGCACCCTCGTTAAGCGAACAGCTAGTAACTTCGCCAAAATTTTTATATCATAGTTAATCTGGGCAATGGGCCTATAGTTTGGAACCTGATCTCGATTCTTCCCATCTTTGGGGATGAGCACTATCAGGGATTCAAAAAGGTGACCGTCAATATGTTCGGAGGTAAAAATACTGTGAAAAAGACATTTTAATCCTGGGCATAACTGCCTACTAAAACATTTATAAAAATCCGGAGAAAAACCGTCCAGTCTGGGAGCCTTATCAGCCGGGAGCATCTGAATCACATTTAGGATTTCAGACTCAGAGACCGGAACGGTAAGCAATGCTTTCTGTTCATCCGTTATCTGCGGTAAATTGCACCCAGACAGATACGCCCTAATTACCTCATCACTTGGTCTATTAAGCATGGGACTATATAAAGCCCTATAGTAGTCTTTAAATTCTTTGGCTATTTCATGTGGGGTGGTTTTAATCGACCCATCGGTAAGGGATGATATACTTTGAATGATTCTAGATGTTTCGGTCGCTTTAAACGCATGGCCAAGATGTCGACTTCTCCCCTGATCTAAATATAGGGCTTCGTTTTGTTAATGGCATATTCTGCCTTTTCTCTCAACATGTCGTCATATTGGTGTCGGAGCCTGGCCAACCTTTCTCTTAATGCCATTGGTGAGGTCCTTGAAAGAATATTCTCTATATCCCTGATCTGGGTAAGCAGTTGCTTAGCCAAAGTCTCTCTCTTTTTCTTTCTGGCGGCAGCTAACTTGATAAGCTCCCCCCTTAAAACACATTTTAATGCACTCCATTCCATGTCACCCTTACCCGTCGTGTTACAGTTCTCCTGCTCGTACTGCTCTATAGTCTGGCTTATACTGTCTCTGATCTCCGGTACCCTGAGGAGCTGATTATTAAACTTTCCAGATGGTCTGCTTGGGGGTATTAGATAGAAGATTTAGGGAGCATCGGATCATCGAGTGGTCCGAGATGACCCCCGGCATGATTGTGCAATCGACCAAACCAGGGAGCATGCACTGACTCATTAAAAAATAGTCAATGCGAGATCTGGTTTTATGGACCTCAGACAGGAATGTATATTCCCTTTTAGAGGGGCACAAGACCCTCCACGGGACGGATCGCACAAACCCAAGTTGTCTGCCAACTCCCTGAGGGCTCTTTGAGCCGGAGAGAGGCCCCTATCTCGCCTGCCTTCTCTATCCAACTCCGTATTGAACACCAAGTTCCAATCGCCTCCCAAGAATATTGGGAGATGGATAAAGGGGGACAGAACATTGAGTAAGTCAGCGAAAAAATGGGGCGAGTCTCCATTTGGACCCGTATATACTACCTATCACCATCCTAGTTTGGCTAACAAGCCCGACTACTAATATGTACCGGCCCTCAGGATCTGCCAGCTTTTCCTCACAGACAAAAGGGGTGTTCCTAGATATTAGAATGGCTACTCCCTTACTAGCAGTGCCATCCCCTGCAGCGTATACCTGGGCTACAAATTGACGTCTCAAAGCATTAGCTTCCCTCTCCAATAAATGTGTTTCCTGCAAACATATTATCTGAGCTTTCTGCAGTTGCAAATGTCGCAAAACCTTATATAGCTTCAAGTCCTTCCTGGCCCCCTTGATATTCCACGAGATAAACTCTTAGATACTACCCATGGTCCCTGTAGTCTATTTTAAAACTATTTGTTGTTGACTGGATTCCCAATCCACCTACCTCCCTAGGCTTTCCCTCATGAGCAGATCCTCCCGAGCCACTGCCTACAAACCTTGGTGCAACCTGGATCCCCTTACTCTCCCACTCCCCTATTCTAGTCCCTGCACAACCCCCTTTGTCCCCCAATCCCCCATCAATAGGCCACACCTGATTTAAACTGATAAAAAGACCTACACTCCCCACCCACCCAAAAAACCACCTCCCGGCCCATGAGTTCGCAAGTTCCAAAGCTCCTGATTACCCTCCAGCCTCCCCCTCCCACTGTGCGCAACAAGCGATTGCCTTACGGCAAAAGAGAGACTGCTCTCCTACAACACCTTTAGCAGTGCTTCCCCATGCCCAGAAACCTAACCGCCCCCCAGAGAGAACCACCCAGCATCCCAGAATACGACCCACCTGGGGCCAAACTGCTCCAACTCTAATGCCCCTCCGAGTAGGAGACTTAACCATTCGACCATCCCCCAACTTGACAAATTGTTAACTGTAAGATGTAAATGGGAAGGTCTCCCCACACTGACTAAACTACGCTACCCCCTGTATTCTACATACCCCAAAAAGAAGAGAAACCCCGCTACTGTGCCACTAAACTAACTGCCCGTTAACCCGGCCTTTAATCAACTCTACGGATTACAAAACACCTTAACAATTTGAACGTTGAAAGACCGTATTGAAAATGTCCAGAAGCTCATGTCCATGCAGTCCCATAGCAAACACCTGGTGGGGAGAAACACAAATGGCATTGTTTGAACGCTCCCCTAAAGGACTGATATCCCCAAATGAAAAACAGCGACCTCGAAAGAACCCCAGATACATGTAGTGGGAATGGACAAAACAACAACAATAAAAATTGAAAGGGGGACAGGTGGAGAGTGACCCAGAGGGAGTATGGCACCCAAGTGTAACTTGCAAAAACCAGAGAAAGCAGGGCAATTAGGCTGTCAAAACTCCCTGCAGAGGACACCGGTGATGAAACATGACCTGAAAGCATCTCTGGTGGCTACTGGACAGGACAACCGAGCCATCTTCCAATCAGACCCTTCAGGAAAGCTGTGCTACACCAGTTTCCGTACACGGGATCTCCCAACTCCGGATCCAGACAAACGGGGAATGCCGGTGGCGAGAACAGGCACACACTCCCCCGAGAGAGCTATCAACAGTCCCCCAGTAAGTTTGGCACGCTAAAAGATGACACCATAACGTCTAGAACTGATCTCAGCAGGTCCCACCGATGTTTAATTAAAGCTTCCTAGGGTGTCGTGATGCACTACCACCTTTCCACAGGATCGCTTTACCCAGGGTACTTAGGCGTGGACCGACCAAATCTTGGGTTCGATTTACTGTCCCAGCAATATCAAGGCAGAAAATGAAACCACGTAAGGAAACTCCCCTGGGATGCAATTGAACAGTCCTCCACTCGCAGGTAGGGCAGACTAGCTCGGGGTCTCACAGCATTAACTGTTTGCAGCAAAAAAACTACGAACTGCCCCATTAGGGCAACAAGCTCTCCACTTCGGGCTACAGTAATGCGTCTCCATGTACTTCTAGACGAACCTGCAGCACTACCCTGGTAAAGTCTTTACTTCTTTTTAAACAAGTCCGGAAGGGCCTCCTGCAGACCTTTTTCCGCTGCTTGAGCACTTTCAAAACTGGTCCACTGGCCAGACAGGGCCACCTGCAGACGCGCTGGATAACCCATCCGAAAGTGGATGCTTGCAGCAATCAGCTTGGTAACTGCCTGATGGTACTCCGCTCTCCTTTGCCGAACTGATAGTGGGAGATCCTGGGCAATTCTTAACAAGGACCCCTCCCACCGAACTTCCTTGAGATCTTTAATTTTGGCAAACACATGTTGGCTCTCCTGATAGTTTAAAAAGCGAAAGATCAGGATACGAGGCGGAGGGCCGGCAGGAGGCATGGCTCTCAACGCACGATGGGCCCGTTCTATCGTGTAATTGCCCCCGAAGGGCGTGGGGCCTGCAATCCGATGAAGGAACTTTTGGATGAACGTGATGGCGTCTGGGCCTTCTTCCTTTTCAGGGAGACCGACGATGATCATATTGTTGCGCCTGCTTCTTCCTTCCAGTTCCTCTAGCTTCATCTCCACTTTATTCAGCTTTTGTTTTAATAAAGTTAATTCAGGCTCTTGTTTCTCTACCTGCCTCTCTAAAGGGTGACCCTGACCTCCGTGTCTCCTGTTCGGAGGGATAAGTCCTCCAACGCTGGGTAACTGCCTTGGCTCCTCAGTCACAGTGCACAGTTCGAGGCAAGGGTTTGATCTTGGCTAGAAATTGCGCCAAGGTCAAGGGCTCCTTATCAAATTACCCCTTCATTCTCTTGCCCGCCTGCCTGTGAAGAAGTTCTGGCTTTTTAGGCAGGGCCTTAGCTAGGGCCTTGTGAGGTGTGTTTCGCGTGGCTTTTCATTTCGGCATCCATTGGCACCGGAGACTCTCGCAAGGCTTTCAAGTAAGCTTCAGACACACAAAATGTAATGTAGTGGTGTTGTAGCTCCCTCTAAACTGGGCAGATTAAGTTCGTAATGGAGCGGGAGGCCAGGACAAACGCAATCAGGCAGCCGCCATGAAACCTGCACCACGTGACTCCCTTATTTTAGCTTTTTACTTAGATGGTACCACAGAGCAGGTTTACAGGAGATCATCATCACTAAATGGGAATGCATACAAGGAACATATTGGTATATATAATTGCAAGGGTGAGAGTCAATAATTAATGCTATGTTAAATATCATAGTTACATAATAAAATTACAAGTCTCTAGTACCCCAATTATAATTATAACATTATAGCCATCATATAAATCTCAATCAAGTGCAAATGAACGGGTCAGATCAGCAATTCCCAGCCATAAAAAAAGTATGTAAGGGGGGGCTCAGGGAGCCCAGGGCACCACCAACCAGGATAAAATAAGAAGGAGGGAAGGTAAATTTAAAATTTTAATCAGGGAGAATCCCATCTATCAAGGCTATGAAAAGTTCCCGGAGGAAAATAAAAAGGAAGGTAAAGGGCCAGCCAGGCCTCAATCACAGGGTAAAAAAGGGGGGCAGGGCTTGCCACGGTCACTGCTACCCATTAAGGTGGTTGGTCTGATCTAAACTGAGAAATATTAAGAAACCAGACATTCCATCGATTCATTAATTTTGGTATTTTATTTTGTAGACGAGCTGCCATGTATTCTAGTGTGTATATCTCAAACTGTATCCTCCCAGGCTGAGATTGTAGGAGGGTCTGGACGAAGCCATAATCTCGTAATACATTTTTTTGGGCCGCCCCAAGTAAGATACTGAGAAGTTATGTTTGGTGTGGGTCTTTAAAGTGACAGGGATAATGAAGAAGGATTCCAACAGCCGGCAAGAAAGTACCTAGATTCGGGTAAAGATCCATCACTCTGTCCTTTATCAATGACCAATATGTTGTTAATACTGAGCAGGACCAGAGGATATATATGTGTGTGTGTGTGTGTAGCAACCTCACAACCGCACTATCTCCAACAAGAGGAGTACCCTCCAGCTGAGTATGTAGCCGTAATTTGAGGGGTACAAAAGAATCTAGACACACCTTTCCAGGAGAACTCTCTCCATGTATATGAGCTAGACGTTTTATGTTGTCTCCTCCAAATGCGGAGCCAGTCCTCCTGGGAGAGTTTAGTCTGGAGTTCAGCTTCCCAGTGGAATTGTACTACCTGCATAACTTGCATCGGTGTCCCCTGTAGGGCCTTATGAAATTGGGAGACTAAGTGGCTACAGTCACCTCCTGCCAACTGGGACAGCAGGGGAAATAAGTGGGGTATAATCTGGGGAGTAATATCCTGTCCTATCCTCTCATCCATAAGGTGACGGATCTGCAGGTACCTGAAAAAATCTGTTTTATTTAAAAGGAATTCCCATTGTAGTTGCTCAAAAGACTAGAAAACCGAGTTATCATAAAATTGGTATGAATGTCGTAGGCCTTGTTGGGCCCAAGTCTTAAAGGTGGTATCTAATCTAGCCGGGGTCCAGGATGGGTCCTCGGTGAGAATTCCCATCCAATCTGATAAAAATTTATTAGCTGGACATGATAAAAATTTCATCCAGGACTGGAGCATTCCTTTAGTAAATCTGGATCCACTTGTAATCCAAAGTTTGTTCTGTGGTTGAAAGACTTGGGAATGATTCAAGGAATTATCAGCCATAATCTGCTCCACTTGGAGCCAGGGTGGGACTAGGCTTTGAGGTGAAAGCCAGGTAGTGATGTGTGTAAGCAAAGTGTTAAGCCAGTAGTTAACAATATTAGGGAGAGCCAATCCACCTCCCACCTTGGGGCATTGAAGCTTATTTAAGTGCGAGCCTGGGTCTCTGGTTTACCCAGAGAAACTGACTAACAGAGGTGTCCCACTTCCGGATATCCTTCGTTGCAAGAGATAATGGGATATTTAAGCAATAATCCCCCATAGGGTGTGTGTCATGCTGGGATAACGTCATGCCTCAGGTGATTGGGCACAAGGCCGCAGGCCGAGTACATCCAACAACTGAGGCATGACGTTATCCCAAACGACACACACCTTGGAGGGCATTATTGCTATTATACAATGGTTCGTTGTTATACAGAATAAAAAAATAATTTTAAAGATGTTTTTGTGCGGAAAAATATTTTTGTTTTTTAAGAGAAGATGAAACAATCAAGCAAATGCATAGCAAGCTCATCTACAGGTTCACAGTGAGACTGAGACTAGACCCATGATGTCGTGCTAGGATAACATCACAGGTCCAGCCCAAGACTGACCAATCAGAGTCCAGGATTTTTTCTTGCCATTGTATAATTTGCATTACATATAGGATCTTTGGCAGGGAGTTCATCTGGATAGACTGAACTCTAGCCAACAGTGAAAGAGGAAGGGGTGTCCCTCTAGCCAAGTCTGAGTACATTTTTGATAGAGTCGAGGAAAAGTTCAAGACATATAAGTTTGAAAAATTCTGGGGTATTTTAATGCCTAGATAAGTTATGTGGGGTTTATCCTACTTGTAGGGGTATTTTAAGAGAAGTTCTCGAGCCACTGGGGATTGTATAAGTAAAGCTTCTGATTTAGATTGATTAATTGTATAACCTGTGAGAGTTTGTATTTCTTGTAGTAGGGAGGTCAGGGTTTGTAGTGATTCCTCAGGGCGGGTGATATAGAGAAGAAGGTCATCGGCGTAATAGACTAATCTTATTTCGAGAGGGCTCTTGCAGTAGGTAATTACATATAGGACTGACACTGGCAGGCGGCAGGACCCCACGGAAAAATTTCTAGCTAGCAGTCTTTGGCTAGGGACCGCCCCCATGTCAAGTGACCGGCATCAAGAGACGTCAGTATAAAGGGGCAGTCCCTCATGCCCGCCTTCCAGTTCTTTCCTGCCATTAGCTTATGCCAGCGCCTCTCGGAAAAGTTCCCTGCTCATCAGGCTCCTTCGTCAGTATTTTAACCGAGTATTTTCGATTTTTCCTTAGCCTTCGTCAAGTATCCGTTGGTGTATGTCATCCCTTACACCCTCCAAGCACAAAAACAAGTGCGACTCGTGCTGCGCCCAGCTCCCACACAAGGACAGCCATTCCTGTGCCTTTTTTGCCCTAGGCCCCGACCATCCGGTGGAGAAGTGCCAGCACTGCCTCCAGCTTCTAACGTCCACCAAGAAGGCGGCAGCAGTCCCTGGAAGCCCACATTTTGAAAAAAAAATGAGCTCCATGGAGAAAAGAACTGAAAAAGCTTGACAAGCGTCGACTTCCCTGAAGGTCATCGCAAAAGAAAAGGATAAAAAGGCACGGGATAAGGGCTTCTCTCCCCGCGTCTTCCTCGGAGTCGCTGTGAAATAAATAACGTCCCCGGGGGAACCCGCTCTGACAGCCACCTTAGAGGCTTCTAGGTGGCGGCACACTCATCTGGATCGTGCTCAGGCCCTTGGGGCTCCCTACGGGCTTATGGAGGCCTCCGCTCCCAGTAAACCGTGGTTTCTTGGCCTACTGGTGCGGCGGCTCTGATAAGCGGATATCGGCTCCTCCAATGCCTGCGAAGAAGGTCGGTGAAGTCGTCCGAACCCTTCAGTGGCGTCACGACCCTCATTCCGCCCGACGGCAGCCCCTCCGCCAGCGGCCTGCCTCCGCCGAAGGGTCCGTTAAGTCGGACGCCGGCCCCTCCGGCGCCTGCCCGGATCCCACTGCTAAGCCGCACATCAGTGGATGAGCCGACGCCAGACCCCCCCCACATCCGTCGTTCCTGGCTTCCCGCAGCCTTCGCTGCCCTCCGGGAACCCTGAGTCTCCTCAGCTCGACCCCGAAGATTTCTACCTACCCATCCCAGGGTGACACTGAGGTTTCTGTTCCACCTCTGTCAGACCGTCCACCTTCTGGTCTGACTGATCTGACGTCGGTTCCCCGGATGCCGGCTCCGATGCCGGCTCTTCGGCTGCCGGCTCTGACACTGATATTGCCGGCGCTGGATGACATCACACACCCCGATGTCAGCTAACGCGGGCCTCCACCCCGGCCTTCCGCTCCAGAACCGCCCATGTGGTCTCCGGCCGGGCCATCTGCTCTGGCAGCTCCTCCGGCTCCCGGGTACCTGGCCCCGTCGTATCCGATGCCACCATACCCGGGACCACAGTATCCGGTGCCTCAGTACCCGGCGCCGACATATCCGATGCCGCAGTACCTGGCTCCTCAATACCCAATGCCGGGCTTCCCGCTGTCGGATTACGGATACGTGCAGTTTGGGTATAGTCCTTACCCATATCCCCCTCATCCTCCACCGCCCCCTCAGCCGCCGGTGGACTTGCAGGAGACTCTGGCCTCCTGGTGGGCTGAGGCCAAGGCTCAGCTCACCAGAGAGGTGGAGAGTTGTCTTCCGATGCTGGTGCCGTTCCCATCGTCACGATGACACCTCTCTCCCACCTTCGGACACGGGCTAAACCCTCTGGGTCCAGGAGGGCAGGACACACTTCCCGAGGATTCCCAGGGGTCTGTTCCTCCCCTCATTGGGAGAGGAGTCTACCTCTTCCTCATCTTCTTCTTCCTCAGACACCTCGGATCCTTCCAGTGTTGTTTCAAGCAAGATGATGAACCACGCTGTCCGTCCAAGCCCCGGCTAAGGACTCCTCCGAAGTCTCCTCGGAGGATCCTTCCTTCACGGAGTTGCTACGGAAGATCCAGGAAGTATATAAGTGGCAATCCTTGGAGCCAGACCCCCAGCATAAAAAACTCGCTGAGCATCTGGATCTGCCCGTGACAGCTCCCACTTTGGTGCCACCCTGGATCGAGCCTCATGCCGACCTTATTACCACCATATGGAAACAACTGTCGGCCTTAGCTCCACTTCCCAGGAAGTCGAACAGGCTATACCAGGCTCCCGAGGGTGTTGACTTTTTAGACTCCCACCCTCGAGCTGACTCGGTTGTGATTAGCGCATATCATGGCCGGCCAGCTCAACCCAAACATCGTAGCTCATCTCCACCTGACAAGGAATCCCGCCTTCTGGACCAGGATGGCAAGAAGATTTTTGCCTTTTCCACTCTGGGTATTAGGGCCCTGAACTACGTCGGCCACATGGGGGATTACCAGAAGGTGATTCTTAGTGAGGTGGAATCTAAATTGGACTCCCTTCTGGACTCTCAGGTCAAGCAGGAAGTGGCTGACCTTGTCTGCTCTTCACGTTCAGCCAGTCAGCACATTCTTCGTATGACCTACGATGCAGTGGACACTGCTGGTAGGAGCTCAGCTTTCGCTGTAGGTCTACGGTGTCACCCTTGGCTCCGAGTGTCAGGGTTGGTCCCGGAAGTGCAGTCTGCTATTCAGGAAGTGCCCATCCAGGGTTCGGTGCTGTTCAGGGGTAATGTCAAGGACATCATCACCGACCTGCAGGAGAAGGGGACGGCAGTAAAGTCTGTGGACTCTATGTATCATCCCCATCAATTGCAGCACCGTCCCTTTCGCAGATGGAATCAGCCCAAAGCGAGACCACAGGGAAAGAGGGCCACTAAACATCGTGCCCCCAGCTGCCAAGCCCCCGCCCAAAAAGCAGCGGGCGCTTCAGCTCGCGCTGCCCCACCACCATGACTCTTCCCTCTCCCACTACCTTTGGGTTCCCGGAAGAACGGTGGGAGAGGTTTCCCTCTACCTTCGGGCTGGAGAGGATAACATCAGATTCATGGGTGCTCAGCTAATCGCAGAAGGATACTCAATAGAGTTTCTGCAGAAACCACCTCATCACCCTCCCCCAGGGTCGTCGTACTCTCAGGAACATCTTCTTCTGGTCAAGGAAGAAATTTCAGCACTTTTGCTGAAAGCGGCGATAGAACCTGTCCCTCTCTCTCTGCAAGGAAAAGGTTACTATTCCCACTTCTTCGTGGTCCTGAAGAAGACAGGAGATGTAAGACCTATTCTAGATCTCAGTTCCCAGAACATTTTCGTGGAGTACAAGAAGTTCAGGATGCTCTCTCTGCAGAGCCTTCTGCCCCTCCTCTGTTCGGGCCAGTGGCTGTGCGCTCTGGATATGCAGAACGCTTACCTGCACATATCTATCCACCCGTCTCACCGCAAATATCTCCATTTTGCTTTCCAGGGGGACCACTACCAGTTCAAGGCACTTCCATTTGGCCTCTCCTCTGCCCCTCGAGTATTTACCAAATGCCTTGCGATGGTGGCGGCCTATCTGCATACCCGGGGGGTACAGGTTTTCCCATACCTGGACGATTGGCTCCTGGCGGCCTCGTCAAGGGAGGAACTCCTGCACTGCCTCTCCCTCACCCAGCAGGTCTTTGCCGGTCTGGGCATTACCATCAACCATTCCAAGTCTCACTTGATCCCATCCCAGAGGCTTCAGTTTATTCGGGCGATACTGGACACGACCCTAGGCAGGGCCTTCCTGCCACCGGACAGGGCGGCCACACTCGAGACTCAGATAAGCCTGTTGTCCGGCCGCAGGCGAGTCAGTGCAAGGTCAGTTCTTCGCCTCCTCAGGCTTATGACGGCTGCTATCCTGACAGTCCCTCGGCTCCACATGAGGGTCTCTCAGTGGACGCTTCGCTCTCAATGGGATCAGTTGGTAGATGACTTGGACCAATTGGTCCTAGTCTCCTCTCCCATGATTTGAGACTTGCAGTGGTGGATGGTTCAAGAGAACCTTCTTTGGGGAGTTCCATTCTTCCTTCCTTCCTTCTCCTTCCCAAACTCTGACCACAGATGCCTCTGGTGAAGGTTGGGGAGCCCATCTCAGTCCACATTGGACCCAGGGCTCCTGGTCCAAGTTTGAACAATCACTGCACATCAGTGTGCTCGAGCTTCGGGCGGTGCTCTATGCTCTCCAAGCCCTACACCTGCATCTTCTTCCAGGCCACCTAGCCGTCCAGATGGACAATATGTGTGTGGTATGGTACATCAACAAACAGGGCGGGACTCGGTCCTACCCTCTTTGCAGGGAAGCGATGAGAGTCTGGGATTGGGCAGCACAACACGACCTTCACCTCACGGCAATTCATGTTCCAGGGTCGAGAACTCCTTAGCAGACAAACTAAGTCACTCATCTGCTCAAGCTTACAGTGGGAACTGGATCAGGGGCCCTAGGCGATATCTTCCTACGTTGGGGAACACCTCAGGTGGACCTGTTCGCTTCACCTCTAAACGCAAAGCTTCCCGACTTCTGCTCGCTCATTCAAGAGCGAGGCATTTTCTGGAGAGACTCTCTGTCTCTAGATTGGAGGGACAGATTCGTCTGTGCCTTCCCCGGGATTCCTCTGATCCTGTGTGTCTTGCAGAAACTCGGCTCAGAAGGGACACGAATGATTCTGATCGCTCCTTTCTGGCCCAGGCAAGTTTGATTCTCTTTTCTGCAACAATACTCAGAGGAGCCTCCTCTTCCTCTTCCGCTGTCACGAATTTTATTGATCCAGGATCAGGGGACCCTGGTCCATCCAGGTCTCAGGTCCCTTCAACTGCATGCGTGGCTCCTGCAGACATAGCTCAAGCCCGCTTTGGGGTTTCGCCCCAGGTGGCTGAGATCTTGGTGGAGGCTAGGAAACCCTCCACTAGGTCTACTTATGCCATGAAATGGAAACGGTTCTTAATTTGGGCTGCTTCAAAAGGCTTCGAGCCTTTCTCCTGTTCAATTGGGTGACTGCTGGAGTACCTACGCCATCTCTTCGACCTGGGTCTTAGTCACTCATCTCTGAAAGTACAAATTGTGGCCATTTCAGCCTACCATGTTCCCTTCTCAGATAGGACGTTTGCTCAACTGGAAGTCTCTAAGACTTTCCTCAGAGGGGTTCTTCACTTGAGACCCCCTAGCCGAGTTCCCGCCCCTCCTTGGGATTTGAACTTCGTTCTTGAGAAACTTACTTTGCCTCCTTTTGAACCGGCAGCCTCAGCAGACATGAAGTTCCTTTCATGGAAGACGCTCTGCCTAGTGGCCATTGCCTCTGCTCGGAAGATTTCCGAGCTCCAGGCCCTAATGTGTAAAATCCCGTACTTGATGTTTTACAAGGAACGCATGGCTCTGCGCACCAATCCTAAGTTTTTCCCCAAGGTGGTAGCGGAGTCTACATTGAACCAGTCCATAGAATTACCCGCCTTCTTTACGCAGTACTCCAATCAGGGGGAGTATCTATTTCACACTATGGCCGTTCACCCGGATTCTGAGATACTACACTAACAGGACAAAGGATCTCAGAAAGACTGATCAAATTTCTGTCTCTTTTGCCCCAAAAAGAGAAGGCAATGCTGTTTCCAAGCAATGCCTGTCTAAATGGTTGGCTCATTGCATCACCTTCTGTTATGACAAGTACAACAAGACCCTTCCGGATCAAATAAGAGGTCACTCCACCAGAGGGATTGCTGCCTCAGCAGCATGTTTCAAGAATGTGTCAATGGCAGACATTTGTGCTGCCTCAACTTGGACTTCTGTCCATACATTTACAAAACATTACAGTTTGGATATTGCCTCTCACTGTAGAGCAGGCTTTGGGTTCACTGTTCAGCAAAGCCTCCTTTCTTAAGACCTTCACAGCTAGAGGATCTGCTTTGAGTAGCTGTCCTCCTCCCGTGTGCTTCTTCCTGTTCCAGACTGCTTGGGACTCAGTCCTATATGTAATTACCTACTGCAAGAGCCCTCTCGAAGTAAGATAGTACAGTTACGTAAGAACTTACCGTAATAGTAGATCTTCGAGAGAGGCTCTTGCAGTAGGTAATACCTTCCCGCCCTCCATCCCCCTGAGCTTTTTCAGCTCCTTTTCCAGTGAGGGAAATCTCCGCTTCAAACAACATGAAGTCTTTCTGTATTCTGACATATGCAGTTAGGTCCTGCCTTTCAACTGCCCCGGAGAACAGAGAGTTAAACTTTCCATGGCCAGCATGGAATGTTCACCACGAGCTCGGTTGAAGCCCCTGTCTGCTGTTGTTTAAACTGCAATCGTCTAGATTCTTTACTCCACCTCACTGAACAGTCGCTCCGGAGATTTCTCCTTTGCTCGGTTCAGAAAAGTCGGTTGAAGTGCCGTTTTTTCGGTCGGTTTCTACCAAATTGCTGTTACCGCTCAGTCGGTTCAAGTCTCTGTCTGTGGTACTGTGAGTACTAGATAGGTTTTCTGTTTAGTTTCTGTGTGGAACTTGTAAATTGTGGATCGGTTTGGCTGAACAGATCAGTTTGAGGGAAAAAAAGTTTGTGCTGATTTAGAGTGTGGTAACCAGTCTGTATCGGTTCTAAAAAAGACGGATTTTATTATGTTTTTTTCCAAGACCCGTGACACAGTCAGGAACCGACGGGGAGTCTTGCCTGGCGGATTGCCGAAAAAAGGGTACGTTTTGGATAGGATTGGCCATGTCTGAGAAACCCAAGAAAAAAACCGGGCCCACTGGGTTTCAACACTGCAGTGTGTGTGTGGGGAAGTCTTTGCCAAGGCTGCCACACCACCTGTGTTTTTGTCTGGGTTTGACCACCTCGATTCAGACTGCCAAATTTGTAAGAATTTTCTCAAATCTACCCTGGAAAAGAGATTAGGTAGATTGAGGGAAAGGGAGGCCAAGAAGTCCACTGACCCGGATGGCCAGCCTGGTTCGGTTCTGACCGAACCAGAAGGAGTGCCCTCTGACCAGGGTGATGCTTCTTCGGGCAGAAGGAGAGCCGATTCTGAGGAGTCGGCTCCGGTGAAAAGGAAGAGAAAAGATAAATTGTCCGGTTCGGACCCAGAAATTCATACTCCAACCACTGATGAGATAGCCAAGGCGATAAGGATAGTGCAATCGCTTACTTCGGTTCCGACCGAACTGGCAACATCTGGCAGGGGTTCGGTTCGGTCAGTTCCCCCGGTTCCGGATTACACTTTGGAAGAATTTTATGAACCGGAGGAGGAGGAAGGAGAGTATGAGGATGATTATGGTGATTGTGAAAATCTGGATGTGCCTACTGACACGGACATCTCCCCAGACAGACCTTCAGGTGTTTCTCCTCCTAGGCTTTCTGAGTCCCCTTCTCACTATATGTTTTACAAAAAAGTGTCTGAGACCCTCCAGCTTCCTGTGGAGGAAGCAGTAGAGGATCAGGAGGAGCCTGATTTTGTTGAGATGATGGACATCCCAGAGTCCAGGAGACTGTCTATTCCCCTCCACAAATCATTTGGGAAACAGACACATAAAATTCTTAAGTCTCCTAATTCTATACCTTCTGTGGACAGACGAGTGGACAAGAGGTACACTCTCTCAGGCTCAGACATGGAGTTCCTTTTCCAGCAGTGCAGCCATGTTGGGGTAGTGCAGGCTGCTGCCTGTAATAAGGCAAATATCCCCTTAGCATCACACCCCCCAGACAAGGACTCCAGGAAGATTGATGCCATGCAAAGAACAATACATGGCAGCATCTTTGGGACTCAGGCAGGCTAACTATATGGCCTATACAGCTAGATACCAGAAGTCCAGGTGGGACACTGTGCTGGCTCTGGCTAAACAGGCCCTGACCAGCTTGCCAGGAGCTGGAGAAGGTGGCTGCAGATTGGATTGAGGCATCCAAAGTACAGTTTCATGCTGCTGTGGACTCCAGTGATGTTTCATCAAGAGTCATGGCTACATCTGCGGCTCTTCGGAGGATGGCTTGGCTCAGATGTACTAGCCTCTCACAGGATACCCAGGCTAAGGCCATGGATTTTCCTGTAATTGGTAATTCTCTGTTTGGGGAGCAGACAGAGAACTACATTAAAAAGATGGATGAGTACAGGACCACTTACAGGAGTGTTCAGACCAAAGAAAGGCAAGCAACTCTTCAAAGGCAGCAGTCCAGGAGTAGGGGCAGGCCTTTCCAAAGGCCTTTTTACCAAGCTCAGGCCTCCTCTTCTTTCTCTCAGAGGGGGTTCTTTAGAGGGAGAGGCAGATGGGGGATGAGCAGGTCTGCAACCACCTCAGCCTAAAACCCCTGCCAAGCAGACACCCTGATGGATCTGCCGGCCGATTCTCCCATACCAGTAGGGGCAGGCTGGCTTACTTTGTCCAGGACTGGAAGTCTCTAACATCAGACAAGTGGGTCCTGGAAGTAGTAAGCCAGGGGCTGGTTCTCAGCTTCAAAATTTCCCAAGATGAGAACCAGATCCTTTCCACCTGCGAATCTCTCAGAGACCCTTGCCCTAGAGGCAGAGGTTTCTTCTCTCGTAGCTCTCAGAGCTATAGAGAGGGTTCCCACCCTACACAAGGGCAAAGGATTGTACTCCAGGTACTTCCTAACCCCCAAAAAGACAGGAGAATGGCGGCCCATCCTGGACCTAAGATATCTGAACAAACATCTTTTAAAGCCAAAGTTCAGAATGGTGACTCTAGGAATTATCCTTCCCTCTCTAAGGCCATGGGACTGGCTAGCCTCCCTGGACCTCAAAGATGCCTACTTTCACATTCCCATCAGGTGCTCCCACAGAAAGTACCTCAGGTTCGAGTTGCCACTATCAGACACACTCAGGCCACTATCAATTCAGAGCAATGCCCTTCGGCCTAACATCAGCCCCAAGGGTTTTCACAAAGTGCCTGGCAGTAGTGGTTGCTTTCCTAAGGAGAAAAAAGATCTCCATCTTCCCATACTTGGACGACTGGCTCATAGGTCAGTCTCCAGACCAAGTCAAGTCACATTTGCAAGTGACCCAGCAAGTGCTCACTTCCTTAGGATTCCTTCTCAACCTTCCAAAGTCAGTTCTCGAACCAGTACAGCTCCTCACCTTTATAGGTGCAGCGCTGGATACGATAAAGGCAAGAGTCTTCCTTCCTCTGGAAAGGGCAAGGACCCTCATGGAACTGGCCTCTTCATTCACCCTTCAGGTGTCTCAACCAGCAAGGCATTTCCTTCAGCTTCTGGGCCACGTGGCAGCTTCCACAGCAGTGGTCCAAGGAGCAAGATTCCAGATGAGGGACATTCAGTTCCACTTAAGATCCTTCTGGTCCCAAAGAAAGGATTCCCTTACCAAACTAGTCCCAGTGACTCGAACCCTGATCCAGGCCTTGCAATAGTGGCAGGATCAGGACAACTTGAGACAAGGGGTTCCTTTTGTCACTCAGTCTCATTCAGTGATACTCACCACAGATGCTTCCCTGCTGGGCTGGGGAGCCCATTTGGGGGATCTTACCACCCAAGGACTGTGGTCACCTCAGGAATCTGTGCTTCACATCAATCTCTTGGAACTCAGAGCAGTGTTTCTGGCACTGCAAGCTTTTTCCAAATCTGTACAGAACAAGGTGGTCCAGGTCAGAACAGGCAACACCACCACCATGTGGTACATCAACAAGCAGGGAGGCATTCTGTCTGTGGCCTTGTGCATAGAAGCAATGAAGTTGTGGTCCCTGGCCTATTCCCTGCAAACCTCTCTGATAGCAGTTCGCCTCCCAGGGAAGGACAATGTTCTAGCAGATGCTCTGAGCAGAATATCCCAGGGCCATCACGAATGGACCCTAGATCCTCTAGTTTTGAAAGTGATTTTGTCGAGATGGGGCACTCCAGAGATAGATCTTTTTGCAGCTCCAGACAATCATCAACTTCCTCTGTTTTGTTGCAGACCCCCAGTCTTAGGCTCAGTCCCCCTGGATGCTCTGATTCTGAACTGGGAAGGGAAATTTCTGTTTGCCCCCCCCCCTTCCCTCTCCTGTTCAGAGTGTTAGTCAAGATAAGATCACAACCATGCAAAGTGATTCTGATTGCTCCAGACTGGGCCAGACAGCCCTGGTATCCCCTGTTGCTGTCCCTAGCAGTCCACCTTCCCCTGTCTCTTCCCAGGAATTACAACCTGTTGACATCCTCTCAGGGGAGGATTTGGTACCCGAATCTTCGGTCTCTCAATCTCAAGGCATGGCTCTTGAAGAGTTAGAGTTTGCAGATCTGCATCTTTCCCAAGGGGTTCTGGATATCCTTAAGGCTTATCAAAAGCCTTCCACCAGAAAGACTTACAGCTCCAAATGGAAAAGTTTCAGCATTTGGTGTTCTAAGAAGAATATTTCTCCAGACTCTGCTGAGTTGCCTACAGTTCTGGACTAGTTGGTCCATCTTAATGGCCTAGGCCTCAGACCAGCTACCCTTAAAGTACACTTGGCAGCTGTTTCTGCATTCTTGTCAGTAGGCAAGCCTTCCTCTCTATCATCCCATCCTGTGTTTTGTAGGTTTTTCAAGGGATTGCTTCACACCAATCCCACCTTTAGGGCTCCTGCTTGGGACCTTAATGTTTACATTGCTCAGCTTATGCACCCCCCCCCCTTGAGCCTTTGTCCTCTGCAGAGCTTAAGTACTTGACTTGGAAAACTGTGTTTTTGGTAGCCATTACTTCTGTCAGGCGTATTGGTGAATTGCAAGCCCTGTCAGTGGAATCTGATTTCATCTCTTTCCATAGAGAAAAAAAAAAGTGGTCCTACGAACTAACAGAAAGTTTATACCCATAGTGGTTTCAGATTTCCACCTCAACCATTGTATATCTCTCCCTGTTTTCTTCACTGACCATTCCTCCTCTGGAGAGAGGAGGATACACAGCATGGATGTTAACAGAGCCCTTAGCTACTACATAGAGCGTACCAAGGGTCACAGGTTTGACTTCCTCCAGTTGTTCCTTACGTATGGAGAAGTTGGTAAGCGCAGGCCTGCCACTAAGAGATCTATTGCCAGGTGGATTGTTTCTTGTGTACAATTCTGCTATGAAAAACTGGGTAGAACTCCACCCTCCGGCCTGAGGGCTCATTTCACTAGAGGTATAGCTGCTTCCCTGGCTGCTGCCAGGGATATTCCTCTCTTTAGAAATTTGTCAAGCAGCCACCTGGAAAACAGTCCATACTTTCACCAAGCATTACTCTCTGGATATCCAGGCTAGGAGTGATGCTCGGTTTGGCACAGCAGTACTTCAGAGCCTGTTTCCAAAGTAGGTTCTGTCCCTCCTCCATGGAGGTACTGCTAGGTAGTCTGCATATGTCAGAATACAGCAAGATTTCATGTTGTTTGAAGAAAAAATTACTCACCTTAGTAATGTTGTTTCTTCTAATGGAGTCTTGCTGTATTCTGACCTCCCCCCTCCTCTCTCAGAACCTAGATTTTGGGATGTGGGTGGGCAGGAGCAGTGTTGACACCCTAGGGGTGTCCTTTTTTTTTTTTTCACCCTCTTTTAGTTTGGGTGAGTGGTTGTGTTTTGGATGTGTTTTGTTTTTGGGTTTCCAGACTTGAGTCTTCCTTTTTGAAACCAAAAACCTTTTTATATAGATATAGTTGCCAGTTGGCTAGTATGAGTTTTACAGTTTCCACACAGAACTTCTAGTGAGTATTGCTCGTAAAGATCTGACGGTTGCAGTTTATTAAACAACAGCAGACAGGGGCTTCAACTGAGCTCGTGGTGAACATTCCATGCTGGCCATGGAAAGTTTAACTCTTTGTTCTCCGGGGCAGTTGAAAGGCAGGACCTAACTGCATATGTCAGAATACAGCAAGACTCTATTAGAAGAAACAACATTACTAAGGTGAGTAATTTTTTCTTCTCTCTCATCCGGTCTCTTGTGGCCACTGGCGGGAAAGAACTGGAAGGCGGGCATGAGGGACGGCCCCTTTATAACAACGCCTCCTGACACCGGTCACCTGATGTGGGGGCGGTCCCTCACCAGAGACTGCTAGCTAGAAATATTTCCGTGGGGTTCTGCCACCTGCCGACCTCAGTCGCATTTGTAATTACCTACTGCAAGAGCGTCTCTCGAAGATCTACTGTTATGGTAAGTTCTTACGTAACTGTACTTTTTGTGATGAGAGGTCTCAGAAACATCGTAAGCATGTAAGCTAGGTGTTTGTCAAAGTAATTGGGCTATGGGCTCAATGAAGAGGGCAAACAAATATGGAGAAAGGGGACAACCCTGACGAGTGCCCCTAAATAAGGGAAATCGATCGAAATGTGAACCATTTAGTCTCACAACTGCTTCATGGTCAGTGTATATTCCCCTGATGCCATCCAAAAAAGGTTTGGAAAATTTTAATTTTTGTAAGAAAGCCTGGAGAAATCCCCAGGAAACCATATCGACCACTTTTTGGGCGTTGAGACTGAGTATTAAAAGAGGTGATTTTGTTGAAGAGTCACGATCTATAAGGTATACAGTGCGTTTGATATTGTCTGTTGTCTGTCTGCTTTTAATGAATCCCGACTGATCTGGGTGTATTAATGAAGGGAGAATATCATCTAGCCTATGTGCCAGTATGCTTGTGTAAATCTTGTAATCTTGATTGAGTACATATATAGGGCAGTAAGAATTGCATAATTGTGGGGGCTTTTGTTCTGGGATTTCAAGATAACAGAAATTGTTGCCTGTCTCCATGAGATAGGGAATGAGGACATGGCATGGACATTTTGTAGTGTCTTTAAGAGGGAAGCTTGTACTAATTTCCACGTGCCCTTATAGAATTCTGCTCCAAATCCGTCAGGGCCTGTGGATTTTCCATTTTTAAGTTTTTTTTTATAATATTTTGAAGTTCTAATTCAGAAATCAGAGCTGAGATGTGTACCTGTTGCGAGGTTGAAAGAATAGGTAGTTGAAGTTGAGAGAGAAAAGAGATTATTTTCTGTGGGTCAGGTTCTATTGGGGAAGAATATAAAGAGTTATAATAATTTCAAAACACTTCCAGAATATGTGGTGTGGAGTAACAAGTCTGCCCGGGTACAAGGTCCTTAATTTTAGTGATATTACATTGCTGTATTTGATGTCTAAGGCGGTAAGCTAAAAGTTTAGAGGCACGAGCCCCACCCTCATAATAACGCTGTCTAAGCCAGGCCAAGGGTTGCTCAGTCTTAGCTGTCAGCAATCATTGGATCTCAGCCTATGTCTGAGAGATTAAAGGGAGGAGATCCGAATCCCCTGCATGTGGGCTTCTTGGAGAAATTGAAGCTTGTCTTGTAGGGCCTGCAGGCGGGCCTCGGCCTGTTTTTTCTTATGAGAGGCATAGGCTATAATTTGGCCTCTGAGCACTACTTTGAGTGTATCCCAAAGAATCTGAGGGGAGACCTGAGGAAAAGCATTATCTTGAATAATTTCAGGGATTCAGGCATCTAGGAGGTCTCGGAATTCTTTATCCCTTAATAAGGATGGGTTAAACCTGCATTGTACATTTTTCTTTTCCTTTCTGATATTAAAGGATACCTAAACAACATTTTTTCAACAAACTATTCAAAAATATGAATCTGTAAGTGACTAAAGGAAAGGCTGCTGTATTCATTAATGCTAAAACTACATTTACATAATTGACCTAAATGTTGTTCCGGAGCATTTGAAAATTGTAAAATCAGCCTTCCAATTTCAAAAAAACTGTTTTACTTGCTTCCTAAAATGGCCGCCAAATGTGTTATGTGATGACATCATTTGAGCCAAAGTCAGTGAGACATATGGGTCTCTGTAGTGCAAACTAGTTCTTTTTTCCTTTTGTACAGAATTGTTTCACCTAAATGGTCAAAACCATGTGCATTCTTTTGTATGATGCACATGTCAGGCTATGGTTCTGTTCATTTTGTTTACTTTTAACATGCTGAAAATGTGTTTTAATCCAACTGACTTTCTCTGTGGCAAACCACAGTGCAGTACAAATCTTGAATAACTTGGTGGTCTAGTGGTTATGGTGGATGCAGAATGCTACAGTGGGGGTGCTGGGGTGGTCTGCATGCTTAATATGCACTTTTTAACATTTTTATTAAACCTTTATATGTTCTGCTGTTATTGTTTTCTGGTACGTTTTTGACAGAACCTACAAATGTAATCCATAGTTTGAATGTAAACATTTGTACAATCAATAAATCAGACCTCTTTAACAAAGTGAAATGCAACAGCTAGCAAGTACGTTACTATATGGGGGGGGGTGCAGCCACACCTTTCACCACCCCCTAGAGCCACCACTTTTTTATAGTAAAGTTCTTGTGCAGTCTAATGTTAGAGTTCATACTTTCTCAAAACTCAAATATATGCATGTCTTGTCTTCTTTTTCCATGAGAAATAATAAGAATTAGCATTTGTATTGTGGTTTTCATATACGTTGTATCCCAAAGTGCTTTACAAGCAATACTAGACTGGTAGTGAAGTGACTGAATGTGTAGTGGCAGCCATTTCATACATTAATATCCACACACAGCCTTGGACAATTGCATGAACTGGTTTATGGGAAGGGGAATATTGGCCAGCACAACTGGATCAGGTAGTGATCAAGGTGCTGGCAGTCCCACATCTTATTTCTCACAGTAATCTGCTCATATTTCTCTTCTTCTGTCTTCCCCCTTCCTTGAATATAGCAGTACCTTGCAAGAGTGGCCTTCTCAGTCCCCCTCTGGTATTCATTCTTCACTATTCCTCCTCACACCAAAAACTCATACGCTCATCACCCTTCTGCATCATGAGTGCAAGTAGTACAGTCCCTGTTTTATTTTGACATATAAAGTATAAACATATATTTTCAGTAAGTCAGGCTCATAGCAGCAGGGAACAAGGGGAATGATGGGCTTTCCTAACCTTAAAAGATCTAGGCTACCTTTGATTAGGCACTATTAAATGATGGGTGTGCACATCATTATGCACGTCATATAATAGTGCCTAATCATAGTTGGCTTAGATCTTATATGGGTAGGAATGCCTATTTTTCCACTTGTGCCATGCTGCTATCAGCCTGGCTTACCAGAAGATCATGTTTATAATGACAGTACTCTAACCTATATGTCGTTACACTGTATGCATGTATCCTACCCATGACTGCAATTTTCTCCCAAATTTTTCTCCTAAATTGTTAATGTACAAGCCTATGCTCATTTCTGTACTGTCTAAGCATGTCAAATTGTATGTGAGCCTCAGCCCCCAGGTTGCATCTGGAATCAAGCATGTTTGCTCAATGTGTTTTCCTGGTAAAACTTGTAAATAAATAAATAAATAATATGTAAATATAACACGGGAGACTGTACTAAACACATTCATGATGTGGAAGGGAAGTGAACTCACCAGTTTTTGGTGTGGGGAGCAGGTGAGAAGAATGAATGCCAGAGAGGGACTGAAGAGGCCATTCCAGCAGGGTACAGCTATATTCAGGTTAGTTGAAGACATGAAGGAGAACACTGAGCAGATCATTGTGAGATCTGAAATGTGGGGCTGCCAGCATCATGATCACTACCCGACTGTGGATGAGAGTAGCTAGTGATGACAAATACTCAGAGTGGCAGGGCTGCACCTGAACTGTTACTTGAATTCACTTTAGGAGATTACCCTCGGGTGGGGGGTGTTGACATTTGTTGGACAGTACTGAAGAAGTTGTGTATAGCTCATTCAAGATTTGGAAGGATGGTAGCTAGCCAACTTGCACTGGGAAGTAGAGCACAGAAAAGTACTGGAGAAAAATTGCTGGGAACTGTCCTGCGTGGTTCTGCAGATCACAGGTAAAGGAGTAGACTGACTCTGGAAGTCAGGTGGATTCGCTCAAGGTATTAGTATGCCTCTCCTGCTAATAATACTGTTATCCACTGTAAATGCAGCCCTTATGAGGGCATGAACAGCAGTTTTTCTGGTGGGTCATGATGCTTATTGCTTGGCCCTCCAGGAAGACCTAGTTGTTGGTTAATGAGGTGGGAAAAAAACACAACAGGGAACTGTACATACTACCCTCACTGTGCAGAAGGGTGGTGATCCATTCATTGTTTACTGTGGGAGCAGAAGTCAGACATTGAGAATGTGGACTGGAGTGTGATTTGGGAGGCATTTTTTAACAGTGCCAGCTGATGATGCATATCAGAATAGGTGTGCACAACTCTCTGAGTTACAGGATTACAATCTGAGGTGTGATAATTCTCTTCATGAGACCGCAGGCTCATATGCGTACCCTGGCAGTACTAAGGACAGGGTGTGGTTGGTGGAATGTTAAACAGAAGGCAGGCTAGGTGTAGGGGGTTCACATGGAAAAAGAAAGCCTTATTTGTGGATTAACAAGAGAGCATGAGCTTTGGAACTGAACAAGACAGGTACTTTGCTGTGGGACGCAGGGCAAGTCACTAAACTTGCTTGTGCGCCCAGGCCACACCTGTAAACAAACTTTCAGCTTAGTGTGTCTCTCCTGGTTAACAAAAAGTAAAATTCAGTGCATTATATAACCACTAGATCATCAGATATTTGAAGTGGCATACTGTAATGCAGTTTGCCAAAGAAAAAGTCAGCTGGATTGCAAAACATTTTCCGCAAGTTAAAGTAAATAAAATGAACAAAATCATAGCCTAACATGTGTACTGATCAAAATAATCCACGGGTTAATACATGGTGTTGATCATTCTGATACAACAATTCAAAATAAGGAGGGAAAGAAGAACTAATTAGCACTATAGAATGTGAATCTCTGTCTCTGGCTCAGATGATGTCATCATGACTCATCACTTAACACACTTGGCAGACATCTTAGGGGGAAACCAAGGCTGTTTTTTGAAAGTGAAAGGCTGATGTTTACATTTTCCAAAAGCTATGAAACTGCATTTATGTTATTTACATAAATGCAGTTTTAGCATTACTGTAGACAGCAGCCTTTACTTTACCTCACTATTAAACCAGATTTTGGAGTTTGCAGTTTTAAAAACCTGCTTGTTTAGGTACCCTTTAAGTTCTAAAATGATGGGGGCGTGATCAGATAGACATATATTAAGGATATCTGCTGTCTGGACTAAGTCAGTACATTCTTTGCTGACACAGAAGTAGTCCAACTTAGAGTAGTGTTTAAAGGCATTGGAATAATATGTAAACTTCCACTGGGAAGGATGAAGCTATCTCCATGCATCCACTAGACCGACGTTGCGTAGTAAATGACAAAGGTGTTTTTGCCCTGAAGATTGAGGGGATGGGCATGTTGCAGACGTGTCTAAGGAAGGGCTGAGTTGGCAATTGAGATCTCCGCCTAGGATTAAGATCCCCTGCTGCCTTGTCAGGATAGCATCTATTAGATGCTGTATGGGTGAAGCATCAGAGCCTGGTGGGACATAAACACTACACAGTGTAAGGATTTGCTGGTTCAACTTGACCACAGCCAATGCCAACCCACCATCTCTGTCAGCATATTGATCAAGGAGTTGAAGTTGAGAGCACTTCGGAATCAGAATCACCGACCCTCTTCTTTGACCCCTCTGGTAAGAGGACTCAATCAGTTCAGAAAAAACTAATTTAAGTAGTTTCCGGTGCTCCTCCGAAGAGAGGTGAGTCTCTTGTAGTATGAGGACATCTGGGTGTAATTTTTGAGGCACAAATAGTGCGGTATTCTTAACGGGCCTCAGCCCATTTAACATTGTGAGATAATTTTAAAGGGGTGCTGCATGTCCATGGTTATCAAAATCTATATTGCGTCCATCGTATTCCCCCACCCCAAAAAAATACCAAATCTTTTGGATTTCCTGCTTTGTAGAATAATTGTTATCTAGGAAATTACAGCTGACCAGTGTTCTGTGGTCCAAATAAGGAAAATAAAAAGGGAAAACAAAAAATGGACCTTAAGGTCGAACCTAATAAATAATAAGTATACCAACTGGGCATTATTTTAGAGATCTGCTGAGTGAGGGAAGGAGTGTAAACTGTGCACATTCCCCACTTAAGGGGAGTATCTGTGACTTCCAACAATATGTATGGCAATGGGGCACGTATTGGGGACGGATTTACAGACCGTCCGAAGGTGGACACCCTATCATCTAAGTGATCAGGGATCCTGGGGAAACTCTTGCCCAAAACGTCAGGAGGGGGATAGGCTAGTTCGGGGGTAACTTAAAGCAGGGTAATCCATAAACCAAAAACTGATGGTGGGAGGGAAATACAGGAAGGGAAAAAAAGGTGCTGGTCCATCATTGCCAGGTTCCAAGATGACATGAATACTCACGCCTCGCTCCCCACCAAGGAAGATATTTAAAAAGAGGCGGGAGGCAGGAGAGATACTGAGATATATATCCCTCCCCTGACATAAAATAATTCAGCTGGGAAACAAAATATGTCAGGGGAAGAGAGCCCCCCCACATGTAGGCTCGAAAAGGCCATCCTGATATAGTGACTCTTCTAAAATGGGCAGGAGGCCAAGCTCTCTCAGGCCCAGGGAAATGGGGTCAGAAATAAAACATCTTATGGAGCGATCAGGGCAACCACAAGCCAATATCAAAGTGAAAACCAGTCCTCCCATAAAAAGTCTGAAGGACCCAAGGGTTGAAAAAAACCCAATATCAATATCAATACTTCAGGTCCTTGATGTATGTAAAGGAAGAGAGAAAAACAAAAAAAAAAAAAGAGAGAAAAAAAAAAACGCTCCAGGTGAATGGTCCATGCGCAGTTCAATATGTCCATCTGCAAATACAGTTGTAAATAGGATGAGTCTCTTTTATAGTCTTAAGGTGAATAAATCTGAGATATCGTTGTTTTCTAAGTACACTTTGTCAATGAGAGGTCGTCCCAAAAATTCTGATCTCCAAGTCCCTGAGTACTTATAAAGAAAGGTAGTTGATCAGCAGGCAGGGGCTAGCTATGGAGCGAGGGATATGTGAGGTCTCCCCGCCCATCTGGGCAGCAGAGGGAAAAAATTGCGAAGAGGGTTCCTCCATACGGGAGGAGATCACAGAGAGTGTTGGGCCAATGTCCATCCATCGACATTGTTCTATTTTGCCTCTCATGGAAGCCCATGAATAGGAGAGAGCAGTATGTGAGGGCCGATCCAGAGCATTTATTACATCTCCTCCCCTTAGAGCCTAATGCAGACAGGACCAGGACCCACCAGAGGGTACGATGTTTAACCTTAAGTATTACGGCCACCATACCGGTCTGTCTGGGAATCAAATTAATTTAAGTGCATGACAGTGCTGTCAGACCATCCCAGGGCTGAGAAGACTGTTTAGCTGTGTCCTATTTAACGGACTAATGCAGCAAAGTCGGACTTCAGCTAGGCCGAAAAAGTGTAATCCTAACTTCAGGAGGTGAATCGAGGTCCAATCAAACACAAAAAAATGTCTGGCTGGGACCTACCAGCACCATCCCGGGCAGGAATGCATTTGAGAACCCCTGTTTAATGGGGTCTAAGTGCAATATAGTTCAACCAAACTGATTTAAGGCCCGCTTTTAGACAGAGTCAGTTTTCCCCTACCCCAAGCGATCAGACCACAATCCGCACTCTCAAAAGATCTAACTCTGGCAGCCATCTAACTAATCCTGGAGGCCCCAGCCCCTGCACGCACTGCCCAGAAGGAGAAAGCTCAAAGAAGAGCCTTCCATTGCCCCACTCCAATGTCTGTACCCAAACCAGGCCCTCCACTCAAATCCATGATCCCTCATCCCGTAACAAGGAGGGACGCATCTCCCCCCACTCCCCCCCCATGCCACGGACCATAGCGAGGTCCCCTCACAGCCTGCCAAACAGTTCCCTTTTAATTACTCATTGCAAACCCAAAAAAACATAACTCCGATAAATCTCAGGTATTCTTTCTGGAGAATTGCGCCAGCATCTGCTTAATAGAGTCAATGGTAGCTTGCTGATCAAATTGTTGTCTGGGGGGGAGCCGTCCTGATATTGCTTCTATCTTCTGAAGTCCTCTGAGGAAGGCAAACTGTGGCAGGTAACGTAAAGCCACATTTTTTAGGTCTAAACAGGCTTCCTCCATGGAGACATAATACTGCTGTTCCGAAGGGTATTAATTGCTAATTTACTGGGATAAGGGGTTCTGAATTTAAGTTTTTGTTGTCTGAGGAATGGGAACAGGGGAATGTATGCCCTCCTCCTCTGCATCGTGGCAGGAGCATAATCATTGTCTATTAATATGCAAGTGTCTTCAAAGCAGAGTTGCGATTTAGCCCAAGGCTGTTTCAAGATGAATTCTTTTGTTTGAAATTGGAGGAATCGAATGGTTATTGGCCTGGGGCGGGCCGATAGTAGTGTAAGTTTTGGGCCCAGTGCCCTGTGAAGTCTCTCAGTCTCAAAATTGAAATCTGTATCAAGTTCTAAAGTGTCTGGCAATAGAGTTTCTACAAAAGAGTATAGATTCAAGCCCTCGCTATTTTCAGGTATCCCATAGAGTCAAAGGTTTTTGTAGCGACTACGATTTTCAGCATCCTCCTAATGCTCTACTGTAAGTTGACAGAGATGGGCTACTTGATTTAAAGTGGATTGCAGCTGAGAAATGGATGAGGCCTGCTCCTGCGTGCGCTGATCCAGGGAGGAGACAGACGAGTAAGGCTCCATGAGTTCTTTTTGAAATGAGTCCTGAGTTTGTTTGAAGGACTGAAAGTCCGATTTGAATTCTTGAAGCTCTTGTAAGATTTTATCCAGTTTAGATTCTATTTTGGATGGTTGCGGCCCCTTAGATTTACTTTTTCCTGGGTATCTTTGCGCGAGAGGCCTGGGTGAAAAGTACGGAGGTCCCAGAGTCAGTTCCTTCTCCCAAAGGTATCTCAGTATCCGGACGAATTGCAGCCATTCTGTTGGATCCACCTCGCAAGTTATTGGTAGCCATAAAGTTTCAAGACTAATATTCTTAATTCTATTACAATTGCGGCTTGTTTATCAATTTTAAAGAGGGGTGGGAAGCGAGAGCTCGTGTGCTAAGCTGCCATAGGACCATAAGCTGCACCGGAAGTCCCCAATTTTTAGAGGTTTAATAAGTATATTTTATTTTTCTTCTCCTCTAATGATGTACCACTATATGGAAGATAGGATTCATAGTCCTTGGATTAAGGGTGAATGCTCTAATGTGTTGGGATTTCTTTTTTCTGTGGTCTTTGTTTCCCACAGATAAATTATTGTCAATTTTATTTAATTACCAAAAAATAAAAAGTTTAAACAAATAAAAGGGTATGAATGACTTTCCAGAATTTAGAGGGGTGGTTAATATTGTTGTGCAGGGTAGAAGTGAAGTACTCAGATTTAGCAAGCTGAGTCAGAAACATAGAAGCATATAAATTGTCAGCAGAGAAGGATCACTTGGCTCACCCAGTCTGCCTAGATATTTCCTGTCTATTCTGTGTCCACACACCCTACACAGGCATTTTCTAAGGCCGTGTAGTTTTCCATGGCATCTAGAGAGCTGGAGCCCTTGTGGACACACCAAGCAGAGTTCCTTATTTACTTATTCATTAGAAAGTACTCCAGCCAGGATAACCCCATGATATGCATCATCTTGTTTTCATGGGGTGCCAAGGAGGATAGCAGCAGCCATCAGGTTAATGTAGTCCAGCATGAATAGTTACAGACTAACATATGCACAGGACAAAAACACTGTAAAGGTAAATATGTCCAAATAGTAATCAAAGCTAGCACCCAAAGAGCACGTGCATTGTTATGTAACATAATCATGGGTGGGGAGATGGGATTCTGGACCAAAACAAAAACAGGGATTTCTAGAGTGGCTGAAGAGACTGGATTTGCCTTAATTTATGATGTGCAAAAAAACTCAGCGGTGATCCAGGGAAGGTGGGAGCCTTTGACCCCGGTCATCCATAGAGGAACATGGGCATCCCAGACACAATAAATTAATTCAGAAAATTTAGGAGGACATCATTTATGTCTGAGACTGCCAAAATGAAGGACTAGTCAGTATTTGACAGGTTAGCTTGTAGGGCAGACAGATCAGAGGACCTGAAAGATTGCATCTGGAAAACCTTTTTGGGGGGGGAAGGGACGATGGATCTTCCATACACAGTAGACCATTTGGTGATCACTGAATGCATCAGGGAATATACCGACTTTTACAATACAGTGGGTGGGGGCTGGAGGAAAGGACCCATTCAGTGAGGGAGTAGGAAGAGGATCTGGGGTTGAGCTGCGTGGGTTCAGAGATAAGCTGACTGAGTTGGAGTGATTCAACATTTTGGCTTACTTTCTTAGTGAATGGGGATAGCCAGATGGAATAAAAGCCAAAGCCAGGTAGGAGATGAAAGACAGGAGATCAGTGATAGAGTCTGGTTTGGACCTGGGGCAACAATAGATACTGTACCAGCAATGTAGATAGGAAGAGAGAAGGGGAGAGTGAGCTTGACGAGCAGTAGTTCATGCGAGGACAGGACAGAGGGACAGTTTACAACTTCGAACTGTAGGTGGGTGGGTATCTACATTGCAGCCCCCACCCCTTTTGCCTCAGTCTTGCCTGGTCATACTGTCTCATACTCCTGGTACAAATGTCATCCCAGTAGTTTCTGAAAATTAGAGATGGGTGCAGCAACCTGTATGGACTGAGAAGTCCCTTAGATACTCATATCAGAAGCTTACAGAATTACTAGCCAAGGAGGCCTTAAGGTGCCAGATTTTCAGGCATACCTTTTCAGCTTTTTCTGTACATCAAATCCTATGATTGTACTATCTCACTTCTGCAGCTATGCATTATTTTGTCTCTGACTGGGTAACATTGTGTTATAGCTGGAGTAAAATTATCTGCATTGCTTTTTGCCAAGATCTCAAAAACTAAGCAGGGTTGGTCCTGGTCATTACTAGGAATGGAGAGACCTTCGATGAACACCATTTGCTGCAGGAAGTAGTGTTGGTAGCTCTGCGGGGTGAACTCTCCCTTTGCCTAAAAGTAACCATACTAATACCCCAGCATGGTATCTCGGGGACAGTGCACTGTCGGAGGTGTCCACTTTTTGATGAGTCCCACCTCCCTGTTCTGGTGATTGCTCAGGGTGATGTGAAAGATGCCATTGCACTTCTCAAAAAGAGTAGGGGCATTTTTATTGACAAAAAGAAACACAGTTAGTAAAAATGACTTAACTATTGTTACATAAGAACATAAGAATGTGACAGCAGAAGGGGACCATGTGATCCCTCTAGTCTGCCTGTGAAGTCTGCCCCCCCAGCTTATCTTTTTCCCCGAGGTTTGCACACTGACTGTCCCATGCTAGCTTAAACTCTCTAACCGTCTTTGCTCCTGCCACCCTTGGGGATAGATCGTTCCAAGATTCCTCCACCCTCTTGGTGAAGAAAAGCTTCCTAATGTTGCTCCTAAACCAACCTCCCTTTAGACGCATGTTGTGACTTCTTGTCCATGTACCATTGTTCTCTTGGAAGAAGCTCTAAGTAGAGATGCAGCAAAGTTTTTCTCCACAGGCGAATTTGTGGCGAAGTCACCAAATTTGCATTCACGTAATTTGCGGAAATTACCCAGAATTCACCATTTGTGACTTCACCTTGCTTTTTGGGGTTTTAAATGCAAATTGCACTTAAAAATATCCAAAGCAAGGAGAAGTTGCATTCCCCCCTCCCCACCGCTGCCAGCCTGACTTCCCTCAGTGGTGTCCAGTGGGCCCTGCCCCTGCCGATCTCGCCATAATAGTATATATATTATGGTAGCACGGTAGTGCTACCATAGTTAGGGTTGAGGAGCCATTTCTATGTTAAACCCCAAAACTTTGCACCTTAATAACTTTGCAACCGTTTGACAGATTTAGCTGAAATTTGGAATACATGATCATGAACCATAGGCCTTGGCATCTGCCAGTTTTGTACCAGTTGGATACCGGTTGCGGAGTTATTAAGCGTGATTTTCTGGCCAGCCAGCGTTCGCTTTTTCTGGAATTCCCCGGTCCGCATACAGGTGGCACGGTTTTGCTGACCAGCCCGAAATCATCAGGGAACGTGCGGCCGGGGTCCCCTATGTGCCTTTTGAAGATTTGGTGAAAAAATATTAAACGGTTCAAAAGTTATTCAAAAAACAATTTCCCATTATAAGTCAATGGGAAAAGTTAACAAAAAGTTCAACACTTTTGCAAATGCATTTTTACTTTCGCAAATGGGCCTGTTACTTTCGCAAATCGGCCATTTTGTTTTCAGTTGGTGATTAGAAAAATGCTTGGCATTTAAATTTGGGACCCTCTAGCAACCTAATTCTTTTTGTATTCACCTAGTCGGACCCTGAGGATGCTAGCCATGTCTTTATTTTGGGGTAAAACACCCCAGAAATATGTTTTTCAGATTTCTGGAAAAAGTACTTTAGCAAAGTACTTTCGTGCTCACGAAAGTGTCGCAAATTGCGACAGTGATTTTCTAGTCTGTGGGAAAATGACAGCAATTCTTTGGCACTGCACTGCAAAAGAACGGTTGGGCGTTTTGGGCTGAAATTTGGAGGGAACGCAGCCGACATCTCACAGATGTGCCTTTCAGTGTTGTATTGAAAAAATATTACGTGGCAGCAAAGTTACGGCACTCCAAAGTTGACAGTTTTTCCCATAGGATAACATTACAGCGCCCGATGCATTACAGGAATCTTTGGCACCCTGCTGCAAAATAACGGTTTGGTCTTTTTTCCTGAAATTTGGAGGGAAGACTGCCCACAGCCCACAGATGTGCCTTTCAGTGGTTAGGTGAAAAAATATTACAGGGAGGCAAAGTTATGGTGCTCCGAACTTCACTTTTTTTCCCCATAGGATAACATTACGGCGTTCGCCGCGCCTTTCAGGGCCCGTATCTCGGAAACGGTGCGAGATACGGACTTTTCGTCGGAAAAATCCTTAGGTCCCGGGAGCTAAGTACAAAACTAGCCAGGACAGTCATAAATCATACGACTTTTAAATTTTTTTTCTATGTAGTACGGTTCCTGAGATATAACCTATTTAGTATTCCAAGTCCTCATTTTCTGCTCCGATACGCATTATTATGCATACATTCTTTGTACTCACTGTCTTTCTCTATTCAGCTTTTGGGGAAAACCAGCCTGTGCGCTTACATTACTGTTACCATTGTCCTTTCCGCTTGGATTCCATGCCCGTTCACTTACCGTTGGCGTCTCCCACCACGTCGTCATCCTTTGTGTTTTCATTTGCGCTTGCTTTTCTGTTATTTTTTGCCATTTGTGTCTACCGTACTGTTTCTCTTTCTGTTTCACTTTGCGTCACCATGCCCATTGACATTTCCGTTTGCAGGCACCATGTTACTATGTGACAAGACATCACGTGGCACACCGTTCCCGTCGCCACCGTGTTCGTTACCCTTTCTGTTCTCATTTGCGCTTGCATTGCACCATGCGCCACTGTTAGTGCTTCTGTTTGCATTGCTGTTCCTGTTACTATGCCACAAGACATCATGTGGTGGGAGTGCAGGGCCCTTGGTCCCAGCGCTCCGCTGCTGCGATACGATGCGGGCGCGGGGCCCTATGTGCGTTATCCTTTGTGTTTTCATTTGCGCTTGCGTTTCTGTTATTTTTTGCCATTTGTGTCTACAGTACTGTTTCTCTTTCTGTTTCACTTTGTGTCACCATGCCCATTGACATTTCCGTTTGCAGGCACCATGTTACTATGTGACAACACATCACGTGGCAGACTGTTGCCGTCTTTGCCACCGTGTGCATTGCCCTTTCTGTTGTCAATTGCGCTTGTGTTACCATGTGCGCCACTGTTAGCGCTTCTGTTTGTGTTGCTCTTCCTGTTACTATGCCACAAGACATCATGTGGTGGGAGCGCGGGGCCCAAAGGGCCCCGCCTCCACTCACCGCAGCCATTCACTATTTCGTTATCATTCTCTAAAGAAGGAAATTAGAGGCAAAAACTCCGTTTAATGCATAGTTAGGGTTGTTCCACAGCGGCGAAAGTGAGAAATTCGTTGTTGGGTTGAAAACCCTAACTCCAGTCACCCCAGCACACACACACACATGCAAGTATGGGGGAGGACCAAGTCAACACAACCAATGACAGACATCCAGCAGCAGGTGACAGAATAACAAACAATTGTCTAAATGTACTACGAGACATCCCCATCCACCTGACCAGGTACTGCATGCTCAGTGGAGATCAACAGCAAAACTGAGGCCATGTACAAGCGTTACACAATCCTGATTGCAGCTGACACAATGTACCACACTTAGTAGTTGCATGGCCTTACCTACGATGCCCCACACCATACCACAACTGGTACTGTGCCGTTAGTCAATATAAATGCTGAAGGTGCATGATGACAGTTGTAGAAAGGTTTAACACTAGTGAGTATACATTCATTAAGAGAAGTACATAAATTAACTACAAGACACTAGCATGCTCAAGATAAAGTAGTGTTACATTTAGTATGTGATTTACATAGTAGTACATTTACTGCAACGGTTTACTCAAGATAGAGAGGCTGATGTAAACGTATGGAAAAGCATTGCCTGTTCAACGCTGTGAAATTCGTACTGTCAGTATCAGATGCATTCTTACTGATGAAGGTGTACTGCTGATGTACATACATAGACCTTCAGTGTGTTTCAAAACTAAAGATGCAGTAAGTATTCTTTGTAAGAAACAGTGTAATTGCATGGTTCAGGCCAAGCAACTTCTAAATATCATAGCACTACTGAGCCAACAATGACGTATCGGAGATGTATATAGGATAGATTTTCCTGTAGGCACTTACTGAGTATGTTGTACCTGATGAAGACAATCTCATTGCATCTGTGATGACTAACTTATTCAAATAGTAATACATTTACTATTGTTGCAATGAGTGATCTATGCCACTTATGGACGCAGTGTAATTTTTTTTAACAGTTGTTTCATACTCAGGCTGTATGCCTAGTGTTTGGGTTTGCCACACTTCTGTCACTGATGCTATCAAAGTGATAACTATGTTAATTGTGGTACCAAGAATCAAGTAGGTATGGTGTAGATATAAACAGAATGTCTTTTAGTATTGATTTAACTCACAATGGGGTAAGTGTACTAGGAGAGCAGGGGTTATTCTCTATCACTGACTCTGTCAGTTATAATTACACTAAGGTTTCGATGACTGTAATGATCAAGTTGCACTGTTCATCTTCATGAGTTCATATTCACAGCCATTCTCCAGTAACTAGACAGTGTGATGGTGTAACTGGGTGGGACACTGTGTTGCAAAGCTGCTGCAGTGCCTAGCAGAGGAGAGTATCTACTCATAAAGACAATTAAGCAATAAGGCATGACCAACAGTTATGTTAAATGGTCTATTAATCACCCTGTAGGGGTTTAATGTTGAATGAGGCATGGCAGAGTGCCACATGTCGCTAGACAGTGATAAACTGACCATTAACATAATAACTGGGAGTGGCTTATTGCTATCATATCAAACTGTTTTTAAACAACATTAAACCATGTTCATCATATGGTTAGGCTCTACATGTATGTTAATAAAAACTAAACATAAGGCTGTTACAGTGTTTACAGTTGATTAGAAAGCTGCATTTCTCAAACTCTTGTTATAATCAGAGATATTATACCTGTACAACTCCTTGGTTTTGCTGAACTCTGTTGCTCAGGTGGCCCACCACATGTGGTGTGGTCTGGTGTGGGGCATCGGTAGGTAAGGCCATGCAACTACTAAGTGTGGTACATTGTGTGCAGCTGCAATCAGGGATGTGTGCGTTTGGTGTACATGGCCTCAGTTTTGCTGTTGATCTCCACTGAGCATGCAGTACCTGGTCAGGTGGGTGGGGATGTCTCGTAGTACATTTAGACAATTGTTTGTTATTTCTGTCACCTGCTGCTGGACGTCTGTCATTGGTTGTGTTGACTTGCTCCTCCCCATACTTGCATGATGTGTGTGTGGTGCTGGGGGGGTGGTCGAGTTAGGGTTTTCAACCTAACAGCAATTTCCTCACTTTGTCGCTGTGGAACAACCCTAACTAATGCATTAAACAGAGTTTTTGCCTCTAATATATATATATATATATATAAATATATTTTCATTAAATCCCTTCCTGGTGTCATGCCCCCTCCTGCCACCAATGCTTGACCTAATAACCCCCTCGGCTGCTAGCACCTGCCCTGGTATCTAGTGGTCCCCCCTGTTGATTGCTACCTGGCCAGCATCACTGCTGCAATACTAATTGAAAAAAGCTTAATTTAATCCCTGGCATCTAGTGGACCCCACCCTGCTCCCCCAACCCCAACCCGAAGCGGACCACGGCACAGCCCTCCACTCACCCGCCCACGGCCGGCAGCCCGACTGAACTCAATGAATGGCGTGCTTATACAAGTACATGCTCATTCATTGACAACTTCACCAATATTTTCTTCAGTTTTTCAGGGTTATAGATAAGGGGAGGGGTCTGCTCTGGTTACTGGCGTGGGTAGCTGGATGGGAAATGGGTCCACAATGCTATCCTCCCCCGTGGGCCACTGGACACCGGAACCCTTCTTTATACCCCAAAAACTGAAGAAAATGACAGCGAGCTGTCAGTGAATAAGCGTGTGCTTCTACAAGCACGAACTCATTCACTGAGCTCAGTCGGGCTGCCAGCCACGGAGGTGAATGGAAGGCTGCACAGGTGGCCCGCTCGTGGTCGGGATGTGGGGGGAAGTGGGCCGGGGAAGCTACCTGACAGGGTGGAGGGTCCACTAGACACCAGGGATTAAATGAAACTTTTTTTTTTAATTAGACAGTATTGTGGATGTGGGTGCTGGCCGGGCAGCAATCGACGGAGTTGGAGGGGACCACTAGACACTAGGGCAGAGTGCCAGCAGCCGGGGGGGGGGATTTATTGTGGCTGGCTATTGGTGGTGGGGGGGCACTGACACCAGGGATGGGATTTAATGAAAAAAATGTTTTTTATATATATTTAATGGTCCTTCCTGACAGCAATTGGCTGTGGCAGGGGGAACCACTAGACACCATGGCAGTGTGCCTGGGAGGTGGCAGGGGGTCACTACCACTAGACACCAGGGATATTAATTTTAGTTGTTTTGTGTGGAAATTCCACACTTCAGGGTCAACCCCCCTGCTCCTCGAATGACCAAATTTTGCGAATTGCGCTCTGCGAATTGAGTGCTATTTGCAAAATATTTGGTGGAGCAAATTTTGTCAACTTCACCCACCTCTAGCTCTAAGCCTGTACCAAGTTAATTACCTTAAGGTATTTAGTAGTAGTAGAAAAATCTTTATTTTTAGTCAGGATCAAGTTGACATAAAACATTGTTAGGACGAGTCCTATTTACAAGGTGCTCCTGATGTTATAGATAGTATTCTAAAAATTCTAGTGTTACACATTTACTGGTCTATGATACATACTCACACGACATAGAAGGACAGGATACCAATTACATTACAACAATACATATAATCAAGTAATCTTATATTCAAAAAATACTAAATTCAGTAAAAACATGTACATCTTGTTGACAGTTCTTGTCTTAGTGCTGTATTAAATTTCTTTAAGCTTTCATATATATTTTAGTCTGAATATGTAGCTCGTTCCATGTTTTTGTGGCAAAAAATGAGAAGGTTATTTCTCCATATCTGGTTTTAGGTGTGTGGATTTGATAGTCCCTAAGTACTTTATTTTTCCTTAGATTGTGTGGGTGGTTAACTTTTTTGCATTTTTCCAAATAAATAGGAAGGTTTCTTAGTTGTCATTGTCTTCTTAACTTGGTTTACCCAATACGTTTTTTTGTTTCTTTTCTATTGTAAGCCAATTTAAATCTTCGTAAAGTTTACAGTGATGGGTCCAGGTATTTGTTTGCAGTGTAAGCCTTGCCAATTAGTTATATATGACCTCTAATTTCTTTAAGTCTGGAGCACTAGCAAATCCATAGATACGTATACCGTAATCAATAATAGATACCAGCATGTGATTTATACGTGACCTTCTCATTTGCTCATCAGGGCACTGTTTTGTTCGTCTTAGGGCCCTCAGCTAATTATTTAAGTATTTAAAGGTCTCAATCATGTCTCCCCTGTCCCTCCTTTGTTCTAGGGAGAATAAATTGAGATGATTTAGTCTTGCCCCATATGCCTCATGATGCAGACCCTGCACCATTTTTGTTGCCCTCCTTTGCACAGTCTCCAGTCGGTCTGTGTCCTTTTTGAGGTGTGGTCTCCAGAACTGGACACAGTATTCCAGGTGAGGCCTCACCAGGGACCTACACAGTGGGATTATCACCTCATATTTTCTACTTGTGATACCCCTGCTTGTGCATCTAAGGATGCTGCTAGCTTTTTGTGTTGCCTTTTCACATTGCCTTCCCACCTTCAAGACATCAGATATCATCACCCCAAGATCCCTCTCAAGCTTTGTTTCTGCTAATCCTCCCCACCCCCCGAAAGTATGTCCTTACCGGGTTGTGTCTACCCAGGTGCATAACCTTACACTTTTTTCTGTTAAATTTCAACTGCCAGTTTCTAGACCATTCTTCCAGCTTTTGCAGGTCTGATTCCATTCCTAGGGCCCCCTCCTGCATGTCTACGCTGTTGCAGAGCTTTGTATCATCCACAAACAGGCATACCTTCCTCTCCAGTCACTGATGAACATATTGAAGAGGATCAGCCCCAGTACTGATCTCTTCGGCACTCTACTAGTCACCCTACGCTCCCATGACAGTTCGCTGGTGACCAGCACCCTCTGAACCCTCCCGTGAATCCAACTTTTAATCCAGTTGACTATTTCTTGTCCTACGCCTGTGTGCCCCAGTTTATTTATTAGCCTCCTGAATGGAACGGAGTCAAAGGCTTTACTGAAGTCCAGCTATACCATGTCTACTGCATCCCCCCCGGTCCATCATTTTGGTTACCTATTCGAATAACTCAATCAAATTTGTCTGGCATGACTGCCCTGCTGTGAATCCATGCAGCATGGTGTCAAGTTATCCACTTGCATCTATGTATTCAACTATTCTTTCTTTTAATAGTGACTCCATAAGTTTCCCTATTACTGAGGTATGACTGACTGGGTGGTAGTTACCCCTCCTCTTCCCTGCTCCCACTTTTGCACAGGGTCACCACAGTGGCCCTCTTCTAGTCCTCAGGAACCTTGCCGCCCTCCATTGACTTGTCGAAGAGCTCAGCTAGCGAGGCAGCTAGTTCCTCCCCAAGTTCTCTTAGTATTCTTGGGTAAATTCCATCCGGTCCCATTGCTTTGCCTACCTTTAATTTATTGAGTTCTTTCAGGACCCTGTCTTTCATGAAAAGACTCGTGTCCGCTCCCCTGATATGGTGCTCTTTTCTTCTCAGTGCTGGACTGTTTCTGTTTTCCTCCTTTGTGAAGACGAAGCAGAAGTATTCATTCTGGACCTCTGCTTTTTCCCCGTCATGCTCCACATGCTGACCCTCCTTTCTTGCCAGTTGGACACTTTCTCCCTTGCTCTTTCTCTTTTCCCATATATACCTGTAGAAGATTTTCTCACCCTTATTTACCCATTTTGCTATCTTTTCCTCTGTTTGAGCCTTAGCAACCCTAATTGCCTTCCCAGTCTCTTTTAGCTTAACCTTGTATTCTTCCTGGCCTCTTTTAGCTTAACCCTGTATTCTTCCCTGTCCTTTTTTGTCTCCTTGTACCTTTTGAAGGCTCTTTCCTTTTCCCTTATTCTAGACGCTACCTCCTGTGAAAACCAAAGAGGAAGGAGTCCTCCCTCCTTTGGTTTTGCTAATCTTCTTGGTGCATTGCGCTGTAACTAAGGTTATTGCTTCTTTCAGAGTCTTCCAGCTTTCTTCCAAATTCTCTCCTGTCCTGTAATCAAGCATATTTTTATACAGGTTTTCATTTTGGGGAAATTTGCCTTTCTGAAGTTGAGGACCTTCAACTTGGTGTGACTGGTATCCTCGGTTTTGCTGACTGTAAGTCAGACAACCTTGTGGTTGCTGGACCCCAGATGACTTCCCACCCTTATGTCCGATACCCTGGTACTGTTTGAGAGCACAAAGTCCAGGACCGCTTCTTCTCTAGTGGGTGCATCCACCAACTGATTTAGTCCTGCCCCCCCGCCCCCCATTACTAATCAAAATGAAAGAAAAAAAGACAGTTAATGTAGCAAGAAAGAGAAATGTACCATACAGAAAGAAAATAGCACCAGACCTCACTACTCAAATACAGAAGTCAGCTAATGGCTCCAAATTTTGCACTGCACCACCTCCTGGAATGTGAACTTAACCAATGACAGTTTTTCCAGAGTGTCTGAATCTGTTTATCTTGCAGCCTGTTGTATTCAGAATAATAAAAGCTCAACTGAGTGCATCAGTAATCATAATCACAATCTCTGTATATGTACAGCGTCAGCCATTGCCCCTCCCCTCACACACATACTAAACCTCTCTTTCTCCCTCTCTGCTGTCCCTCAAGCATGGCAAATGGTTACGGTCCTTCCACTCTTCAGAGGTGGTGATCCTTCCTGCCAAGGGTACTACAGACCTGTCTCCCTTCTCCCTGCCCTTGCTAAGGTTCTGGAAACCCTTGTGCTTTCTAGGCTCACCACCCATCTCGACAACTCCTCCTTCAACACCCATTTCCAATCAAGCTTCAGAAAGAATAACTCTGCTGTCTCCTCCTTCCTCCGTGTGACTAACTCCATCCACTCTGCAACTGATAATGCTCACTTCACCACAGCCATTTTCATAGATCTGGTCAAAGCATTTGATTCTGTGTCCCACCCCCTCCTCCTCCATAAAATGTCCTCTGCTGGTCTTTCCCCCTCCACTGTGCAATGGTTTAAGTCTTAGCTCTCTGATCACCAACAATCAGTGCAAATTGCTGACTCCCTGTCTCCTCCCCTTACAATTTATTTATTTATTTATATCTTTGATAACTGGGTGGGTGCACTGATCCAAAGGACCGTTTTCAGGCATGACCCGAGCCACAGCATGGTATATTAAGCAATACAGGTGTGGAGAACAACATTAAACAGGCCTCTACACGAGGTTCAGGAAATTACAGAACAAGTGGTCATTACATAAAATGTAATTACATAAGAATACAAGGTGTCAGAGAAGGCCAGCATACAGGTCAAAAATACATAGTCACAGGCCAGTCCAAGCAGGTGTTCCACAAGGCTCTATTCTGGGGCCTATCCTATTTTCTGTCTTCATTAATGACTGTCCCACTGCCTGTGTCTCCTCTAGGGTACATATTTACTCGGATGATACAGTTCTTTTCCTGTCAGTCCCCACAGTTCTTTTCCTGTCAATCCCCTCATGTAGTGCAATTGAAGCCCTACTCCAGCAGGATTTCCTTAACGTTTTACAATCAATCAGTGTTTTTTGGAAGGCAAATTGAGAGCTGGAGCTCTCTGTACAGTTGCATTCAGAACAAGGAATAACATACAGTAGGAAACAGAATTATTGCATACAGTTTACAACATATTTGTACAAGCGCCATATAATAGTAAATGCTTATGTCCTAAGAAGGAGGGAGATCAGCCATAGCAGTCGCACTGACAGTGTAACAGTTTATTTAGGCGGACCTTAAACTGGGGGTAAGGTACAGTGTTGGACAACTGCAGAGATTTCTGGCTGTCCTCCCATGAACACGGAATGGTTCTTGCAAGGGTGTGTTCTCCAGATTTTGTTCTAACCCTGGGTACCACAAAACTTGGAAAGTTGGTTGACCTGAGGTTGTATATGCTTGATGATCTTAGGTTAAGCTTGCTCGTTAGGTAGTATGGGACTGAGTTTACTATGAAGCTATATTCAGAGCTATACCAGTACAATTGCCTTCTCACGGCTAGAGAGGTCCAACCTACTGTTTCATACAAGAGACAGCAGTGAGTTTTCCAGGGCAGGCCTGTTATGAATTTCAGAGCACTATGACAGAGCGGGTCTAGAGTACCTAAAAGAGCATTTGAGGTGTTTCTTTAGATACAGTTGCCGTAGTCCAATTGGGGCAGAAATAGGGAGCTGAATTGGTATTTTCTTACTGGTGTGCTAAAGAATAACTTGTTTCTGTAGAAGAAAGCTAGTAGGCCTTTCAGTTTGCTTGAGAGGTTTACAGTGTGGGAGCTAAACGTTATGTAATCGTCTAGGTGCATACCCAGGTATGTATAGTTGTTTACTCCACAGATTTCTGTACCCTTCATAGATTTTAGAGAAAGTAGGGTTGATTGATCTTGTGGAACAGCAACCATTGGGTTTTCTTTACATTGAGTGGCAGTCTCAGGTCCCTAAGAATTTTTTGAGTTTTATTAAAGTCATTTTGGATTATTGTTATTGCAGAGATGGCATCTTTATTATGAGTGCAGAGTATCGTGTCATCAACATACAGAAATAGCCTAGTGACTTCAGAGCTGTCCTTTGGTACTTCACTGAAGTAGATCAGAAATAGAAGGGGTCCCGGGACTGACCCTTGGGGAACACCTTTGTCGATAAGGGTAAGATCCGAGCAGCGATCACTGGCCCTGATACATTGTTGCCTGGAGCTCAGGTAAGCTGAACACCACAGGAGTGCATTAAAGCCCAAGCTGGATTTTTTCAGCCTATTTAGCAGAATATTTTGGTCAACAGTGTCAAAAGCTTTTGACAGGTCAAGAAAAATCGCAGAGGAAGCTTGTCCTTTCACAAAAGCGCTGAATATGTCATCGACTACCCTGGTCACTACATGTGTTGTGTTGTGCCCCTTCCTAAAGCCTGACTGGTGCTCGTATAACACATTGAAGGAGGTTAGGTATGAGATAAGCTGTTTATGTACTACTTTCTCAAGTAATTTGACTAAGTGGGGTAGTATAGATATTGGCTTATAGCACGACGGATCTGAGAGATCACCCCCTTTGAAGACTGGTGTGATCAAGGCACTTTTCAGTCAGTGGGAATTTGGGATGTGATTAGTAATAAGTTAAATGGGTTAAGTGCTTAGCCAGAAGAGGGGCAGCAATTTTAAAGAAAACAAGTTCAAACAACATGAAGTCTTGCTGTATTCTGACAAGTGCAGTTAGCCCCAGCCTTTAAACTGCCCCAGAGAACAATGGGTTAACTTTTCTACACAGGGCATAGAATGTTGCTCTCGAACTCGGTTGATGTCTCTGCCTGTTGTATTTTGAACTGCAACCATCAGATTCTTTACTCCGCCTCACTGAACAGTCGCTCCGGAGATTTCTCCTGCAGCTCGGTTCGAAGTCGGTTGAAGTGTCGGTTTTCGGTCCGTTTTCTACCAAAATTTAGTTTCCGCATAGTCAGTTCAAGTCTCTGTCTGTGGTACTGTGAGTACTAGATAGGTTTTGTTCAGTTTTCTGTGTGGAACTTGTAAAAAGTGTGGATCGGTTCGGCTGAACCGATTGTTCAGGATGATGGACATCCCAGAGTCCAGGAGACTGTCTATTCCCCTCCACAAATCTTTTGGGAAACAGACACAAAAAATTCTGAAGTCTCCCTATTCCATACCTCCTGTGGATAGAAGAATGGACAAGAGGTATACACTTTCAGGCTCAGATATGGAGTTCCTTTATCAGCAATGCAGCCATGTTGGGGTTGTACAGGCTGCTGCCTGTGATAAGGCAAACATTCCCGTGGCATCACCCCCCCCAGATAAGGACTCCAGGAAAATTGATGCCATGGCAAAAAAGCAGTACATGGCATCTTCCTTGGGACTCAGGCAGGCGAATTATATGGCCTATACAGCCAGATACCAAGAGTCCAGTTGGGATGCTGTACTGGCACTGGCTAAACAGGCTTCCCCCCAGCTTGCCAAGGAGCTGGAGGAGGTGGCTGCAGATGGGATTGAGGCATCAAAAGTTCAGTTTCATGCTGCTGTGGACTCCAATGATGTGTCATCAAGAGTCATGGCTACATCTGTAGCTCTTCGGAGAATGGCTTGGCTCAGATATACTAGCCTCTCACAGGATACCCTGGCTAAGGCCATGGATTTTCCTGTAGTGGGTAATTCTCTGTTTTGGGAGCAGTCAGAGAATTACATGAAGAAAATGGACGAGTACAGGACCACTTACAGGAGTGCTCAGACCAAGGAAAGGCAGGCAACTCCTCAAAGGCAGCAGTCTAGGGGTAGGGGCAGGCCTTTTCAAAGGCCTTTTACCAAGCACAGGCCTCTTCTTCCTTTTCACAGAGGGGTTCTTCAGAGGGAGAGGCAGAAGGGGATGAGCAGGCCTGCATCCACCCTCAGCCTAAAGCCCCTGCCAAGCAGACACCCTGATGGGTCTGCCAGGTGCGACTGTCGTATCCCAGTAGGGGGAAGGCTGGCTTACTTTGTCCAGGACTGGATGTCTGCTACATCAGACAAGTGGGTCCTGGAAGTAGTAAGCCAGGGACTGGTTCTCAGCTTCAAAAAATTTCCAAAGATAAGAGCCAGATCTTTTCCACCTGCAAATCTTTCGGAAACCCTTGCACTAGAGGCAGAGGTGTCTTCTCTCCTAGCTTTAAGAGCTATAGAGAGAGTACCTACCCTACACTGGGGCAAAGGACTGTACTCTAGGTACTTTCTGACCCCCAAAAAGACAGGAGAGTGGCGACCCATCCTGGACTTAAGATATCTGAACAAACATCTTTTAAAGCCAAAGTTCAAGATGATAACTCTGGGAATTATCCTTCCCTCTCTAAGGCCAGGGGACTGGCTAGCCTCCCTGGACCTCAAAGATGCCTACTTTCACATTCCCATCAGGTGCTCCCACAGAAAGTACCTCAGGTTCAAGTTGCCCTCAGGCCACTATCAGTTCAGAGCAATGCCCTTTGGCCTAACCTCAGCTCCAAGGGTTTTCACAAAGTGCCTGGCCTTCCTAAGAAGACAAAAGATTTCCATTTTTCCATATTTGGATGACTGGCTCATAGTGGGCCAGTCTCCAGACCAAGTCAAGTCAGACCTGCAAGTGACCCAGCAAGTGCTCACTTCTTTAGGATTTCTTCTCAACCTTCCAAAGTCAGTTCTCGAACCAGTGCAGCTCCTCACCTTCATGGGGCAGAGCTGGATACGGTAAAAGCAAGAGCCTTTCTTCCCCTGGAAAGGGCAAGAGCTCTCATAGACTAGCTTCTTCATTCAACCTTCAGGTGTCTCGACCAGCAAGGCATTTTCTTCAGCTCTTGGGCCATATGGCAGCTTCTACAGCAGTGGTCCAAGGGGCAAGATTCCAGATGAGGGACATTCAGTTCCACCTGAGGGCTTTTTGGTCCCAAAGAAAGGATTCCCTTACCAAACTAATCCCAGTGACTCGAACTCTGATCCAGGCCCTGCAGTAGTGGCACGATCAGGACAATTTGAGACAAGGGGTTCCATTTGCCACTCAGTCTCATTCAGTGGTCCTTACTACGGATGCTTCCCTGCTGGGCTGGGGAGCCCATTTGGGGGATCTCACCACCCAAGGACTGTGGTCTCCTCAGGAATCACTTATACACATCAGTCTCCTGGAACTCAGGGCAGTGTTTCTGGCACTGCAAGCTTTTTCCCAGTCAGTACAGAACAAGGTGGTTCAGGTCAGAACAGACAACACCACCACAATGTGGTACATCAACAAGCAAGGAGGCACTCAGTCTACAGCCTTGTGCACAGACGCAATGAAGCTGTGGTCTCTGGCTTATTCCCTGCAAACCTTTCTGATAGCAGTTCACCTTCCAGGGAAGGACAACATCCTAGCATATGCACTGAGCAGAATATCTCCGGGCCATCACGAATGGGCCCTGGATCCTCTGGTATTGAAGGTGATTTTTTTCAAGATGGGGCACTCCAGAGATAGATCTTTTTGTGGTCCCAGACAGTCACCAACTTCCTCTCTTTGATTGCAGATCCCCAGTCTTGGGCTCAGTCCCCCTGGATGCTGTGACTCTGAACTGGGAAGGGAAATTTCTGTATGCTCTTCCCCCTTTCCCTCTCCTGTTCAAAGTTCTAGTCAAGATAAGGTCACAACCATGCAAAGTGATTCTGATTGCTCCAGACTGGGCCAGGCAGCCATGGTACCTCTTGTTGCTGTCCCTAACAGTCCATCTTCCCCTGTCTCTTCTCAGGAATTATAACCTGTTAACCTCCTCTCAGGGGAGGATTTGGTATCCCAATCTTCAGTCTCTCAACCTCAAGGCATGGCTCTTGAAGAGTTAGAGTTTGCAGATTTGCATCTGTCTCAGGGGGTTCTGGATATTCTCAAAGCCTCTCAAAAGCCTTCCACCAGAAAGACTTATAACTCCAAATGGAAGAGATTCAGCATTTGGTGTTCCAAGAGGTATCTCCCAGATACTGCTGAATTGCCTACAGTTCTGGATTATATGGTCCATCTTAATAGCCTAGGCCTCAGAACAGCTACTGTCAAGGTACACTTGTCTGCTGTTTCTGCTTTCCTGTCAGTAGGTAAGTCTTCCTCACTGTCATCTCACCCTGTATTCTGTAAGTTTTTCAAGGGATTGCTTCATACCAATCCCCCCTTTAGGGATCCTACTCCTGCTTGGGATCTTAATGTTTGCATTGCTCAGCTTATGCAACCACCTTTTGAGCCTCTGTCCTCAGCAGAGCTTAAAGTATGACTGGAAGACTGTGTTTTGGTAGCATACCTCTGCTAGACGCATCAGTAAATTGCAAGCCCTGTCAGTGAAACCTGATTTCATCTCTTTTCACAGAGATAAAGTGGTCCTTCGAACTAACAGAAAGTTCTTGCCCAAAGTGGTTTCGGATTTCCACCTGAATCAGTCTATGTCTCTCCCTGTTTTCTTCACTGATCATTCTTCATCAGGGGAGAGGAGGCTACACAGTTTGGATGTTAAAAGAGCCCTTAGCTATTACATAGAGCGTACCAAGGGTCACAGGTTTGATTCCCTCCAGTTGTTCCTCACTTATGGAGAGGTAGGAAAGGGCAAACCTGCCACCAAGAGAACTATTGCCAGGTGGATTGTGTCTTGTATACAATTCTGCTATGAGAAACTGGGAAAGATTCCACCCTCAGGCCTGAGGGCTCACTCTACAAGAGGTACAGCTGCTTCCCTGGTGGCTGCCAGGGATATCCCTCTCTTAGAAATCTGTCAAGCAGCCACCTGGAAAACGGTACATACCTTTGCCAAGCATTAGTCTCTGGATATCCAGGCTAGGAGTGATGCTCAGTTTGGCACAGCATTACTTCAGAGCCTATTCCCAAAGTAGGTTCTGTCCCTCCTTCATGGAGGTACTGCTTGGTAGTCTGCACTTGTCAGAATACAGCAAGACTTCATGTTGTTTGAAGAAAAAATTACTCACCATTGTAATTATGTTTCTTCTAGTGGAGTCTTGCTGTATTCTGACCTCCCCCCCCCCGCCTCCCCTCTCAGAACCTGGATTTTTTTGGGATGTGGTGGAAAGGCACAGTGTTGGCACCTCAGGGGTGCCTCCTTACACCCTCTGTTATTCATGGGGTGATATGTTATTTCAATTTTTATTGTTTTTTGTGTTTTGGGTTTTCTGACTTGAGTCTTCCCTTGGGAACCCAAAAGAATATTTTTCTGCCAGTTGGCTAGTAAAAATTTTTACAATTTCCACATAGAATACCTAGTGAGTTTTTGCTCGTAAAGATTGATGGTTGCAGTTCAAAATACAACAGGCAGAGACAGCAACCGAGCTTGAGGGCAACATTCTATGCCCTGCATAGAAAAGTTAACCCAATGTTCTCCTGGCCAGTTTAAAGGCTGGGGCTAACTGCACTTGTCAGAATACAGCAAGACTCCACTAGAAGAAACATAATTACTAAGGTGAGTAATTTTTTCTTCTATACTGACATAGCCGGCACCAGTGTTTTACACTGGTTTGAATCAAATCATCTCACACTGAATGCCAAAAAGACAGTTTTGATGACCTTTTGATCCTCCCAGAAGGTAGCTAAACTCCAGTCACCCCCCCACACACACTTTCCACACCCTCGATGGCCTCCACCTGGAAACTGTCTCTGCTTTCAAGTACCTTGGTGTCTGTTTGGACCCCAAGCTGGACTTCTCCCACCATACTGATGTCCTACACGTAAAGCTTCATCCTACATTAGGGGCCTTACACCATCACAAGGACTGCCTTACCCTCCCAATACGCCACAGGCTGGTTACCAAATTGATTCTTCCCATTTTCAACTATGCAGATGTGGTCTACGACTCTGCCACCTCCTCCTCTCTTGCCAGGTTGGACACCCTGTGCAATGCCTTCTGCCGGTTAGCTTCAAATCTACCTTCCTTAAACCACCATTGCTTTCTGTATTCTTCACTCTCCATGCTCCCTCTCCCCCAGCGCCGTCAGCTACATAGCTTATCCTTCGTTGCCAAATATTGGTTCAATCTACTCCCAACTAATCTATCCTCCCTCCTGTTCCCCAGCAGTGCATCCGACTACCAGCTTCACTCCAGGGGCTCTCGCACCTTCTCCCTCCCCCAAATGCACTCATGTCCTGGTCAAGTGGCTTTTTCTTATCACCTCCCCTCCCTCTGGAACCAGCTCACCTCTTCCCTCCGGTTTTCTTTCTCCTTCTTCTCATGCCAACTCAAACTTTCTACCCAGCGCTCTTGTTTTTGTAGGCCTTCTTCATCTCCCCCTGATATTCCCATGTCTCTTCCCAACCCTCCATCTCCTTCTCCATGATTTTTCCTTCTGCCTCTAAACATCTCTTCTTCTCCTTCACGTCTGGCCGCCCATGCCTCCCATGTTCCACTGGCCATTATTACTGTAAGTCATTGGATTGCTAGCTGTTGTCTCTGATGAACAGAAACATAGAAGTTGACAGCAGATAAGGACTGCAAGGCCCATCCAGTCTGCCCATTTCTTTTTCTACCTTATGAATCTGCCATCGGCCTTTGCTCTGTCAATGGCCTATCTAGTCATACTCATCTGTATTGCTCCCTTGTGCTTAACCCATGCCTGTTTGAAGCCCTGCACTGTATTCATATCCACCACTTCCTGAGGAAGGCCGTTCCATGCATCCACCACCCTTTCTGTGAAAAAGAACTCCCTCACATTACCCCTTATGTATTTGTTTACATATTGTGCTGACAGTGTCTGTAACCTTATGAGCATTATCTGTTTGTGCCTGCTGAATCTATGTATTTGTTTACACATTATGCTCACAATGTCTGTAACTTATGAGCTTTGTACATTTCTTGTATTTGTCCCCGGATTGCACCTGAAATTAGCCTCTTGCTCAGTGTGCCTTTCAGCTACCAGAAATTTTAAATAAATAAGTAAATTTATTATGCAAAGTGAAGGCACATCTACCCAGCCAGAGGTAATATTTCCATACTCCAAAAATAACCATAAGTGTGCTTTTGTCATATTTTCTCCATACTATGGGGAAGATACCTAGAACCAAATCTTAGTACAACACTGTTTTCAATAAAAGTAAAAAGCAGAGAAATTTGCCTAGTGTCCTGGCCAAATTTCCTCCATTCACTAAAAGACTGCCAGTTGCTTAACTTGGTGTAATATCAGTTGATTTGCATCTGTATCGCCTTTCCCTAGGGCAGGCTGAAAGCAGGAAGTATTTCCTAGCTCTTCTTTGTTGGTCAACAAAAACTAAATGACTACTCCCTCAGAAACTCTAAAAGTGGGTCAACTCAATGGCTCAACAGAAGCATGTTGTACTTCCATGTTGGCGACCCATGCTTGGGAGTGAACACGGGACCCAGTGCCTGGTTGGCTGGCCTGAAAGTGCTGCCAGTGGCAGTGTGTCCCAACTGGGAGGATGGGAGTGGCACACTCCAGTGCCACAGTGGCTAAAGCTGATGGGCCTGGGAGCTTGCTCTCCAAGTAGGAGCACACTGCGTACAGCTGAGGCACACACTACACTTACACTTTGCGCACCCCTTGGGACTGAGGGAGAAGCACTGGAAGAAAACCAGGAGGTCAGAGCAGAATGAAGACCAGCTCCCTGCATGCCCCGCAGTGCTGACTGGGTTGCCACTTTTGCTAGATCCTGCGGACCCTTAGAGGCTTTGGAACTCAGAGAGAAAGAAGTCTCTGCTGGGGGGGAGGGGCAAGCTTGACTTAAGGTGGTGGGTAAGTACCCAGATATGGCAAGTGGTGGAGCTAGGGGGCTGGCCTAAAAAGTGCAGGCCAATATAGGAGGATAAACACAGGGGGCGGGGGGGAGGAACAGAAGCAAAACTGTAAAGTGATGGTGTTGAGAGCCACTCAGAGGCCCAGCTTAGCTATTGTTCCGGTGACCTGAGTTTAGAAGTGGACCAAGAGGTTGCATTCAGACAGCGGGGCTGGGAATAGCACTGCATGTTCCAACTGGAGAGGGTTGCTTGTGCATTTTACAGTGACCCTAATAGTAGGCGGGGGCGCTTTCTCCTTCATCAGGATGATGCTGTGTGCACAAGCCAGCCCACTGAATGGCATGCTGCTCCTGGATGGTGGGAGTGTCAAAGGGCAAGGGCAAAAACAGAGCCATTTAAATCATGACTGCTGGCTCTCTCAGGTTCTGCACCAGAGACACGACTGCTGGAGGAATGGTGGAGGTAGCAGCTGACAGGAATGTGAGGTTTCCAGGAAAGACACCCCCAATCAGAGGGGTAGGAAGATGAGCCCAGAAGGAAAAAAGCTATACTGAGAAAAAAAGGTGACTGTCTTGAAGTAAAGAACCGGTGGACTTGAATCTTGGCGGAAGATGCTTATCAGAGGCTATGGGAAGAGATTTGGTCTTTTCATAAAACGAGTCTCAGTGTTTGCAGAAACAAGACAACCCAGTTTAGAATAATATGTAGCCCCGGCGCCGTATGCCAGTGGGCTACCCCACTTTGCCTGCTGTCCCTGGTACATGGTAAGAGGTCTGGGTCCTGCTGCGGTGACAATTGGGGGTTTGTTCCCAGAAATATTAATAATAGCGCAGTGCCTCCACCCAGAGGTAGGTATTAGTGGGTCAGGTATCCTCCTGGTACAGCCCCCTGGGATTCTGTACCTCCCAACCCCCCCAACCAACCCCTCTGCACACAGTATCCCCAATAACCTTGATCCACCATAAACCATAAATCTCAGCAATTGACAGTTGCAATGAACTTCACTAGCACAGCAGTTTCAACAAACAAACTCACAGCTTTATTTGGAGGGTAAGGGCTAGGGAAGGGATACGGGACAAAGGATGGCTGTGGAAGAAAGAAAGGTTAGTGAAATAGGTAGCAACAATAAACATTTGGGCCTGCAAGCCAAACCCACTTCCTCTGGTACCAGTGCTCCCAAATAGTCCTTCTGGGTACCCACTAGGTGCAGGCCTGATCAGTGCCGTGGGTTGGCTGGCTGTTGGGGCTCTAAAATATTGCAAAGAACTTGGTTTAAGAAACAACACAAATTCCTCTTTTCCCTTTCCAGGAACCAGGACCTGAGTACTCACTGTTTGTTGATCTCAAGAACCTGGAGGATGGAGCTTCTTGTTTAGTGCAGCACAAGGCAGAAGAAATGTTGGCCTTGGTCCCTCGGCCAGGATGGACTTGCTCGAAGATCTTGCAGCTGGTCACCTTGATTGTAGTTCTGGCTGCTTGTCACCGTCAGCTGCTTCTGGCCTGTTGCAGAGCTCTGTGGCAGGTTAACACCAGCCCTAGAAGGCCCAGACTCAGGAGTGATTCCAAAGCCCAGCTCCCCTGTTGGGTCGTAGGTGCCCTAGCACCTCAACAAGCGCCGGTGACCTCCTGAGACAATGAGTCCCACTTGTAAGGGTTAGCAGGTTCCCTCTCTGGCTCTGGGTAAGAACTCCTAAATGGTGGGAGTCCTCCTGCAGTCCCTGCACTGAGTCCAAAGCAAAAAGGGTTCACAGGCAGTTATTCCAGTAAAGTCCAGTGCCAATTGGAGTGGGTGCTAGCCTTAGTTCCAAGAAACACAGGTGCAGTACAGCAGGGGAATCCAAGAACAACAAGCCCATGCACACCAGTCCATACTTTCCAGCTAAACAATGTCCGCAACCTTGTCTTCAGCTACAGCTAGAACACAGCTCTCAACCAACTTTAACTAGTTCACTCAGGTCAGGTACAGCTCCTGGCTAGCACCCTGATGACCAGAGATGCTATGCCTCATCAAAATAACAATTGCAGTCCCACACAAGCCAATGACCTCTCAGCAGTAACTGTAGCACTCAAGTAATCCGCACAGCCCTCTTAGCCAATCCAGCTTACAGGTGCAGGGCTTCTGCAGCATCTAGTTTTTCACAACAATAACTAAACAACTTCTCAGTACCTGGGGAATCAGGATCACAGTTCAGTCTCTTGCAGTCTCCAAATAGGGCCTGGGAAAGCCCCTGAAGTCCAAAGTCCACTCTCAGAGGATACTCCTGACTCATACAGAGCTGGGAACAGACTGAAGAAATCCCAGAAAGACCACACAGTTTCAGCTGAGAATCCATGGTTCTGATTGGCTGATGAAGCCTATCAATAATTGATAACCATAGAGATCGATATTGCTTGCTCGTTTATTGGGGCATGATCTAGGCACCTGAATTAGTCCCCTTCCTTTTCCCAGGAGTCCCTGTGGTTCAGTTTTAGGTGCCTAGATCACTGATTGGCTGCTGGAAAAGGTCAGAGTGTTAACAAGATGTCAGCCCCAGTCTGGTGAATGCAGTGCAGTAAGGTTCCTCGAGTTCCGAGGTCTGGTGCAACCCAATACATTACTTTATTTGCTCAAACGCCCCACCAGATTGTGGCCCCAACTGTCCCCTTGTCAACAGTACCACTTGTGGAAGAACAGCCCTTTTTACACAGCTGTCACTGCCACCAAAAATCTGTCCCACCAGGCAGCAGCCTAATAAATATTCATGAGGGTCATACATATGTATGAACCCTTCGTCTCAGCCCCGTTGCTAAACTTTTGAATTTAGCCCTTATTGCGGCTTCTCTGTCGCATTCTCCAGGTCACTGGCCTGCAGTTAGCAGGGAAGAGGTGCTGGGATCGCTGTGTCACTCTCCATTTGCCTGCAAAATTACAGGTTGGCACATCAGAGGTGCTGCTTGCACATGCACAAGTGCCGGCCCGAGTCAAGCATGCCAGCAGCTCACGGCCAAGGATCCAAACTCGAACTGGGCAAAAACAACATGTCTGCCATTAGAGGAATGCAGGGGAACCAGGGGCACCAGGAAAATGGGGAAAAGCCTGGGGAAATTGTGAGGCAAGACAAGTAAGCCCCCAGAGGGGGGTTACAAGTACATAATTTCTACTATACACAGCCTTGGCTATATTGCTTGTGTCTTCTTCCCTATGCAGCTACTAGCATGAAGGGCTATCTACTATATCTGATGTGGTTTGGCCCTCAGATTCTGATTTTGTGGGACCGTATGTAAGCCAGCATTGACCCCTTGTTGGACTTGGAAGACCTTTTCACAGCACCTCTTTGTGCAGTGGTTAATGTTTTTTGATGACAAGAGTGGGAATGGCTTGCACAAAGCCAGAATGAGTAATGGCGAACTCAAAGCTGTAATCTGTAATGATGCATTCAGATGGTAAATGGTATTTTTTAAAGAGTTTATTTACCCAGGATAGGCCGGCTAAAACACAGCTTCTCATTTTTACTGGTTCTCTTTTTCTGCTCATTTCTACAGCTATGTGGACCGGCACACTACGGAGGTTAAGTGAGTTTATGGTCTCACTTTGGGTATTTGGCTTTGGCAGGGTTTGAACCTGTGATCGTCTGGTTCCCAAGCTGGCAGCATGCACTACCCAACACCACCCACTAACTGAAATACTTGAAAAGTTTTCCCATGGCCTTAAGCGTTAGCTGCCAAGCTTCAGCGAAAATGGTGTACATTTTATACAGTAGTGATGCTGTGACAGTGCCAACAATGTATTACTCTCGTAACAGTGTATGGTTGGGTCTTCACTTTGTTTTTTTCTTCTTTACATTTTGTATTTTACCTCTTTTTATATATGAAAGGTAGTCACATTTATTAACTACGAAACGTGATATTACTTAATTAGACAGCTTTTGTGTTGTGCAGCCATTTCTATTATAGTGTTTAGTAATGTCTATTACAGGGCTCTCAGGGATGCTAATAGCTGCGTCATATACACACATTTTGTACCTCCAGACACTCAGATTTTTTCCTTGGAAGTCCCAGAGACGTTAATTTCTGAGGCTCCGGGAGTCCATACATGAGTTGCACCCCTGCGCTCACATGTCTCGTAATGTAAGAATCTGTAGAGCGCGAGGTCACACTCCATTGGTTACTGTGGGGCCATGTTTTTGACTAGAATTTTTTTGTATTTTAGAGGGAGAATTTAAACAAATTACGGCAACCGCTCAACTAACAAGGCCCTTGTTAGTTGAGCAGTGGCCGTCATTTGTCTGAATTCGCCCTCTAAAGCATGAAAAATTCTAGTTAAAATTACGGCCCCATAGAAACCAATGGAGCGCGCCTTCGTGCTCTACAGAGCCTTACATTATGAGATGTGTGAACGCTGGGGCATGGCTCACATTCATTTCTATAGGGACCCCAAAAACTTTACTAGGGACTGTGGACTCCCCCTTTTTTATTTTTAAAGAAAGTCCCTGACCCCCAAATAAAAATCCTACCAAGAGCCTTGTATTATATTCTGTCAACAGAGACTGGATCTTCTTTGTATGTTCAGGGCTTGTTCCGTTACTCACCATCAGAGCCAAAAATGATTTACATTTTTAAATAGTTTTTAAAACTGTTTAGCGCTATTAAATAGGGTTGAACATGGGTTCTGTCTACCATATGGCACAAGAAATATATTTTGGCAAAAATATTGCTGCAGAAAGACAAAAAGCCCATGCTAGCTCCAATCTCTACATTGAACTGGGATGCCTTGCCATGTTTATTTCTGTATGGCTCTGTTTTCATGCCATTTCTTGTTTAAAAATTAAGTATACAATCAAACACTCGCACAAAAAAATGTAAACAGTACGAATCCCAGTCTGATGTCCCATGCACCAATACCTACTGAGCCTTATTGCTTAACCCGCTGCTGCCCAACTCTGACAACCAATTGTAATCATCATCATAATCGTCATCACTGTAACAACAGCTCCCTATAACAGACCAAAATGCTTGGCAACAAAGAATAACCTTAGAGAGAGAGAGATCATTGTTTCTGCTTTAACCTTCTGCTTTAATTTTCTTTTAATGAAATACAACATACAATGTATCTTGTTAGCTGACTGTAGAAAGCACCATGCTGTCAGCTCAGTTCTATTAGGAAACTCAAGCCATACAGTAGCTGTAAATTGTGTATGAGTTTATGTTTTAAACATTGCAATCCTCTGGTTTTAGGGCAGACCATTCGAGCAAGAAGGATAGTGGAAGCAGCAAATCCAAAAGAATACGCCTATGAAGTGGGAAGCATTCCCTCAGAGTGGGATGGTAAGACTGCTGTGTTATTTTCTTAAGGAGATACTGTCAGATTTTCATTTCCAAAAGTGGAGCTATAAATGGAAAATTCATCCTGGTGCCCTGCAAGTAGATAGATTAAACTGGAGATCTTTCCTTGTTCTTGTTTGTATTTTGTTTTACTAGGAAAAGGCTCCGTTAAGCAATGTGCATTTACAAGGAGGTCTTGGTCAGGACAGCAAAACATCTTAAAATTCGGAAGATGCATATATAGATATGGTATAGAAATTCAACACAATCATTGTAATTTACAAAGGAGACTGTGCAGGATACAGTATAGGTAATAACAAGGGTACAGAGAAAACATGCAGCATCGAATGAAGAAAATGCTATAGTCATAATGCGTAGGCTAACATAAGGTAGTATATACAGAGTTTACAAGACAATTCAGTCTTGCATAAGGTCTGGGGGTGAATTCAGCAATTGTACACCACTGCAGTACATCAATGCAGTGGGTGTCCAGGAGATTTTTAAAGGCAGTAGTGTGCTAGGCAAGGCACCTTATTTTAAGGTGTATTGTGGCTTATTCTATAGTGTAGGGACAGACCATATAGTTGAGTGTGCCATGGTCAGAGTAAATAATCATGTATAAAGTACTAGTTTCATTTAAAATTTGTCGACCCTCTTTATTTAAGTCATCCAAGAAAATTAGAGCTCCTTTTAAAAACTAAAACTTGGAAGAGGAAGAAAGTGTGCTGGGCACGTAAATGGTGTATTGCAACCTGTAATCGCATGCAGTATACTGTTTTCACTCAGTGGACTTTCTTCAATTTAAAGTGCAGTGATTATGCTTGGAAGTCACATTCGCTACGTGATTGGTTTCACACTGAAGGCCAGTCGAGCAGCAAGTGCGAATCTCAGCTGCATTAATGAATACTACCTTATGCAGTTGTTTTGCACCAAAGGAAATGTCATATGGCTCAGGTCTTCTCTGCGAAGTAAGGAGCTCTTCATATCAAAACGGCAACGGACACACATGCTATGTAACCTTCAAAGAAAAAAACTAATGGTTACAGAATTTTGAAGGGCAAGTGGACCACTTGTTTTAAAATGCAACAATGTTTTACTTGTCCCCAGTTTGTGTCAGTTACAAGTGTTGAGTAAGGACGGAGCCATTGTGTGTTTTACTGCTAACCGAACCCTTGCTTAGTACAGTTGTTTCAGTTCCAAAACTAATAGGATAGTAGTGTTTTCAGTTTTGTTCAGAAAGGATTTTGCCTACAGAAATGAATAAAAATAGCCCATAGGCCAATACTATAATTAGAACAGTGACATCATTTCACAAGAATCATAGGGGTTGCAAAGTCTAATTTTCACAGAATCATAGGGGTCGAAAAGTCTAGTTTTCACAGAATAATAGGGGTTGCAAAGTCTAGTTTTCACAGAATCATAGGGATTGCAAAGGTTCATTACCCAACACATTTAATGTAATCAAACCCCTAGTAAAACTTTGTTTTGGAGGAGCATAAGGGTTGCAGGAGACATCATAAGGGTCGCAAAGAAATTATAGTGTCTCAACTACAACCCCTAAATGATGATGACCCTGAACTAGAAATGTTTTCCAATGCTCAAATGTGTTTGGGTTCAGTTACCACAGACTGGGTGTTATGAGGACTTGAGGCACTGTAGGTAAATAAATCCCCAGGGCCAGCCAGACTGCACCCCAGGGTACGGAAGGTGATGGCACAGGTACTGGCTGAGCCCCTGAAGGATCTCTTCTATTGCTCTTTGAAGACTAGAAGGGGACCAATGGCCTGAAGAACGGCAAACATGGTACCCCATTAACCAAAGTGCTAGAAAGGATGAACTAGGGAGCTACAGGCCTGTATATTGTATGTCTCTAGTCTGTAAACTACTGCAAACCATGGTCAAGGAAAGGCTCATGTACTGTAGTTCCTGGAGGACATTCGGCTACAAGAGGATAGCAGGGTTTATGGCAAGAAGTTCTTACCAAATTTGATAGGCTTTTGTAACTAGGTAACAAGGAAGGCAGATAAAGGGGAGGACATACTAGCAAAGATTACAGGGCCTCAACATGCACTTATTGGAGGCCAGAAAGGGGGCATGATTGCAAGCTTTAAATACATGCAGGGTATTAACAAAGTGGATTCCAGAAGACAGTTCACAACCAGTGGCAATGCAATACAGCTACCAGAGGGAATAGTATGAAACTGATGGGAAGGAAATTCAAAAGGGACTTCATGAAGTATTATTTCACAGAGAGGGTGGCAGAGGAAGTACTATTTTACAGAGAGGGTGGTGGAGGGACAGAACAGGCTGTGAGTTCTGGTTATGACTTCATCAGTAGCTCTTCAATAAAACTGGCTTTTTGAACAGGGAGTGAAATCAGTTTTTGGTCTGAGGCTTACTGAGATAAGCAGTGTATCACATCTGTCTGGATTCCCTCTTCAAAGCTTGCAGTTTTTGTAGGTACCTGTAGTACGTGCATCTCCTGATTGGTAACATCACTATAGCAAACCTGACTGGGAAAGAGTATGTGGGTGAGTGGAGGGGTGAACAAGCAGTAACAGCTTCAGTGATCATGGACCCTGTGAGAGCCCTCTGTTTGAGGGACTGTGATGAGAGCAAAGACCCCAAGGAACATCCTTATCCCTCCATTTGCCTCCTCATGTCTCCCTGTTTAGTTTAGTGAACAGTTTCTTATTAGGTCTTGCATGCTTCCTGAATTGGAATATATACTGAAAATTGTTCAGTATGTTATTAGTTATATTTTGCATGTGGTACTAATTGGCTGAAATTACCCAAATTTAATTTTGGATTATGAAGTTAGTACCTAATTCCCTACTATTAAAAAAATGTGTTGTCCATTTTATTTTCACACAGTCATCACATTGTGCAAAAATAGTAAATATTTTTGTCCCGTGAATGTTTCCTGTTTTAGAGTAATTGTTAGGGCAAAGATATGCACAGAAAGATCACTAAATTCTCTGTAAACTGAACACCAGGAAGAAGTGAGGTGAAGTGGACATCCGAGACTTCTTGGGAGTACCTCTTCTCTAAGGGCCCTGTGCAGCTGCACAATTTGTACTATGCTAAGTCCAGCTCTGGAAACCAGAAACCGAGCATGCTATATCTTACAACAGTCAAGCATGACAAATGGGTACTGTCCTTTAGTGGAAATCTGAAACTGAAGCAGAGACCCATCTGCTTCCTGAACATTAAAGATCCCATGGCACTTTTGGAGAAGGGCGTGTTAACCCCAACGCCCTTGCTAATTTTCCCTACATGGGAACAGGGCTTTTTTACAAATAAGCATGAAAGCTCAAAGGGCTGCCCTTTTCAAATACAGTGTCTTCAGAAGTTGGGGGAAGGGGAGGGGGAGGATGAGGTACAAAAGTTACTACAGAGCCCTTTAAGTGGAAACAGTGCATTTCGCTGTATTTATCTCCTTTTATCAAACACACACACTCGCCAGTGCCCTTCAGCAACCAGACAAGACGTATCATTGTCTTAATGTATCACTGACTCTGAAAATGGGGGGTTGGACAGGCAACCAAATCGGCATTACCACCAGAGACTGCACAGGTATTATTTTCTGGATTAAAATACCTCACTGCACTTTTTTTAATATGTAATAAACAGGAAATGAGGCATTGTGTTGATGAGATAGCTATACCTATAAATCAGCTGTTGAATAGGGGAAAAAAACTACTGTAATGAATCCTAGAATTTGATAAAACGTTTAAAGAATCTCTTCAGGGAAAAGGAAGACAAGGTCTTTTCTCAGATGCAACTGAATAATCCAGATAAAGAAAAATGTAATGATACGAAATTTAAAAAATAGCTCCTCTGTTAATAAAAGGCTACACTTTTTTTCAATGTGAATGGATTTTTTTTTCTTTTCTAACAGTACCATTTGATATTATTATGGAAATGTATAAAAGCATTCCCTAGTCGATGGTGCTGCAGTGGATGATGGCACTGTTCAGCCAGCACTGGTAGAAAATAATGACGTACAGCCAGGCACCACTTTCAGAAATGGTCTTTTGTGGTGTTGTCATAGTGGTGGAATTTAAAACAAGGGTAATGCAGAGCCTGTCAATTCATGGATTATGCAGTCTTTTGAAAGCAGAATTTTGTTTTGACGTGCCATATGAAGTCTTTGCCAGTTCAGTCCTTTTAGTTGTGACAGTCCTGCTGGAGCTAGGCTAACAAGGCAGAAATAACTTGCAGGGTAACACTAATCCTGTTGCATTATACAAAATGTATACTTTCATCTAGAGTCATAACCCACATCATAAATGTTCGATAGTTTTATGCCTGTGACACTGAGATGCACCTTCCAACTCCCCATGCCTCACAAATCAGGGACAAGTTATAAAAAATAAATGTGGGTCATGTGAGCAAAATTAGGGACACCGTCTTAAATAAAATGGCAATGTCGTTGTAGGGAAGCTTTTAGAATAAGTGATTGAGTGTAAACATAAATTCTGAAGGAAAACTAGTACCTGATATAATTTTGTTTTCCAGATTTCTGCTTTTAGTGACAGAAACATCAGTTGTAGGAGGAACAGAGTTTTTTTAACAGAATCGAGGACATCCCTGAAAATGGGGGATAGTTGAAGGATTTACTGACTGATGTAATTTACTATTTTATTTTTAATTGTAAGGAATCTTCAGAAGTAAGATGCTCCTTGTAAAATGTGTGTGTGTGTGTATATATATATATATATATACACACACACACACACACACACTTACATATATGTATAGTTGATTTACCATGTTGTGTTACCATTCTGCCTCCCCCCTTCTTTTTTGTTTTCAAAATAAAGTAAGCAAAGAAAGACACATCTGCCAGAGCAGTATCTCTTGGATACACCAAGCTGATAACCTTTCTGCCGTTTTAATTCCGAGTGGTCACCTACTGTATATGCTGATGGAATGTCTCATTTAATTCTGCAGCTCATGTCAGCACTGCTCCTGAGAGGACATCAGTCATTTTCAGTGCTCATGGAGATACTGAGATTGCATGCTTCATGCAGCATTTCACTGCAAGCCCTTGCCTCGCTTCTTTCCTTTAGTTGTATCATTTAGTGATTAATGGGGGGTTTAATTTGCATGCTCACTTTTACGCTCATTGCGGTATATTATGCACCAGTAGGGTATTAAAGTTCAATGAAAATCTCATGCATACTAATAAGAATGCAAATGAACACTGATGAAAGAATGCTGCCAGAGTCTCACGGTACTGTACTCTGAAGAAATGTCCAAGCAGTTATCTTGCTAAATTCCACTTAGACAAAGGTAGCATTATAATGAGAGGACATAATTTTGAAAGTGCAGATATAATTAGCAGTGGCATCATAATCAGACCACTTAATGTAAAAGATACAGATGCAGTCTCCCAAGCTTTATGCTCCACTTACTACTGCCAATCCATGAATGCACATATCACCCTCCCCCACTGCTTTTCCAAAACCAAGTCAACTCAGCAATACAAATTAAAATCTACTGTATATACTATGTGTGCTTTTACAACTTTGAAGAGCCAGCATGGCTACAAAATGCTACATGTCACACAGAAGCTTAGCTTACACCTTATGTCTTTTAACTTATCAATATATAACATACAATAGAAAAAGCTGTGGTGTGTGTATATGTATGCATGTTTGTTAGTGTGTACATGTAAATTAAGAGTAACAAATATCAAAGTTATTTTTTGAGTGCTAGGTACCTAAGGTGAGAATGTCATATATATAGAACCAGTGTGAAAATACATTTTCTAAAACAAAGATGTTATTTTGGGCAACATGAGCAAAAGAAATGAAGCTGACCAGTATGCATGCTCAGAAATTTATCACACTCATTTTGATCACACTGAGCATGCTCAGACATTTTATTCTCATGTTAGGTGCCATTTATTTTTTTATTACACTTTGTAATCATATTGATTGGTTGCTCTTGTGTGGAGTCATTGAACAGAGGGGCTCAGTTTACATTTTGTACTTTTGTTCCTTTTGTGTCTTTTTACTATTTCTGTCACAAAACCATCTAAACACCTTTTGTATAAATGGAATATGATATGCCCTGATGTATGACATTGCCAGACTTAAGATTTCATTCTTATCTTCTTTTGAGTGTATTGGTCTATTGCTGTGAGATATTGACAGATCAGTACCCTCTCATGAAGGTAAAAAATGATGACTTAAGTCAGGACATGTTACTCTGTCCCAGCCTTGCTTGAAACAATTTAGTCTTAGTACTCACCACCTCTGCTGGCAGACTGTTGCACGGCTCCACCACCAACCTTTACATCAAATAAAACTTCCCCACATCCTTCTTAAACCTTCTGCCCTGTAGTTTTCACTCCTCAGCTAAGTAGTATCCCACAGGTCACCTTGTTTATTCCCTACATGAACTTGAAGGTTTTTAGCATGTCCCCCTGCTCTTTCCTGACCTCCAGCCAACACATGTTCAGTGCCTTAAGTTGATCTTTGTAATATCTGCCCTGTTGGCCCCCGAATCATCTTGGTCACCTTGCACTGTCTCCAGGTTGTCCCTGTCCTTCCTCAGGCGAGGACTCCAGAACTTAGCACAGTATTCCAGGTGTGACCTCACCAGTGACCTGTATGGAGGCAGTAGTACCTTCTTTTCCTCCTGTCAGTACCTCTTCCGATACACCCCAGCATCCTATTAGCTTTACTATAGGCCTTGTTACACTGGCTTGACTGTTTGAGGGAGTCAGTAATGATGACTCCCAGGTTGCTTTCCTCTACTGTAGTGCTCAGTTTAACCTTCCCAGTCAGTACTCTGTCCTGTTTTTTTCCCCTAGTTGCATAACCTTGCATTTTTTTGGCATTAAATTTCAACTGCCAAACCTTAGACCACCTCTCTAGCCTATGTAGACACCTCTGCATCTCCCTGATCCCTTTGTTACTATCTACCGCATAGTTTCGTGCCATTTGCGAAGAGGTACAACTTGCCGCAGATGTCCTCCCCAATATCGTTGATGAACATATTAAAGAGGACAGGAACCAAGACAGATCCTTGTGGCACCTCATGCGTGACCTTCCTCTCTTCCGTTTTGACTCTGTTTGCCACCACCCTCTTCGGTTTCTCCTTGAACCAGTTTCCCAGTCATTTACTGTAACTATGTCTGTAGTCATGCCTAGGTCCTCCAGCTTCTTCGGCAGTCTTCTGTGTGGCACTGAGCCAAAAGTCTTCATGAAATTGAGGAAAAGTAAATCCACAGCTTGGCCCTTATCTACAACCTTTATTGCCCAGTCAGAGAAAACTTTCAGGTTGGTCTGACAAGACCTTTCTGCCACAATCCCATGCTGTTTACTATCCTGTATACTGTTGATCTCTAGGTAGTCCACAAGGTTCTATTTGATCAGTGACTCCATCAGTTCACCCACTGCAGAGGAAAGGCTGACAGGACTATAATTCCCCGATTGCCTCTTGTCCTCCCCTCTCATGTAGCAGGACCACATCCACTATCCTCCAGTCTTTTGGAACTACCCCTATCTGACTTGAGCTACTGAATAGCCCTACTAGGGATTCAGCCAGTTCCACAGCCAACTCCTGGAGCACACTGGGATGCATCCCATCCAGCCCTGGGGCTTTATCTACCTTTAGGGCTTCAAGCCCATTCCGAACCCTTTCTCTGATAATTACTGGCTGCCTCATTTCAGGAATGCCCCTGATGCCACCTTTATGCCACTTTCAGGCTGGGGCCCGCTTTCTTCCTCTGTGAAGACAGAGCAGAATTATTCATTAAGGACGGGCACTTTTTGTCCATCATCCTCTAGTAAGCCCCTCTCCCCATAGTCTAACACTACCCCTTCCCTGCTTCTTTTTTCCTTAATATAGCTGAAGAATTGTTTTTCCCCACCCATGACCCCTTCTGTAGTATGCAGTTCTGCGTCTGCCTTTGCTTCCCTGACTGTCATCTTTGCTTCCCTAGTTTTATTTGGTACTCTCCCCATTCCTCCTTCCCCTGCTTGTCCTTGTACCTGGTGAAAGCCTTTTTTTCTTGGCCCTGACTGCTTCTCTGACCCTTTCTGAGAACCACATTGATCTCTTGTGCCTGTTTCATTTTGTAACAGTACTCATTTATGACTTTGTTGCCTCGAGAATGGTCTGTTTGTTTGCCTCTCATCTTTCATACAAATCTGCCAGCAGAAACAGGCCTCGTGGTCTATCAAGTCTGCTCATTTGTGCAGCTAGCCCACTCGCATTGCAGCTGCCCCACCCCCTCTCCCCTCATAGTCACCCCTCCCACCTTCTCCCATCCCCTTTTAAAACTGCCCACTGTCTTACAGGATACCACCTCCTCAGGTAGAGTGTTCCATTTAGCTACCACCCTCTCCCTGAAAAAATGTCCCCCTCCTCTCTCTCTCTCTCCTGTATCTTCCCCCCTCCAATCTGAGACCATGCCCTCTTGTGTCCCTCCCTCTCCTCAACTTAAATACCCCTTCTGTATCAGTCTTGTTCATCCCAGTCAAGTATTTAAAGGTCTCAATCATATCCTCCGAATCCCTCCTCTCCTCCAGGGAGTACATATTTAATTCAGTCAGCCTTTCCTCGTAGGGTTTGTCCTCCAATCCCTGGATCATCTTTGTTGCCCTGCACTGTACCCCCTCCAGTAATCTGACATCCTTCTTCAGAAATGGGTGCCAGTACTGCATGCAGTACTCCAGGTGTGGCCTTATTATTGACCTGTACAGAGGCAGGATCACCTCCCTACTTCTAGAGGAGATTCCTCTCGCAGTACACCTCAGCATCCTGTTGACTTTCGCTGCCGCCTTCCTGCACTGGGCTGAGTTGTTCATATTCCTCGTTATAACCACCCCTAGATCCTTTTCCTCCTCAGTGATACCCAACTGGTAGTTCCTCTCTGGGTTCCTTGTTCCGAAGTGCAGTACCTTGCACTTCTTGGCTTTGGACCCCAACTGCCACATTTCTGACCACTCCTCCAGTTAAATCAGGTCGTCCTGTAGCCCCTGCCACCCTACAATGTCATCCACCACCACCCCCATCTTGTTGTCATTGGCAAACAGACTGATCTTACTCTTGATACCATGTGAGATACTGTATCTGCTATGAATATCCCAAACAGCACCAGGCCCAGTACTGAGCCCTGTGGAACCCCGCTCGTCATAGCCCTTGGTGATGAGAATTCCCCTCTCCCACCACCACCTGTAGTTACCTCCCCTTCAGCCAGTTTGCCATCTGAGTTACCATTTTTGTCCCTGCCCCCACATATTCCAACTCCCCCCCCCCAACTGCCCATGAGGCTCCAAATCAAAGGTCTTGCTGAAGTCTAAATACAGGACATTGACTGCATGGCCCTTGTCCAGTTCCCTCATCACCCAGTCACAATACTCCACTAGGTTGGTCTGGCAGGATCTTCCTGAAACAAACCCATGCTGCTGACCGTCCTGGAGATCATTGTCTTCCAAAAAGCTCACCAGCCTCTCTTTCAGGATTGACTCGGTTGACTTTCCTCTGCACCTCCAGTGCTGTCCACCCAGGTCGGTTTGTCTTGAACTGGCTCCCTCATCCGGTTGAAGTCGGCTCTTCAGAAAACTAGGACTTCAGTTTTTGATAGGGGTATTCTCGTCCAGAGGGCCAGCATGAACCAAATGGAGTTAGGGTCGCCAGACTCCAATGGTTCCCCTGCCCTCACTCCACCCACCATCTCCAAGTTGGTGAGCACCAAATTGAGAATGGTCACTTGGCTAGTGGGTTCCTTAATCAGCTGCACCAGCAGCAGGCAGTCCTGCAAACTGGTGCATCTGGCTGCTGGAATGTCCCAGCAGCCAGGTGCTCCCCACCCCACAAGACCAGGGTTATTTCTTTTCCCCCGACCATCCACCCATCCCCATGTTTCCCTCTCCTCCCCCCCTTTTTTAATCCTCTGCCAATTACCTGTGGCCAACTAGCCCTTACTGCACATCTTGTCCCATGTTCCCTTCCCCAGCCTCACCTGCTGCCCGGCAAGGCCTCTTAGCTCGAAGCTGCTCCTCTCCCTCCCCTAACTGACACCACCATACCAGGAGGGGGCTCTCCTAAGGCTACTCTGCTCAAACCCCCTACGACACCTGCTCAATCGCAGTAGTCTGGTGGAGTCTCCTTCCACCTGCCCAGTCCAGGCTCCCTTTGTCATTTGTTGAAGGTTATCTCTTTTGATCTTGTATATACTAAGGAAATCCTGCACTTCATTTTAATTGTTCTGTTATTTGTATCTGAATTGTGTTTGTATTTTTATGTCATGTTTTCATGACGTGAAACCTTAGTAAAAGAACTCTTACTCAAAGATGGTTTCCGAACATCTAAATAAATTAACAAAGAAAAAAAGTTGTTATCCAGCAGGTTCAAATCACCTACCACCACTACTTCCACCTTCTTCACTCCCCTTGCCAGCTGTTTTTCGAGCTTCCTATCTCTCTCTTTTCCTTGTTCTGGTAGTCTACAGATCACCCTCAATCTTATTTTCTTGCCTGAGGGCGCCGTGTGGTGAACCCACAGTGACTCTGTTTACCTTTTACTTCCTCTGATGTGTCCATTCTCCACAGCCTCTGTGCCCTCCCTGACATCCTACCAGGTCACTCTGCTGTATGTAAGATGGCGTATGCAAAACCACGCAACATACACCATGCGGGTAGGAATAGCGACAGGGTGCAAAACTGCTAAATGGTCTATGTGCACTTGTGCACCCTGTCACTGTTCTCTTTTTTTTTTATCACAACATTATTTGTCACCACCTCTGTGGACCTGGCAGGGGCTACAACCCCCCCTCGGAGGGGTACATCCTCCAGCACATTGGGGCCATCATGGGTCCTGCCAGGTCCCAGTATTTTCTTCTGTTTTTTTCTCCCCCATGCCCTGCAATGGGCACAGCAGCTGTCTCCACCTCCGCGGAGGCAGCCAAGCACCCTGGGCATGGGTCGAACCCCTCTTGTTGTGCTGATGCACACAGCATGAACCCCCCTCCCTGAGGCAAGAGAGCAATCCTCTGGATGCTCAATCTTTACCTCCCCTGAACTACCAGAGTCTGTTCCCGAACCCGGGTCACCGGCATGGCGCAAGGTGTGGCATCCATTGCCTCAACCCTCAGCACCACCAGGCTGGCCTGTCACTGTTCTCTGGCAGAAAATACGTCCTCTGCTGGGAGGAGGGTCTGCCGGGAAGCTGCCGTAGCTTGACAGGATAAGCCTCAGGCAGAAATGGAGGCAGTGCGTCTGCGGACTGGGTAGCGAATCCCGGTCCCAGACGCATGGAATTTTTCTTTTTTTCGCACTTTGTGCAATGTAAATGTACAACACTCCCCCCCCCCCCAGTTGATTATTTTAGTCGGAGGGGATTGTAGGCAGAGCCCTCCGTAATGGTGCAGGCCTCCCGCAAAACATAGAGAAATGTCACTGGCAATATATTGTGCTGTATTGACAGCGCGGTATATTGCTGCAGCATTCTGTCTTGCGACATTATGACTGTGGAGGGGTTGTAAGATAACAGATGGACCAGACACCAAACTTCAGGTTCAACACACAATCTCTCTGTGATGTTTATTCAAAATACAAGAAATAACCTTTTTCTTCAATACATCACTTTGTAGCAATAGACTATCAATGTCTTTTTTCTGCACTTAGCCAGCACCTACTGACACTGATCTCTAATCCAATCTATTAGCTGACATGTATCCATAACACTTATGCAGGCCTCATTTGCTTACATAGTGGGGGCCCAAAAAGAAGAAAAACAAAACAAGCTATAAACAAAGAAACTCAATGCAGAATCACTTAAAGAAGGTCTACCCCAAAGGGCATTGGCAACAAATCAAGTTTCAAAGAAATACAACATCATACATACTTCTGTAATGCAATGCATCATGGGATATATGCAAATCACCATGACATTTAGACGTTTTCAGTTTACATCAATTTCCATGCATTTTAAATAGCACAACTAGCTTAATTTCTATAATAGACACCTAGTACTTTTTACCATTATCAAAAACACCCAGTGCCATGGTATTTAATATTTACAGGTTTCATAAACATAAGGTATATATATTAAGGTATTTTATAACATAGTGCTATTACATACTAAATCCAACAACAATAAACACAACCTTTTTTACATATACTCTGAAGTCACCACAATAACCTTCCTGTATGAGGACCTGAGAGGGAAAAGGAAAATTAAAAAGGACACTATAGCATAGTCAATAAAGGGAAGGAGGTGCCCACAGGTGGCCAACCTTATGGACTAGAAATAGTAAAGGATAGATTAGGTTTAGAAATACAAGAACTGTAGCAACAGATTTCAGAAAAGGTCGGTCCTCAAGAGTGGCAGGAGCTCCCGGTCACAGTGACCCCGTGCCCCCCGACATATAGGGCTACATCTCTCCTTTGTCTTTCCCTCTATCCTGTCTAAACATTGTGTAACCTGGGACTGGCAAGCCCCAGTCATTATTCTCTGTGGCCCAAGTTTCTGTGATGGTTATGAAGTCTGCCTCAGTGCCTGCCACCAATGCCTAGAGCTCACTGATTTTATTACCTAGACTTCAGGCATTATAGCAGACCCCCTTCCAACTAGATCCAGATCCTTTTTTGCTGTTTTGTGATCCTACACCTACATTCCTTCCCCTTCTCCTTACTTTCCTATTTTTCCTATTGCATGCAGACCCTGAGAGCCTTCCCTTCTTTGCCTCTTGCATTACTTCTTTTTGAACCTCAACCTTAGTTTTACCCACTTTACTGTTACCAGTCCCCAGCATAGGGGGAGTACTAGCTAGGTTCCGCTCCCTCACTTCCTTTACTCTGGTTCCCCTAGCCTCAGTGTCCCCTGAAGTCAGTTTAATTGTGTAATGTAGACATCGAACTTCTACCCCAGCGTGCTGATCCACTCTCTTGTCAGGTGAAGGCCATTACCTTTGAAGAACCTCCTGTCCCAAAAGTCCCCCTGTCCCCCTTAAAGTGATACTCTTTTTCATGACACAATCCCTTTAACCACCCATTTAAAGAGCTAGTGTACTGCCTGGAATTTATAGTAACTTTCAAATGTAGTCAGCTATCACTTTTTATCTCTGAAATATTTTTTTTCTTTTCCGTTTGCTAATTAGACAATTTTCTACCTGGCAGTATTGGAGTGATGTGTGGAGCAACACTCTGCCTGGAGGCTTAAAAAAAAGGTCACCGTACACCCCTCACCCCTTCCCCCGTCTCCACGCTAGGATGGGTCTCTGCTCCTCGGCCTCAGCCCTGCCTCCTTGACCACTTTTATTTATTAGAATTTTGGTAACCGGTTAAGTCCACTGAGACCATGCAGCCCCTTTTTCAGTGACGACCAGGGTGACAATGGTGAACACAGTACAATAGATAAATACAAAAATAATATACAGGATACAGAGAGATTTAACAATGTTGCAAAAATTATTACAGTGGAAAGCTAGGTGAGTAACTTAAAACAGATCAGGCATTAAGCGTATATAAATAAACAGGATAACTAATATTATACAATATATACTGTACATAGCAGGAACACGAGAGCAGGTGGATTACAAGATACATCCATCAGAGTAACATAGACTAGGCATTAACGACGCTGTAAGGGTTATTTAAAGCAACTGCAGAGGAGGGGGGTTAGTAGGAAAGAGGTAAGCTCTTTTTTGAAGTATGATAGGGTGGGGCAGGAGAGTAAGTTGGGGGGAGGGAATTCCAAGCAGAGGGAGCTGAGAAAGCGAATGAGCACTTACCTGATAGGCGTTGTGTCTTCTGGATTGCTAATAAGGGTAAGGAAGTAGATCTAAGCGTGCGTGTGGGTGCTTTTTTGTAAACGATTCCCCTTAGGCAAAGGGGAATTAAAGAGCTTGGAAAGTTTGAATACAAGGCATAAGGTGTGAAACTGTAACCTTCAATCAATCAAAATCTTTATTTATCCAGGCGAACATCGTTGAGCAATGCTCATTTGCAAGATGGACCTGGGTGGAACACAGTAAACATAACAGTACAAAGTAGTGCATTTGAATACAATCAGAACAAGAAGGTCAAATACTGAAAACAGATCAACAAGAAACAATAGAACATACAAGCCTGTAACAGTTCGAGGCAACAGTATAAAATAAAGGAGCATGTACATATATTCAACCTGGGCACAATAATAGAGAAGAAAAAAAGAAAAAGAGAAGCATGATTAGAGTAATATACTAGGCTGATCAATAGCTTGGGAAGCAGGAATTCAGAATAGAGGGGGAGTGGGGGGAAGAGGAGATAAGTACAGGTACAGGGGGAGAAACAGGTGGGGTAGAAGAGGGTTGTGTGCAAGGGGTAGTGGTTGGGAACCATTTGGAAAGTAAAAGAGTCGCAGGGGAAGGGGTGAGGAGATAGTCTCAACCAGAGGGTACAAGCAATTCCTTGAGTCAGTTGACTCAAACAGTGAGTCATAGGTAGGCCATTGGAGAGAATACAGGGCCTCACAGTGATGTTTTCTGGAGTCCACTCCAAGGGCAAACCGTCCAGTCCTATGATAGAGTTGACTCACCTGTGCAAGGGAAGTGGATTGGGCGGAGAGTAGTAGAGGGGCACCATAAAAACAAAATAGGGAGAAGGGATGTTGATGCAATATTTTAACATGCGGCGTTGGATAAAAGAGGGCGGAGGCGGTATAATAACCCGAGCTTCTGGTTTACCGTTTTGGTAAGCTGCGATGCATGAAGCTCCATTGAGAAGGAGGCATCTAAGTGAACCCCAAGGTATTTAAAAGTACTAACCACCTCTTTGGGGTCTCCTGACTGTGTAGTGATCTGGAGCTGTTTGGTAGGTTTGGGGGTTGGGTTATGGAAAAGCATAGCTTTTGTTTTTTTCATATTTAGAATTAGGTGATTGTCAGAGAACTAGGTCTCAAGCGCAATGAAATCAGAGTTAAGGCTTTGGTTAAGCCAGTCTATATTGTTAGATGAGCGGTATAAGATTGCATCATCAGCATATAATTGCACGGAAGCACCGGCCACAGAAGTTTGGGAGCCTGTTGTCAAAAAGCGAGAATAGTATCGGGCCAAGAATAGAACCTTGGGGTACTCCATGTGAGATAGGCCTTGAAGAGGAGAGTGAACCAGACCATTTTACCCTTTGCGATCTTCCAGTGAGGTAGTCATGGAACCATGTGAGTGCTGAGTGATCTAGACCTAATTGATGCAATTTACCAAGGAGAAGGTGGTGGTTGACTAGATCGAAGGCTTTAGTCAAGTCGATGAATACTCCACCGGTTAGAAGATCAGCATCACTTGCATTAAGAGTGTCAGTCGAGACTTTGACAAGGGCTGTGGTAGTACTATGGCCCTTCCTGAAGACATGTTGGCAGTCTGTGAGAAGATGATGTAAGTCTAGGTAGGATTGTAGCTGAGTGTGCATGATCCACTCCAGGATCTTAGCCAGTAGGCAAAGAACTGAAATAGGCCTATAATTTTCTACAGTGTGGGTCCCCCCCTTCTGGAGGGGGGCCACCACAGCCACTTTCCAAAAACGTGGCACTTCACCAGAGAGGATGGATCTATTTAGAAGATCACAGACAGATGTGGTGAGTGCTGCTGCCCCTAGTTTGAGAAACCTGGGTTGTAATGTATCATGGCCAGGGGAGCTCTCTGGCTTGAGATTTGATAACAGCCTGAGGACTTCTCTTCCAGTGGCTATTTTTGGGTGGAAAGGGGGTCGGGAACCAAGAGCAGCATGATGCTGAGTAGGGATTGAGAAATCCGAGACTGGCGGCAGGTGAACTGTGTACCTATCAAGGTCAGTGAGGAACTGATTAATTCCTTTTGCAATGGACGGGGGATCTTGAAGGAGGTGGCCACTGGATGATATGGAGCTTGGACATTTGGTCGATTTACCTTTGATCAAAGAATTGATATGTTTCCAGAATTCTTTGGGCTTGCTGAGATTCTCAGTTTGGAGTGAGTGGAGATAGGTGCGTTTAGCACCCTGTATCCTATTTTTACACTTATTTCTCAGCTGTCGATAATATAGTCAATCAGAATGAAGGAGGCTGTGTTTATAGGTCTTCCAGGCTGTATCACGACTCTTCATGAGGGTCCTGATTGCAGTAGAGAGCCAGGGTGCCTTAATACCCTTAGATCTATATCTAGTAAGTGGAGCATGTCTGTTGATAGTGTTTTTAAAGGTAAGGATAAAATAATCAAGTGCCTGGTCTGTTGAGGGGAGGCGAGTAATGGGTGTCCAATCAGCATTACTAATGGACATTGAGAAATGGTCTACATTAAACTGAGACATTTTCCTGGATTCATGTATTATGGGTGGTGGGGCATCAAAATTATTACGCCGCACACAGTAGGTAGGAAAGTGGTCACTAATACAATCTGGTGAAACACTAACTGTTTTGATCCTGTGTGGGCAATTAGATAGTAACCAATCCAACAGCATTGCAGTACCTGTTTTGGAGTTGTGTCTTGTGGGCAGGGAAATAAGTTGGGTGAACTCTGTTACAGAGATTAGCGTATGGGCCTTGTTTTTATGAGGGGACAGCCAATCAGCGTTGAGATCTCCACAGATTACTGTGTCATGAGGGGGGAGAGCTGACAATGCTGACATAAGGGAAGGCAGTTCGTTGGAGGTGTCCCACGGGGGTAGGTAAATACATCCAATAAGTAGTTTCTTAACATTGCCTAAAGTTAGTGAGATAAATAAAGATTCTGCAATGGGAGGCATGCCAGGGGGAGAAGAGAACAAAGTGACATGAAATTTAGACTTACCATATATTAAGACACCTCTCCCTCTTCTACTTAAATGGTCATGCCTGTGGCAGGAGTAGCCAGGGAGATCAATTTCATGTTGTTGTATACCGGGCTTCAACCAAGTTTTTGTTATGCCAAGGATGTCCGGGTTGAGATTAGCTGCCCATGCCTGAATCTCAGCAATTTTAGGCCAGAGGCGGTGAGCGTTTAAATGAGCGATTTTGATTCCTTTTTCTCTCGACGTGTAAGGGGCAGAAAGCAGATAGAGGACTCTGAGGGACAGGGTTAACTTCTGTGTCACCAGCTAGAAGAAGGAGTAGGGACAAGTGTATGGCCGGAGTTAACTTTAAGAAGTGTAGGCCTACAGTATTTTTGCTACTCCTACATAACAAGTGCAGGGAGGTTCGGGTACATACCCCAAGGTAGTAGGCATCCTTTTTTTGCATGAGTGAGTTGAATGGGAAGTGAATTGTTGACGTAGGTTTGGCTAGACTAGAGGGGTGAGGATTCTTGAGGCAGGGGGGCTAGGCACTGTGCAATAATTCTATCAAGCAGAGAAAAGGATAAGACAAATAATTATGCAGTAGCACTGCTCAGCTTGGCCATGCTGTAACCTGACACAGGACAATGATGACGGGCAATTTTCTAGAGGCCAAGCCTCCGGGAATTATTTGTAGACCTCAAGTAAAGTAGACAGAGAAACCGCCGGGGTATAGAGATTGTTAGCAACTTCACTTCTGAAAAGTCACAGTAGTGTGGTGAGACCTAGGAAGATATAATTCTTCAAATGGTGAGGGTGTAGAGGAGAAAGCTGACTTGCAGTAGATGTCGAGGTGTTTAACAGGGATCTCCTTATCAAGGGAAATGTAGATGTAATAGAGGGCAGGGGGAGGGGGAGAAGCGATCCATTTCCAGAAGGAGAGAAGGGGCTGGTGAAGGAGTGATTTAGAAACAAAGGAGATATGTAGAGGAGTTGAAAATTCTAGGGCGTCCGAGATGATTGATCACAGTGTGGGTTATGTTGGTGGGCTTTTACTAGAGGCCCCCTCCTCCCCTACCAAAATTCTGTCCTTACTGACACTCTGCCCAACCTAACCTAACCTCTAGTTCCTCTGCACCTTACCTGCACTTGTAATTAACTAAAGTTAATGTCCATATGCTATATAGTGCTTTAAATGTCTAAGAAACTCTGTAACCTTTTCCTGATTGTTATGATATTCGGTGTCTCAAATGTCCTAAAACTCTGTAACCTTCTTGATTGAATGTCTATACTCTATTTACATGACGTGGAACCTTTGTAAAAGAGCTTTGGCTCAAAGGTTATTTTCCGAATATCAAATAAATAAATAAAATATATAAATAAATTCCTCCCATTACATTGTCAGAAATATGACCAAACACATTGTGATACCACAACCCATGCAGCATGAGCAGTGATTTTTACAAGTTACTAATCAGAATGCAGGAAACTGACATCACTAGTAACCAAAAAGAGCCAATCACTTTTGCTTCATGTGAAAAAGAATAATCTGGCAGTGAGAAATGGTTCTCCTTGGTTACTACTGATGTCACAGTCACTGTGGTCTTATGTTGATGATGATACAGTGGGAGGAACAGAACTGACTTTTCTTAGCCTCCAGACAGAGTGCTGTCCCCACAACACCCCAGTTCTGCCAGGTGGAAAATATTGTAATTAACAAACAGAAAAGAAAAACAAAATACTTCAGAAGTGATAGCTGACCACAGCTGAAAGTTACTATTAATTTAAGACAGTACACTAGCTCTTTGATTCCTCCATCTCTTCTCTCCTTACTCTATCTTTCCCTTCCCCCCATTCCACACAGGGTGGACCTCAGAAGAGGCCAGGGAGGTTGAGTGTACCTGAAGTCAGTTCCCACAGCCTCTGAAAGTTCAGCTTCACTTGTTCCACATGTTGGTTTGCTAGATCGTTGGTACCCAAGTGTACCAGCAGCCACAGCTTCCCCCTCCATCTCCACTATCCTCCCTATTCTGTCTATGTCATGGATGGCTGATGCCCCAGGAAGGTACCTGATCATCACCCACACCTACTACCCTCTCTACTCTCCTGATCATAGAATTCCTAATCACTAAGACTCTCCTAGCTGCCTTCTTCTTACTCTAACCCATGGTGCCACCAGATCGACAGCTCCATTTCCCCCAACTGACCCAAAGCCCCTCCCCCCACTGGAGTCAGGTACCTGAGTCTCTTACAGGGGTGCAAAGCGATTTGCCATTGCAGTGGTGTGGGACTGGTTGACCTCCTTGTGGCTGCCACTGCCACCCTTACCGCTACCCATCACTTTCCATCCTCCTGGACCAGTGGACCTTTGGGGGACTATGGGCTTGGGCTGTGCAGTGCCGCAGGAATTATATTTCTTCCCTTGCTGCTAACAACTGAGCATAGAGCTCTGTAAAGGTCCTGCAGAAGGGTCAGTGACCTTTACTCCAGAGCATAACCCTAGAGAAGAGCACCCCACAGTCCCTGCAACTGACTTGCTTCCCACTAAATGTCATCCCTGTACTGATCCCTATGATAACCCTTAGACTTCTGATATTAACTGGTTTTCCCCTACCTCACTAGTACCCTTATGCTAGAACCAGGCCGGCCTACCCAATGTGTGGTCACCTATATGGGGAAGCATTTGATCTTACTTCAAGGATACCTCTTCCCTTCTCAAGCCACACCTTTGGAAAACAGCCATCAGGTATTAGGAAACATGGAAACTTTTGCCAAGCTGGGGCCACCCATGTCAATGTCACACATTAGTGTGTATATAACTGTGGGCAGCCCTACCTATCCTTAGTTCTTTTCCCATCATCAATTAGCCTCATCGGACCTGTTGCAGGAACACCACCAACATAGCATTTTTCTTTTTTTCCCATATTCTGTTTATCAGTCTCCTGGCGTCCACAGGCAGGTCACTCCCTCTGCCTTACTAGCTGTGTCCATGCACCGCTCCCCTGGCACCGCCAAACCCCTAGTACACCCATGGAGTCCTCCGCTGGTGGGGAAGGGGAGGACCATCCTTCTCCCACCCAGTACATCATTCCAGTCGGAATCTCTGGTGGTCCAGCGACAGAGCAGGATGCCAGTTTGCAGGCAGGGTCACGGAGCCTGCAGATGCCATTTGTTTTTCATTTTCTTGGTTCCTTCCCCTAATAGCCATAAGCACATGCGTGTACCATGTTTCTACATTCTTGTGCCTCCCTGACTCCTAGCGCTGCCACCCGGCCTCCACCAGGAGGCAGCCAAGGAGCAGGGTGGCCATCCCTCCCTCCTTGAAAGAGGAGAGCAGCCTGTTAGAAGCTCAGTCCTCTCCCTCTCCTGCCAACCCAAGCCCGCTCCAAAGCACGGGTCGGCGGTGTGGCGTCCAGCACTTCAATCCTCAGGGCCACCGGGACGGCCCCAACATAGCATTTTTCTATATAGAAAAGTTTATTTTCATCGCCTCTGCATGACTTCTAAGCCATTGATGCTCTTCCTATACAGCGAGTGCGGAGAGAAGATTTTCAAGAATGACACACACAAAGTGTGTGTGTCTGCTGCCTCGGCCTCTCTCATGACATCCGGGCCTGTGAGATTTGCAAGGGCTTTAACCGAGCTCTTCGGCGACACCATCAGAAAGACAAAGAAATGTTTCTACTTAAAAAAACGTTGGTGGCCAGCATGGAGAAATTCAACCAGGGTGAAAATCATGCGTCACCCACTTCTTCCATGAGCTCACAGTCATCAAAGCAGAAAGATCGCAAAAAACAAGTCTTCATCGACTCATAAACACAAACACAGGATAAGGAAAAGGCATCCTCCCCTGCAAGATACCATTGTGGCCTTCAGATATGCCTTCTTTGTCTGTCCGCTTCTGTGATGGTGGCTACAGCCCACGTGACCATCGATCAGACACCGAGGTCAGGGTCCGGCATCAGTGCTACCGGGCCTACTATGGCCAGTATAATACTGTCATTGTCTTGTCTCAGCCAGTTGTAGACCATTCTGAGCATGGCCCCCGGCCAGGGTGCCGTTGACTCACAGGCAGCACTGATATCTTTCTTGGAGATGACTTGAAGCCTCTTGCCATGCCTTCTGTTACAGCCTGTGTTACATTCAATGGGACTGCTGACTATTCAAGCCCTGTCCAGTGATACTTTCAGTTCACTTCATATTCCTTCCTCACAAGCGCTGCTGGCATTGTTAGCCAGGTCATCCATCCCTCATGTCAACCGGCCTACCGACGATGATGTGGAGTATAATCCTGACCTCATGATGGAGGAGGATTATGGTGAAGAGGAGGAATATGGGGAACAGCCATATAATCCTCATTCTAGTCCTACTTTGTCTTTCTGTAGTGAAGACTCTGTAGCATATAATCCAAGGTCTCCTCCTAAGGATCCCTCTTTTCAGTCTTTAATGCAGCAAATTAACACTGAGCTAGGATTTTCAATGCAGGAAGTAGACTGCACTAAAAGAATTTAACAGCAACATAGAAACATAGAATTTGATGGCAGATAAGGACCGCTTGGCCCACCCAGTCTGCCCATTTCCCTACCTAATGGATAAGCTGCAGATCCTAGTTAACCAGCAGCCTACTTCTTCCTACCCCCACCCCCTAGAATTGCCTTATGACTGTCCCATGCATGCTTGAATTCCACCACTGTTTTTGATTCCACAACCTCCTCCAGAAGGCCGTTCCATGCATCCACAACCTCTCTGTGAAAAAATACTTCCTTAAATTACCTCTGAACCGCCCCCCCCCTTCAAATTGTGCCCCCTTGTTCTTGCACACCTCTTTTTTTGAAAGATGCTAGATGACCCTCTTGGACTTTGTTGATTCCCTTGAGGTACTTGAAACTTTCTATCATGTCCCCTCTCCCTCCTTTCCTCGGGGCTATACATATTCAGCTCCTTAAGTCTCTCTTCAAGTCTTCGGTGCAGACCCTGCCATTTTGATTGCCCTCCTCTGGACAGCTTCCATCCTGTCTATATCTTTATGGAGATTGGGTCTCCAGAACTGCACGCAGTACTCCAGATGGGGTCGCACCAGCTGTCTGTACAGAGGGATAACAACTTCCTGTTTTCTACTGGTGATGCCTCTCCCTATGCATCCCAGTATCCCCCCAGCCCTCCTTGCTGCCCTCTCACATTGCTTGCCCACCTTTAGGTCATCTGATATGACTACCCCAGGTCCCTTTCCATTTTTGTTGTTGTTAGTATCTCACCCCCCATTGTGTACTCTTCCCCTGGGTTTTTGTTTCCCAGGTGCATTACCTTGCACTTCTTAGCATTGAATCTAAGCTGCCATACATTTGACCATTCCTCTAACCTTGCCAAGTCCCTTCTCATCCTTTCCACCCCACTGTGTGCATCAACTCTGTTGCAGATCTTTGTGTCATCTGCAAAGAGACATACTTTTCCTTCCAGTCCCTCTGCAATGTTGCTTATAAAGACATTGAAGAGGACCGGTCCTAATACTGAACCCTGCGGTACCCCACTACTAACCCCCCTTTCTTCAGAGTGGACTCCATTTACTATTACTCTCTGTGTCCTATTCTCCAGCCAATTCTTTACCCAGGCTGTCATCTTGAGACCCACTCCCAGGCTGGCTAACTTGTATATTAATCTTTTGTGTGGGACTGTGTCAAATGCCTTGCTAAAGTCTAGGTAGGCCATGTCCACAGCCCCTCCCTGATCTACTACTTTGGTCACCCAGTCAAAGAAATCTATCAGATTTGTCTGGCATGACCTTCCCGCTGTGAATCCATGCTGCTTTGGGTCCTGTGCCCCTCTGGCCTCTAGATACTCGACAATTCTTTCCTTCAGAAGTGATTCCATCATTTTCCCTACCACTGAGGTTAAACTAACAGGTCTGTAGTTTCCTGCTTCTGCCTTGCTCCCACTTTTGTGAAGGGGAATCACATCTGCCCTCCTCCAGTCCTCGGGTACCACCCCATCCTCCCATGATTTGTTAAAGAGGTAGTCAGTGATGTCACTAGTTCTACCCTTAGTTCTTTTAGAATTCTGGGATGAATCCCATCAGGCCCCATTGCTTTGTCCACCTTCAGTTTTAAGAGTTCTTTCAGAACCCTTTCTTCTGTAAATGGGCTGGTATCAACTTCTGTATCCAGAGTGTTTCTACTGTTTGTTTTAGGTACCTCCCCCGCTTCCTTTGTAAATACTGAGCAAAAATATTTGTTTAGCATCTCTGCTTTTTCACAGTCACCCTCTGCCCACCATCCCTCCCTTTATTAAGCCTCACTATCCTCCCTTGGTCTTCCTTCGCTCCCTGATGTACCTATAAGGTTTTATCCTTCTTAACTGAGTTGGCTATCTTTTCCTCGGTTTGGGCCTTTGCTGTTCTGACTGCCTTCCCAGCTTCCTTTTGCTTTAACTGATACAGTTCTCTGTCCTGCTCCTTCCGTGATTCCTTGTACTTCCTGAATGCTTTCTTTTCTCTTGAACCTTCACTGCTACTTCCTTTGAGAACCATAGTGGTTTCTTACTTCTTTTGTTTTGTTTATTTGCTTCACACAAATGTCATTACCTCCCTGATGGCAGTTTTATTATTCCCCATTGTTCTTCCACCCCTCCTCCCTGCCCATTTGCTAGTGCATTCCTTCGGCACTCACCCATTTTGGCAAAGTCAGCTCTCCTAAAGTCCAGTACTTTTGCCTTTGTATGGCTTGACTCTATTGCTGTGTTTATTGTGAACCATACTGTTCGATGGTCACTAGTTCCCAGGTTGCTACCCACTTCTACATTTGTGATCCTCGTTTCATCTCCATTTGAGAGAACCAGGTCTAAGATTGTTCCCTCTCGAGTGGACTCCAATACTAGTTGTCTAAGGCATGCCCTCGTAGGGCATCTAGAATAACCCCACTTTTCGCAGTGGCTGCTGCAACTGCACTCCAGTTACATCTGGCGTATTCAGATCACCCATCAGCAATATCTCCCTTTTTTCTGCCATTCTAAGTATACTTTCTATCATTTCCTTGTCCATTTCCTCCCCCTGAGAAGGGGGTCTGTATACAACCCCTGTGTGGATTGTGGTGCCATTGCCGGTCTCCAAATTTACTCAGTGCTTCTTCTCCTCCCTGTTTACCCTTTTGTTCTGTTGCTTTGATTCCTTCCCTTATGTAAAGAGCTACTCCTCCTCCTCTTTTACCCTCCCTGTCCCTCCTGTAGATAGTGTATCCTGGTATGTTTACGTCCCAGTCATGGTTTTGTGTGTACCATGTTTCTGTGACTGCCACAATATCCAGATGTTCCTCCTCCATCAAGGCCACTAATTCAGGAAGCTTGTTACTCAGACTATGGGCATTGGTACTCATTGCTCTCCATTTTTTGATGGCTTTACCTTCTGTTGCAGCATCCCCCACTGACCTTTCTGCCTCGGTCTTTTTCTCATTTAGTACCCTGTTTTGTAGGGAGAGGCTGGGATTTTCCTGCTGCTTATCAGTGCCTCCCCTTGACTAGTTTAAAAGCTTGCCAATGAAGCATTTAAACCGATTGCTCAAAAGACTTGTTCCTTCCTGGACAGATGCAGACCATCCTGCTGTATAGGCTGGTGTCCTCAGGTGGAACCCCAGTCCCCAATGAAGCCAAACCCCTGTGCTCCACACCATTTTTCAACCATTCATTAAACTGCATGGTGCAAAGTACCCCTCACTCATGCCATTGACAGGCAGCACCTCTGAGAAGGATACTGTTTGTGCTACTTGTCTTAGGCCCTCCCACTTCTACAAAGTCCTTCTGCACTGCTCTAATCTCATGATGAGCCAAGTCATTTGTCCCTAGGTGGACAATGACGTCAGCTCAGACTCCCATGCAGCTGTTCTGTGATCCTGAGGATGCGCTTCCTGTCCCTCCAAGCCATGGCACTAGGCAGGCACCTTACTTCAGTTTTCCTGCTCCCCCAGTTCTATCCCCTAATAATTGGGTCCCCCACCAGGAGCTGCTTCCTTTCCTTGGGTGTCCTCTCTGCCTCCTTCCTGTGGGCTTCCATTGTGACAGTTGTCCTCGGCCTCCTTAGTCTCCTCTGTGGTGATCCATAGGGGAGCTGTGCTCCCAAGAATGGTGTATGGATTGTGGAGTGAACAACTGACTGGGTGTGCCTCTGTTCCACCATCCTCACCCTCCTGAGCCCACTGTGGTCCAACTGCTGTGCTTTGCAACCTCTGAGGTAGTGGTGGTGGCTCTGGTGCTCCTGGATGGGGAGGTTCTCTTCCTACCGTCCAGTGTGGCCTGGGGAAGGTTCCCTTACTACTGTCCAGTGTGGCCTGAAGACGGCAACTCCTCCCTCAGGGCAGAGAGTTGTCTGCAAACAGGGCAGCATCTCAGCCTCCAGAAAGACTCCCGGAAGACTGCTGCCCCACAGCCATTACATTGCACTACTCCCACATGTTTACTTTTTTGTGTGTGTGATTGGTTTGTTATATAGAAATATATATATTATACAATGTGTATGCTTATATTGTCAGTGCAGTGTGCTAGAGAGGATATGACAGTGATATGCACCTTGCACTCTTGAGGAAATGATGTCAGAACCCTTGGTATAAAGGAACTATTTCCAGCGGTGGGTGGGGGAAGGGTGGGAAGGGTTGGGCCTAAACTGTGCCCTCACAAAACAATCAGCAATGGCTCTGACCCACTGCTGCAATGAGTGTCTTCCTGTCAGCAAGATGCCCTACACAACTATTTGACAGAGAAAATACCCTGCTAATCAAACAGAGAAAAATCCAGACATCCAAGTCAGACACAGGTAAACCTCCCCAGCCCTAAAACAGCCTGGTGGTTTGTGCTCTGAAAGCAGTCAGCCCCAAAATAAGTCAGCTGTTCTTTAAACTCTTCCTGCACTGAAAATCTTAAGAATTAAGCCAATTGGTTGACTAGTGACACCTGTGATGTAAGCAGGCCTTTCAATGTAGGCAGTGTGCTATGTCTGATTCCAATACACAAAATCTTTCAGTGAAACCAGGGATAAAAACTTAACTTCTCAGCCAGCAGGACACTTTTAAGATGTTGCCAAAATATCCTTCCAAGTCCTAGGTCTCAACCCCAACAATCAAGCAAATTCAGTTGTATCTCGCTCCCTCTGGTTATAAAATTACTACACTTTTAATGGAATCCTGCAATTCTCTGCTTAATGCCAATAAGGAAAAAAAATGAAACTTTTTGTGGAAAGCGTAGCTCCCCTGCTTTATAATATTATGCCTTACCAGGTTTCCAGCTCCTAAATGGAGTTATAGTTTGTTCTTTTCGGTGTAGCAAGGTTCTCAGCTTCCAGATAAATCAAAGTCAGACTGACTGGCTTCTAACTGTGAAGGATGCCTAAGACAGCAGTGATGAAACCCCACTCAGAGCCAGTTGATTGACTAGTGACACCTGTGATGTAAGCAGGCCTTTCAATGTAGGCAGTCTGCTCTCTGATTCCAATACACAAAATCTTTCCGTGAAACCAGGGATAAAAACTTAACTTCTCAGCCAGCAGGACACTTTTAAAATGTTGCAAAAATATCCTTCCAAATCCTAGGTCTGAACCCCAACAATCAAGCAAATTCAGTTGTATCTCACTCCCTCTGGTTATAAAATTACTGTACTTTTAATGGAATCCTGCAATGCTCTGCTTAATGTCAATAAGGGAAAAAAAATGAAACTTTCTGTAGAAAGCGTAGCTCCCCTGCTTTATAATATTATGCCTTACCAGGTTTCCAGCTCCTAAATGGAGTTATAGTTTGTTCTTTGCAGTGTAGTAAGGTTCTCAGCTTCCAGATAAATCAAAGTCAGACTGACTCTAGAGTTTTTATAAGTGCCATGCACGCCCTCTATTCTCATATTTCCTATTTATCCAGCTTTGGAGGATGCTACCTTTGCTGCCTGGCACAGGCCAAATACTATCCCTGCAGTGCCATGCAAAGCAGACAAGCAGTATCCTGCACCTACTGTTAAACTACATTATGCCATCCAACCAGAAACTGATTCTGTGGTGGTTATGGCTGCTTATGACAGATCTAAAGTACCTAAGCACTTTTATTCCCTGCCACCTGATAAGGAATCTAGGGGGGCTTGATGTCATGGGCAAAAGAACTTATGCTTCAGTCTCATTCTCCATTAGAACAGCATAGCTAACTATCAAGCCCATATGATAAAATAACAAAATACCATCTGGAAGAATGCCAAACAAGCTGCATAGGGCCTTAACAGATGGTTATTTATTTATTTGCTTTTGTTAACCAGGTAGGCACACTAGACAGCCTAGTTTCTATTTTCAGGTGCGACCCAGGAGGATTACAAGGTACATACAAGATCATCTGGAGGAGTCGAGGTAACATACAAGAAATTCAGGCATAATAGATTGATAGGTAGATAACAGAATAATACAGGCAATGTCAATAAAGCAAGCAGTATAGGGTAAGTCATACCCTCGGGGGGGGTAATAATAGAGGGTTAACAGGAGGAGTACTATAGACTGAGTACCCCCATAAGGAAACAGGTGGGCAGAGAAAGGGCCCAGTGCATGTTGATAACATTAGAAACAACCATCAGTTACAGGATCTAAGTGCGGGCAATAACAGGAGCCTCGGCCACGCAACAGTCCCCACTGAGAAAAGAAGCCACAGCCAGGGTCTGTAAGGCACAAAGACAGGCAGAGGCTGATTTTAGGAAGCCCCACAGGGAGGCTTTGAAGCAGGGATGGGAGGGAGAGGAGTGAGTTATTGCAGGAAGGGAGTTCCACACTCTCGGCGCGTAAATGGCGAAGGCCCGATCACCCGCGAGGGTGCGGGTTTTAGGAACCAAGCGGTCCTGTGAGTCACTGGATCTTATGGTAGGCTGGGGCTTCTTATTTGAGGGGTAGGGCAAGTGCAGAAGGTGTGGCAGTTCTGAGGATGTTGTCGATGAATTTGCCGTGGACAAAGGTGCGGTGCTTTTCAGGGGGGATCAGCTCCAGCCATGAGTTCAGTTCACAGCGATGCATGAGATGAGGAGCAGAGGGCGCAAAGTGGCATATATTGTTGTAAGCAGTGTCCCATTTTGTGAGACTAGTTTTTGGGACTGGGCAAAGGATACAAGCCCATAACAGAGTGTGGGTAGGAGAACCCCCTGGCTAGGGCAAGCCGTGCGGCCAGGGTGAGACATCTTTTTGCTCTGTAGGCAAGTCTGAGCTTGCCATTTGTTGCCTTACATATGTTCCGAATATGCAGGGTGAGGTCCATTGCGGGTCTAGGGTTACACCCAGATACTTGACGGTATCCATGGCATGCAGGAGGGAGCCATCTGCGCCAAAGATATTTAGGGGAGCAGGGCAGGTTTTCATCTTGGCTATGGAGTCAAAGAGCATGGCGTGTGTCTTTTTTAGGTTGATGGTCAGCTTATGGTCCTCTAGCCAGGTTTGAATAAGCTTGAAGTCCGAGTTCAACATGGAGTTAATGATAGTGATGTCCAGGGAGCTGGCCAGGATGACGAGGTCATCAGCGTATAGAGTGGTGCGCCTATGGGCTGTGGTGGGGGGCAACTCATTTATGAAAAGGGAAAACAGAATGGGTCTGAGGACGGATCCCTGAGGGCACCGAAGAGGGGGTGGAGAGGACTCCGTTGAAGTTAGTGTATTGCTGCCTGCCAGAGAGGTAGTTAGAGAACCAGGCGGGGGAGCCAAGATACAAGAGTGGCGCTATGAGGAGTGATCGACCCGATCAAAGGCTTTCAAGAGATCCACGAAGATGGCTTCGGTCAGTTTGCCTTGATTGGTGGTGGTCCTGATCTCGGAGGTAACCACGACAAGGGCAGAAGACGTGCTGTGCCCTTTTCTGAAGCCGTGTTGTGTAGCGGAGTGAAGTTCATAACTCTGAAGGTAGTGGGAGAGCTGTGAGGCAACTACGGTTTCCAGGAGCTTACAGATCACAGACAGAATCTCTATAGGGTGGTAGTTCTTGGGATCTTTTGGGTCGTCTTGTTTGTAGACAGGGACGACCTTGGTTACTTTCCATATGGAAGGGATGATCCCCGAGATTAGAGAAGTGTTGAAGATGTGAGTTACAGGCTGGGCTAGGAGGGATGCCCCCAGACTGAGTAGTATGGGTTCAAGGCTGTCATGCCCCGCTCCGCTGTGATAAAACTGAGTTACTGAAAAAGTTAAATGCTGGTGCTGAGGTAGGTAAACATCTTACGATAGAACTCCAGAAAAAGAGAAATGGGGGCTCTCACACAATGAATGTGCACATACCTCGGGGTGTATAATAAATACATAGAAAGAAAAAAACACAATACAGGAACCACCTGTAAATGTGTTGAGGTCGTCACCAACACTTAAAGTTTGATCATGTGCAGGACTCACAGTCTCTGTTATTAGAAGATGCTTTATTTAGGTAAAAAAAAAACAGAAAAATGGAATAGATCACACATATATACTCAGTAACAGCAAACCTCACGTAGGGTTTGTTAGGAAGTGCTGCTTGGTGTGTTTATTTGCTGGGAGACTACAAAAACAGACTAAATGTGTTTAATGTTTAATAGGGAGGCGGCAGTTGGAGTCATAAAAGTGCCATTATTGTAGCTTTGTAGGCAGACTAGAGCAGACGCTGGGTGGAGGAACAACCCAATATCAGGGAAGTGCTGCTTGGTGTGTTTATTTGCTGGGAGACTACAAAAACAGATTAAATATGTTTAATGTGTTAAATTCAGTACTGTGGCTGTGTTTTGAAGGAGGATTGTGTGTGACTGGGTGGAGGGAGGATGCCGAGTGAGTGAGGCTGAGGGAGGGCCTACAGGGGAAGTGGAGTCATGTGACTGAGCCATCCAATAGGGAGGCGGCAATCCATGTACATTTCCCAGGGGGCATGCGTGACCCCGATGTGTAAGTGCCATGATGCAGGAGTGTGGCATGTAAGTGGCATCTGTAGGGCGTACGCAGGGAGGACCACTGGCCACAGGCCACACTAGCAGGGCAACAGAGAGTAGGACATAACAGGAGACAGATGAGGAGGTAGTGATTTCTGGGGAGAGGAGGCTACATATACTAAGCATAGAGGGCGACAAAATCATAAATGGGGGACAGAGGGAAATAGAGCTGAAACTTGCACTGGTGTTGAGTAAGTCTTAGGGGTGAGGACTAGAGCAGCACAAACTAAACAGGGATACCAGGTAGGATGTAGGAACCTAGGAACTGAGGCAGGCAGCAGTCATGGGAAGAGGCATGGAAGTGGAGCATGTTTAGTGGCAGCAGTACAACAGGGGATGCAGGAAGGGTGGTAAGCTGCAATGGTTGTGGGGCACACATATTCTTGGAGATTGTGTGGAGAGCAGGGGGTTGCATGGTGTGTAGGCAGCTTGGGCAACTTAGGGATGAGGTTGTATGGCTGAGAAGGGAGCTGAATTGAGGGGGAGGGAGGGGTTGGGGGACCATCTGGGGCCAAGGGACCAGAGGAGGGCTCCCCCAGGATGTCACAGCTGATGGACTGAGGGTGAAGCATGGAGGGAGGCTAAAAGGGCCAGAATCGGCAACTCCTCAGGAGCTGATGGGAACAGAGTCAGACTAGTGGAGGGTGAAGGCCGGTCCGGTGGTGCTGAAGGTCGAATCGCTGGATGCCGACCTGGGTTTGGGAATTACCTCAGGTCATCAGAGAGCCAGCATGGGGGGGGGCAGGATTAGGCAGCAGAAAGGCAGCTCTTCTCTCCCGGTGTGGTCATCACCCCGTGGTCACAGCTCCCACCAGAAGTGGAGGTCCAGTGGGTAGTGTAGGCGGGAGGCGGCAGTGTAGTGGAAGGGTGCCCCGGGGCATGGCGTGCACGTGCCTCCACACATGCGCATACAGCCAGGTGCATGGGGACAGGGAGAAAATGGGGGAAAAAATAAAAAAAAAAAAACAGAGCCGGCCTGTCAGCGAAGCAATTGGATTTCCGCTTGTGACGCCGGTGACCCAGATTCAGGAATGGACTCTGGTTGCTGGAGGGTGGCCTGGGGGGAGAAGGCTTAAGCATCCAACAATTGCTCACCTTCTCCAGGAGGGAGAGTAGGGATGCGGTCCAGCGCCTGCTGGCTCTCGGTGGAGATCGGGGGTACAGCAAGCATGCCAACCAACTAAGTAGTGGGGGCGTGGCAGACGGCAGCATGCACCTAGATGTCATGGCATGTCACGCCCTCAGAGAAAAGTGGAAACAGCTCTCCTTCCCTCGGCCGTATAACGGCCATCCTGTCCCTCCCGCCACCACGAAATGCCCTGGTCAGTCCCCAGAGACCACCTCAGCAACACCTGAGGGGCCAAGTAGTTGCGCTGGCTGGCCCCCACCGGTGTCTTTCTCCACTGAGGCGGAGGACCCATCTGGTGAAGGGTTACACCGGGTTGCCCCGAGGGTGCTGCCATTTGAGGTGGTGGACGGTGGCAGTGGGCGGGGGTATGAGTGAGCGGGGGGAGAGATCATAGATTGCTCAAAGGAGAGGCTGATGGGGAGAGCTAGGAGGCAGCAAAAAAAAGGAAAAAAAAAACACAGAATAGTAGAGGGTGATTAAGAACAGGGGGAGAACGGGAGCAGTGACAAAGCATGGAAAAAAGTCACAGTGTGGGGTATCGGGAAACTCGGAACAAGGAGAAGGAGTCTAGAAACAGGTTCTCAGTACTGGCTAGCCTGGAGGGAGGGGGGGAGTCCTAGAGAAAAGGGCAGTAGCAGTGGCATAGGGCAAGCAGGGTGGCAGGAAGCGAGGTGGTACTGGAGGTAGTAATACAAAAAGGGCGGTAGGGGAAGGACAGATTCAAATAGGAGAGGTGGGAGCAGGTGAGGAAATGGTATGGGGTGGGAAGGAGGTAGTCCAGACAGAATGAGTAGGGGGATGGGGAGGGGCTTAGGGAAGGGGTAAAGTAGGGAACAAGTTAGGCAATGGGGGATGTGCCAATGGAAGGAGGAGAGGGGGATCAGGACTGTGAACAGAAGAATGTGAAGCACCTAGGAGGCAAGCAGGAAAAAGGAGGGAGGATCATCATTCTGGGGACTTGATACTGAAGGGTGTAAAATGGGGAGGCAAGGGCACCAGGAGAAACCACATATGGATGGAATGTATGCCAGGCATGACAGCAGGAAGGGTGAGGCAGTTTATTCCTAAGGGTGTGGGGAGGGATGGGGAGAAACCTCACATTGTGATGCACCTGGGTACAAACAACCTGTAGGGCAGTAAGGTCGAAGAGTTGCAAGAAAGGTTCAGAGAAGTGGGAAGGCTATGCAATAAAGCAGGCCGCTCAGTTACATTCTCTGAGATTCTCCCGGTACCTAGGGCAAGTACAACCAGAAAACAAAGAATTGTAGAGTTCAGTAAATGGCTGGGGGAATGGTGTGGGACCATAGGCTTCATTGGGGACTGGGGGTACACCTGGAGAGATGAAGATCTATACTGGCACGATGGTTTAAATGCTTCCTTGGCAAGCTTTTAAACTAGCCATGGGGGGAGGTGCTAATAAGAGACAGGAAATTTCAAGCTTCCCCCCACAAAACATGCCAGGTAGTAAGGTAAACACTGAGGTACAGTGCTCAACAGAGGGCAGGACAGGGGTAAATGGAAAAATAGACAAGGGCAAAAAGAGCAGGCATGGGAGAAAAAAGGATAAAGCCAACATTAAATGGAGGGCAATGAGTACCAATGCCCGTAGTCTGGGAAACAAGCTTCCTGAGCAAGTAGCCTTGATGGAAGATGAACAATTGGATATCGTGGCAGTCACGGAAACATGGTACACGGAGAACCATGACTGGGATGTCAACATACCGGGGTACACAGTCTACAGAAGGGACAGGGAGGGGAAAAGAGGAGGTGGAGTAGCTCTATACATAAGGGAAGGGATCAAAGCTACAGAACTAAAAAGTAAAGGGGAGGACAAGAGGCACTCTGGGTCAGCTTGGAGACAGGGAATGGCATCACAATCCGCACAGGGGTTGTATACAGACCCCTGTCTCAAGGGGAGGAAATGGACAAGAAAATGATAGAGGATATTCTCAAAATGGCTGAAAAAGGGGAGATACTGTTGATGGGGGACCTGAATATGCCAGATGTTAACTGGATGACATGTACTGCAGCCACATCCAAGAGCAGGGTCATTCTCGATGCCCTGCAGGGGCTAGCTTAGACAGCTAGTGTTGGAACCCACTGGAGGAGCAATACTAGACCTGGTACTCTAATAGAGAGGATCACAAATTTAGAAGTCAGCAGACATCTGGGAACAAGCGACCACTTCACAGTGTGCTTCACAATAAGCACAACCATGGAGATTAGCCATACAAAAACAAGCATACTGGACTTTAGAAGGGAAAGGCTTATTCAAAAAGTATAAGGAATCACAGAAGGAGCACGGCAGGAATTGTATCAATTAAAGCAGAAAGAAGTAGGAAGGCAGTCTGAATAGCAAAAGCCCAAACTGAGAAAAAATAGCCAATTCAGTTAAGAAGGGTGATAAAACCTTTTATAGGTACATTAGGGAGCATAGAAAGGTTAAGGGAGAAATAGTGAAGATTAATAAGGGAGAGGGGAGGTGGGCAGAGGGAGACAGTGAAAAGGCAGAGATACAGAATGAATACTTTTGCTCAGTATTCACAAAAGAAGATGAGGAGGAGTAACCTAAACCAGACAGTAGAAGCACTCTGGGTAGGGGGGTTGACAGCAGTCCATTTACAGAAGAAAGAGTCCTGAAAGAACTCCTAAAACTCAAGGTGGACAAAGCAATGGGGCCTGACGGGATTCACCCCAGAATCCTAAAAGAACTAAGGGAGGACCTAGTGACATCACTGACCACACTTTTTAACAAATCATGGGAGGATGGGGTGGTACCTGAGGACTGGAGGGGGGCAGATGTGATTCCCCTTCACAAAAGTGGGAGCAAGACAGAAGCAGGAAACTACAGACCTATAAGTTTGACCTCAGTGGTAGGGAAAATGATGGAATCACTTCTGAAAGAAAGAATTGTTGAGTACCTAGAGGCCAGCGGGGCACAGGACCCAAAGCAGCATGGATTTACAGCAGGAAGGTCATGTCAGACGAATCTAATAGATTTCTTTGACTGGGTCGACCAAAGTAATAGACCAGGGAGGGGCTGTGGATATGGCCTTCCTAGACTTTAGCAAGGCATTTGACACAGTCCCGCACAAAAGACTAATAATCAAGTTAGCCAGCCTGGGAGTGGGTCCCAGGGTGGTAGCCTGGGTAGTAAACTGGCTGCAAAACAGGACACAGAAGGTAATAGTAAATGGAACACATTCTGAAGTAAAGTAAAGTAAAATTTATTTTTTAAGCGCTTTTCAAAGCCAAAGCGCTGTACAAATAAAACAATTAAATACATACATATAACATAAAACAACAATAACAATATAATCACAATAAAATCACTCTCCATATGCCTGTTTAAATAAATAAGTTTTTAATTCTAACTTAAAACTCTCAATGGTCAGGCAGCTTCGTATCCGACGAGGTAGAGAATTCCACAGGGTAGGGGCAGCATAAGAAAATGCCCGAGCTCCACAGGTTTTTAAGCGGACCCTCGGAACCTCTAGCAATCCCTCGTCAGCGGAGCGGAGCGAACAAGAGGGACAGTAGGGAATAAGGAGATCTTGAAGATACCGCGGTCCCTGTTCGTGTAGGGCTTTATAGGTCAGTAACCCGACCTTAAAGGTGATCTGCCACTGAACCGGCAGCCAGTGCAGTTCGTGCAACACAGGCGTAATATGACTTCTCATAGATGTCCCGGTCAAAAGCCTGGCTGCTGCGTTCTGCACCAGCTGCAAGCGGCGGATATCAACCCCTGGTAGCCCTAGGTACAGGGCATTGCAGTAATCAAGGCGAGAAGTAACAAAGGCATAGACCAATACCGGAAGGTCAGCCGGAGGAACCAGGTGTTTCGCCTGAGCGGTATTCCTAAGATGATAAAAGGAAGATTTGACAATGGATGACACCTGAAATTTCAGGGTCAAACCATCATCAATAATAACGCCCAGGTTACGCACCCGGTCTGAGGTTGAGAGCTGGGCACCATCGATCCATATGCCCGAAGGAAGCCCAGCCCTACAACCGCCTCAAGGCGACCTGGGTCCACCACCAACACCTCAGTCTTATCCGGTTTAACCTTCAGCTGGCACTCATCCAATCCTTGATCTCGGATAGACAGCTGTTAAGCATAGAGACTGCATCTTCCTGTCGGGACTAAAGACAAATACAGCTGGGTATCATCTGCATAGCAGTGAAAGCCCAAGCTGTACTGCCTAATAATCTCCTCCAATGGCAGCATATAGACAGCGAACAACATGGGTGCTAAAATGGAGCCCTGCGGAACCCCACAGGGCAGGGAGACGGTATCAGAGGAATAAATTCCGGTGATAACCCTCTGTCTCTGCCCCGTGAGAAAAGATTGAAACCACTGCAGAACTGTACCAGACAGTCCGCAGTAGAACCGCAGGCGTTCCAAAAGCACACCATGGTCCACAGTGTCGAATGCTGCAGAGAGATCAAGAAGGACTAGAGTAGTACACACCTTTCGATCTCTCGCTATCAGGAGATCATTTAGAACCCGGACAAGGGCAGTCTCAGTACTATGTCTTTTCCTAAATCCTGATTGGAGAGATCATAGACATTGTGATTTGTAATATGGTCGCCCAGTTGCAGTGCAACCACCTTTTCAATAACCTTACCCAAAAAGGGCAGGTTAGAGACAGGTCTGTAGTTAGCTGGACAGTTCGGGTTCAGTGAAGGTTTTTTTAGGAGTGGTCGAATGACTGCCTCCTTTAGGGGATCAGGAAAGATCCCCTGCTCCAGAGATTTCCAAACAATTTCAGCAATGGTCGGACAGATAGTATCTACGCAACTTAATAATAGAGGCGTAGGGCATGGATCCAAACTACAGCTGGTTGGACGTACAATCTGGACAATCCTCACAATATCCATGAACTCCGGCCTACCAAAGTCAAACCAGGTGACACAGGTGTTTGTTTCCCCCTGCTGATCACTGCAAACCCTTGAAGAATGAGCCTGACCGATATCCAACCTAATGCTGGCAATCTTATCGGTGAAAAACCGAGCAAGCTCATCACACTTTATTTGTGAAAAGTCTCTTCCAGACTGTAGACAGAGTGGATTGCACAGTCTGTCAACAGTCTGAAAGAGTTGAGCTGGTTGGTTCACAGAGCAGCAATCTCCTGGACAGGAATTCTGCCTTCTTACGGGTTATTGCCGATTGATAGATAAACGTAATGATCCATCAATCTAAGTTTGTCAGCATCCAAGCAAGATTTCCGCCAGGCTCTACTTCTAGCCTCTACTCTCCTCAGTTCCTTCAAAGACTCATCAAACCATGGAGTCTTTGGGCACTGGGTGAGTGGGCGAACACGAACAGGAGCAATTTGGTCCAAGGCCCTGCTCACTGCCTTATTATAGGCAAGGACAAGGTCTCCTGGACTCATGCTCTCACCCAAAACACCTGATAGGTCCAGTACCGCTAACAGACCCTCTGGGTTTACTCCCCTTAAAAGGCGATCCTGGACCATCTCCCTAGAGGCAGGCCTATTAGGGGGTGCCCCAAAACTGAATCTTATGGTGTGATGGTCTGTCCACACATTTGGTTCCACCCCAGATGCGTAATATCCAAATCCAGTGTGAACACCAGGTCTAAAGAGTGTCCCCTATATGGGTAGCAGAGGTAACTACCTGTGACAGGCCCAACATAGACATAAGTTGGAGGAAATTCTTTCCAAAGTGCGAGAGTTCATCGTCGACCCAGGCATTGAAGTCACCCAATATTAACCATCTGGGCGACTCCAATGCCATGTCCACGATGAAGTATGCGAATTCCTTCAGGAATTCTCCACCATCGCTGGGTGGACGGTAGATGAGGAGAATCTGCACCTGCTGCCAGGATACACTCAAAAGACCTGGCGTTACCAACTGGCACCTTCACAAGACTCAGATCTGATCTAAAAAAGATGGCCACTCCCCCGCCCCTACGATCCAATCTCGGACGGTACATCACCGAGAACCCAGCCGGAGCAGCAGAGTCTAAAATAGGACCTGCATTCTCATCCAGCCAGGTCTCGATGATACATGCCAGGTCAGATGTTGCAACAAGATCTGAGATAATAGCAGTCTTGTTCCTAATAGACCTGGCATTACATAGCACCGCCCGAGTTGGATGGGTTTTTGGAGAGGAATGCGGTACCTGCCCACAATCTGTGGAGCCCTTGGGTATGGGAATCAGGCAAGGAGGACCCTCTTCTGTTTCGCCCCAGGTGTCTCTCGACCTAACTATCCCTATCTGCCCACCCCACTCCAATCTCCCCTCTGTCTGGCCCACCCATCCCTTGCCGCTCTTCTCGCTATACCGGCGCGGCAGTTATTATGACGCCATTAGACAACCCGAGGACAAAAGGGACGGAGGTCCCGGAGCAGAGGGGTGAGTAGCGCCTGACCATTGTAAACCCCATTAAACACATCTTTAATAACAATTATCTAATAAACTAACTCAAATAAACACACCTATCAAATAAGCTCTCCTTTCTCTCACAAAGAGAGGAGAAAATATACATAAAACTAAAATAAATCCCAACTCAAAACTGACCCTAAACAATAAAATACCATTAAATATTAAACTTAGAATAATTTTGTATTTTTAAACACTGAAGCACCTCTCACGTGCAGCAGTGCAATAGATGTTATAAAATCTCCCAAAACTACCTCTCACATAGCAGGGGACATTTTCAGAGTGTTCAGAGCAAACAAAAATCAAATAAGTCCAAATAAATAATATTACACACAAAAGTCCAGTGGTAGGGATCTGAATCCAGACTCAACTCAACAAAGGGATCTGAAGGAGTCCACAAATCCAGCAGCGACTTGTACTTCAAGGACCAGGCTCCAAACAATCAATTTACCAGGAAACAGGTAGAACAATGTGTTACCTGAGACAGCAGTAACAGCAGCCTTACCCGGTCAGCGACCCGCGGCTATAACAATCCCACGAGTCAGCCCAAACAGTCGAATCCTGGGAAGGTCTAGAAGAAGCCCTAGTCCCCCCAGCTTCCTAGGGGTAAATGGGCAACTCCTGCCCGGTCGGAAACCAAGAGGCAGCCGCTGCTTCTCAAAGTGGCTACAACAACCTTACCCGGCTAGCGACCCGCAGCTACAAACGTCCCTTGAGTCAGCCCAAACAGCCAAATCCTGGGGCAGTCTAGGAGAGGCCCTAGGTCCCCCGGCTTCCCAGGGAGCAAACTGGGCAGCTCCTGCCCGGTCGGAAACCGAGAGGCAGCTAACGCTTCTCGAACAGCAACTTCACATATAGATCCACCAGAGTCCAACAGAGTCTTTAAAATCACTAACAGGACAACCAAAATCTTTGTATAATAGCTGGAATAAATAGTACTCTGTTGGAAAACTTCCTTACAACTTCCTTACAAGTTCTCTTGAAGCAAGGCAGGCAGATGCTTCGGCAACAAGCTGTACACAGTTGAATAATACCTCCTTGCAAGTCCTCCTTACAGATCCTCTTAAAGCAGACAGATACTTCGATGGTTTAACCAAACGACTCCACGACTACACACATTTTTAAATCCACAGACCAGTCTTATTCACAACGTGGACTTAGACTCTTACATGAGATTTCCATATGGCCACAAAACAACCAGAATTAGCTCCGAACAGACTTAATGACTTTGGGTGAATTCCAGTAAAAGCAGGTAAAACAAAAACGAAATCCGGAGAGCGAAAAACTTACAAACAAGGAACGTTACTCGTACACTCGTAATCGCAAAGTTCTAACTTCCTCACTCCTTCAACCCTATCTAACTAAAAACTACTTTCAAGGAGAAGCAAGTTTAAACAAACAATAAAGCAACGCTTGAACGCTAGAAACACAGCGGCAGCAGCAGGCTCAGCACAGCCGCCATCTTGCCATCGTGACATTAAGTGAAGAAAGGAGGGTCACTAGTGGAGTACCTCAGGGCCCAGTACTGGGTCCAGTCCTCTTTAACATCTTTATAGGTGACATTGCAGAGGGTCTGGAGGGAAAGGTATGCCTCTTTTTGCAGATGACACAAAGATCTGTAACAGAGTTGATACACAAGGCGGGGTAGAAAGGATGAGAAGGGACTTGGCAAGGTTGGAGGAATGGTCAGACATATGGCAACTTTGATTCATTGCAAAGAAGTGCAAAGTAATGCACATGGGAAACAAAAACCCAGGAGAAGAGTACACAATAGCAGGGGAGGTACTAACAACAACAAAAATGGAAAGGGACCTGGGGGTAGTCATATCAGATGATCTAAAGGTTGGTAAGCAATATCAGAAGTCAGTAAGGAGAGCCAGGGGGATACTGGGATGCATAGGAAGGGGCATCACAAGTAGAAAAAGGGAAGTGGTCATCCCTCTGTGCAGACAGTTGGTGAGACCCCATCTGGAGTACTGTGTGCAGTTTTGGAGACCTCATCTACGCAAGGACATAGACAGGATGGAAGCAGTCCAGAGGAGGGCAGCTAAAATGGTGCAGGGTCTGCATCAGAAACCATATGAAGAAAGACTGAGAGAGCTTAATATGTATACCCTTGATGAAAGGAGGGACAGGGGGACATGATAGAAATGTTCAAGTACCTGAAGGGAATCAACAAAGTCCAGGAGGGTAGCATCTTTCAGAAAAAGAGATGTGTAAGAACAAGGGGGCACAATTTAAAGATAGAGGGGGGACGACTCAGGGGTAATGTGAGGAAATTTTTTTTTCACGGAGAGAGTGGTGGATGCATGGAACCGCCTGCCTGGGGAAGTTGTTGGGTCTAAAACAATGGGGGAATTCAAACATGCATGGGACAGACATAAGGCAGTTGTAGTGGTGGGGGGGTTGCAGGAAGTAGGCTGTTGGTTAACTAGAATCTGCAACTTATCCAATAGGAAGGGAAATGGGCAGACTGGGTGGGCCTAGTGGTCCTTATCTGCTGTCAAAGTCTATGTTTCTATGGTCTGGTGGGGGGTTGGATGTGGGAGAACAAGCATCTGTATGCACCAGATAGGCTGCATTTGAGTAAAGAAGGCTCAGGGATCCTAAAGTACATAGCAACTGGAATTAATTTAAACTAAGTGGGTAGGGGCAAAAGGTTGGGCGACAAATAGTGCCACCGAGCGAGGGAGTCCGATTGGCCTCTGCCCCTAACTAGACAGGAGGGGAAGGAGAGGAATTCAAAAAGAGGAGGTGGTAGAGGAGAGGGGAAGGTTGGTGAAGGGCAGGGGTCATGGTGGAGGGTGGTTTCCTTGAATGCAAGGAGCCTGGGAAACAAGGCAGTAGATTTGCAGGCACTGATGGTGGAAGGAGAGGTGGACACAGCAGCCATCATTGAGATGTGGACCACCCAATACCAGGACTGGTAGCTAGTAATCCCTGGGTACAGGCTCTACTGTTGGGACAGAGAAAAGGGAAGGGGTGGCTATTTATGTAAGGGAAGGGATATTATGCAGTAGGGAAGAGGGGCAGGGCTGAAGCCTTATGAGTACAGATCCAAAATTTAAAAGGCAGGAAGGTTAGATTGGAGGTAGTGTACAGGCCACCTTCTCAAAATGAGGTAATCAACAGGGAGGTGGGGAGCAAATGAGGTTCAGTGGTAAGGGCAATACTGTAATAGTAGGGGATTTTAATCTATCAGGGATAGTTTGGAGCACCCCAGCTACCTCAAGTGCCAGGGAAGAGGTCCTCCCGGAGGTTTTCCAAGATGGCTCCCTGATATAGAGGGTAATGGAGCTAACCAGGGAGGGAAACATACTGGACCTTGTGCTAACAGATGAGAAGCACATTCAGGACGTAGGGGTGGAGGACCTCCTGGGAGGAAGTGACCACCACCCAGTGTGGTTCTTTCTCAGTCTGGGTAAGAGGGGGCCAGAACCAAGACAAAAGTAGTGGACTTTAAAAGGGCTGACTTTGGCAGGATGGGAGGCATACTGGAAGGGCACCTCGCCAGCATCCCCCCTCACATGGATGCCAACCAGAAATGGGGCATCATCAAGCTGGGTCTGGCAGAGGCCATTAAATCATGTACAAAGATCCAAAGTAAGAAGGCCAGGACCAAAAAGCCGAGCTGGTTAAGCAGGGTGGTAGTAGTGAAGGTGAAGGAAAAAAGAGCTGCTTTCAGAAGTTACAAGAGATCCAAGCGAGAGGAGGACAGAGAGGAGTACGTGAGGAAATCCAGAGAGGTCAGTAAAGTAGTCAGGGCAGCCAAGGCTTCAAGGGAGCTAAGGCTGGTACAAGGGATCAGTGAAGGGAAGAAAGATTTCTTCAAGTACATAAGGGAGAAAAGAAGCTGTAAAGATCAGATTGTCAGGATCAAGAAAGATGGAGGGTGGGCAGAAAAGGAGCAGGCAGAAACACTCAATGAGTACTTCTGTTCAGTGTTTACCAGAGAGAAGGATGGGCCTGTACAGGAGGAAAGGAGGTGTGGGCATGGGTGGGGTGGGGTTAACGGATGGGGAAATCCCAGTGAGCAGGGTGTTGGAGGGCCTTAGATCTCTGCAGGTGGGTAAAGCGCCAGGGCCGCATGGTGTGCATCCAGGGGTCCTGAGGGGGTTGGCAGAGGTCATGGCGGGATCACTAGCAGACTTGTTTAGTACCTCTCTGGGGACTGGGTGCGTGCCCCAAGACTGGAGGATGGCACACATGGTGCCCCTCCATAACAGTAGGCCCTAGGACAAACCAGGTAACTACAGACCGGTCAATCTTACTTCCATTGTGGGGAAGTTAATGGAGACTAGGAGAGGTTGGTGATGTTTCTGGAGGTGAATGGTCTCCAGGACGATAGGCTTCATGGGTTTGTCTCGGGTCAGATCCTGCAGACGACACAAAGATCTGCAACAGGGTTGATACACAAGGTGGGGTGGAAAGGATGAGAAGGAACTTGGCAAGGTTGGAGGAATGGTCAATAGTATGGCAGCTTAGATTCAATGCAAAGAAGTACAAAGTAATGCACCTGGGAAACAAAAACCAAGGGGAAGAGTACACAGTGTGTATGGGGGGGAGGTATTAACAACAGCAAAAATGGAACGGGACCTGGGGGTAGTCATATCGGATGACCTAATGGTAAGCAAGCAATGCGAGAAGGCAGTAAGGAAGGCTGGGGGGTTACTGGGATGTCTGGGGAGAGGCATCACTAGTAGAAATCAGGAAGTTGTTATCCCTCTGTACAGACAGTTGGTGAGAACCCATCTGGAGTACTGTGTGCAGTTCTGGAGACCCTATCTCTGCAAGGACATAGATGTGATGGAGGCAGTCCAGAGGAGGCCAACTAAAATGGTGCAGGGTCTGCAAAGCCATACGAAGAGCAACTAAAGGAGCTAAATATGTATACCCTCGAGGAAAGGAGGGAGAGGGGGGACATGATAGAAACTTTTAAGTACCTCAAGGAAATCAACAAAGTCCAAGAGAGTAGCATCTTTCAGAAAAAGAGATGCTCAAGAACAAGGGGACACAATTTGAAGACAGAGGGGGGATGGCTCAGGGGCAGTGTGAGGAAGTATTTTTTCACAGAGAGGGTGGTGGACACATGGAACGGCCTTCCTGAGGAGGTCATGGGATCAAAAACAGTGGGGGAATTCAAGAATGCATGGGACAGTCATAAGGCAATTCTGGTGGTGGGGTAGGAAGAAGTAGGCTGTTGGTTAACTAGGATCTGCAGCTTATCAAATAGGTAAGGAAACTGGCAGACTAGGTGGGCCATGTGACCCTTATCTGCCATCAAAGTCTATGTTTCTATGTTCTGTGTTTCTGTGAATCATTCAGCACAGTGCAGGAAGGCAGCGGCTAAAGCTAATACGATGCTGGAGTGCATTGCCAAAGGAATCACCTATAGAAGGGGGGACGTCATCCTGCCACTGTACAGGTCGCTGATGAGACCACACTTGGAGTACTGCGTGCAGTTCTAGTGCCCATATTTAAAGAAGGACATCAAACTACTGGAGGGGGTCCTGCACAGAGTGACCAATATGACCCTTGGGCTGGGGGACAAACCATACGAGGTAAGACTGAGGGAGCTCAACATGTATTCCCTGGAGGACAGAAGGGAGAGAGTGGATATTATTGACACCTTCAAATACTTAAAGGGCATGAATAGTGTTAGTACTGAGGGCATTCTTAGATTAAAGGGGTTGGGGAGGGACACAAGAAGCCACAGTCTGAAATTGGAGGGTGGAACATTCAGGAGGGAAATGAGAAGACACTGTTTCACAGAAAGGGTGACAGTGAGGTGGAATGCACTGCCAGAGTAGGTTATATCATTGAAATCTGTGGGCAGTTTTAAGAGGGGTTGGGACAGGGTCAAAGGTAAGGTCAAAACTGGAGGGAAGCTGGGGAGGGAGAGTTGGCAAATGGGGGTGATAAATCAAATGGACAGGTAAGGAGTGGGGGGCAGCTGCAGTAGAACAGATAGGGAGCTACGCACTTGAGCAGACTTGATAGACCATAGAAAAATGGAACAACTCACTCACATACACTCAATAACAGCAATCCTCATGTAGGATGTTCTCAGAAGACAAGCCACTTCCTGATTCTCTCATTGCTGTTTAACTTGGTTCATAGTTATCCATTCGGTATCATTAAATCCCAATGGACCTTACGACTGACTTACACTGAAGTCAAACTTTAACCGAAGATTACTTTCATTGCATAGAAACCATTTCCACAGCAAAAATAATAAACCGGTGGCCCAAGAATGCCTGTCGGACATGGTGTTAACTGATAAGCTCAGGTGTGCTACACGCTTTTGTATCGACCCACATGGTCATCCTCAGAGTGTGTAACAAAGGTGGTGCCAGGGATCTAAAAACAGTGTTCTGAAAGCAGTATGTGCTGAGAGAAACACCAACGTGAATGCATACAAGCATTAAACACTCTTAATAAAAACAAACTTTGAATAGACATATGACACCCTCAGCAGAGCCAGAAAGTCATGCCATGGTGTAGATTGGAGAAAGAAGTCAACAGCAGTATCCACCAAATGACAGCACGAAGCACTTATTAGTGACAATCACCAATAAATAAAAGTATCGAGGTTTTTTGATAAAACAGGCATGACTTGCCGGCTGTGCCTGCACTTTTGGAAACAACAGGCATGACTTGTCGGCTCTGCCTCGATACCCTTATTTATTGGCGATTGTCACTAATAAGTGCTTCGTGCTGTCATTTGGTGGATACTGCTGTTGGCTTCTTTCTCCAATCTACATCACAACATAACTTTCTGGCGGTGCCGAGGGTGTCATATGTCTGTTCAAAGTTTGTTTTTATTAAGAGTGTTTAATGTTTAATGCTTGTATGCATTCATGTTGATATTTCTCTCGGCACATATTGGTTTAAGAGCACTGTTTTTAAATTCCAGGCACCACCTTTGTTACATGCTCTGAGGATGACCATGTGGGTCGATACAAAACCGCGTAACACACCTGAGCTAATTGGTTAACGGCATGTCCGACGGGCATTCTTGGGCCACTGGTTTATTATTTTTGCTGTGGATATGGTTTCTATGCAATGAAAATAATCTCCGGTTAAAGTTTGATTTCAGTGTAAGTCAGTCATGGGGTCATTTGGGATTTAATGATACCGAATGGATTAGTATGAACCTAGCTAAACAGCAGTGAGAGAATCAGGAAGTGGCTTGTGTCTTCTGAGAACACCCTACATGAGGTTTGCTGTTACTGAGTGTATGTGGGTGAGCTGTTCCATTTTTCTGTGTTTTTTTTTAAATCTAAATAAAGCATCTTCTAATAACAGAGACTGTGAGTCCTGTACCTGACCATACTTTGTGTTGGTGCTGACCTCTACACATTTACAGGTGGTTCCTGCATTGCGTATGCTTTTCTTTCTACGTAGGTAAGCATCTATTATACTCAGCCTATGATGTCTCAGATGCTATGCCAGGGCTGTTGCTTCTGGCATCTGCATGAGATGCTATTCGTGGATAAGAGTGGCTGACTCTGCCATCGCTGTCAAGCAGGCAGTGTTAAATGTACCATTAGAGGGCAAGAAACTATTTGGTTATGACATTGAAGAAACTTGAATAAGTCTTCAGTCATCCAAAATGACTTTTAGGTTAGTTAAGTACCTCTATCCCACACCTGCAAGAAATAGAGGTAGAGGGTCTTTTTGCAACACTTCTGCCAGGGATAGTCAAGACACTTTTTGTCAATCTTCAGAACCAGAGGTAGTGGTGCCTTGCCAAGCCCCCTCCCCCAGGTGCGGATGCAAAAGCATCAAAGACTATTGGAATCGGTGTTGCTGCCACCACCAGTTCAGTCTGACATCATGCCTCGTACATCCCAGACACTTTTACCTCCAGGGGTGGCTGTAGGGGTTTGTATTTCCCTTTATTTTCCAAATTGGAAGCAGATCACTACAGACGAATGAGTACTGGAGATAATTGCAAGGGGGCATGTTCTGGAGCTTTTACAAACTCATCCATTGCATCCTGTCCTTCCTTCCAGCTATCCTCCAGAACATATATTGTTCCTGAAAGAGGAAATACAATTACTTGTGCAAAAACATGCCATAGAACCAGTTCCTCCAACTCAGAAGAACAAACTGCTTTATTCCAGGTACTTCCTAGTTCTCAAGTGGACAGGGACATCTGAGGCCTTTACTAGATCTGAGGGGACTCAACTGATTCATAGAATGCAAGAAGTTTTGTATTGTCTTCCTTCAGTCTCTCACTCCCCTTTTACAACATGGGGACTGGCTCTGCTCCCTGGATATGAAGGGCGCTTGTCTTCATATCAAGATCAGAAAAAATCACAAACAATATCTACGCTTTATGCTGGAGGGGGAGCTTACCAATTCAAAGTGTTGCTGTTTGGCTTATCCTGTGCACCAGGAACCTTTACCAGATGCTTAGCTATGGTGGCAGCAGCCCTTCACAGGGACGGCCTATATGTTTTCCCATACCTGGATGACGGGCTCTTAAAAGCTGGTTTCAGGGACAGTCTTCTGCAGACCCTGTCTCAAACAGGACAGCTCTTTGAGGACTTGGGAGTCACAGTCAGTATTCCGAAGTCAATCCTAACACCATGTCAAATGTCTGTAATACATAGGTGCAGTTCTAGACACTGCTCAGGGCAAAGCCTTTCTGCCATTAGATGGCATAACACAGTATTGCTCAAGCCCAGCTTCTCTACAACAGTAACAAGGTCCCAGCCAGATCGGTCATATATCTCCTAGGTATTTTGGCAGCGGCCATTTTTACTGTAGCTCTGGCATGTCTTCATATGCGTATTCCACAGTGAACTCTTGAGAGTTCAGTGGACCCAGTTAACGGACAGCCTGGATCAACTGGTCCTTGTCACATCCCCATTGAGAAAAACTCTGCTGTAGTGGATCACCAACCGGTTAAAGTGTGTCCCATCTGTGACTCCAATACTAATGCAAATCCTCACCACGAGCCTGGGAGTGGGTCCCAAGATGGTAGCCTGGGTAAAGAATTGGCTGGAGAACAGGACACAGAGGGTAATAGTAAATGGAGTCCACTCTGAAGAAAGGGGGGTTACTAGTGGGGTACCATAGGGTTCAGTATTAGGACACGTCCACTTTAATGTCTTTATAAGCGACATTGCAGAGGGACTGGAAGGAAAAGTATGTTTCTTTGCAGATGACACAAAGATCTGCAACAGAGTTGATGCACAAGGTGGGGTGGAAAGGATGAGAAGGGACATGGCAAGGTTAGAGGAATGGTCAAATGTATGGCAGCTTAGATTCAGTGCTAAGAAGTGCAAGGTAATGTACCTGGGAAACAAAAACTCAGGGGAAGAGTACACAATGGGGGGTGAGATACTAACAACAACAAAAATGGAAAGGGACCTGGGGGTAGTCATATCAGATGACTTAAAGTTGGGCAAGCAATGTGAGAGGGCAGTAAGGAGGGCTGGGGGGATACTGGGATGCATAGGGAGAGGCATCACCAGTAGAAAACAGGAAGCTGTTACCCCTCTGTACAGACAGCTGGTGAGACCCCATCTGGAGCACTGTGTGCAGTTCTGGAGACCCAATCTCTGTAAGGACATAGACATGATGGAAGCTGTCCAGAGGAGGACAACTAAAATGGTGCAGGGTCTGCACGGAAGACATATGAAGAGAGACTAAAGGAGCTTAATATGTATAGCCTCGAGGAAAGGAGGGAGAGGGGGGACATGATAGAAACTTTCAAGTACGTCAAGGGAATCAACAAAGTCCAAGAGGGTAGCATCTTTCAAAAAAGAGGTGTGCAAGAACAAGGGGCACAATTTGAAGATGGGGGGTGTCTCAGAGGTAATGTAAGGAAGTATTTTTTCACAGAGAGGGTTGTGGATGCATGGAACGGCCTTCCGGAGGAGGTTGTGAAGTCAAAAACGGTTGAATTCAAGCATGCATGGGACAGTCATAAGGCAATTCTAGGGGGTGGGGGTAGAAGGAAGTAGGCTGCTGGTTAACTAGGATCTGCAGCTTATCCAATAGGTAGGGAAATGGGCAGACTGGGTGGGCCAAGCTATACTTATCTGCCGTCAAATTCTGTGTTTCTATGTTTCTATCTGGCTCCAGTTGGGGGTTCATCTGGAGCCCTATCAAACACAGGGCTTATGGAGCCATCAGGAAACCAGTCTGCACATCAATATATTGGAAATGTGTGCTATACTGTACGGTCTCTGCACATTCCAGCAATACCTAAAACAAGGTCCTCTGTTGATCTTGATAGACAATATCAGTGTGGTCCACTACATCAGGAAACAGAGAGGGACTCGTTCCTCTCCTCTATGCCAGAAGGCAGTGAGAATCTGGTACTGGGCACTGGAACATGGCCTGGAGCTATCAGCCATGAATCCCCCAGGTGCCCAAAACATCTTAGCAGACAAGCTAAGCAGGTCACCATCCCAAAATCACAAATTGGAACTTCTGACTGCAGTGGATGAAGACATATTTGCAAAATGAGATCATCCAGAGTTGGACCATTTTGCATCCCTATGCAACACAAAACTACCACATTTCTGCACTCTCACTTCAGAGTCTGGAGTAAAACTGCATATGGAGGGTGTTACCCTCTCTCTCATCCTCATAGACCCTCTATGGCCATACTAAATCTGGTTATCCCTTCTGTGTCAGCTAGTGGTAGAACCTTCACTACTCTTGCCACTGTGCCGTACCCTTCTGTCATAGAACAACAGCTCCCTGCCACATCCAGAACTGAAGTCACTGCATCTTCATGCATGGCTCCTGAAAACATTGCCAGTCCTTTCTTGGGATTTGAATTTCATTTTGGAAAAGCTTGCGTTACCTCCTTTTGAGCCAGCCATGACTTGCGCTTACACTTTCTGTCATGGAAAGTGTTATTTTTAGTTGCCATTACTTCCACTTAAAGGATTTCTGAGCTATAGGCTCTGATGTGTGAGCTCCTTGTTTAGTCTTCCACAGAGACAGAGTTTCTTTATGTACAGTTCCTAAGTTTCTAACAAAGGTGGTGTCTGATTTTACTATAAATGAATCCACACATCTTCCAGTTTATTATCCTGAGCATGCCAATCAAGGTGAAGTATCGCTCCATACTTTAGATGTATGTAGAATCTTAACATACTATATTACTCGCACCAAGGACTGGAGAAAGTCCTCACAGCGTTTTGTTTCATTCACCCCTGGGAAAAAGGGGCGCTGCTGTGTCTAAGCAGTGCCTATCCAAATGGCTAGCACATTGTATTACTTTTTGTTATAGAATGTATGGTAAGGAACTTCCTGGTGTTAGTTGTGCTCATTCCACAAGGGGTGTGGCCACTTCTGCTGCTTTTTTTCAAAAATGTCTGTGCTGCTGACATTTGTGTTGCAGCCACTTGGAGTACAGTCCACACATTCATTAAGCATTACAGTATGGACTTTGCCTTTCGCAAACATGCTGATTTTGGCCTTGCAGTCCTACAGGGCCTCCTCTCTTGATCCAGACTGCCGTCCTTCCATCTTTTTTTTTGGTACTGCTGAAGACTTGTTCCAAAGGTGTAGCTTAAGGAAAAATATATCCTTGAAGTAAGATAGTACTGTTATGTACTTAACAGTAGATCTTCAAGAGAATCTCTTTCCTTAAGCCATTCTGACCCTCCCTCCACCCCCCTAGGGTGACGTAATACATTCACACATATTTTTTTTTCCATGGCGCTCCCACCAGCACTTGTTTTCACCTAGTGTGCTTGGTGCTGGCTTGCTCTCCTGATTCCCAAAAAGATGGCCTGCTGAGTCTAACCTGTGTCAGAGAACTGAGGAGAGGTAGGGACGCCCACAGTTACATATACACCAATGCGTGATGTTGGCGTGGACAGCCCCAGCATGGAAAAAGGTTCTGTGTGGTCCTAATGCTTGATGGCTGTTGTTCCAAAGGTGTGGCTTAAGGGAAGAGATTCTTTTGAAGATGTACTGTTATGATAAATATATAATTGTACTTTAGGAGTATAGTTGATGGACTCACTAACAGCATGGGCTAACTTAATTGGTGCCACCTAGATAGTGTGAGGCTATGGTACAACACAAGCTAACTTAACAAGCCCACTCACAATACAGATTAGCTTTATGGGGTCACGTACTGTAGATAGGATTAGGCTGTGGTACAACAGAAGCAACCCTAACAAGAACACCTAACAATGCAGTTAAGCTATAAAAGGGCCCCTAGAGAGGACAAGGATACGGTACAGTACAAGTGAACGTAACAAGCACACCTAACCAAATAGGTTAGATATATAGGGGTCACCTAGATAGAGTGAGGGTATGGTACAATACAAGCAAATTCAACACTGTTCCACCAAATTAGCAACCCGGGTCAAGCTATGAATTAATGTTACTCTGTGTTCCCCACACAGGCTATCTATGCATTTGACTAATAGTAGTTGTTACACTGAATGCATACAGGGTTTACACTTGCTAGAAAGGCTATCCAGTCAGAAAGAATACCTTGGTCTGGTGCCTCCCCCCCACTGCAGAGTCTCTGTAGACTGTGGATTATCTGCGGATGCCTGCAAACACCTTAAGACAGATGCTCCTGCTCTGTCCCTCTCACACAGTGGGACACACCTGCCCAACATATCTGCCCAGTGGTGAGCGTGTTGGGTAGGTAAATTATATTATTTGGGGATAAATATTTATTTTGACTTAGAACACATGCTGTGTCAATTAGAACATGTTACTGAATTTCCATTAAGAATCTGGAAATAGAACACAGAGAACAATGGGTCTGATAAAAAGTTTACAGTGGAAAGACAGGTAGTCTTAAAGGGACACATTCATATCCAGTGGCCATCATAGTTTGAAAGCCCATGAAAAGATCTTGCATATGAAATATTGGACACATCTGAAGCTGAACGCAGTCCAGAGATATAGATGATGGAGTCTGTTCAATATTAAGACTACTTTGCAGCCATTTTTAGAACATTCTGGGGAAGAAGCTGTTCCTAACTAGATTGAGTCAAGCACAACTTGTTCCTTGATGAAATCACAAGTCCACCCATCGTGTATGTATATATATATATATATATATATATATATATATATATGGAGTGCTTCTAGCAACAGGTGAGCCAATCCCTCATTTAAAGAGCTTTTCATGGGCTTTCAAACTGTGAAAGCCACCGTAAATGAATGTTTCACTTTAAGCTAAAACAAGGTAAAACACTAATAAAAACATTATGAATAATGTGATGTATCAAATGCACAGTGCTTTGCATGGAATAACACATTTATCTGCACATGAGTGATAATTTCTCCAAAATTAAAACTTGGCCTCGACACTCGAGTTATGAGTCTTACCACTCACTGGTGGAGATAAATGTATTATTCCACTGTAAAGAATTATGTATTCCATCTAATTTTCTTCAAGAACATCTCCCTCCATAGAGCCACACCTGTGGAACTGTAAGCAGTCAGCATCAGAACCACTTGGAAACTTTTGCTAGCTGGCGCTGTCCATGATGATGTACACTGCCATCATCTATTGACCTGTCCGGCCCCTCCTGTCCTCAGTTCCTTCTCCCACTGGCAACCACTTAGCGAATCTGCAGTGCAACAGTGTAGTACCACCGATTACTTTCTCAACTTATTATTTTTTTCTGAAGTAAAGCATTGTTTTATGCTGCCATTGAAGGAGCCCTTACTGTGGTTCTGTCACTGCAACTTGAAATCTACAAGGATGATGCTCACACTGTGTGTTTACTGCCTGGGTCTCCCACATGATGTATAGAACTGCATCATTTGCCAGGGCTTCAACCAGGACTTGAAGAGATGCTGTCAGAAGGCCTTAAAGGCTTTCTTCCAGAAAATGGAAGGTACACCTCATTTGACACTTGCCTCCCCACCAGTATCACCGTCCTACTCTGACTCCACATTGCTGACCTGAAGTGTTGTCCCATCAGTGGTCATCAAAGCAGAAAGACAAAACCTCCAAATCTGCTTCATTGCAAAGACACCATGGTAAACACTCCTAAGAAAACCAGTTGCCTGCTTCTCCCTCCCTTTCTTGGCCTCCCCATCAATCTGGGACTACTGAGGAGAAGTCCAAAACCCAGACCATGGCTGCAGCCTGGAGTGCTGTCGCCCCTCCCATCATTGTGACACCAAGATCAGGGTCTGGATCTTGCTTTTCCACTGATAGCGTTGTTCAGCCTTAAGCCCTTTTTTTTTTTATTTACTACACTTTATGCCCCTTGACACCCACCCTGCCCTGTCAGCCTTTCTCTCCCCCAGTCATGTCATCTGCAGGCCCTGGGACTTACCTTCTGATCCTACAGTGCCCCACAGTTTGCCCCCAGTGCTGAAGCCCCACAGATTCCTGTGACAAGGTTGAATAAGGCCCTGTACTATTTGTTATGCAGAAGAGTTAAATGCAGGATCTGTTCTATCCTCTGCTTTTCTGTCTCTTGTCTGTCTGGTTGCGCAACCAAATGTTCTTGTGAGACCTAGGAACTGATCACTCTGGCGGTCTCGCAATTCTCCACCTCTCGTTGTCTCTCTGCCTTCACTTGCTGTTTCTATCTTTTCTCCCCCTTGCATATTTGCATATATGTGGCTATAAAAATATATGTGAATCTTTGTGTGAAACTGTAAGTGATACTGGTATTCCCTTGGTTTGAAATGTATAGAGTTATACTGTTAAAATGATTGCAAAAAGCTATTTGGAATTTAGGGAGTTAACCTGAGATGCAGTTTGAGCCTCTCTCAGGCATGTTTGCAAACACTTTTGCAGAGCTGTCAGCAGGAGGCCAGCTTGGGACACTGTTCTGTTTGCAAGCCTTCTCTGCAAAGAAACTGACAAGAACATTTTATGAGAAACAGGATGTCTCTTTAATAAGTTCACAGACAAAGACTTATAAAAGAAGCAGCAACTCTTTTGCTAGAGAGAGACTGAAACTTGGAATTAGAGATACCCTCAGATGAAGGACTTTGTTTTCTCTATTTGTACTGCCTTTGTAAATAGTTATATTAAACAGTTTTTCTATTTTTATTTTGCTCTTACTGATAATAAAACGCTAATTTCAAATTTTATAATACGGTCCTGATTTTCATATGCTTCCTGACCTGTGCCTCAACGACAGTTCCCCAAGGCTGGGATGAGTTTAGTTCAGGTGCTAGTCAGGAGCACAGTGAGCAGATGCAGGACCTGTGGACTGGAGTGGACATTTGCATGTAAGTGTGCCAAGGTCTTCAGTCAGGAGGTGTCCAACCACCCATCACAGCTGCACTTGCATTGCCACCTTTGGTCACTGTGGTGGCAGTTCTACAGGGGAGCACACTGATCTGCCTCCCCAGAGGAGGAGAGCGTCTTCTGGGGCACTCAATCCTCCTTATCCTGGACAGCACTCAATGATTTGGGCTCGCTTCCAAACCCATTTCTTGTTGATAATAGTATTGGTGACCCGAACTAGGGGCCTAGATAACTTTCTTGGAGTTATTTAGATAGTTATTGTCTTCCCTACCACCAACGATCACTGCATCGTCACTCCTCCTAGCCTGCTTGTCGACGCCTTTGATGCTGGCTTTAGGAATTGCGGGTTGAACTTCCGTTGTTGACCCCATGCCTCTGCCGTCAACACCTGTTCCACATGTGGAGCCTCTGGTACCTCCTCTCCTTCAGCCTGATGGGAAGGAATAAAACCCAGGCCTCCTTTATATGGAGGTAGATTATGAAGAGGAGGAAGGTGATTTGGAGCTCCCTGGAGGAATTATTAAACTATTTCATATAGAAGCCATACAAAATGTCTTTAATAGAAACTTATTCAATCTGCCAAGGGACACCCCTTCTGTGTTTTTGCCGGTGGAATCAAATTTGTTACCATTAGGTTTAAAGATCAATGGCAGTGATTAAATACAGTACGTATTACTAAATCCTTTCATTTTTGGGTTTGTTTAACTAATAAAATATTTACTATGCCACCCTAAGTTGTCTCTTGTGTTTATTTTATTCACACCTCAATGTAAAAGCAGTTATTAGTGACATATAGGTCACTGAAAAAGTCTGTTTTTTCATGATCTCAGACGAGCACTGTTTGCCTATGACGTTATTCAAGGACTGACGTCAATAGCAGTAGCACGAGAGACCGCTGACTCCTTTCAAAACAGTTGATCCGTGGTCTCCAGAGCATCAATCACTTTTTTCCTGGTCAAAATTTAAATAGTGAAAATAAATAAGCCATAACTGTTTTCATTTTCTAAGCTTATTTTAAAAAGCCCAGACACGGAAAATAGTTCACAATTCTGCAGTCTGCCAGCAGCACAGCTCCTCGCTGATGCAATTCTGTGTCTTGTTAAACTTGTTTAATTTAAAATTGTTCTTTTATAGATAGTTGCTTATTACAAATCATTTCAAAATAGTATGTATGGCTTTTATGGGTGTTCTGATTGTAACTTTAAAAAAAATACATTATTTGTATACCAGTTGGATGCAATTGTAAATTAACATTTTTCTCAATTTACTCTCCAATAAACTTGAAACTTAAAATATCAGAATTTTACTTGAATTAATTTGAACTTGCCAAATAAAATAACAGGAATGACTGACTTCAGCATGTCAGAATGCACAGTGAGACCAGCACAAAGATTCTGTAGGCAGGTAGATAACTTGAAGGAGGTCTCACCTACAGCAAGGATGCCGATTTTAGAAATCATGGGTTTATCGAGTACATAAATATAGAAGTCAGGGGCACAATATTCAAAAAAGGAGTATTTTCTCTTCTTGCGGGACCAAGACTTTACCCCAGTGTAGTAGAAGTACCAAACATGGGAACAGAGTTCTAAATGAATACATGTAACATATAAGTGACCCCCCTTTTTTGTTTTAAGCAACATTTAGTTGAAAAGGTATGTATATTTTGTATCATCTTTTTCATTAGATTGAATGTATAAAGCCATACAGATACAGTACAATAAGAGAACACACACACGTTACAAAGCTTACATAATGATGGTACTAAAAGGAACTATCATAGCCAATCTGATGATCCTAGAAAGATCATCACAAAACTGTATCTGTATCTACTTATAGTATATGCTTATTTTCAAATATTCATAAAAAAAAAACAACAACCCAAAAACTAATATTAAATGAATAAAGAGAACACAAACATACATATAAACAGTTGTTCCATATAGTAGAATTAATGTTTAACATCTGTAGGTCATAACAGGCAATGAGAGCTTGTTTTCTCTTTTTGTAGACTTTCTTTATTCCTCCTTCGCTGGTCCCATAGGTCTCTCTCCAACTCTGCCCCCAGTCGTGACCCATTGTCCCACTCTGTCTGAGACCTCCTTACCGACCTTACCTCCAACCTGGCCCATCCTCCAGTTCCTCTTCCAGCTGACCGACTACCCGGCTCTGTTCCCCCGGGTAAGGGGTGTCAACTCCTCTGGTGCTCTATCTAAGTGCGTAGTGGCTGCCAGAGGGAATGGAGAAGCTGGAGTTCGGACAGGGTGGGCCCGATGTTGAGCGTGGGTGGGTCAGGTGGGGCAAACCTTTGCCAACCCGGGTGCCAGGGTTTTTCTTGTTCCTTGGTTCCCAGGGACTCAGACATGCAATGACATCCAGCGCAAGATGGGCACACTCCCACACCCGCCCACAGGACATCCGCTGCAGCCCCCATACCCCATTGTTGTGGTCTCCACAGTGCATGACCCCCATCTGCTGTCAGAGGTCACCCAAGCAGCGGAAGACTGTACCACCCACCCCCAGTAGAGGAGAGCAGTACCACGGACACTCAGTCCTCTTCTGCCCCTGCCAACCCCCAGTGGCATGAGATCATTCCCAAACCCAGGTCGCTGGCGTGTCACAAGGTGTGGCGTCCAGCGCCTCAACCCTCAGCGCCACTGGGCCAGCCCAATGAGAGCTTGTTATATGGCAGAAATATCACTCGTATGGAGCGAGCTCATGGCTGCAGGCAAATACTAACAAGGGGATCTGCCTCCAACCCAAGCCCTCAATGGATGGCAAGGCACCACTGCTCCCCCAACAGCTTCTGCAGAGCACTCTTACACTACCCCCTCACAAAGAGTGTGGGCTTCCATAGGAGACAGAGAGTTCAGGAAAGGCTCCCAGGTCATGAGAAAGCACTTGCCCCTCCCTTTCAAAACAAAAGAAAGGTGTTCCAGGGCCAAAGTCTGGATAGATAGCGTTTTCCACTGGTTAACTGTGGGAGGGGCACAGGACACCCAAGTGTTCATGAGGCATTGACGTGCCAAAATTATTAATACTCAAATCCATCTGGGGTATAAACCCTAGCCCTCATCCCCCATGTCCTCCACACCATATAACAGTGCTACTGGAGTTACTGGTGTCTGCATCCCTGTCATATTTGAGAGTTTACTTGCTACAGCTTTCCAAAAGGCCTGCAGCACCAGGCATGTCCAAAAATAATGCAAGTAGGTCCCACGAGCCGCGTGACGTCTTCCGCATATTGGGGAAATCGTGAGGTGGTACTTGTGTACTATTACTGGGGGACAATATAATCTATGGATGAAGTTATACTGGGATTCTTTGTACCGGTTACAGATTAGGACCCCCATATGTGACTTTAACAACAGACTCCAGACCCCTTCTCTGATGGGTATCCCTAGGTCTCTCTCCCACAGCTGCTTTGTTTTAACTGTAGTTTCAAAGTAGAACTGTCTGTCTTGCTGCACTATTTTACTTACAAAGCTCCTTGGGTCCTTCTTAGACCTCTGCACCACCTGTTCAATTTGTGCCAGTGGGGATGCGACCACCTGTTTCCTGCCAAGCCCCCTTCCATAATCCCGCACTTGTAGATATCGAAAGAAGTGGGAATGTGGGAGCCCTATGGCTTCCTGGATTTCAGCAAAGGTACAAATCCCTTCCAGTATCCAGACAAGATACACCCCTGGTCTTCCATTCCTTAAACCTTATATCTTCCAGTCTAGGCAGGAAGAAGGGGTTCCGATACACTTGAGAGTAATAGTGTCGTCTCTTTCGAACCCCCTCTGTGGCACCTCAGGAGATCCCACGCATCCAAGGTCCAGTTTACCAAGGGGTTTGGTGAGCCCTGCCTGGAGTAAGCCTGCCACCCCCATGTGGCAAGATAGGCAGACAGGCACCCAGAACTACCCTCCTCGTCTAAATCCAGCCAACTGGCCTTAGGCTGTCTGTGCACCCTATCCTGGATATATCAGCATTGTGCTGCCACATAGTAGCTCCTCAGGTCTTGGAAATTTGGGAGGCAGTATAGTGCAGTGGTTTAAGGCTCTGAGCTACAAACCTGGAGACCTGGGTTTGAATCCCACAGCCCCCACTTGCATACTGTGTGACCCTGAGCAAGTCACTTAACTTTCTTGTGCTCCCAGGTCACACCTGTAAACAAGCTTTCAGCTTAGTGTGTCTCTCCTGGTTAAAAAAAATAAATAAATAAATTGAGCCCCCTTTTAGATGTATCTGCCTTAAGGAGCTGCAGGCTCATATGGAGATGTTTCCCCTGCCATAGAAAGGAGGAAAAGGCCCCTTCCAGGTGCTTCAGATCCTCTTTAGTGATGCTCATTGGAAGCATCTTAATAGTAAATGCCAATCTAGGCAAAATGTTATTTATATATTTATTTGAAGTCTCAGATTACAAGTACTTATGAGTCTAAAGACTCTTTTACATAGGTTTTGCATAGGTTCCACATCATACAACCATTTTAATTAGGTTAAGTCACCCCAACCAAGTGACCGGCAACGCCTTCCAACGAGATAGATCACCTAAGATTATTGTGATGAGCAGTGTGTAGTTTAATTGGTAGAGCAAACTGAGTTTCTTGCCTATTCAAATCCCTAGATATTTAAAAAAAAGCCTCCCACCGCTTGCAAACCCCAAGCATTTCTGTAGTCCTGCTCCCCTCACTCCTGTCTGTCCCAGGGAAAGCAACTCTGATTTATTTAAATTAAGCTTGTACTTGGAAAAGGAGGAAAACTTTTCAGTCAGCTGGAGCAGTGCCGGCATGATGTGATTTGGGTCCGTAACATACGTCTGCATATATAGGGTAAGTTTATAAGACTTCCCCAATCGCCCCAAGACCTCCTGAATGTTTAAATCTTCCCTAATTCTGATTGCCAAAGGCTCTATAGCCAATGCAAACAGCAGAGGGGAGAGGGGACACCCCTGCCTTGTACCCCAATATAGTGGAAAACTGTAAGGGAGCCATTAACCAATATCTGAGCTTTTGGGGTGACATATAAGGCCCTGTCCATACCCACAAAGTCCTCCCCCAGACCAAACCAGTGCATAAACTCGAAAAGATATTCCCATTCAGTACGGTCGAATGCCTTCTTGGTGCCCATGAACAACACACAGGTGTGCCCAGGACGCTGAGAGGCCCATCACATCACATTCAGAAGTTTACATACGTTATGGTAGGACAGACATCCTTTCACAAAACTGGTCTGGCCGGGGTGGATCAAGTTAGGTAGTAGGTATGCATTTAAAGAGAATAACATAAAATTAATATATGATAGATACAATCAGAAACATTCTTTAAAGATAAGTGAGACTAATTCATATATTTATTGAGCTTCTCCACTTCATGAACCTCCCCCCTCCTGTGGAAGGTCTTGCTGAAGACCCTAAGCTTGCTGGGAGGTCTGCTGCAGAATGCCATGGACAAGCAGTGAAAAAAAAAGGCTAGATACACCCCACAACCAACAATTCCGATACAAAAAAAAGGCAGCTTCTGAAAGTAGTAATTTTTCATGTATATATTATCCTGTTTTATGTAAGAATTGGCTCTTTTGAACAGATAATTACCTTACTGTTTTGATGATACTTTATTTCCTATCTTAAATCTTGGAGACAGCCCCTGCAAAGGATACTAACTACATGTGTTCTGTTGGTAAACTGTTCTTATTTTCATCGAAAGTGTTAAGAAGTAAGGATCTGCAGTAATTTGGATAGTGAAAAATTGCACACCATGAAAACTGAGCATATCCTGTGTGTGGGAAATTCAACATATTTTAATACTGGACATCCATTTGCACATATTTATATTTTTATATTAATCACCATTCTTTCGTTTTCTTTTGCCTTTTACCTTTCTATATAAGTAAATAACACACTTTTATAATGGAAACAAGAAGCAGTAAAAAATTGAGGTAGAAGTGGGGGATATTATAACAACATTCTCTTCACCTAAAAAAACAGTAGTGGCACAGCTAATAACCAAAAGCATGCCTAAGGCATCAACACCAGTTGTGATAAAGAGTACTAGATGTGTAAAAGGAAGGCGTATGAGGGACCAGGTTACAGATGCCTAAGGCATCAACACCAGTTATGATGAAGAGTACTAGATGCATACAAGGAAGGAGTATGAGGGACCAGGTTATAGATGAAAATAGATGTCTTTTGCTGGATTTTATTAAACATACAGAAGAAGAGGTAGAACAATCACATAAAGAAGAAAATGTCACTATCTGCAAAAGAAAATTACATGGCTGACTCACAGTATATAAGACTACCTAGAAAGAAATTACAAAAAGGAGGTAAAACCACAGGAAGAAAGGTTACTAAGAAGAGTGGTAAAGGAAGGAAAGAAATAAAGGACAGCAGCCAGTAGGCAAATACTGTATGGAAAAAGATAAACAGCTGTCTCCTCGGTGCAGCGGTAGTGCTACTGCTCAGAGCACCAATGACCTGGGTTGGGGAATGAGTGTGGATCGCCGGGGGAGGAGGAGGATCAGCAGCAGGAGGTAGGCAGCTGATGGGGGGAAGGGGTCTAGCAGAGCCAGGAACCTTGGAGTACCCTGAGGAAGTCTAAGGCAGTGGAGTGAAGGGGACATAAACACAGAATTAAAGAATATCAACAGCTACAGCAACTCAAAGGTGAACTCTTTTTCTTAATAAAAAGCAAGCCAGAATATATAATTATCAAGACTAAGGCTAAATACGTAGATCTGGGAGACAAGCCCAGAAAACTGTTAGCTAATAAATTAAAGCACTTTGAACAATCCAAATACATTGAGGCTATTATCTCAGAAGAAAATAACCTGGTTATCACTGACCACGAGGGCATCATTTCAGAGTTTTTTAAATTTTATGCAAAACTATATGGTCCTGTTCAGGATCCTCCTTCATCTTTAGACTTACATACTGTAACTATTTAGAAAACTTTAAATGGCCCAAATTGACGGAAACCCAGGCTCAAGAATTAATAAAGCCCATATGTGAACAAGAGATTAGGGAGGTAATAGACAACCTAACATCCAGTAAAGCACCAAGCCCAGATGGTCTTACTACAAATTTCTACAAAACATTTAAAGATACTTTAGTTCCAGTTTTGAAACAGTTACTTACGTATATTTTAGAGACTCGGAACGTGGTTAAAGTCCTTTTAGAGGCAATTATTCTATTACCAACACCTAACAACAAACTGACTAACTATTGTCCAATCTCGCTTATGAACTATGATTTGAAAATATTAACATCTATTTTGGCTAACAGAATAAAAAGATTAATGCATTATTTGATCTCCAAAGACCAGGTGGGCTTTATAGTTGGTAGACAGACATCTGATTATCTGAGAAAACTGTTGTATGTTTTTTCCACATCTGGATACTCCAGACACCCTGCAGTGCTAGTGTCTCTGGACACGGAAAAAGCCTTTGATAGGGTAGACCATAACTTCTTATTTATCACCCTGGCTAAATTTGGGTTTCCTACAACATTTGTAGATTGGATTAAGACCCTCTATTCTCACCTTCTTTCAGATTATTCTCTGGCACTCGTCAAGGATGCCCTTTATCACCAATACTTTTTAACTTTTATTTAGAACCTTCCACTTTATTTTTTAAATAACCCCCTTATTTCAGGAATTCAAGTAGGTAATAAAAACCTTAAAACATCGGCCTTTGCAGACGTCGTACTCCTGCATTTAACTAACCCAATTATATCAATAACAGAAGGTTTAAAGACCATTCAGATATTTAGTACTTATTCTAATTATAGATCGAACAGAGAAAAACTGAAGCAATGTCACTAAACTGCTTTCCACTTAAGCAAGATATTCTAAACCTGGGTCTCTCATGGCCCCTCATAACCTTAAATAATTGGGAATCTGCTTATCTAACAATCCCTCTCAAATTATAAAACTAAACTTAGAAAATTTAATTGTGAAAATAAAGCAAGATTTGACAAGATGGCAAACACTCCCTATTTCTTTCTAGTGAAGAGTAAATATAATTAAAATGAATATTTTTCTAAAGGTTATTTTATCCATTAAACATGCTAGATATCTTTCTCTCCTTAAATTGGTTTAATTCTGTACATACCCTAATCAATAACTTTATTTGGCAGGGGGAAACCCCGAGAATAGCATTGAATTAGTTAATTTATCCCAAACCACAGGGGGGAATTAAAATTCCTAATTTTATTCTATTCTATATGGCCTCTCATCTAAATAAATATCTTTTTTTTTAACTTTCTATTTTATCCCCTCCTATGTTCCCTCATCTCCGACCCTTCAGGAGTGTCTAGGAGTCATCCCTCTGTCAGCCACCATACCTTGGTCCATCCTTGATCCCCATGGAGCTACGGATTGCCCCCTGGGCGGGGACAAGGTGGGGTCTGAACACCCCATACTTCTGGTTGTGTCGGTAAAGGCGGCCAGGTGGGTGGTGGCACATGGAGGGCATGCTCTGGTGCTCCGTCTTCCCGGAGATGGGAGGCATTTTCCTCTTTCCTTCCCTACGTGTGGTGTGCGTCCTGACATCAAGGCACTATGCACCGACATCCACCACATGTCTCGGCTGGCCCCTCCTGTAAGCAGGACTTGCTGTACCCCGTGCCTCTGCGGGGTCAGGGAAGCTGCAGGCCTTGGCCCCCTTACTGGCCCCCCCGCCGGAGAAGGTGAGCAGTCGTGGGACGCTCAAGCCTTCTCCCCTGGCCGGCCCTCCAGCGACCCGAGTCAACTCCCAAACTCGGGTCACCGGTGTCACGAGTGGAAATCCAACAGCTGCGCCAATGGACTGGCTCTAAATAAATATCTTAAATGGTTACAAAATCCAATATTAAACAGTAGGTATACTCCCACCTGGTTAGAAATTGAATGGTGTATGTTTAAAAAATATAAAGTTACACTGGAGAGTATATTTGAAATTTAAGAATATTCCAAAAACATTTAAAAATTCAGTGATTGGAACGTCTCTCAAGATACATAATCAAATCGGTAAGTTTTTGGCTTTACGATAGACCAAGATATAAACCAACCGATATTTAATAATCCTAATTTTTCAGTTAACGGGAAATATTTGGATTTTTCCTGGTTGCCTAAAGACCATATTCTTTCAGTTTCAACATTTTTAGACAATGGCTATTTCCTTTCTTTAGATAGAATTCTGTCAAATGTTAACATATGAAGAAGATATGTTAGCAATTTGCTAGTTACTAAATTAATTCTTAAAACTCATTTTGGTCCTTCCCCTTGAAGAACTAGCTACCAAGATACAGTCACTAATATTAGAGATACTACACTGAAACCCCACCCCATTGCTAGCATATATTTAAATCTCTTAATGCTGAAATACTCTGGTAAACCTATCTCTCCGTGTTATTGGTTGGGGGAAGCCATTCAGCACCCACAGAGCAGGTCTACTCTGTGGCAGAACATTTATAAACTATTTCCCTTAGATAATCTCAGAATAATTCAGTTTAGAATTTTACATAATACTTACTTGACACCCTTAAAATTATATAAACAGGGCCTTATAGACTCAGATAAATGTCTTAGGTGCAACTTAGAGATAGGCTAATTACTACATGTTCTTTGGAATTGTTCTGAGATTTAAAAAACTATGGTTGGAAATCAAGACAAAAGTGGTTAACAAACTGAACTTGCACAATGCTTTCACCATGGAATGTTGTATACTAGGTAATGTGGAAGGCTTAATATCTCTCTCATACAAAGCAACAATAACCTTGATTGCTATATCAACCAAGCAATTAGTCACAAGACACTGGACAAACTAAGAGGCTCCCTCCTTTCTAGAATGGTTATCTAATATCCATTTAAATTCAAAAATAATTAATTTCATATAGTCCTTTTATAATAGGGGTGCTCATTTTCGGTGTAGATGGGGCAGCTTGATCTACTATTTGATGTAAAACATTTAATCTTAAATAGGACTCCCCATAGTAGCACAATCCCTGAAGAGATTAACTTTATACACTCATATGTAGTTATACTAGTTAGCAAACTATTAATATGCTGTATTTATTTATTTATTTATTGAATTTTGATGACCGGGTAGGTGCACTGGGCCCCAGAGGTCCCTTTTTCAGGGGCAACCCAGGGGTTACAGGACAAGAACATGGTAAAACAGTTAGTACAGATACAGCTTTGGCATGCAACATTCTAACATGTATATATAGCAGTGATATATGACATAGCGGGTTACCTTGATTATTGAGGTGTACAATATAGGAGAGCCTGAGATTAAATTGAGTCACAAATTACCCTCTTAGAAAGAAAAAAAAATAAAAAAATCTTTGGGGGAGAGACAACTGAGAGGGTTAGTGCTGCCAGCTCAGGTGGTAGTGATGTAAGTGCTCAGGCCGGCGGGTAGTGTGGAGGTGTCAGGCAAAGTAGCATTGGCATTGACTCGTAGCAAGCATATGAGCCTTGAGTCTTGTTCAGAAGCACATTAATGATGTAGCTTCCCGAACCTCCGGAGGAAGGTTGTTCCAGAGGGGAAGGGGCAGCGTGGGAAAAGGACATGTCCCCTGCCTTGGTCCTAACCCTAGGGACTTCTAGGAGAGTTTGGCCTGAGTTCCGCAGGTTGTGCAGATTTCGCTTAGCAGTTATGAGCCCTGCGAGGCTTTGGGGGGTGGAGCTAACTAGCTTATGTGCTAGGCAGAGCGCTGGGTACCTGAGGCGGGCTTCGAATGACGGCCAGCTGAGTAGTGCCAATGAATCACAATGGTGGCTCCTAGAGTGGGACAGAGTGGTGAAACGGACCACCTTATTGTACAAGATCTGTAACTTGCTGAACTCCAGCTTGGCCACTCCCTGAAGTACTGGGGCAGCGTAGTTGAGTGTTGAGAGTAAGACACACGAGGCAGTGGCAGTCCTGGCTTCAGGGATCAGCTGATCCTTAATCCAATAGAGTGTACCAAGTTTGCCATGGATAACTTTTGTGACTTGATCAACATGTTGCTTTAGGGTGAAACCTTGGTCCAGGGGAAGGCCAAGGTATTTTGTGGAGGCAACCACTTCAAGTTTGTTACCTGCCCTGGAAGTAAGTTGAAGGAGTTGTGTTCTGTTTAGGCCAAGGGATCTGGGTCTGAACAACATAGCCTTAGTTTTGGTAGTATTAAGGACCATATTTTTCTCCGTGAGCCATTCCTCCATAATGAGAATGTCCTCTTGGAGGGATGGACCAAGGTCATCCAGGTTGTCAGAGGCTCTGTAAATCACAGCGTCATCAGCGTACTGGATGACGTTACTGCTCCCACAATGGTTGTACAGCTCGTTTACAAACAAGGAGAACAGGAGGGAACCGAGTATAGACCCTTATGGTACTCCCTCCTTAAGGGGCAGTGGATCAGACATTTTGTCCTTCCGCTTGACCCTCTTTGTGTGCCCAGTAAGGTAGCCTTCAAACCATCTGAGGGCATGAGTGTCCAGGCCTATGTAGCACAATTTTTGAAGTAAGAGTCGGTGGTCCACCAAGTCGAAAGCCTTGGAAAGGTCTTTGACTTGGTGGACCACTACTCTTCTCAAAAACATAATGATCTGATAGATTTTATTCTCCATGTATTTCATGTAGTAATTCCTTTTACCTAGGTAAAATTATGGTTTAAGGCTCCCTTTCATGACTATTCCACCTTCGTTTTTTTTCCTTTTACTCTCTGTTTTTATTATTCTGACAAATTGATCTCTTGTATTCCAACTTCTAAGTTTACCCAGATCATTTATGTCACAGACATATGTAATTCTCAATTTCTATCTCTTTCATATCCCAGTTAAACCTTTGTTTTATCTGAGATTATATGATGATTTTTGGTGGGTTAATGGCCATAAGTTTTCTTTTGTCGAATTATAGTTCTAGTTTTATGGATACTGTTTTTGTTATGGTTTGTAATCATACTTATTAAATTTTAATAGAGTTGAAAGTAAAAATAAAACAGTTAAAAAAAGACAAAACAGGACAACAGTGGATCCCTTTTCATCTTTGACATAGGTGTAGTGAGCACATGCAATCACTCTTTAAACTTCACCCCTCCTGATATTCAACAAATTAACAGAATCTGCAGCAAAAGAAGGAATAAAACTAGAACTGTTTAGTCCACCGATATTATAAAATGCTAGCCTTACATCTGTAGATAAGGGGACTGGGAAATTAAAAATAAATGAACCAACAGTACTGGAGCATGTTAAAGAACAGCTTGGCATAACAATTGACACATGTGTAATAAATATCTCACTATTCTATCAAGAGAGATGATAGATGCACTAGCAATTCCCCACATGATTAATATATTGGTCATGGACTATTTACAAATATTTAAAACAGAATTAGAAGGAATATGTAAGGAAGTGAATTATAACAGTGATGGGCTCAAACTTTCACAGGAAGCCCAGTGCCATAACAATAAGTGTCAGGCTGTAAATTAAGTGGAGGAGGCAAAAACAGAATTGGTTAAAAAAAAAAAAGGGAGAAAAGAAAAAGGGGAAATACAGACAAAAATGGCCCTCAGAAAAGATAAAGTCAAAAAAATAAACAAACTACTGAACCATATTAAACAGTATGAACAATCAAAAGAGCAGAGACTCAGTGATGGAAGGAAGAAAGCAACAATGATAGCCCTGAAACAAAAAGAGACGGATAAAAGCATTGTGGTCAAAAAAGTAAATGTGTTAACAGAGAGATGAACGAAAAGGAGTGACCTGGCTAAAAGTCGCATATAGTAGTGGTAAGTAACACTAGGTAAACTCTTTACATTTTGCACAAACATCTGCCGTGCTTCTTCAGATCTAATGAAGCAGGGCAGTTGCCCATTGAAAACGTAAAGAGTTTACCTGATGTTACCTGCCACTGGCCCAGATATTTAAAGCTTTGCATGGTATGCAAACCGTTTGCACGGGTTTAGCGTGGGATTAGTGCGGGTCTGCTATATTCAAAAGGCCAAACAGCGCGCGCAAACTACATTAGCGCTGGGCAAACCATAATATATGCAAGGGGCAAACTGAACATGAATACAGGCGCTGTGAGATATTCAGTGACTAGCACCGTGCTAAGGTGTTTAGCACGACTTAGCATGACCCTTTGCATGGTACAAATTACCACCCAGGAAAAGCTGGTCTTAACTCTGGGCAAACAGCTTTGCACGACATTGTGGCCTTGCACGGCATTAGCGTGGCCTTGCGCGACCCTAACATATGACTATGACACAGAGAAAAAGCCAGACATGGAGGAAACATGCTGCTCACTGATGGCACCAGAATGATGCTAACTGCTGCCTCCAGTCCCAGCCATGCCAGGCAGTATGTGGTGACCCGGCCCCTGGGGGCCACCATGGTAGTGTGGCCATACAGCACACACCTGCAGACCATACGTCTGTGGTGACCAACAGTTGCCAGCACACACATGCAGCACTATGAGCATGGTGGATGTTGAGGGGAGGGTGTACGGGTGGCCAGGCCTCACCACAGACCGGGTGCAGCCACAAGGCTGGGACACAGCACGCATTTCACATGGGCCAGTATTGGAAATACCCCAATACCAGTTTGCCTGTCCAGTCGTGCATGCCTCCCCAGTCACATACCACACATCTGTACATATACCACAGCACACAGAGCCGGCCATGTCTATGTCACTATGAGCATCCCATGCCAGAGGTGCAGCATCTGTGGGTCACACAACAGTGTGACAGTACTGTCCACTGGCAGTACACACCTGCAAGGTGGGCTTGTCACTGTGCACAGTGCAGTGGTGATCACTACCCTACATACCATAGGCATTGCTGTGTCCCTCACGCTACTGGCCCCCTTGCTACTGTGGTGTCTGCTGTGCACTGTAGCATGCCCTACAGTGTGACAGTTGCATGCATCACCACCACCGCCTGCGCCTATGCTGCTTTGTCCCCTAGGGTACACACTGCTGTGCTGTACTGCATACATGTAGCCTGCAGCTACCATCATGCACTGTCAGACTGACCTACAGGTGGAGCTGCGGCCAGACCTGGCCAGCCCCTGTACTTCCAGACTAACCTACAGATGGAGCTGTGGGACGCTGCAGTAACACTGGGCAAACTGCATGCAAATTAGGGCATAATGAGATGCTAATCAGGATGTTTGCCCAGAGACTACCTTAGTAGGCTCATTTGCATGCCACTTTTTAATATGGCAAAGTTTAGTGCTGGGCAAACGTCTTAGCTCCACGCTAAAGACGTGCAAACGTCTTAGTGTGGTGCTAACAGTTCGGGGAAGATTATACAGTTTTGAACACTGTTCTTTCACATCCGCTGCTGCCTGCAGCTGTACTGGGTTCATGCATTTGCTGGCACACACATTGGCCACATAGTTCACCTCTACCTACCTTCACGTCGCTGTGCACTGTGTTGCTGTTGTGGTTTGCACTTTCTGGTTGCTATATTCAGAGCTGGCTTATTCCAGGGCTACGTTTGCCCTGCACTTCCAGCCCAGTTTGCCTGGCCTCATTCCCATGCTATTTTCAGAAGCTGTTTGCCCCGGGCTATTCCTTTTGAATATAGCTTGCTTTGTGCTCCAGGCTAAGTTTGCCAGCCGGGTAGTGCTAATTTAGCCCCGGGGAAAATTTTTGAATATCTGGCCCACTATATGTTGCTTTTTAGTCAGGTGATATATTAGAACACTAGAGCACTCAAGCACTTTCTGAATAAAACTTTTTTTCATGTTCCAGTCCTTTGTTTGTGTGCGGTTATTTTCATCTGCATTGCATTTACTTGTTAATTAGCACAAAACCTGTTCCAGGTGTGGTTGAGTCTGTGATTTGAACAACTAAAGTCTCACAAATAATAAACCCTTTAGTATATCGTCACTGACCAATTTTGAGATTAATAAATATCGCACCTTGATCTTATTGACAAAAGGCGAACCTTCCACACCTTTAGGTGGCGGTGGTAGGAATGTAGTAGGGGGAGGGGTCGGCGGCACTATTTTGGGCATAAAACATCTAACAACAAAATCAGGTGCTGTATTAGGCCTCCTTAAGACTACCCGGGGGCCTTCAGCCACTGTTTTCATTGATAATCCTTTTCACCTCTGTGGCCCATTTACTGTACACTGTGACAAAGCTAAATGTAGAGATGTAATCCTTTGGATTAGATGTTTTAGGAACAAGTGTTGATTCCCTACTGTTTTTCTCCACTTCACTGACACCTGTGGCAGGGGTAGTATCACTGTAACCCCATTCCTAGAACCTCTTAATTTATTCAGGTTGTCTGATTTCAAACTCTCCCTGTCTTGAACCTGCATGCTCATTTTATTACAATATCCCTTGAATTTAGTGCATGAGCACTTAGACTTTGTTTAACATAGAAACATAGAATTTGACGGCAGATAAGGACCTCTTGGCCCACCCAGTCTGCCCATTTCCCTACCTAATGGATAAGCTGCAGATCCTAATTAACCAGCAGCCTACTTCTTTCTACCTCAACCCCCTAGAATTGCCTTATGGCTGTCCCATGCGTGCTTGAATTCAGTCACTGTTTTTGACTCCACAACCTCCTCCGGAAGGCCGTTCCATGCATCCACAACCCTGTCTGTGAAAAAATACTTCCTTACATTACCTCTGAGCCGCCCTCCCCTTTATCTTCAAATTGTGCCCCCTTGTTCTTGCACACCTCTTTTTTTGAAAGATGCTACCCTCTTGGACTTTGTTGGTTCCCTTGAGGTACTTGAACGTTTCTATCATGTCACTCCCTCCCTCCTTTCCTTGAGGCTATACATATTAAGCTCCTTTAGTCTCTCTTCATATGTCTTCTGGTGCAGACCCTGCACCATTTTAGTTGCCCTCCTCTGGACAGCTTCCATCTTGTCTATGTTCTTGTGGAGATTGGGTCTCCAGAACTGCACACAGTACTCCAGATGGGGTCTCACCAGCTGTCTGTACAGAGGGATAACAACTTCCTGTTTTCTACTGGTGATGCCTCTCCCTATGCATCCCAGTATCCCCCCAGCCCTCCTTACTGCCCTCTCACATTGCTTGCCCAACTTTAAGTCATCTGATATGACTACCCCCAGGTCCCTTTCCATTTTTGTTGTTGTTAGTATCTCACCCCCCATTGTGTACTCTTCCCCTGGGTTTTTGTTTCCCAGGTGCATTACCTTGCACTTCTTAGCATTAAATCTAAGCTGCCATACATTTGACCATTCCTCTAACCTTGCCAAGTCCCTTCTCATCCTTTCCACCCCACCTTGTGCATCAACTCTGTTGTAGATCTTTGTATCATCTGCAAAGGGACATACTTTTCCTTCCAGTCCCTCTGCAGTGTCACTTACAAAGACATTGAAGAGGACCGGTCCTAATACTGAACCCTGCGGCACCCCACTAGTAACTCCCCTTTCTTCAGAGTGGACTCCATTTACTATTACCCTCTGTGTCCTATTCTCCAGCCAATTCTTTACCCAGGCTATCATCTTGGGACCCACTCCCAGGCTGGCTAACTTGTATATTAATCTTTTGTGTGGGACTGAGTCAGATGCCTTGCTAAAGTCTAGGTAGACCATGTCCACAGCCCCTCCCTGATCTACTACTTTGGTCACCCAGTCAAAGAAATCTATTAGATTCGTCTGGCATGACCTTCCTCCTGTGAATTCATGCTGCCTTGGGTTCTGTGCCCCTCTGGCCTCTAGGTACTTGACAATTCTTTGCTTCAGAAGTGATTCCATCATTTTCCCTATCACTGAGGTTAAACTAACTGGTCTGTAGTTTCCCGCTTCTGCCCTGCTCCCACTTTTGTGAAGGAGAATCACATCAGCCCTCCTCCAGTCCTCAGGTACTACCCCATCCTCCCGTGATTTGTTAAAGAGGGTAGTCAGTGGTGTCATTAGTTCTACCCTTAGTTCTTTTAGAATACTGGGATGAATCCCATCAGGCCCCATTGCTTTGTCCACCTTCAGTTTTAAGAGTTCTTTCAGAACCCATTCCCATTCCCATTCATCTTAATTTCTGCGAGTGTATCGCAATCACGATCCATGACAGGCTGAGCGGTTTTGACACCGAGTACACTCTGAGCAAAAGCAATCATCTTGTCATAGTCTATAGATGTAATTCATTTTCTAAAGTGTGCAGATTAGAATTATCAGCAGACTCAAGTAGTGCATATCTTGATCAACCGTACTTCTGTCCTGTGGCAGGTAATTGTGGGCAGTCTAGATGTCTTTCTTTTGCTTAGAGGTACTCGGTGTCAAAATCACTCAGCCTGTGATACAGTAGATCATGATCACGATCCACTCGTTTGCAGAAATTATAAATGGAAAACAAAGTCTACATGTTCATGCACTAAATTCAAGGGACACCTTAATAAAAAGAGCGTGCTGGCTGTTTTTTTTTTTTTAAGAAAACAAAACTCGCAACTTTCCAGAGCTACAGCTCCCTGCAACAGGAACCGTGAGCTGTTAGTTTTAAAACAAGTTTAAGCAGACACATAACTGCATCAGTGAGGAGCTGTGCGGCTGGCAGACTGCAGAACTGTGAAGTTACTTTATGTTCTATGTGTGTCTGGGCTTTGTAAAATCAGCATAGAAAGTGAAAACAAATAATCATGGCTTTTTTTTTATTATTATTTTTATTTGTTTTTATTTTTATGGCTAGAAAAAAAAAAGATTGATGGTCTCCAGACCGCAGATCAGCTGCTCTGAAAGGAGGTGTCTCGCACTACTGCCATTGACATCAGTCCTTGAATGAGGTCATTGGCAAACAGCACTCAGCAGATCAAAACAAATGATTTATAATGACACATATTTAATCACTGCCATTGATCTTTAATTTAACTAAGACAGCAGTTAGGCTGTTAAAGAGGAATCTTCTTATGGCAGACTTCAGACTGCCTAAAATGTGTTGGACTGATTTCAGATTAAGGCACTCTAACAACTGGTTCCAAGCATTAAATTATGTCTTGATACGCCAGCCCGGTGGCATTGAGGGTTGAGGCGCTGGACACCACACCTCGCTTCACGCCCGCAACCCGAGTTCGCGAGCGGACTCGGGTCACCGGGGGTCAGCAGGGGTGGAGAGGGATGGAGCGTCCGAGTGACTGCTCCCCCTCTTTGGGGTGGGGGATCCCAGTTGTCAGTGCACTTCGGCCCCTTGTGGAGGCTGAGGGTGGTGCACTGGCAGCATGCAATGGGAGCTGAGTTGGGGCACAGCACCAGGAGGGAGCGCTTGAGGACGCATGCATGCACCTTCCCTTGGTGCCATTGCATGCCCCACTTGCGTAGGGGTAGAAGAAGGGAAAATCCGGTGACCAGTTGCGGCCTCTTGATGGCCGTCCTACGGGGCACCTGGCTTGGTTGGGCATTGCCGAAATACTGGATCCTGACCTGGCAGAGATTGAGGGGTCTCTCTGCCACCCTGCTGGGGGTAATCCGCGAGGTTAACAGGTGAGGGTCCCCAATGGAGCCAGGAGGCAGAGGATGGTGGCTGGAGACTAGGATGCACAGGGGACTTAGGCAGACTGGGAGCCAAGTAGGAAAAAAAAAAGAAATAATATCTTGATATGATAGGACTGAACAATATACAGTATGGCTTTTTTCAAACAAATATACTTATGGGATGGGACAAAAAGACTTGGAAGTCAGGGGGTGGCAGGAGCTGAGCCACTGGAGGTCTGTCATCGTGGTGTCCGGTTAATATAGCGCTGTTATAATAGCACTGTGAAAAACAGCGTGGTCAGAACAGCAAATGTGATAACAGTTACAGGATTAACTTAGCGAAAGTGATTTACTGCTACCCCTGTAGCTGCCTCATACCTGAGGAGAGGAGAAAGGGGTCAGGTGAGTGGTATCTCACTGATCTGCCCCCATGGTGTAGGGGGCTGAGACCAGGAGTAGCTATGGTGGTGCTGTGGTTCTGTTCCCAGTCTCCCAACTGTAGTGTATTTTTGTGTTCACCCCCCCACCTGTAATTTTTTTTGTTCTCCACCCAACCTTTTCCTTTTCCCCAAGTTTTACCCCCCACAGGATGATTATATTTAAGTCAGGCAAAGCCCCCTGCTAACGTACATTTCATCTGGTTTGTTGTTTTTGGTAAGATAGTGCTCACTGATATCACTGAGCACTAGCCTTGCTTTAGCTCTGTTGCTGTGCACAGTTTTGGACCACACAATTTTTGCTTAGCTGTTTTGACAGGGAACTGGCATCGTGACGCAAAAATAAAAATAAACAAATAAATCATCTAGGAATATATCTGAATATAAAATACCTTGTGGAATCCAGAACTTACATTTATTTCTGTGAAAAGAAAGAACACAGGAATATTTTGGCTAACTTTAGGTATGATCTACTCCTGGGTTATCTACCCAATATAAAAAACAGTTATGGTCTCTGTTTCGTTAGTAAATGTCTCTGCAGTGATGTTCAGTTTATTTCCATGGAACACCTTTGTTTGGATTGTCCAGCCTTCACTGGCGAAAGAGAAAAGTGGATTACACCCATATCAAATGGGGAAAAAAAATGCACTTCTAATGTGAAGAAACTAGAATACCTGTTTGCATTTTATAGTCTTTATCTAATTTGTGCAGTTACCCAGTTCAGTTATAAAGTTATGATTAGACTATTGAAAGTATACTGATGGTATATAGCACTCATATGGCTCAATCCAAGTTTTTTATGTGAGCCTTTTTAAGGCAGGGAGTATTGTAAATGTAAAGGTAGAATACAAAATGGAAAGCAATGGTTGTAATATGTATAAACTGATCTAAAATTGCTTTTAATGTGTGCACAGTAATACAATTTATTTTTGCATATGAGAAACTGTGTTTGATATATGTTTTGATTAATAAAATCTGAATCTGGAGGAAATGGATCCATAGAAACATAGACGTTGACGGCAGATAAGGACCGCAAAGCCCATCCAGTCTGCCCATTTCTTTTTCTACCTTATAAATGTGCCATCGGCCTTTGCTCTGTCAATGGCCTATCTATTCATACTCATCTGTATTGCTCCCTTATGCCTATCCCATTCCTGTTTGAAACCCTGCACTATATCCATAGCCACCACTTCCTGAGGTAGGCCGTTCCATGCATCCACCACCCTTTCTGTGAAAAAGAACTTCCTCACATTACCCCTTAATCGGCCTCCCTCTAATCTCATGCTATGTCCTCTTGTCCTGCTATTTTTCTTATATTGAAACATGTTAGACTCTTTCACCTTGTTAATGCCCTTAAGGTGTTTTAATGTTTCGATCATATCACCTCTCTTCCTCCTTTGCTCTAGGGTATACATAATGAGCTCCATTAATCGGTCCTCATATGTTTTCTGATGCAGTCCCTGCACCATTTTGGTTGCCCTTCTCTGGACTGCCTCAATTTGGTTAATGTCCTTGTGAAGTTGTGGCCTCAAGTACTGTATGCAGTACTCCAGATGGGGCCTAACCAGTATCTTGTAAAGAGTGATTATTACCTCCCTCTTCCGACTTGTGATACCCCTACTAATACACCCCAACATCCCCCTAGCCTTACCTACTGCTTTAGTGGTCTGCTTGGATGATTTCAGGTCATCGGTGATGATGATGCCCAAGTCTCTTTCTTCCCTTGTGACTGCCAGCAACTCCCCTCCCAGCCTATAGCTGGCTTCAGGGTTTCTATTCCCTATGTGCATGATCTTGCACTTCTTTGCATTAAACCCCAGTTGCCACTCTTTTGACCATTTTGCTAGTTTATCCAGATCTCTTCTCATTCTGCCAACTCCATCTGGATCATCTACTCTGTTGCAGATCTTGGTGTCATCTGCAAACAGACAAACCTTACCCTCCAGTCCATCTGCAATGTCACTGCTTAAGATATTGAAGAGGACTGGCCCCAGAACTGATCCCTGAGGTACCCCACTTGTGACTTGCATCTCTTCTGACTGTATACCATTTACCACCACTCTGTTTTCTGCCATTCAACCAGTTTGCTACCCAGTTGACCAACTTCTGACCCACCGAGCCTACCCAGCTTATTAATCAATCTCCTATGTGGAACAGTATCGAAAGCTTTGCTGAAGCCAAGGTAGGCAACATCAACTGCTCCCCCTTGGTTACCCAGTCAAAAAAATCTATGAGATTAGTTTGTCAGGACCTTCCTTTTGTAAACCCATGCTGTCTTGAATCCTGTGCTCCTATGGATTCCAGGTGAGCACTATCCTTTCCTTAAGGAGTGCCTCCATAATCTTGCCCACTACTGAGGTAAGACTGACTGGTCTGTAGTTCCCTGCCTCCTCCCTGCTACCACTCTTGTGGAGCAGGATCACATGAGCCCTTCTCCAGTCTTCTGGTGCTCATAAACTCACTAAACAGTTCTGCTAATGGCTCTGCTAGTTCCACCCTTAGCACCCTGGGATGTATGCCATCAGGACCCATTGCCTTGTCCACCCTGAGCTTATCGAGCTCTTGTAGGACCCTTTTTGTGAAAGGCCTAGTGCACACCTCCTTCCCCCCTGTGTCCATGGTGCTGAGCTGTGGGCCCTGTCCTGCCTTCTCTTCAGTAAATACTGAGCAGAAGTATCTATTTAAGATAGATGCTTTAACGTGGTCCTTCTCCTCACATGCCCCCTTATCCCCTTTGATCTTAGCAATACCCCCTCTGGACTTTCTCCTTTCACTAATGTATCTATAGAAAATTTTGTCACCTTTTTTTTACTGTTTGTGCTAGTGTTTCCTCGGTTTGGGCTTTTACCTGCCTTACTGCCTTCCCTGCTTCCCTTAGGGAAGTTTGGTATGCCTCTCTATCTTCGTCCCGCTGTGTTCCCTTATATTTCCTGAAAGCCAGCCTTTTGGCTCTGACCTTTTCTGCTACTGTTTTTGAGAACCAAAGTGGTTTCCTTCTTCTTTTGCACTTCCTTTTCTCTCTAACACAATGGGATGTTGTTTCAAGTATTGCATCCTTAATGCTTGCCCACATTGCCTGTACCCCCTCACCAGTATTTCTTTTTGCCAGGGCTGGCTTACCTCTGTAGCCCATCTCATCAAAGTCAGCTCCTCTGAAGTCCCATATTTTTGCCTTGGATTGCAATGATTTAGTTCTAGTGGCCAAATTGAACCATACCATGTGATGGTGACTGGCCCCCAGGTGACCTTCTACCTGGAGATCTGTGATCCTTTCCCTGATGGTAAGTACTAGATCTAGGATAGCCCTGTCTCTTGTGGGTTGTTGCACCAGTTGTTTGAGGCCCTCCCCCTGCAGGGAATCCACCATGTGTCTAGTTCTGGCAGATGTTCCTGCTGGTATTGACCAGTCTGTATCTGGCATTTTGAAGTCTCCCATTATCAGAACCTCCCCTTTAGCTGTCATGTTTTGTATATCTTCTAAAAGTAATGTGTCTATGTCCTCCCCCTGGTCTGGAGGCCTGTAGACAACCCCAGTTTGTATGTCTGTCCCATTTCCTGTTTCCAGGGTGACCCACAATTTTTCTGGCTCCTTATGTGTATTCTGAATTTCTGTAACTTTGATATTTTCATTGACATACAGGGCCACTCCACCCCCCTTTTTGCACCTCGGTCTCTTCTGAACAGTACATAGCCAGGTACTGAAGTCTTCCAAGTGTGGCTACTGGTAAACCACGTCTCGCTAATTGCTACTGTGTCCAGTTTAGCCTCTGTCATTATTGCCTGCAGGTCTGGGATCTTGTTTCCCAGACTGCGAGCATTTGTGTACATGATTTTCTATTGGTCAGATTTCGGTGTGTTAGTTGTTGAGCGAGGTTTGGCATTTCCCTATGCGTCGTGTGGGGAGCTGGACCTTTTTCCTTACCTGGTGATGCAGATGAACTACAAACCTGCTGAACTCCTGTTTGACCACTAGCTGGGGGGCGATGGGTGTTCTTCCCATTCGACGTATGAGGTGCTTCACCCCCTCCCCATTTGCTAGTTTAAATATTCTGCAAAGACGTGAAACTTCTGCCCTAATGCACTGACTCCCTCCTTAGTCAAATGATGTCCATCAAATTTTAAGAACTTTCGCTCCCAAAACTGTTGCCAGTTCCCTACAGATCTGTGTCCTTTTTCCTGGCACCAGCCATTGAGCCACATGTTTAGCTCCCCTATCTCCCCTTCTCTGATCTTCCGTCCATCTACCCCCTCTCTCAGACTGGCAGGATATGCAGACTTCCTTTATAGTCACTGCCCCATCTCCTACCATCACACGTTGGATACCTTATATCATAGAGCAATAAGGTTCATTACAGATCTGCCATCTAATACTCATCATTGCTCTCTTTATGCTGCAGTTGGATGGGTTTCCCTTCACCTCAGAAGGAACAGAAATGCAGCACTATGGATTTACAGAGCGTTGTCAAAAAAACTTCCAAACTATATCCTGGACTGCTTCACCCAGACCTCTCCTAGCTCCTATGCCCTAGAAGCAACAACATCATCCTGCTCAAATTGCCCAAATTCAACACCAGGCTAGGGAGGGCAGCAATCAGCTATTCTCTAGCTATAGCATGGAACACCCTACAAAATCCCTAAAACTGTCAATATCATTCCATTTGCATCCTTTAAACAGCACTGTACAGTCTTCTTCAAAGAGAAATGCAATTGCTACCACTAGAGCTAGCATTGTCATCTCACAAATCTCCCTTCCGAACCATATATGGCATATTCCTTCCAGACAGACACCCCATCTTATGGCAACCAGTAATACCTTCACCATCCTAGTATTACATTATGTTGAGTGTCTGCCATGCCTCCCCACTGGGATATGTATATACTGTACATACTGTAAATATTAGCTTAACTTTCCTGTAACCGTTTTTTATCATGTGAATTTACTGTACATCACTGTGTTTATAAACGTTATTTTCCCCTGTATGTATAACTGTCTTATATAAGTGTATGATGTATCTGTTGTGTATCAACTATTGAACCTTGACCTTATCAGGTCCATCTTGTAAATGAGCCTTGCTCAGTGATGTTCGCCTGAATAAATAAAGATTTGATGATGATGATGATGATGATCTCAGAGAAGGAGATGCTGGATGAAATGGATGATAGTTTGTCACCCAGCCTGGTCAGGTGTTCCTTGGTCTCCACAACTGACCGGCTGGCGAGATCGTTAGTCCCTATGTGTACCAGGATGTCAGTGTTTTTTCCTGCTTCCTGAACAGTTTTAGCAATGTGGTCAGTGTCTCTCCACGCTGATGTACCTGGGAGACATCTGACCATTACTCCTGGCTGGAGATAGGTATCAGCTCCCCGAATCATGGAGTCTCCTATGATCAGAAGTTTTTTGGATTTCCTTTTTGCTTTTTTTGTCTGGGTTCCTGTTTTGAGTGAGTTTTGTTGTGCTAGCTCCTGTGTTGCAGTGTCCTTTGCCCCTTTGTTTGATTTCGGAGATAGAGGCAGATACCTGTTTGTAGTTTTTATATGCATTGTGGAGGTAATATGTTGGAGAGCACCGAGTGATGTGGCACCCGATATGCCCTCCTAACCACCTGCCAACCTCCCAGACTAACTACCATCTGCGGTTGAGGTGCTTCTGTTGGATGTTGGGGAAATGGCGGGCGGTTCTTATAATATATTTCCTCTTGCTTATGCAATTTGAGGCACGCAGTCTCTGCCCATGCTGCCTGAAGCTGAGCCCTTAGATCTCCAATGGCCAGCATGTAGGACAGTGTCCTAAATCCTGTAAAACTGCCCTTCTGAAAAGTGTTCCACAGTACCTGCAGTTAATGATATCCATTCCAGATAAGTTGCTGGGCTTATAACCTGGTCAGAGTAATTAGAAGGAAGAAAATGAAAGCAAAAGTTTGATTTTGTGTTTTGTTTGTTTTTGTATAACTTGTTATAACAAGTTCAATTATTAGTGCCCCTGTAAATGAAGTCTATGTGTGGATACCCCTCTGATCCACCCCTTCCTGCTTTGCCATAAGAAATGTCATGACTGTGCTACCCTATAAAAATAGTGTAGTGTGGGGTGGTTGGGGATGGGGGTGGGTGGCTGGGCCCTTCCCTTGCCGAAAAAGAAGAACCACGGACAAAAGAAACAGGTAGGTAAGAGCAGAAACAATCAGCCAGCATCAAATACAGTAGCCCTGAAAGCTTATCCTAATGATAGATAAAACTGTAAAACCTGTAAAGCACCACCTGTAATAATTTCACAGAAGATATACCCTGTAAGAAACACTTTGCTGCAGAGAAAAATAAAGCAGTAACAGAAGATATACCTTGCAAAAGACAATTTGAATCAGAAGATTACAGCAGTAATCTGTTAGCACACACCTGTAGGCACATCCTGTAATAATGCAGCAGAAGGTATACCAAGCAACAACAATTTGAATCAGAGAAAAATAAAGCAATAAAATGTTAGCAATAAACAGTAACAATCCCTGTGAGTACAAAATAAAAATAAATCTGCCTAGCCAAAAGAAGCCTTAATCCTTTCATTTGCTCTGGTAAGGTTCTTTGCTGTGTAGTTTCAAGCAACCTAGAAGAAAAGAGCTCAGGTGAAGCTAGGTGCCTTGGCCAGCAAACCTAGTCTTCCACCTCCAAGATATCAACTAACTGGACCTTTTAACCCTTCCTTTTGTTGGAAGTTACTGACAGTCTGTCAGCTCCACCCCCAGATACACACCTAATCCCCTGGAAAAGCTGTGGGAGGAAAGCAATTAGCTCCTTCATTGTGAGAAGGAGACTGAAACGCCTCTGAGACAAAAAAATAAAATAAAATAGTGGCAAACAGTAATTTTGCTTAGCCTAAGGATAAAAAGTCACAAACATGTAAGCACCACCTGTAATAATTTCACAGAAGATATACCCTGTAAGAAACACTTTGCTACAGAGAAAAAATAAAGCAGTAACAGAAGATATACCTTGCAAAAGACAACTTGAATCAGAAGATTACAGCAGTAATCTGTTAGCACACACACCTGTAGGCACACCATGTAATAATACAACAGAATGTATACTCAGCAAGAACAATTTGAATCAGAGAAAAATAAAACAATAAAATATTAGCAACAAACAGTAACAATCCCTATGAGTACAAAATAAAAATAACACACAGTAAATCTGCCTAGCCAAAAGAAGCCTTTATCCTTTCCATTGTTCTGGTAAGGTTCTTTGCTCTGTCCTTTCAAGCAACCTAGAAGAAAAGAGCTCAGGTGAAGCTAGGTGGCTTGGCCAGCAAACCTAGTCTTCCACCTCCCTTTCTTCTTACAATGACAATGCAGTGGCTTACACTCCCAAGTCTCCTCCTGAGGATGCTTCATTTCAGGCCACCATGAAACTTATATAGGCATCCTTGCGATTAGCTGTGGAAGAGAAGGACTCCTCCAAGAAGAACCTTTATGAGTTCTTGGAGGTCCTGACTATGCCTTCTATACTACAGTTTATCCTGCCTTGGAGGATGTTACAAATGCTGCCTGGCATAGGCTGAGTACCCTGCCTGCTGTCCTCTGTAAAGCAGACAAGCAGTACCAGTACGTACTATGAAGGTTTTCTATTCCTCACAGCCTGTAACTTACTCTGGAGTCATCATGGCTGCATATGACAGGTTAAAAGCCCCTGGTTATATGAGCTCCCTGCCTCCTGATAACAAATCCAGAAGGCTGAATGTGATGGAGAAATGGACATATGTCTCTGTGTCATTTGGTTTACACATTGCCAACTATTTTGCCTATATGATTAAATATTAAAAAAGCCTGTGGAAGTCATTGTCAGCTGTGGTCAACAAGGTGTCTGAAGGTGCCACAAACAGTGAGGTCCTTCGAGCTGTCACCCATGGCCTGGATGTCGATAAGCATCTCCTGCATTGCCCCTGTGATGCTTCAGATGTTTTCCCTTATGCTGCTCCTCTGGTATTTGCCTCAGTGCTATTCCTGGTTTAGGGTGACTAGTTTTGCTACTGATGTGCAACAGTCAGTCCTTAACTCTCCTTTTTGTGGCCAAAAAATGTTTGGACACAATGTTGAGATGACTCTTGAGAGACTTGCAGTCTTCTAAAGTGATTCTACATTCACTCTGAGCTCTGACCCCTCAGTTATACAATAGATGAGACCATAACTCATTTCAGAGGCCCTCCAGCTGCCCAGCCGGTGGCTTCCGTGCAGCAGATTTTTCACCAAACCATGCTCCTTCCTCCCCTCCTGCTCCTCTGGTGCTCAATCAGTAGCCTACAAGGATGTGGAAGTGGGTGCAGCTCCTTCCACCCCGGTGCTTTTTCACTCTCTTTTGCCTCCCACTGCCCATCTGCAACACCTGGTGATACAGGTGGGGGGGAAGGGAGGGTGCAGGATTTTCTACAAAAATGGAGACATAGATCAATATGGAGAAATGGTGCAGAAAATTATTCAGCAAGGTCATGCTGTACTGTTGCTGTCACCCCTTCTGGTGCATTCCTCTCAACCTTGTCATTAGCATCCATGGCACCTGTCTGTCCTGTTTTCCAAATTCCAGACTCTTTTGGACAAACGAGCTATGCAACCCATTCTGGTTTAGAGCCCAACCAGGGATTTTACTCCTGGTACTTTCTGATTCCCAACTGGACGGGGTCTTACATCCCATCCTGGACCTTAGAAAACTTGAGCAGATATATTGAATACAAGAAGATTTGACTGGCACCGCTTCGGCCCCTGCTCCCTCTGTTACTACAGGGTGATTGAATGTACACCCCGCATATGAAGGATGCCTAGCTTCACTTCATATCAAGGTGCGCTGCTGCAACCGACAGTATCTCCAATTTATGTTTGAGTGCAAGCACTACCAATTTCGTGTCTTGCCTTTTGGCTTGTCCTTGGCTCTAGGGGTCTTCACCAAATTCTGGGCAGTGGTTGCCATGGCTCTCCAGGGGGAAGGCCTGTAGGTATTCCAGTATCTGGGTGACTGGCATTTAATTTTCTCATTCTTCAGACCCTTTTTCTTACCTGCCAGCTGTTCGAGCAGCTTGACCTGTTGGTGAACAAACCCAATTCAGTTTTCACCCCTTGCCAGAGCCTGCAATACATATGTGCTGTTTTGGACACAACTGTGGCTAGGCTGTTCCTTCTGGAGGGCCATACTGATACTATGGTGTCACAAGCTAGTCTGATTACTTCCAGTACAGTCTCAACCAGATGCCTCCTTCAGCTCCTTGAACTGATGGCGACTACCATCATGACTGTTTCACTGGCACATCTGCACATGCGCATCCTTCAGAGTTTGCTCCATGAATCGTAGGTTCAAAAATACGGCAACCTGGAACACCTAGTTCTGCTTGCGTTGCTGCTTCGCTGCTCTCTACTATGCTGGATGAAGCACCCAGTCTACTCATGAGGCTCCATTCTTGCGTCCCTTGCTTCTGACTGTTCATAAGACAGATGTGTTGGTGTCTTGCTGGGGCACACATCTGGGGTCCATTCGAACACAGAGTCTTTGTTCTTCCCTTGACCACTGTGAGCACATCAATATTGTGGAGATGAGGGTAGAAGCTTGTCAGAAGACACCAGGAGGAAGGAGTGCTGTGTGATTGGACTTCTCTACTGGGAGTAAAGAAGTAGAATTCTTGTACTCGGACCTTTAATTTAGGGTAAAAAAACAAAATAAACAAACAAAACAAAAAAAAATGAGCATGTTTGTCTGAGTTAACTGAATTGAATGGTTATCTGAACAATTATCTAGGTGTAAATCTCAGGTGGTTGAAAGGGCTTGATAGCTGTGCAGTTTAAATTACTTGTAGAAAGATCTAGTAAGTAGGGGGAGTGGCTTAGCTAGAAGGAAGCTAAATTTAAAGACTGCCTTAGGAAATTCTGTTAGAAGCTTGGCAGAAGATACCAGGAGGAAAGAGTGCTGTGTGACTGGACTTCTCTACTGGGACTATATTGCCCTCCTTCCCAGCTAGTTCTACTTTTATAGGCACAGGATTTGACTGACAACAGAAACTTCCTGTTTGGGAGCAGGAAGTGAGTGATCACAGAGCCACCAAAGACCCACCATCCTAGAAAGGCAAGAGTAGCTCTCTGGCCCCCTCTAGCTGCTGGAGGTCTGCCTCTGAGCAAGTAAAGGGTCTGCTGAGAAATATAGGATTTTCTTGTCTCAGAACAGGACAATCAGGAGCTTAAAGGGCACAGAGACAGAAAGTAAATAGAGAGAGAAGGGGAAAAAAAACCAGAGGAAAGAGTAAGGATTCCAAGAAACAGTTAAGGCGCCAGAAATAAGACATGATGGGAGTGGTGCAGTGCAGTGGCTGTGGAGCAGCAGTCTTCCAGGAGACGTTCTGGAGGATGCAGTGTTGTCCCATCTGCAGGCACCTCTCTGGGCTGAGGGAGGAGGTTGCTGAGCTCCAGGCTGAGTTGGCCAGGATTTGTGGGACCTCCTGTTCCATCCAGGGACCACCAGTGCCACTGTCATTGCCTCAGAGGTTGCCTAGAAAGCGGAGTGGTTGGACCACAGTGGGCTCAGGGAGGGTGAGGGTGGTGGAACAGAGGCACATCGCTCCAGTTGTACCTCTCCACAATTCCTATGCCATTCTGGCAAAGTATGGTTCCTCTATGGAGGCACCCACAGTGGAGACCAAGGAGGATGCTGGGAACCTCCACAAAGGAGACCCACAGGAGGGTGGCATGGGACCCCACAGGGGAAGGAAATAACTCCTGGTGGGGGACTCCATTGTTAGGAAGGTAGAACTGGGGGGGGAGGAAGGGGAGAGGGAGGTAAGGTGCCTGCCTGGTGCCATGGCTTGGAGGGACAAGGAGCGAATCTCAGGATTGCTGGAGTAGCTGCGCAGGGGAGGGAGCTGGATGTCATTATCCGCCTAGGAACAAATGACCTGGCTAAGAAAGGGATTAGAGCAGTGCAGGAAGAGTTTGTGGAATTGGGGAGGGGCCTAAGACAAGTAGCACACACGGTAACCTTCTTGGAGGTGCTGCCCATCTATTGTGTAGGAGAGGCTAGGGTGTTCTGCACCATGGGATTCAATCAGTGGTTGAAAAACTGGTGCAGAGCTCAGGGATTTGGCTTCATTGGGGACTGGGGGTCCACCTGGAGTGATGCAAGCCTACACTGGCATGATGGGCTGCATCTGTCTAGGAGGGGAACCAGGATCCTAGGTGATAGGTTTTAAATGCTTCATTGGCAAGCATTTAAACTATGAGGGAGGCACTGGAAAGGAACGGGAAATCTAGCCCCCAAAAAAATCCACGGTAGTAATGCAGTAAACACCAACATAGAGGTGTCGAGAAGTAGAAGGGCAGGGTAAATGGGGAAAGTGACAAAGGCAAGAAGAACAGGGATGGGCCAAAAAGGAGTAAGGCCATCGGGAAATGGAAGGTAATGAGTACCAATGCCCATAGTCTGTGCAACAAGCTCCCTGAGCTGGTGGCCTTGATGGAAGAGGGATGCCTGGATATCGTAGCAGTCACAGACACATGGTACACAGAGAACCATGACTGGGATGTTAACATACCAGGGTACATAACCTGCAGGAGAGCCAGCAGAGGAGAAGAGGGGGACAAGTAGCTCTCTGTGTAAAGGAAGGGATTAAAGCAACTGAACAAAAGAGTAAACAGGGAGGGGAGGAGACACTGTGGGTCACCTTGGAGACTGGAAAGGGTACCGCAATCCGCACAGTGGTTGTGTACAGACCCCCATGTCAGGGGAAGGAAATGGACAAGGATATGATAGAAGGCATTCTTAGGATGGCAGAGAAAGGGGAGATACTGTAGATGGGAGACCTGAATATGCCAGATGTTAACTGGAGCACATTTGTTGCAGCCACATCCAAGAGCAGGGCCATTCTCGATGTCCTACAGGTGGCAGGCCTCAGACAGCTAGTTTCAGAATCCACTCGTGAGGGAGCAATCTTAGACCTCGTACTCTCAAATGAGGGCAGTGAGAGGATCTCAGATCTAGAAGTGGGTTGCCATCTGGGAACAAGTGACCATCAAACAGTGTGGTTCACGTTAAACTCAGCTACAGAGTCAAGCCATACAAAAGTGAGGGTACTGGACTTCAGGAGGGCTGACTTTGGCAACATGGGAGAGTGCCTCAGAAAAGCACTAGCACACAGGCTAGAAGGAGGGGTGGAGCAACAATGGGGAATCATCAAAACTGCCATCACAGAGGCAACAAGACTTTGTGTGAAGCAAATAAACAAATCAAAATGAAAGAAAAGCCACTATGGTTCTCAAAAGAGGTGGCTGGGAAAGTCAGGGAGAAAAAGATAGCATTCAGGAAGTATAAGGAAACACAGAAGGAGCAGGACAGAGAGCTGTACCAGTTAAAGCAGAAGGAAGCAGGGAGGGAAGTCAGAATAGCAAAGGCCCAAACTGAGGAAAAGATAGCCAACTCGGTTAAGAAGGGGGATAAAACCTTTTATAGGTACATCAGAGAGTGTAGAAAGACAAAGGGTGGGATTGTGAAGCTTAATAGAATGAACGGTGGGTGGGCAGATGGGGACAGTGAAAAAGCAGGGATACTGAACGAATAGTTCTGCTCAGTATTCACAAAAGAGGAGGGGGAAGTGCCTAATCCAATTAACAGAAGCTCTTTTGACAGTGGGGTCGATCCCAGTCCTTTCACAGAAGAAAGGGTTCTGCAAGAACTCCTAAAACTGAAGGTGGACAAAGCAATGGGGCCTGATGGAATTCACCTCAGAATTCTAAAAGAATTAAGGGGTGAACTAGTGAAACCACTGACTACTCTATTTAATAAATCATGGGAGGATGGTGTGGTACCCAAGGACTGGGAGGAAGGCGGATGTGATTCCACTTCACAAAAGTGGGACCAAGACAGAGGCAGGAAACTACAGACCTGTCAGTTTGATCTCTCTGGTAGGGAAAGTGATGGAGTCACTTCTGAAGGAAAGAATTGTTGAGTACCTAGAGGCCAGTGGGGCACAGGACCCAAGGCAACATGGGTTCACAGCGGGAAGGTCATGTCAGACAAATCTAATAGATTTATTTGACTGGGTGACCAAAGTAGTAGACCAGAGAGAGGCTGTGGACATGGCCTACCTAGACTTTAGCGAGGCATTTGACACAGTCCCACACAAAAGATTAATAGTCAAATTAACCAGCCTGGGAGTGGGTCCCAAGGTGGTAGCCTGGGTAAAACATTGGCTGGACAACAGGACACAGAAAGTAATTGTAAATGGAGTCCACTCTGAAGAAAGAGGGGTTACTAGTGGGGTATCACAGGTTTCAGTACTGGGTCCAGTCCTTTTTAATGTCTTTATAAGTGACATTGCAGAGGGACTGGAAGGAAAAGTATGCCTCTTTGCAGATGACACAAAGATCTGCAACAGGGTTGATACACAAGGAGGCGTGGAAAGGATGAGAAGGGACTTGGCAAGGTTGGAGGAATGGTCAGAAGTATGGCAGCTAGGATTCAATGCAAAGAAGTGCAAAATAATGCACCTGAGAAACAAGAACCCAGGGGAAGATTACACAATGGGGGGAGGTAGTAACAACAACAAAAAAGGAAAGAGACCTGGGAGTAATCATATCAGATGACTGTAAGGTTAGCAAGCAATGTGAGAAGGCAGTAGGGAGGGCTGGGGGTATACTGGGATGCATAGGGAGAGGCATCTCCAGCAGAAAACAGGAAGGTGTTATCCCTCTGTACAGACAGTTGGTGAGACCCTATCTGGAGTACTGCGTCCAGTTCTGGAGACCCCATCTCTGCAGGCACCTAGACAGGATAGAAGCAGTCCAGAGGAGGGCAACCAAAATGGTGCAGGGTCTGCAAGAGAAGCCGTTCGACGAGAGACTACAGGAGCTTAATATGTATACCCTTGAGGAAAGAAGTGAGAGGGGGGACATGATAGAAACTTTTAATTACCTCAGTGGAATCAACAAAGTCCAAGATGGGAGCCTCTTTCAGAAAAAGAGACATGCAAGAACAAGGGGACACAATTTAAAGATGGGGGGGGGCGGTTCAGGGATGATGTGAGGAAGTATTTTTTCACAGAGAGGGTAGTGGATGCGTGGAACAGCCTTCCTGAGGAGGTTGTGGGGTCTAAAACTGTGGGAGAATTCAAGAATGCATGGGACAGACATAAGGCAATTCTTGTGGGGGATAGGAAGAAATAGGCTGTTGGTTAACTAGGATCTGCGGCCTATCCTCTAGGAAGGGAAATGGGCAGACTAGGTGGGTCAAGCAGTCCTTATCTGCCGTCAAAGTCTATGTTTCTATGTGTTCTTCTGAGGCTACAGGCATTCCCTGTCCACATTCAGGAACAAACTCTTCTGATACAGATGGACAAAGTTTGTGTGATACACTATCTCAACAAACAGTGGAGTATCCCCTCTTATATGCAGAGAAGCGATGAGAGTGTGGTATTGGGTGATAGACCACAATATGTTTCTGACTGCAGTTTTTCTGCCTAGCTCCCTAATCATTCTAGCAAATCATCTCTGCCACTCTAGAGCTGTATCCCACAAGTGGGAACTTCTGGACTGCATCATAGATGACCTCTTTGTAGGATGAGGTTGTTCAGAGCTGGACCATTTTGCGTCCCCACACAACTCACATCTGCTGCATTTCTGCTCACTCCAGAGCCTGGAGATTTGTGGCAAGACACGTCGTCCCTTTCCTGGAAAGAAAAATTCCTGTACTCATTTCCTCCAATCCCTCTGATGCAGAGAGCGTTGAGCAAACTTCAGGTGGAATGTGCCACCATGATATAAGTGGCTCAGTTTTGGCCCATACAAATTTGTTTTCCCCTGCTACAGCAGCTAACAGTAGAACTGTGTGTCCCACTTCCTTTTCTGGTGGTACTCCTGTCACGTGAGCAGGGTTTTCTTGTGCAACTGGACCTGCAATCCCTGCACCTTCATGCCTGGCTCCTGAGGATATAGAACTCGCCCACTTTGTGATGTGTTTTGTGGATGTAAATGTTCTGCTGGCAGTCCATAAGCCACCCACTAGACATGCCTACTCTCAGAAATGGAAGCGTTTCAATATTTGGTGTACCTTCCATTTGCAAGACCACATTTTTCTTGCGGTTAGGCTATGCCCAGCTCACAGCCCCCATCCTTCACATCTTCAACCTCTCTATTACCACAGCCAATGTTCCATCCTGCTGGAAATCTGCCCATATTCTTCCTCTCTTCAAATCAGGAGATCCTTGTGACTTAAACAACTACCGTCCTATCTCTATCTTGCCTGTTCTCTCCAAAGTGCTGGAAAAACTTGTATACAACCAACTAAAAAATCACCTCGAAGCGCACTCACTCCTAAACCCGGCCCAATCTGGCTTCAGGTCGAAGCATAGTACCATCTCAGGCTAAAGTCTCTAATGACTGGATCCATGCTATGGACCCCAAGAAGGTTGCTGGTGCAGTCTTTCTAGACCTGAGTAAGGCCTTCAACACTGTAGACCATCACCTCCTAATCACCTGTCTTGCCTACATAGGTGCCACTCCACTTACCTTACAGTGGTTTAACAGTTATCTCACAGGAAGGATACAAAAAGTCAAAGCTGATGGCCTACTATCTGCCCCCCTTCCAATTGCCAGAGGAGTCCCTCAAGGCTCCATCCTAGGACCAATCCTTTTTTCCCTGTACATCAACAACCTTGACTCCCACATAAAGAACTCTAGCATACATTTCTTTGCGGACGATACGGTTTTGTATGCATCAGGCTCGTCCTTAACTGAAGTCAGGGAAGCACTCCAAGCTAATTTTATCCAGTTAGAAAGCAACCTTATCAATGCCAAGCTTCTCTTAAGTGCCAAAAAAAACAAGACAATGATTTTCTTGAGACTTGCCTTGTCTGGTGCCCTACATACTCCACCTAAAAACTTCATAGTTACCTCCCTAGGTGAACCCTTGGAAGTCGTACCTAAATTTAAATATCTAGGTATGTGGATAGACAACAAGCTTTCCTTCAACGACCACATCGAGGATCTATCAAAGAGGCTTAAAGCATGCTTGGGTTTCTTCTTTAGAAATAGGACCCTCTTTTCTCTCGCGACCTGCAAAAGACTTGTCCAAGCAACATTCCTTCCCTTGCTTGACTACAGAGACATTATCTTTATCTCCTCTCCAACCTTGAGCCTATCTAAACTGGACGTACTCTGTCACCATGCTCTTTGCTTCATTACTAACTCTGCGAACAGGACCGACCACTGTGATCTTTGTGCAGCAGTTGGGTGGACCTCTCTTGCCACCAGACGCCTCCTGCATGCTGGCATTTGGACCCTCAAATTACTACTCCACAAACTGCCTGTCTATTTAACGTCTCTCATACACATCTCGCATAGCACCTACTCCCTAAGGATATCTGACCTTATCCTACTAGATTTTCCCAGGACACGTACCACAGCTGGCCAAAGAGCTGTCTCATACGCCCTCCCAAACATTCGGAAACAACTACAAGCCAAACTGAAGCTAGCCAGCATCATATCAATTAACTCCTACAAAACACTAGCTATCTCTAAATTAAAAGACATATGTAGGTGCTACTAGGACCCCAACGCCAAGTAAACTTCCTAGGTACCAACTGGCCCTCTACATATTAAGCTGAAATGTGTTCCATAATTTAGGGCAAGGTTAAAACTGGAATGTACTGCATATATAACATAAGGACTTATATTGTGTATACTTCTTGTATTATATATTTTTTTTCTTTGTTGTCCTACATTTTATATCTCCTGTCCATGTAATTGCGAACTGCATGTGTATGTGCCTCAGAACCTCCTTGTGAATGAGCTTGCTCAACGGAGTCTTTCCTGCAATAAACTTGAACTTGAACTTTTCATGTCCAGTGAGACAAGTGTTGGATTCCCTCCTGTTCTTACTGGGCTCTGACTTCCAGTACTCGTCTTGTGAAGGTGCACTTAGTGACCATTTTGGCTTTTCATACCCTCATAGATACCCATTTTTCAGCTAACCTAATGAATTATATAAAACAAATAATAGAAAGGTGATGTGTACCATATCGGGGGAATGAAGAGCTCATAAAGTAGAACGAAAATTATCATATCGTTTTTTTTAGTAACAATGTATTTCTGGCAAAAACATCAGTGTATCCATTTTACTTTTAAATGAATTTCACACCTAAACTGAGATACAAGCTGACAAGGAATATAGCACCCACAGCAACAGCAAGAACCAGGACTCCAGTTACAAGTGTAAAGTCATTTTTATTGAGATAAAGTGCATCTTACACTCACACCAAGTGAGTCTCACTCAATTAGCGGACTAGCCACTCTGAAACTGATGTTTCTCCCAGGCATCATCAGAGTGCATCTAATTTAATTTCAGTTAGTGCCTACTATATATAGTGACTTCATAAAAACCACGTTACACATCAACCAATCAGATATTAACAACTTCAGTTTAAAAGTTACCAAGCTATGTAAAAACATTCACTACTTGTAGAATAAATAAAATACACTTATAAATATCTTGTGCCTGTCAGCTATAGTTTTTACATCATAGATGTCAGACTTTGTATTTCACATTGAAAGAGGTATACTTGCATTGTAACATGTGCTCAGCAGCACAGTGGTCCTTTCTACTCAGCATGTAACAGCCCAGGCAACTGCAATATTGTAACTAAATGTACTGTATTTGTCCTCTTTGTGACGAGGTACCTTTGGAAACGAGCCTCTGGCTCAAAGGTTGTAAACCGATGTACAGATAAATAAAATAAAAAAATACACTTATAAACTGCGTGTGTATAACAGAGCCAGGTATTAAAAGAATGAACATGTAGAATTTTTACATATTGCACTTACATTTGTTCAAAAAACTGAAAACAGTACCTTGGCATTCTGTCTGGGATACACAACTGGAACTGGAACTGGACTAGGAAGATCACCACTATTAAATTGATTCCTAAAAATTGAAATTTAACTTGTTCTAAATTTTTTCAGAAATGATGCTAGATCATTGTTTTCATTCAACCCATCATTTCTCCTTGCTCCTAGCACATGAATCCAAACCTCTCTCTTCTACCCATTTTTTTCTCTGTGTTGCCTCCCCTTGGACCCACTGTTACAATTTCCAAGCCAGTGAAATGGCTAATGTGTACCATGTGGGTTATTTTTGACACGCTTCATTATGGCATAAGTGTTGTCACCTCTAGCTAAGGCCCGAACATGTTCACCTATCCTTGTCTTGAAACAGCGTGTGGTGTGTCCAACTGTAGTTTAAAAGGTACACTGCTCCCTTTGTGTCACAATTGATAAAATGTCTTAATTGCAACTGTGGATCCTGTTCTGGGGTTGGTGAATGTATGACATGTGTGCACATAACCACAATAAATGCATCTCCCACATCTACAAGTGCCTGGAGGGGGGGAGAGACTAAGATGCGCTCTAACTGGTTCTGGGCCTAGCATGATATTGGACACCACCATGTCCTACAATGTTCTGCATTTTCTGAACACAATTTTACGGCCTTCCTTCACAAGATTATCTAGTTTGGGTTCCAACTGGAGAATGGACCAATTACATGTAATAATATCCCGCACGATATTGGCCCTACTGGGGTATGTGGTGACATAGGGGCAAGAGACAAATGAGTTCCTATTGGATTCCTTGTATTGTAACACCTGTGTTCTATCCATGTTCTCTGTGCTTTCTATTGCAGTGAGTATACTTTTGAAATAAAGTAGTGCACACTTCACCCCTGCCATTACAGTAGATTATGAGGTCCAAGAAGGTGATTTCCATTGGGTGTATTGAATACTTATATCTAAGACAGCTACTGGTGCTTTCCATCCACTGTATGAACCTTTCAAAATCGTCTGTGCTGCCCTTCCATATGATGAGAATATCATCAATAAAGCGCCACCACAAATCCACCATGGGGATGACCACTCTTGGTGCGTCCTCTGCCTGGCGCCTAGGCACAACTCGGCCGAGTGTACCACCTGCCAGGGCTTCAGCCAGGCCGTGCATACCCATCGCAAGAGGATCCTCAAAGCTCATCTGTTAACTCAGAGGCTGGCTTCCATGGAAAAGGAGCTTCAGGAGCTGAGAGAAAGGTCATTTTAACCGGTCCTGGAGAAGAAAAAGGACAAGGAGAGATGCCGGGAGCGGAGATGTTCTGCTCAGGGAAAGATCAGCCAGACAACCAACGCCAACCAAGGTGGGCCCTCCACCTCTGTGAGTACCCCACCTGCAGGGCCTTCGTCCACTCTAGTGGACCGGATGTCCTCACCCCCCCACCGAGGTGAGCAGGCAGTCGGGGGTTGCCTGGTTAGAGATTTCTGTTAGGTCTCCTGTTCAGAACACCGCCTGGACGGGTCCACATGAGGACCTCGGATCCACTATTTGGCAGCAGCCTTCTTCCATTCCAGCTGTGTCACGTAGAGCGGATCTAACTTACTTTCCCCCGGAAGGAGTCTCTCATTTGACCGCTCAACCTAAGGCCGACTCCATGGCCATTACTGCTGCCCATGACAGATCAGCCCAGCCTAAACACCTTAGTTCCTCTCCACCTGATAAGGACTCCAAACAGCTGGACCAGTATGGTAGAAAAATCTACTCCTCGTCCACCTGTGCCATCAGGTCCCCGAACTATGTTGTACACATGGTGGCCTTTCAGAAGTCCTCCTTGGCAGAGCTGGAAAAAGATCTTCAAGAGATTCCTGATGAACAGCTCAGGAATAAACTCCTGGAAAAAGTCAGGATGAATAAGTCATCCTGCCACCATGCCCTCCACGCCACATACCAGTATGTCGACTCTGTGGCTTGGGGAGCGGCCACTGGGATTTGTCTCAGATGTTTAGCCTGGCTTCATCTGGCAGGGTTGGCACAAGACGTTCAGTCATCTCTCCTGGACGCTCCTTTCAGGGATCCAGTTCTGTTTGACAGTGACGCCAAAGACATTATAACGTAGCTGCAGGAGAGCGACAAGTCCCTCTGGGACGTCTGCTCCATGTACCGTTCGGGTCAGAAACAACGGCAGCAGCCCTTTCACTGCCAATGGAAGTGGAATAAGAACCAGGGCAAATGACAAATTAAAAGTCGTGCCCCAGGTTACGGCGCCCAAACTCCTCAGGCCAAGTTTTCCAAACCCGCCTCCAGAGGAAAGGCGCCTCTCCCCTCTGCGTCCTGACTCCCTACCCCTCCTTCTGCTCCCTCCGACTCCCTCGGAGGAACCGGTAGGGGGAAGGTTCAGCCTCCACCTGGATGGGTGGAAGGCCGTCACTGCAGATGTGTGGGTTCTTCAACTCTTAGGAAGAGGTCACTCAATAGAGTTTCTGGAGAGACCTCCTCTCAATCCTCTGGGAAGGTCCTTTTACCTGTCACACCAACTCCAACTGGTCAGGCAGGAAATTCAGGCTCTGCTACAAAAGGCAGCTATAGAGCCCGTTCCTCTGGGACAGACAGGAAGGGGATTCTACTCCCACTTCTTCCTGGTTCCAAAGAAGATGGGGGATCTAAGACCCATCTTAGATCTCACCATTCTCAAACTCTTCGTGGAATACAAGAGATTCCGCATGCTGACTCTCCATTGACTGTTACCCCTGCTCCTACCAAACACATGGCTGTGCTCCCTGGATATGCAGGAATGCTTACCTCCATGTCCCCATTCTCCGGGTTCATCGCCACTTCCACAGATTCTCCTTTCTGGAGGATCATTTCCAGTTCAGAGCCCTCCCGTTTGGCCTCTCCTCAGCACCTTGGGTTTTCACCAAGTGCTTAGCGGTGGTTGTGGTGTTTCTATGCTGCAGGGGCATCTATATGTTCCCGTACCTGGACGACTGGCTCTTTTCAGCCCCCTCGCTGGACAGCCTGAAGGAATCCCTCTCCTTTACTCTGGGCCTCTTTTCCAGTCTCGGAATTTCCATCAGTCTCCTCAAATCCCAGCTAATACCCTCCCAGTGCCTTCAATTCATTGGAGTGGTGCTGAACACGGTCCAGAGCAAGGCCTTCCTTCCAGTCGACCAAGTGGAGACTTTAATTTCACAAGCCACATTTGTAGCTTCCTCTCGGTGGACCACTGCTCGGTCAGTCCTTCGACTTCTGGGTCTGATGGCAGTTGCCATACCCATAATTCCTTTGGCCAGGCTGCACATGAGGGTAACCCCATGGTCTCTCCGAGTCCAATGGGATCAGCGACTGGACGACATGGACCAGAGAGTCCTGGTTTCCAGCAGCCTTCAAAAGGATCTCCTCTGGTGGAAGGACCCCACCAGTCTTTTGGTGGGGGCCTCATTTCACCCTCCGTCTCCCTCTCAAATCCTCACTTCAGATGCCTCAAACTCAGGATGAGGAGCGCATCTGGGGGACCACAGAACCCAAGGCCCCCGGTCTCCCATGAAGGAGAACCTGCACATCAATATCCTGGAAATGAGAGTGGTGCTCTACGCTCTCCAGGCATTCCAGTCACTTTTGACTCTGGGAACACTCCTCATTCAGACAGACAACATGGCCACAGTCTGGTATCTAAACAAACGGGAGGCACCCAATCGTACCCTCTCTGCAAGTAGGCGGTGTGGGTGTGGTACTGGGCAATTCAGCATGGCCTATCGTTGTCGGCAGTCCACGTGCCGGGTGTTCACAACATTCTGGCGGACAGTCTCAGCTGATGGGCCACCAGGGCTCACGAGTGGGAACTAAAGCAGGAGGTAGTAGAAGATCTGTTTCTTCAATGGGGTCGACCAGACCTAGATCTGTTCTCCTCCCAATCCAATGCAAAACTACCAAACTTTTGCTCGGTCGTTCCCAGGCATGGTGCTTTTTGGCGAGATGTACTGTCTCTATCCTGGATAGGGAAGTTTCCATATGCTTTCCTTCCCTTTCATCTATTACAGAAGGTTCTGCTGAAGCTCCAAGCAGAGGGGGCTCACATGATCCTCATTGCGCCTCTGTGGCCTCGACACCTGTGGTTCCTGCTGTTACAGCAACTGGCTTTGGAACCACCAGTAACTCTACCGCTCTCTCTCTCATAGCCTTCTGTCCCAGGAGCAGGGCTCCCTGGTACCTCCAAGCCTCAAGTTATTCCATCTTCATGCGTGGCACCTGTGGACAGCGATTTCTCGCTATGGAATCTCTGTGGGGGTAGCTCAGGTCCTAGTGGAATCTAGGAAGCTTTCCACTAGATCCATCTACGCCATGAAATGAAAGAGATTTTCTATCTGGGCCTCTGTGAAAGGATTAGACCCTTTTTCTTGCTCGGCCTCCCAGGTGTTAGAGTACCTCTTGCATCTGTCAGGGTTGGGCCTCAGTTACTCGTCACTGAAGGTCCATCTCTCTGCGGTGTCGGCCTACCACCTCCTGGTGGAGGGCAAATCCCTAGCTCAGCTAGAGATTTCTAAAACCTTTTTGAAGGGGATCCTACATATAAAATCTCCAGTCCTGAATCCTATTCCTCCCTGGGATCTCAATTTTATGTTGGAAAAGCTTACTTTGCCCCCTTTTGAACCGGCAACAAGCTGCGATATGCGTTTTTTTAGTGTGGAAAACACTCTTTTTAGTTAATGTTACTTCAGCTCGAAGAGTTTCAGAGCTTCAGGCTCTAGTTTGCAGAGACTAATCTATACTCTGTTTTTAGCCGCCCCACATCTGGGTGTGCGAATGAAACTTCACAAACATAGCAACACAGCACAAGCCAGCACTACCCACCACTGAAAAAAGGCAAAGACAAAAAATAAATTGTCCAAACAAATGCAGTTTAACGTTACAGCCTCAAACACAAAAGGTGTAAAATCCACAGACCTTAAACATCCTGTTAGCTCAGGCTGGAAGAACAAGGGCAGGGCCCAACTGACTTCTACCAGTTTCGCAGTAGCCTCTTCAGGAAGTGTCCCATGATGCTTCAACATGGAATATTTAAGGCAAGTTCTTAAAGGAGACATCACTTAATTCAAAATTATATATAGATAAATTCATTAAACCAGTTACTAACCCTCAAAAATATTACCAATCTGTATTTTATATAGAAAACATATAAAAAGTCTCCCTTAAAACAACAAAAGAAAAAATAGAAAATGTTCAAAAAATGTTTTATATATGAATATATATATAAAAATTCAAGTGTACATAATTACTTTATACCAAATCTAAATCACCCCAACATAATGAATTTCTTATATATGTATATATGTGTATTATTACATACATTTGCAGAGAGCGTTATTTAATTTTCCACAGGGACCGGGTGGTCCTGTGGACTAATCCTTTGTTCCTTCCGAAAGTGGTTTCAGAAATGACTCTAAATCAGAGTGTTGAATTGCCCGTGTTTTTTCCAGAGTACTCCAGCAGGAGGGAATATCTTCTGCACACCCTTGATGTGCATAGGATTTTGAGATATTATACCTCTCGGACTAAAGAAGTTCGAAAATTTAACCAGCTCTTTGTTGCCTTTGCCTCCCATTGTCAGGGCAAGGCGATCACGAAACAGACTCTATCTAGGTGGCTGGCTAACTGTATTCATTACACTTACCAGGAGTACGAAAAACCCCTTACGGGGCAGTCAAAGGCCACTCTACTAGAAGTGTGGCTACCTCTACTGCTTTTTTCGGGAATGTGTCCACCGCAGATATCTGTGCAGCGGCCACTTGGTCTTCCGTCCACACCTTCACTAAGCATTATAGTCTAGACATTGCCTCTAGGCGTCAAACTGGCTTCAGCCTTGCAATTTTGCAAGGTCTTCTGTCTTGAACAGACCCTTAGTTGGCAGACATCTTCCTCCTTCCGGAACCTCATCCCTCACTCCTTTTCTTATGTTCGACTGCTTGGTATTCAGTCCTATGTGTGAAGACCTACTGCAGGAACCCTCTCAAAGTAAGATATAGCAGTTACTTAAGAACTTACCATAACAGTAGATCTTCGAGAGAGGTTCCTGCGGTAGGTATAGTTTCCCACCCACCTTTCCCCCAGCTCCTGAGTTTTTAGCTTGTTCCATGCCCAGGACTCTGTCTCTTCCAGGGCTCAGGGTATCAGGAGTCTATTACTCCTCTTTTCTGCTCTCTTTCTGTAGATTTCTGGTGGAAAAGAACTGGAGGGTGGGCGCGGGACTGCCCCCTTTTATGGTCATGCTGATGTCGTGTCACCTGATGACGTGGGGGGCAGTCACCACTGACGATTGCTAGCTACAAGTTTGCCGTGCGGACCTAATGTCAGGGGGCGCAGTCCTGTATGTGAAGACCTACTACAGAAACCTCTCTTGAAGATCTACTGTTATGGTAAGTTCTTAGTAACTGCTATTTGTCACCCTTACCATGTTAAATATAACATACTGAAGGGACAACTAGTGCGTACACTAAGAAACAGCACAGAAAGGGAGGAATTTGAGGTGAAATGCAGTGCCCAGGTTAAAAGATTTAAAGATAGGGGGTACAGCAACAGAAGTATACTTAATGTAGTAGAAAGGTCAGAGAACATGGCTAGAACACAGGTGTTACAATACAAGGAATCCAATAGGAACTCATTTGCCTCTTGCTCCTTTGTCACCACATACCCCAGTAGGGCCAGTATAGTGTGGGACATTATTACATGTAATTGATCCATTCTCCAGTTGGAACCAAAACTAGGTAACCTTGTGAAGAAAGGCCCTAAAATTGTGTTCAGAAAATGTAGAACATTGCGGGACATGGTGGTGTCTAATATCATGCCAGGCCCAGAACCTGCTAGACCTCATCTTAGTCTCTCACCCCCCCACCCCAAGGCACTTATAGATGTGGGAGGTGCATTTATTGTGGTTATGTGCACACGTGTCATACATTCACCAACCCAGAACAGGATCCATGGTTGCAATGGTCCACCACCTTCCTCTCGTACCCTCTGTCAACTCCCTTCCTCTCTCTGTTTTCTAATCTGCTCACCCTACCCACTGTTGCACTTGTTCCCCGATCCTTGCCTCCTACCCACCTCTCCTTCTACCTCCCTTCCTCCCAGTTACCCCTATACACCCACTCTCTCTTCCACTTTCCTACGCACAACTGGCACAACTGCCGGCAACTCAGTTTTTCCACTCCACCTTTCCCTTTGACAGTGCCCTCCGGGCAGCTTTAATTCATGTAAATATTGTTTGTTGTGACTCATCATTCTTAAATGTATGCTTGAGTGTGTTGTTCTAACTGTTATTTTTATTACCTGTAGCTTTTAGACCATGCATACCCTGTACTGAATTTTGTATTTAAACAGCTTGCCTGCTAATCTCAAACAAACTGTACTTCTTCTATTCTTTGTATACTGATGTGGAACCTTTGTAAAAGAGCCATTGGCTCCTAGGTATTTATCCGAAATTCTAATAAATAAATTAGACATTTTATCAATTGCGACACAAAGGGAATAGTGTACCTTTTAAACTACAGTTGTGGTAGCTACTATGTTGGACACACCACATGCAGTTTCAAGACAAGGATAGGTGAACATGACCGTGCCTTAGCTAGAGGTGACGACACTTATGCCATAGTGAAGCATGTCAAAAATAACCCATGTGGTACACACACTATCCATTTCACTGGCTTGGAAATTGTCACAGCAGGTCCAAGGGGAGGTGACATAGAAAACCAGTTCTGGCCAGAGCCAAAAGGAGTGCATGTATTGGGGTGGGGTTGGGGGTAGAGAGGAGGTTGGGTGGGGAGAATATCTGTAATTTAAAAATAAAATCAGCAGTGTCCTGATCATGACACTGGGGGATTGGTGACAAGATAGAGTCAATATGTTGTACGTCACTGGTAGGCTGATTAGAATCCTGCTGGACAGGATCAGGAGCAGGGAGTACCATGTCTGCCTGGCCCATTCTGGGATTATCAGGAGCATTGTGGCTCTCTCTCTCCTGAGCATTATGAACACTGTCTGAATGGGTGGGAATGGTGGGATGCCATGCAAGAACCTCCCTGTCCAGTCCAGGACTAGGGCATCCTCAGGGACTGTACTGTGTACTGGTAATCTGTATCACCACCTGGACACCCACTGGGACAGTACTTGGGATGAGCAGAAAGGACCTCAGTCAGCATCTCATCCAAAGGATGATGCACCCCGATATTTCAGCATCTCCCTAATACTGCATTTGGGTGTGAGCAGTTAAGGTATGATCCAAAGTCCCAGTATGGGACTAGAACACCAGACCTTTTGATCCAGAGCTGCATGTCTCATTCTGTAATTCTCACCTTTATTCAAACAACATGAAGTCTTGCTATATTATGACATATGCAGTATAACCCCAGGTTAGACCTGCTCCGGAGGTGAAAGAGTTAACTTCCATGCAGAGCATGGAATCTTGAGCGCGAGCTCGGTTGAACACTCTGTCTGTTGAAGCTCAAACTTAAACTGTCAGATTCTTTACTCCGCCTCACTGAACAGTCACTCCGGAGATTCCTCCTGCTGCTCGGTTTGTTTGTCGGTTTTAAAGTGTAATTCTCGGTTTATTTTACCGAAATTTAACCGCAATCGTCAGTTCAAGCTCTGTCTGTGGTATTGTAAGTAATAGATAGGCTTATTTATTATTTTTTCTTCTGTGTGGAACTTGTAAACGTCTCTTTTGGTTCGGTTTGAACCAATCAGAGGGGTTTAAAAATTACTTTCTAGCCCTTTAGAGTGCGGTTCCTGGTTCTTATCGGTTCTAAAAAAAACGGATTTTATTACGTTTTTTTCCATGACCCGTGACACGGTTGGGAACCGATAAGAGAGTCTTGCTTGGTGGATTGCCATTAACGGGCAAGTTTTGGTTGGCTGGCACTATGTCTGAGAAACCCAAAGAAAACCGGACCCACTGGGTTTCAGCACTGTGGCCTCTGTGGGGAAGCCTTTGCCAAGGCTGACCCACACACCATTTGTGTATATTGTCTGGGGTTTGACCACCTCAATGCAGACTGCCAGATTTGTAAGAATTTTCCTGCTGCCACCATGGAAGAAAGAGTTGGTAGGCTCAGGGAAAGGGAGGCCAAAAAGTCCGCTGACCCGGATGGCCAGCCCGGTTCGGTTCCAACCGAACCTGAGGGAGTGCCCTCTGACCAGGGCGATGCTTCCTCGGGCAAACGAAGAGCCAGCTCTGAGGAGCCAGTTCCAACTAAAAGGGCTAGAAGGTCAGCTAGTTTGGGGCCAAAAGTTCTTTCTCCAACCACTGAGGAAATAGCCAAAGCTATCCAAATTGTCCAGTCTCTTTCCCCAGTTCCGTCCAAACCGGCACCATTGGGCAAGCGCCCGGTTCGGTCTGTTCCCTCGGTTCAAGATTATGATTTTGAAGATTTTTATGAACCAGGGGAAGGGGAGAAGGGCAGAGGAGAGTGAGTGTGATTTGACAGTCTGGATGTGCCCATTGAACCGGACATCTCTCCAGACAGACCTCAGGAGTATCCTCCCAGGCTATCGGAATCCCCTTCTCATTTTTTGTTTTACAAGAAAGTTGCTGACACTCTGCAACTCCCTGTTGAGGAAGCTGTTGATGATCAAGAAGAGCCTGATTTTTGTGGAAATTATGGATATTCCAGAGTCTAGGAGACTGTCTATTTCCTTGCATAAATCTTTCAGGAAACAGTAAAAATTCTAAAAACTCCTCATTCTATCCTCCCTGTGGATAAAAGGATGGACAAGAGGTATGCTTTATCAGGCTCTGATACAGAGTTCCTATCTCAGCAGTGCAGCCATGTGGGGGTAGTGCAGGCTGCAGCCTGTGACAAGGCTAATATTCCTCTAGCCTCTCACCCTCCTGAAAAGGATTCCAGGAGGATGGATGCCATGGCAAAAAGCAGTACATGGCAGCATCTTGGGACTCAGACAGGCAAATTATATGGCTTACGCAGTCTAGGTACCAGAAATCCAGGTGGGATACTGTCCTGGCTCCTAGCAAACAGGCCCCTGAACAGCTTGCCAGGGAGCTGGAGCAGGTGGCTGCGACGGTATTGAGGCATCCAAGGTGCAATTTCATGCTGCTGTAGACTCTAATGATGTTTCATCTAGAGTTATGGCTACATCTGTGTCTCTTGCAGAATGGCCTGGCTCAGATGTACTGCCCTGTCACAGGATACCCAGTCTAAGGCTATGGATTTTCTAGTTAGGGGAAATTCTCTGTTTGGGGAGCAGACAGAGAATTATATGAAGAAAATGGATGAGTATAGGACCATCTATAGGAGTGCACAGGCCAAAGAAAGGCAAGTCACTCCTCAAAGGCAGCATGTCAGGGGCAGGGGCAGGCCTTTTCATAGGCCGTTTTACCAAGCCCAGGCCTCCTCTTCTGCTTATGCCCAGAGGGGGTTCTTTAGAGGAAAGGGCAGAAGGGGCCTGCTTCAACCCCTCAACCCAAAGCCCCTGCAAAACAGGCTCCCTGATGGGGTAGCCAGGGCCGATTCTCCACTACCGGTAGGGGGCAGGCTGGCTTACTTTGTCCAGGACTGGAAGTCTTTAACATCAGACAAGTGGGTCCTGGAAGTAGTAATCCAGGGACTGGTTCTCAACTTCAAAAAATTTCCGAAGATGAGAGACAGATCTTTTCCACCTGCAAACCCATCAGAGGCACTTGCCCTGGAAGCAGAAGTTTCTGCCCTCCTGGCTCTCAGAGCCGTGGGAAAGGTTCTACCCATACACCAGGGCAAGGGTTGTACTCCAGGTACTTCCTTACCCCAAAAGACAGGAGAATGGCGGCCCATTCTGGATCTCAGGTATCTAAACAAGCACCTTTTAAAACCAAAGTTCAAAATGGTGACCCTGGGGTTATTTTACCTCTCTAAGGCCAGGGACTGGCTAGCCTCCCTGGACCTCAAGGATGCCTACTTCCATGTTCTCATCAGAGCTCCCATCGAAAGTACCTCAGATCTGAACTGCCTCAGTCCATTACCAGTTCAGAGCAATGCCCTTCGGCCTCCTCGGCTCCAAGGGTGTTCACAAAATGCCTGGCAGTAGCAGTTGCTCATTTAAGAAGGCAAAGATTGCCATCTTTCCTTATCTGGGTGACTGGCTCATTGTAGGCCAGTCTCCAGAACAGGTCAAACTTCATTTACAAGTAACCCAGCACCTGCTTACATCTCTAGGTTTCCCCTCTCAGTCTTCCAAAATCAGTTCTGGAGTCTGTCCAGCTTCTCACCTTTATAGGCGCAGAACTGAACACAAAAGAAGCCACAGCCTTCCTTCCTCTGGAGAGAGCAAGGACCCTGGTGTCTCTGGCCTCCTCTTTCACCCTGCAGGTCTCTCGACCAGCAAGGCATTTTCTACAGCTCCTGGGGCACATGGCTGCTTCTACAGCAGTAGTGCAGGGAGACGAGATTTCAGATGAGGGACATTCAGTTCCATTTGAGAGCCTTTTGGTCTCAAAGGACGGATCCCCTAACCAAATTGATTCCAGTGACTCGAACCCTGATCCAGGCCCTCCAGTGGTGGCAGGATCAGAACAGTCTGAGACAGGGGGTTCCCTTCACTCCCCAGTCTCATTCCTTGACCCTTACTATAGATGCATCCCTCTTGGGGTGGGGAGCTCACATGGGCGACCTTTCCATCCAAGGGCTGTGGTCCCCTCAGGAATCTCTGCTCCACATCAATTTGCTGGAGCTCAGAGCAGTTTTCTAGCACTTCAGGTTTTCTCCACAGCTGTCCAGAACAAGGTAGTTCAGGTCAGAACAGACAATACCACTTCAATGTGGTACATCAACAAGCAAGGGGGCACTCGGTCTCCGGCCTTGTGCACCGAAGCAATGAAGTTGTGGTCTCTGGCATATTCTCTGAACGCCTCCCTTACGGCACTTCACCTCCCAGGCAAGGACAATGTCCTAGCAGATGCTCTCAGCAGGATTTTCCAGGGCCATCACGAATGGGCACTGGATCCCCTAGTACTGGAGGTAATATTTGCCAGATGGGGCACTCCGCAAATAGATCTCTTTGCAGCCCCAGACAATCACCAACTTCCCCTTTTTTGTTGCAGGCCCCAGTGTTGGGCTCAGTCCTCTGGATGCCTCCTTCTCAGTTGGGAAGGAAGTTTCTCTATGCTTTTCCCCCTTTCCCCCTTCTTTTCAAAGTGCTAGTCAGAATCAGATCTCAATCCTGCAAGATGATCCTGATCGCTCCAGATTGGGCCAGGCAGCCCTGGTACCCATTCCTCATGTCGTTAGCAGTCCACCCTCCCCTATGCCTTCCCAGGAATCACAACCTGTTAACCTGTGCCCAGGGGAGAGTTTGGTATCCGAACCTCAAATCTCTCAATCTCAAGGCTTGGCTCTTGAAGAGTTAGAGTTTGCTGACCTACACCTTTCTCAAGGTGTATTGGATATCTTGAAGGCCTCTAGGAAGCCTTCCACCAGGGTTACCTATAATTCAAAATGGAAGAGATTTTCCATATGGTGTGCTGGTAAACATATTTCCCCAGAATCTGCTGGTGTGCCCACGATCCTGGATTATTTGGTGCCTTTGAATTCCTTGGGGCTGAGGCCAGCTACCCTAAAGGTGCACTTGGCAGCTGTGTCTGTCTTCTTGTCAGCAGGTAAGCCCTCTTCTTTATCAGCTCACCCTGTGTTCTCCAAGTTTTTGAAAGGGTTGCTTCACATCAATCCCCCGTTCAGGGATCCTGCCCCTGCTTGGGATCTTAATATTTGCATCGCTCAGCTTATGCAACCCCCTTTTGAGCCATTGTCTTCAGCAGAGCTGAGTACTTGACTTGAAAAACTGTGTTTCTGGTAGCCATCACCTCTGCCAGGCACATAAGTGAGCTACAGGCCTTGTCAGTGGAGCCTGATTTTATCTCCTTTCATAGAGATAAGGTAGTCCTCAGGACTAACAGGAAGTTTTTGCCTAAGGTGGTTTCAGACTTTCACCTTAATCAATCCATGTCTCTTCCTGTGTACTTCACTGACCATTCCTCCTCTGGTGAGAGGAGATTGCACAGTTTAGATGTCAAAAGAGCCCTTAGTTACTATATAGAACATACCAAGGGTCACAAGTTCGAATCCTTCCAATTGTTCCTCACTTATGGTGAGGTTGGTAAAGGGAAACCTGCCACTAAAAGATCCATTGCCAGGTGGATTGTCTCTTGTATCCAATTCTGTTATGAAAAGCTGGGTAAGGTTCCTCCCTCAGGCCTGAGGGCTCACTCTACCAGAGGTACAGCTGCGTCTCTGGCTGCTGCCAGGGACATTCCTATCCTAGAGATATGTCAAGCAGCTACTTGGAAAACAGTTCACACTTTTACTAAGCATTACTCCGTGGATATCCAGGCTAGGAGTGATGCTCGATTTGGCACAGCTGTGCTTCAGAGCCTGTTTCCCAAGTAGGTTCTGTCCCTCCTCCATGGAGGTACTGCTGTGTAGTCTGCATATGTCATAATATAGCAAGACTTCATGTTGTTTGAAGAAAAAATTACTCACCTTAGTAATGTTGTTTCTTCTAATGGAGTCTTGCTATATTATGACCTCCCCCAGCCTGCCCCTCTCAGAACCTCTGTTTTTGGGAGGTGGGTGGGCAATGCAATGTTGGCACTTCTTTGATGCCCACTTTATTTCACCCTTCTAGGGTGCTTAGGTGTTATGCTTAAGTTTCTTCTTGAATCCCCCGACTTGAGTCTTTGTTTTGGGATCAAGATCAAAAAGGTGTTTTTGTAGTTAGTAGCCAACGGCTAGTGTAGGTTTACGGCTTCCACACAGAACCTTAGTGAGTTTTTGCTCGTAAAGATCTGACAGTTTTAAGTTTGAGCTTCAACAGACAGAGTGTTCAACCGAGCTCGCGCTCAAGATTCCATGCTGTGCATGGAAGTTAACTCTTTCACCTCCGGAGCAGTTCTAACCTGGGGTTATACTGCATATGTCATAATATATCAAGACTCCATTAGAAGAAACAACATTACTAAGGTGAGTAATTTTTTCTTTCTTCATTACTAAGGACATTTGCATGGTAACAGGATTTGTGGAAATAGGATGGAGGCACTCAAGTCAGCCAGGGTCTGATCATTTGGTGGGCTGTGTAAGAAAATCACTCAATAATGCACTACAACAGTGATTAACATGCGAACAACAATGGGTATTGGCAAAGGAAGGGTAATTCTTTTTGAGCAGGACAAGATGAAAAGACCACCCTCCACAAAATACATTTTCCCAATACATTTTGAAATGTTTTTCACAAGTTGAGGAACCCTGGACCCTCCTGCTTGTGCCTTGGGGGACGAAATCAGATTCTGGGGGGGGAGGTTAACACACTGAGGTGAACACTACAGCGATAATTGGAGAGATGGGGTGGACGAGGTAGTGTACAGTGGGTGGTAGCGGGAGAATTTATTTTGTAGTAAAGGGACAAGAACAGAGGGGTGGGGGTAGTACAGTGCACAGTGGTCGGTAGCAGGTGGGTTTCTTTTTAGGACACCAGGGAGGGGATAGACTGGTGATAGGTAGAGAAAGGGTGGGGAGAAGCTGTTTGAATAGCAGTAGAGCATGGGCACCTGAGAGGGTGCGGAGTTGTGATGGGTGGAAAGAAGCCTTTTTTTTTAATTAAGAAAAAAATGCAGAGTCCTCACTCTGTGATTGTTAAAGGACTGCAGCCCTAAACATAAATAAAAGTTTCACCAGGAAGAAATACAGAGCAAGGAGTGCTCGTTTCCAGGTGTGTCCTGGGGGAAGGGATTAGGGAGGGATACACAGGAATGCGGACAAACAAGTTATAACATTGCAAGATGCAGTAAGTACAGATGCAATAAGTGTGTGGCATTACATTGTGTGCAAGAATTATATGCAGTACTATTGGGTACTGAAGTAATAGATATGAGTAAATACATCAGTGATACAGTAATAGCAAGGACATTTAGACATAAGTACAACAGTGATACAGCAAGTGTGTGTGTTAGATAAAACACTTTTTTAAATCTAGTAGGATCATTGACTTACTGTGTATAGCTGACTGTTTGTGTGGCCGACAGCACATGATTTGATTTGTGTTGGGTGGGAGTGGGGGCAACTGTTCGTCATCTCCTGAGTACAAGTTTAAAATTCCTGGATACACCCTAGCCCCACCCACCTACCTGCCGCCATTCTAGCCTTTCCATCTATTTCTGCGCTTGCACCTGTGGGAACTAACCCCACCCTCCCCAAGCTTCCTTCATACCTGTTCAGTAAAAAAAAAATAGACTACCTGTTCCATGAAGAAGATCGCATACAGTAAGCAGACTCTTGATTTTTGGGAGGATTTAATCTGCCCCCTCTGTAAGGGACTGTTTCGAGATCTGGGGACTCTGGACTGCGGGCACAGCTTCTGCCAGAACTGTATTTATAATGTTTGGTACACAGAAGACATATTGTCTGTGTGTCCCAAGTGTGGTGAAGTGATCAGAAAGTGTATTGCTAACCAGGCACTGGCCAGGATGGCAAAGAAAGCAAACAGAATGTATCCCATAACCAGCAGGGAGATCAGCGAGAGTGCGACTGTGCCAGATGTCTGTTTTGTATACGGCTGTGACAGTAAAACCATTCAGGTCCTGAATCAGACATGGCTTCAACATTTGAGTTCCTTCATCAGCCAGATGGATGGGTACTTCAAACCTGGTAAACAGTATGGGGCCAGACCGGCATTGCCTGGTACCGATGGGAGGGATTCAAGGCTCTCCTCTGTATCCCAGTGGTTGAATTTCAGTATGGATCACCCCTTTTACCTCTGTAAGGAACACGAACAGAGACTGAAACTGCCTGGTTCCTCTGACAGCGAGATTTGGGATAGGGAGAGTGATTCAGGGGGCTCCTCGGTATCCCGGTGCTCAGTCACTTACTGTAACAAACTTCAACAGAGATGGGAAGTGGCTGGTTCCAGGGGCAGTAGGATTTTGGAAGGAGAGACATTTTCCCAGTACATTTTGAATCATTTCTCACAAGTTGAGGGACCATGGGCCCTCCTGCTTGTGCCTTGGGGGACGAAGTCAGATTCTGGGGAAGGGGGGTTAACACACTGAGGTGAACACTACAGCGATAACTGGAGGGATGGGGGTGGACGAGGTAGCGTACAGTGGGCAGTAGCGGGAGGATTTCTTTTGTAGTAAAGGGATGGGAACAGAGAGGTGAGGTCAGTACAGTGCACAGTGGGCAATAGCAGGAGGGTTTCTTTTTAGGACACCGGGGAGAGGATAGACTGGTGATGGGCAGGGAGGAGCTGCTTGAATAGCAGTAGAGCACAGACACCAGAGAGCGGGCGGGGTCGTGATGGGTGGAGAGAATCCGTTTTTTTTCTTAATTAAAGAAAAAATGCAGAATCCTCATTCTGTGATTGTTAAAGGACTGCAGGCTCCTCACATTGAAGCCTTAAAAAAATAAGTAGAAGAGAGAGTTTTTGAATTCATGACTTAGAAGCAAAGAGAAATGATGGGCTGAATGAAAACATTGATCTAGCATCGTTTCTGAAAAAATTTAGAACTAGTTAAATTTCAATGTTTAGGAATCAATTTAATAGTGGTGATTTTCCTAGTCCAGTTCCGTTTTGTGTGTATCCCAGATAGAATGCCAGAATACTGTTTTCAGTTATTTGTACAAATGTAAGTGCAATATGTAAACATTCTACATGTTCATTCTTTTAATACCTGGCTGTGTTATACACACGCAGTTTATAAGTGTAGTGCCTGGGCTGTTACATGCTGAGTAGAAAGGGCCACTGTGCTACTGAGCACATGTTACAATGCAAGTATTCAATGTAAAATACAAAGTCTGACATCTATGATGTAAAAACTATAGCTGACAGGCCCAAGATATTTATAAGTGTATTTTATTTATTCTACAAGTGGTGAATGTTTTTACATAACTTGGTAACTTTTTAAACTGAAGTTGTTAATATCTGAATGGTTGATGTGCCACATGGTTTTTATGAATTCACTACATATAGTAGGCACTAACTGAAATGAAATTAGATGCACTCTGATGATGCCTGGCAGTGGCTGGGAGAAACGTCAATTTCCAAGTGGCTTGTCCTCTAACTGAGTGAGTCTCCCTTGGTGTGAGTGTAAGATGCACTTTATCTCAATAAAAAGGACTTTATACTTGTAATTGGAGTCCTGGTGCTTGCTGTTGCTGTGGGCGCTCTATTCTTCATCTGCCTGTTTACTGCTACCTTCACTGAGCACCGCAGCGTGGATCCTGGTGCTCCACACCTCTTTCTCTACTAAACTGAGATCAGGAGTTTTGAAGGTTTCGAAAGTCCCTGCTCTCCAGCCATACCCATTATGGTTTTAGAATAGGACAGTGCTATTGCAGTGTTACCCATTCATTATTACAGCATGGTGGTCAACCACCCTATATTGTTTTCCTACCACTCACATTTTTTGTACCACAACTTTTTATTTTATTACTGCGAATCTATATTTCTGCCATCACACTCATTTGTGTAGAATCATCCTCTACCGACATCCTTTATTGCACTAATACATGTTTTGATGTGGTATCAGTATTCTGTACCTTATTTAAAACCCACTTTGCACATGTACAGTGCATATAGGGGTCCCCACGAAATAATGTGTCCATGACCCAGTCACCATAGCCACCAACCTATACTTCAGGCAGTGGGAAACCCGGGCTATTGTGATGTCATCAGCATTATGAAAGCTGCTCTCCAACTGGTTTTGAGAAAAACTGCAGCTGTAGAATGTGTGGTTGTGGCATATGCAGTCTCTAAAATAAATGACTGGTGCATATTTTATTTTAGAGCTTGCCTATGTCATCAATTAAAATAACTAATTTACTGTGCACTTTTCATCCCACTTGTGTTGTATAAATAGGAGATATTCCATAGGATATTGAGCGATGATGTTTTTATTCATTCTGGAATGTTTCTAACAATATCACCTAGTAATGAGTGGCCTAGCAGAGCAAAACAAAGCCAAGAGTGCTACAACAGGTTGTATTGTTGGCAACATTACATAAGCAATAATACTCGACAGAGTGGGTGGTATTGGGCTGTACTGGACCTTCCAGGGGCGTAATGTGGCCAGATACCACAGGCGGAGGAGGGCTTTATAGCCCCTGAAGGAACTGGTATAGGCTCAATATCACCTACCCTGAGGGTATTATGCTTAGAAAATGGGGTACTGTAAAAAAAAAAAAAAAAGTTTACTAAAAAACTGTTAATAAAAATATAGTTTAAAATAAGTTTTGTAATAAAATAGTTCTTCAGCAAGCATTTGAATGATATGTGTGAGTGTGTGTTTTTTTTATGAGCTATGGAGTTTTGTCTTCGAGACTCTGTAGTTTAAAAAAAAAAAAGCTGGTTGTAAGCAGTTACACCCCCCAACCCCCTCCTCATCATGCAGCACTTTTGTTTCCCCCCTCCACTTTCTTTTTAATTTTCATTTTGTTTATCTCCCCCTCCCCCGCCAGTGGCAGTAGAGGTTTGCTAGTTGTTTTTTTTTTTTTATTGAACCGACAGCTACCAGCAGATAGCATGGCTGGCGAGCAGGAGATTATGTGCAAGACAGAGTTCAGTAGCGGGTGGGCCACTGCACAATGGAGCAGAAAACTCTGGAGAAACAGGTAGATTCCTGTATTAGACAAGTCCAAAAAATAGCACACTCTGTAGCAGTTAATGCACAGACTGCAGATTCCTGGAGGCAAGTTGTAGTTTATTAAATCCAGACATAGCTTTGTTCCACATGCCTCACAGAGAAAGTCTTGAGCGACAACTCACAGTGTAAAATTAAGAAAGCAATTCGCTCGTCCTGTGTCCACATTGTAACCGTTTATTGGTTTCGGTGCAGTTTTGAATGTGAGGAACTCAGGGTATTTTACATTTCATGACTGCCCCAGATGACTGTTTACTATTTGACAGTTGCAAGCAGGCAGGGGACTGATGGCCAAGGATAGTGGGAACCACAGCGCTACTGTGGTGGTTCTTTCCTGAGTTCGTCTCCTGGGAAATGGAGATGTGCTGCCAGCTTATAATACCTAATTACTCGGCCGGCGTTTGGGGGGTGGAGGCACGAGTAGCTTTCTACTTCTGGCAGTGAGAGGTTGATGGCTTCCTTTTTGTTTCCTTCATTCATTTTTTTTGTTTTGTTATGTGTGGCTACTGTTTACTTACTTTAACGTAAACTAAGATGGACAGACGAACCGGAGGATTTGGCTGGCCACCAACTTGCCTGCTAAGTGAGAGAATAAAATGGCTGCTGGTCAGTTTAAAAATTTGGGGTGCCCAATAATACCCTAAGTAATGGGACACCCCAAATTGGCACTCGTTTTTTTACAAAGCATTGTAGAAAAATAAATGCATGCCTGGACATGGCTTTCAGCCAATCAGCATGCTTTAATTTTCAAGCCTGTTTTTTTACAGAATGAATAAAAACCTTATTCTTGGATGCCCCATGGAATGTCCTGTTTATATCATGGAACACTGAATGCCATTGTGATGTGTGATGAGGCTACAGGGAAAATAACACGGACTGCAGGGAGAATAACGTTATTCGCCCTGTAGTTGAATGAATGTTCAAATAACCACTTCTGTTCCTTCATGTTATTCATCCCTCCCATGGCATTAATTAGTAAATATATACATATGTAACCCCCCTGTTACCCGGGGTTACTAGAATTCCAGTAAGACCTAGTGGTAGGCAGGGAAGGCAGCTTGTGAAACTCCAGTTAGATGGATTTCACACTGTCTCACTCTGTTCTCAGTCTCAGCTGAGACTGAGGGATGACATCACCATAGAACTCTCGCAGCTGCATGAGCCACACTGGAGGGCTGCAGTTGGAAGTTGGATAGAATGTTGGGGATTTTGAACAGAGTCTGTGTGCAGTCTTGAGGAGAGGCAGCAGCACAGCAGTCTATGTGCAGGATGTCAGAGCTTTAAGCTCTGTTTTAGAGCTACTGTTAAGAAGGTGTGTGTTTCCACCGTAAGAGGGACACAGAAACTGATTGTTGAAGTGGTGGAGACCGCTGTCACTGGTCCAAGTGCCCCCTCCCTGAGGGGATGGGGGAAAAGGTTTGCCTGTCTTCCAGGGGCAACCGTCCTGGTTCCGGCTAAGGGAAGAAGCTGCCTATTTCAAGTTGTGCTGCAGCACCAGAAGCTCTGAGAGAGAAATTCCAGTGGAGGAATCGCCTATGGGGCACCTGCAACCAAAGGGTGAGTTCGCTCTGACAGAGGGCCAGTGTTTTTCACCTGAACTGTTGGAACGTGGGGATTGGACTACTTAATCTGTAGGAGGTCTAGTGTAATAGACATTGCCGGTTAACTCAAGTAGGTTCAAGTCCAGCACCAAAGAGTGAAGTGAAGTGGGGATTGGACTGCTTAATCAGTGGGGGGCCTAGAGCAGTGGGCTATGCCAATTTAAAGTATGTTCAAGTCCAGCACAAAAAGGAAAGCAAGACAAGTAGAGGAAATGTGACATACATTTAGCCTTAATCTACATTGCCAAGCTTTGCAGTAGGAGGTGTTTATTGTCCAGAGAAATGGCCGGGTATGAATTGTGGAAGCAAGAGGTGGGACCCCCCCCCCCATCAGTAGTAACCAAATTCACCTCTACGGATTTGCTCTGTGGCACCTTTACTTTCTCTCAGGTACTTGGCTAGTGCCTGAGGAAAGTACCCAGCTGTGGGATTAAAAGGAAGTTTCCCAGATAGAGCTGAGGTGCTCTTATGTGGTTTAGGGAGCCACCAACAAATGTTTCCATGACATATGGAAGGTGTCCGAATGGCCGGCAAGGGAGCCGAGCCAGGGAAAACCCAGATCAGTGTACAAGTTCAGGCTGTGTACCCAAAGCAGCGTGCAAGTCCGGGCTGTGTGCCCGGTGGGTTCAGAGCCTGAGGGCTGAAGTGTTGAAGAAGTGTTCTTGATTCTTTTAATCTGCATAACCAGGAATGTAGCCCCGTGGGGGTCCATCTATGCTTTGTTTATTCTGTTTGGATGTGAGTAAAAGCCACACTTTAGAATCCCATTCCTGGTATTGGACATTACAGTTATTGCTTCCTGTGTTCAGAGTTACTTGGGTGCTCCTGTGCAGAGTAGCCAAACCTAACCCGAGCCCAGTCCCCACCTGGTACTTCTGTCAGATTTAAACAGCATACCACCTGTCGTTTGCAAAATGATGGGGTTGGGGGTTGCACACACATATATATATATATATATATATATATATATATAATATTTGAGCAACAGACTCAAAGGAATCTTACATATTAGTTATATGAACATTAACTGCCCTTGGAGAAAAGGTACAAAAAAGTATTTAAACCTTGTTTACACGCAGGTCTCTGCCTTGTCTGTTAGGCAGCAGTAAAAAGTTTATGTGATGCTTGTGTAACCCCTAGATGGCGCTATCCCAGGGGCTACTACCCCTGCCTGATTTGCCACTAACAGGTTGAGGGGCCTGGATCCAATGGCGGGTGCCTCCACCCAGAGGTCAGGGTTTGCAATAGTTAAACTAACTTGGTCACAGCCCTCTGGGACACTGCAACCCCTTCTTCCCACTAGTGGCCCACACAATATATCAGAATTACCTTCACAGTATACACTTCACCCCCAGGTCTGGTTCCGCACTGGGACCTCCTGTGAAATGAGATACAGTGCAACAATCACAGTACAGTATTTAACATAGACAAATACCTCAGGCAGTATAACTTTGCTGAAACAAGCAGCTCTGATTTATTTAGGGGATATAACAAGGACAGGGGAAATCAGGTTAATTAGCTTATCACTCTAATAATCTATCTATGGCTCTGTGCACAGGCTCATCCCTATCAGTTACTGTCCCTGGGCACCCAAGCCCTAGTGGCTAGTCCAAACCGTGGCAGCTGGTAGGGGCCCTTTCACACAGAGAAAAGGAGAATTAAACAGTCAGCAGTACAGTAATTCCATTTGGATTTAATGTGGCAATTCAACAGGGAGCGACCCTGAATTAGTACTCACGACCTCCAAATAAGATAGGGTCCTTCAATGTCAGCAGGGCTCACTTGAGGTACACAAACCTCTTCACACATCCATATAAAAGAAAGCACTATACCAGGCAGGCTGCATCTGTATCCCGATCGCAATTACTGCACAATACCCGGGAGAACACACAGCAGATTCAGTTCCTGACAGACAGAGTGCAATTTTCAGCATTCCTCCAGTCTTCTACAGGGTGAGCCTGGTTTCTACTCTTCAGAGATCCTTTGATTCTTTTCACAGGACGGATTCAGTCCTAACAAGCTGTTACACAAGCTGCAGACCGGAACTCTGGGCCTTACACACGTTTTTGACTAAAACTGCACACTGAAAAAGCACAGGGCTCCTTCCTTCTTCACTGCCAAAGCTCAACTGAAACTCCAACCCGACAAAACCGGGCACTTCCTTTGAGTTCCTCCCAGTTCTTGACTGGATTGGCTGTCACCACAATAGACTGCTGCTGTTGGTCCAAAAAGGCACTGAAGTCTAAACTACATCTCCCAGAGTCACTGCCCATACAATCCTCTTGTGGCTGGCTCAGATTATGAGTCCAAGTTCTGATTCGTCCAAGGCACCATTTTAGAGCTAGCTTACCCCACACTGATTGGTCCAGTTCAGCAGTTCAAAACTAGAATGGGGAACTAGCAGACACAGTTCTGACTGCAAAGAAGCAGGTTAGACAAACTGTAATTTCATTATTACTCTAAATAATTTCTGGCAAACAGTTACATCTTTCAGATAGGTTCCCTTTGCACCCTAGTGACTGCAAAATTAAGTGAATTGGCAGCAGCTCGAGTGGTACTCAGAGAAGCACACAGTCCCCCTATAACTAATTATGTCTGCAAGCAGACAGCTCTTAAAGAGACAGTACCAGAGGCTCTAAAAACACTCACTGATAAATGGCTTAAATGCCAAACACCATTCAGGCTTGGAGCATTCAAGCAAGCTCCTGGAAGTCTTTTGGGAACCCCCATTTGCAGGGGGGTTACACCTTCCTGGCCTTGGGAAGCTTGACGTCCGCGTCAAGCAAGTACCCCCATAAGTTTCAACTGCAACCATATACATTTGCATTAGGCTCGCACATGTAATCATCAGTTAATATATCATTTTACCAAGAACACATTTCTGAAACATTGCAGTACGTCACTCTTTACACAATATTACATACACATTGTACCATAACTCAAGTTATTACCCTTGTACATGAAACCTGAAGAGGGGCCCTTCCTATCAGTTACCTTGGGGCTGGATGGGGCAAGGGCACCATACTTAGAGGGCAACACAAGTAACTTGAGTTAGCACTGATGCTCAGTTTGGGCAATGAGCTCGGGGACACATACACTCCTTTATGGACAACATTGAGAGGCAAGTCCACAGGCCTCCCAAGTGAATCATAACTGAGGTGCACCACAGGCTTTACAGCTCGACCAGTCTTTCTAGGGGAACTGTTATAGTCTCTGCACTCTGAGCCTCATTTTCAGCATTGTCCTCACTTGTCAGGAGTCTCCATGGGGTAGAGAGGCTAGAACTTGGGGCACTTTCAGCTCCAGGAGTTACAGTTTCTGAGTCCACAACATTTGGCTCAGATGGAGAGCTTGGACACTGGCAGTGGACTGTCAGGGCACTCAAAATACTCTTCTTGTTCGGTGTATCACCAGTCTGCCCAATCTATCATTTTCCTCCTGAAAGCTCAAACAGTTCAACCATGCACAATGATTCCATTTCATCTGATCTGATGCTTTGCACTTCACTTTCTGGGAGCATTGGCTCCAGGGATGAAGCTGGGGGCTTAGACAGTCCAGAAGGCCCAGCTTTGTCTCCAGTATTGACTAGGGATTGCCCGAAACAATTGACTCAGTTCATAAGAAGGATAGTATTCAAAGTCACTCTCACTTTCTTCCGATATGGACTGACAGTCATGCTCAACTGGGACTTGTGGAGGGAACACTTTAACTTTGCTTCTGTAGGTGCAGACTTTCTTGATCTTTTCTTAGCAGCAGCTCTAGTCACTGGTCCAGAGGGGCATCTTCTAGGGCTCAGACTCAATTAAGATTTGTCCAATGGGCAGTAAATGATTTCTATGCATTGTTTTTACATCTTTTGAATTATTCTCAGGCCTTACTTTGTACACTGGCAGATCATCTAGTTTGCCCACTACAATGTGAGGAGATGGTGCCATCTATCAGCAATCTTGTGCTTGCCATGCAGTCCCAGATTTCTTAGCAATACCCGATCTCCCTCCTGGAGTTCCTGTGCTTTCACCTTTTATCATACCTTTCTTTGTTGGCCAGATTTCTTTGGCAGCCATGGTTTGAGCCAGTTGGTACGCATGAGTTAGCTGAGCCTTTAACTTTGCACATACTGTAAATAGTTGTCAGCTTGAACCCCATCAGGAGAGACCCTAAAACACACATCTACTGGTAGTCGAGCTTCTTCCAAACATCAGGCGGTAGGGGAGAATCCAGTGGCATCACTTTTGGTGCAGTTATAAGCATGTACCAGGGTGCTAATTTGTTGGCTCCATCTAGGCTTGTCCTTTGGGTGCAGGGTGCCTAGCATATCTAGCAAAGTGCGGTTGAAACGCTCAGGCTGTGGGTCCCCTGGGGTGGTAAGGAGTGGTTCTGGACTTTCAGACTCCCCCACAGAGAAAGCATCTCTTTGATCAGACGACTCTCAAAGTCTCTCCTTGATCAGAATGGATTCTTTGTGGAGCCCCATAGTGAACAAAAGTTTTCTACAAGTACTTTGGCCACAGTGGATGCTTTCTGGTCTTTGCGGGAAAGCTTGGGCATATCTCGTGAAATGGTCAGTGACCACCAGCACATTACATGATATTTCTTTGATCTGACTCCAAACTCAGAAAATCAATACAGACCAGCTCCATGGGTGCACTGGTGGTGATGTTAACAAGGGGGCAGCCTCTGGGGCAAAGCTTCTCTGTAAGCAGCGACTACAAGTTCGAATGTGTTGCTCCACATCAGCCCCCATCTTAGGCCAATAGAATCTGGATCTCACCAAGTCAAGTGTTCTGTCTATACCAAGGTGCCCCATGTGGTTGTGCAAGGACCTCAGTACTGAGTCTCGAAAGGCAGTGGGCAGCACCAGTTGTTGTTTGTCTACTTGTCCCCCTCTGTCTACTGTTTCTCTGTATAACAGTTTATTGATCAGTTTCAACTTAGGACCTTCTTTGTATAACAGTGCAGTTCTCAAATCAGTGGAGCGTAATTTGGACACATCTTTTCCTGCATAGAGGGCTTCTAAAGCTGCTTGATCATGGGATCATGGGATTGAGCCCACGAATACTGTCATTGTCCAGCTGAGGCAGTGCACCAATGTCTATTGCAGAAAGTGGCATAAGCAGCAGGTATGCAATTCTCAGAGGCTCCCAAGCAATCCACCATGCAGTCCACTGCGTCCCGGGACATTTGTTCCTCCCTGTCAAACTTCCGCAGAGTGCCCGAATGTCAGGTTCTGCCAATCGGACCCAATCATTCCAGGAACAGGCCTCCGGGAGAGAGCATCAGCATCTATGTGGTTCAGACCTGCTCGGTATTCGAGAGCATAGTCATATGTAGATAATGCAGAAAGCCACCTTGGCTAGTGGCATCCAACTTAGTTGAGGTCTGCACATAGGTCAAAGGATTATTGTGTTTACTAGTATTTTAGCCCCATACAAGTACTCATGGAATTGGTCAACAATAGCCCACTTCAAAGCTAGGAACTCTAACTTATGTACAGGATAGTTCTTCGGATGGGGTCAGGCTTCTACTGGCAAAGGCCACTGGTCTCAGGCCATTCTCATGCTCTTGGTACAACACAGCCCCAACCCTTGCAAGCTAGCATCAGTGTGCAGGACGTGAGTTTTCTTGGATCGGCATAGGCCAGCACTGGAGCATGGGTAAGTTGATATATGATCTCATGAAAAGCAGTCTCACAATCAGGAGTCCAGCGGGCCCCAAAATCTTCACTGATGAAAATACACTCTTTCAGTCTTGAGGACGCTGACTTTGGTAGTTTTTGTGGGTTGGGGATACCCTTGAGTAAGGTTAAGTAAAGGGACGGATCACTCTTGAATAGTCCTTGATGAAGCGCCGATAATAACCACAGAATCCCAGGAATCTTTGCAGTTCTCTCAGATTTTTGGGCTGTGGCCAGGTGGTCAAGGCCTCAACTTTACTTGGGTCGGTCTCTATTCCTCGGTGGATACTATGTGTCCCACATACTTTACTGATGTTTGAAAGAATTGACACTTATCAATGGACAGTTTAAGGCCAAAGTCCTCCAGTCGGTCCAATACCTTAAATAATCTGCTCTCATGTTCCTCCAGTGAGCTGCCAAACACAATAACATCATCTAGATATACCAGGCACTCTAGTAAGTTCATGTCCCCACTGCACGCCCATCAATCGTTGAAAAGTGGCTGGGGCACCAGAAATCCTTGAGGCATCCTATGAATTCATAGAAGCCAAGCGACAGATAAAAGCGTCTCCTCTCACGGTCCTCTCGAGCCATCGGGATCTGGTAGTACCATCATGGAGATCCAGCACAGAGAACCACTTGCTCCGCTTAGGCAGTCCAAAGCATCCTGAATGCGGGCATTGTGTACTGATCAGGGATAGTCCGCTGTTTAAGGTGCGAATCCACACACATCCTTACTGTTCCATTCTTTTTCCTCACTACCACAATGGGGAAGCATAAGGGCTTTGGATTCTTGTATTACACCAGCAGCTAACATCTCTTGCAGATGCCGCCTCACATCATCTATGTCAGCAGGTGCCAGGCGCTGAGACCTCTCACTTAAATGGTCTTTCGTCATGCAGCCGGATATTGTGCTCAGCTCCTGCATGCATCCTACATCCCATTCCTTTAAAGAAAACACCTGGTCTCTCTGGCAAGCTTCTCACTGATCCTCACTTTCCATTCAGCTGGCAGCGGGAGTCGCCAAATCAAACAAGTCAGCGCTATTCTGTCATTCTTCCTTGAACTCTTGTTGCTGGTAGCACTGCAGTGTCTGCACAATGCACATTAGCCAGGATGCAACCTCTGTTTACTCGAATGTCTCTTTCAGACACATTATGAACTTGGACCATTACCCTTCTGGCATAAGCATGGGCTCTAGCGGCAAAATACTAGGCTTGACCAGCAGTCCCTCTGGCAATTTTCCATCGCCTGGTGCATCCAACATTAATATTTTATTCTTACATCCTTTCTGATACGGACCTCCCTGTAAGGTACACTGGGCATTTGCCAGGATCAGAGAGACTCAGGATCCTTCTTCCATACAATTCCGACCGGTTCCTCTGGTTCTATTTTTTCAGCATCTCTCTGTGCCTCATAGGCCTTCTTAATTAAAGCGGAACTTAAAGCTTCACTAGTCTTTGACCCTGTTTTCATAACACAACTGTGCCAGCCTTCCAATATATGAGCATTTGTTCCAATCAACAAAGGACACCATCATACAGTCCAGTGGGGGGACACACTAAGGCTAGGGTCTCTACTTGTTCGCCACTCCAGCCACGGAGGTGGGGAAAGACAGCCAAATTCGGATATACCCGAATAGGGGTAGCCTTCTACTTAACCCCCATCATGCAGTCCTTCTAATGGTTGTAAGGGTATGTCTGACAAATGCTTCTGATACCAATCCTGGAAATCATATTGTCACTTGGGAGCCACTGTCTAATACAGCTCTTGTAGACACTCCATTCACCTTTACAGTGGTCTCCATGGAGGACCCACCATTCTGGACCAGTCTGGAGAGGCGGTGGGGGCCTGGGCAACTGACCTGCCACAAAAGGACGTGAATTAGCATTTTGGTGCCTCACTGGGATCATGTCAGGCACCTCTTAACCACTGATTTCTTCTCCTAAGCCTCCTTGTAGCCTATATGCAACTTTGTCAGTGTCTTTTGGGACTGGCATTCCTTCATGTGCCCATCTTTCCCACAATTATAGCAAAACATACTTTCTGGAGTTTGAGCTGGCGAGGCGCCACACTGGGAGCCAGGGCAGGGTATTACTAACTGGAAACCTTGGTGCCATCTCTGTCTGCGGCGTGATAAGCATTTGAGACATCTCGTCAGTTTCTCCACTTCCATGGTCAAGGAATTGAGTTTGGAGCTGTTATCAGCAGGAGATACATGGGTGGGTACCCCCACCCCATAGCAGATGCAGTCGGATATAGGTCAGGGCCTGTACTTGCAGGCGTGGCCTTCATAAAGGACTGTTTTTGAATTCCGGATCTCTCTCAACAGTTCGCTTCCATTGTGGCATATCTTTTTCCTTGTCAGAGCACTCATTGACTGTCAACCTCTGCCCCTGAACTTCACCTTGATGGGTCACCCTCAGTCACTCGGTCGTAGCCACAGCTGTTGGTGCAGGTACCTCCGAGGTCGCTTTTCTCAACTCCTCGAATTTCTCTCATTAACTCATCATAGGAGGGTGGGGATTCCAGTCGATTTGCCAGGCGAATTGAAGCAACAGCAGTTCTGAGAAGGGGCAGACTTAAGGATTCTGTCCAGTCTGGTTCGGTCCAGTTCAATCGCTGGCAAACTACCCTTTCTGAGGCATTCTTGCAACAATTTTTCCAGCCGAGACATACACAGACAACAACTCCCTTGGTACTGTTGTGCATTTCTTACTCTCCACCATAGGTCCTCATCAGAATCTGGGCTCCCATACATTCTCCAAGGCCTCAAGATAGGCCTGTGCAGTCGCTTCAGGGTTACTGGCCCGTTTAGCACGGATGGTAGCCAGGGCAGGACCTCGGAGGCTCACTAACCCCTCTTTCGGCCTCCCGAGCATTGCCATTCTAGCACTTGGGGCAACATAGTTCATCTAGGTCTCCCAGTCATCCTCCCTTGGGGGTGGGAGGGTGCCAGAGAAGATCCTCAACCTTCGGTAAGAGTCGTGACTAATGGCAGGTGCAGAAATAGGAGTCTGCATTGGTTCAGCCACCATTACGGGCACTGGAGCAGGAGAGGGTGTTGGGGGAGGAACACCCCCAGGTGGCAAGAATAGTTTCTTCAAGTCCTCCACAGTTTTCCCCTCTCCCAGCAACCATTCAGCAAATTTCTCCTCAAAAGTTTCAGATAGTGGTGGGGGCTGATTCCCCCCCGGGTCTTTACTGTCCTTAGTTATCACTCTCCAAGCAGTGAGGGCTCCCTCTGGGGTAATGGTCTGTGGCACTTTGGAGCTATCTATGGGATCCTTAAACTCTACTAGGGCCAGGAAAGTGTGGGTGAGCAGATTAGCATGCCGACCCACCACCACAGGGTTTTGTAAACCTTCCACCTTGGAAAGTACTCCCTGCACAGTGTCCGTATTGATACCCAGGGGGATGTCCAGGATAAGCATAGCATTTTGGGGTTCGATCTCCTCCCCAGTACACCACTCCACCAGCCGGTGCACAGCCACTTCTGTCGGGGTACCCATTTTTTTCTTAACAGTGGTTCTAAATATGGCCACTAGAGGACACACAATCCCAGCGGTGAGCCTCCAAGATGTAACCCCTAGATGGCGCTATCCCAGGGCTACTACCTCGCCTGATTTGCCACTAACAGGTTGAGGGCCTGGATCCAATGGCGGTGCTCCACCCAGAGGTCAGGGTTTGCAATAGTTAAACTAACTTGGTCACAGCCCTCTGGGACACTGCAACCCTCTTTCTTCCCACTAGTGGCCCACAATATATCAGAATTACCTTCACAGTATACACTTACCCCAGGTCTGGTTCCGCACTGGGACCTCCTGTGAAATGAGATACAGTGCAACAATCACAGTACAGTACTTTAACATAGACAAATACCTCAGGCAGTATAACTTTGCTGAAACAAGCAGCTCTGATTTATTTAGGGGATATAACAAGGACAGGGGAAATCAGGTTAATTAGCTTATCACTCCAATAATCTACCTATGGCTCTGTGCACAGGCCTATCCCTATCAGTTACTGTCCCTGGGTACCAAGCCCCAGTGGCTAGTCCAAACCGTGGCAGCTGGTAGGGCCCCTTTCACACAGAGAAAAGGAGAATTAAACAGTCAGCAGTACAGTAATTCCATTTGGATTTAATGTGGCAATTCAACAGGGAGCGACCCTGAATTAGTACTCACGACCTCCAAATAAGATAGGGTCCTTCAATGTCAGCAGGGCTCACTTGAGGTACACAAACCTCTTCACACATCCATATAAAAGAAAGCACTATACCAGGCAGGCTGCATCTGTATCCCGATCGCACTACTGCACAATACCCGAGAACACACAGCAGATTCAGTTCCTGACAGACAGAGTGCAATTTTCAGCAATTCCTCCAGTCTTCTACAGGGTGAGCCTGGTTTCTACTCTTCAGAGATCCTTTGATTCTTTTCACAGGACGGATTCAGTCCTAACAAGCTGTTACACAAGCTGCAGACCGGAACTCTGGGCCTTACACACGTTTGACTAAAACTGCACACTGAAAAAGCACAGGGCTCCTTCCTTCTTCACTGCCAAAGCTCAACTGAAACTCCAACCGACAAAACCGGGCACTTCCTTTGAGTTCCTCCCAGTTCTTGACTGGATTGGCTGTCACTCACAATAGACTGCTGCTGTTGGTCCAAAAGGCACTGAAGTCTAAACTACATCTCCCAGAGTCACTGCCCATACAATCCTCTTGTGGCTGGCTCAGATTATGAGTCCAAGTTCTGATTCGTCCAAGGCACCATTTTAGAGCTAGCTTACCCCACACTGATTGGTCCAGTTCAGCAGTCCAAAACTAGAATGGGGAACTAGCAGACACAGTTCTGACTGCAAAGAAAGCAGGTTAGACAAACTGTAATTTCATTATTACTCTAAATAATTTCTGGCAAACAGTTACATCTTTCAGATAGGTTCCCTTTGCACTCCTAGTGACTGCAAAAATTAAGTGAATTGGCAGCAGCTCGAGTGGTACTCAGAGAAGCACACAGTCCCCCCATACAAACTAATTATGTCTGCAAGCAGACAGCTCTTAAAGAGACAGTACCAGAGGCTCTAAAAACACTCACTGATAAATGGCTTAAATGCCAAACACCATTCAGGCTTGGAGCATTCAAGCAAGCTCCTGGAAGTCTTTTGGGAACCCCCATTTGCAGGGGGGTTACACCTGTGTATACTGTATTGTGGTTCAGGCTTACTGTGATTGACTTTCTAAATTAGCAGCAACTAAATATAACCATTTGTTTGACAGCTTGGATACGAGGAAGAAGAAAGGATCCACCCACAATTGAGGTGCGTAACTATTTTTCTTATGCAGTGTATTTTAAGTATAACCCCCCCACAGCAATGTCCTTAAATTTTAGTGGTGGATTAAATCTGATCCACAAACTAAAATGAAATGGTTAAAGGTGGTGGGTGTCTTGAGAGACACTGTACGTCCCCCACCCTAAAAAGCCTTGTTTAGCTAAATTAAGGAATTTCTATACTTAATCTTCATAACACAGTCAACACTACATTACATCAGATGTGCAATATACCCGCAGTACCAACTCATGCACCCAAACTTACCTGTGTACCACAATCTAGATCCTACTTATCCTTCTGGTGTCTCTGCTGTTTGCCACCTGTTGCTGTATCACAGTGACCAGTCAGAATGCTAGCAGCTAGCGAGTAGCAGCCATAGCAGCAGAGGTGGAGGGTTTTACTGTAGCGCTTCAACAGTGCTCTCACTGACATCCCCCACAGTGACAGACACAATGCTGAGTGTCGGCATTGTGCACGCCGGGATGCCGGTGTGTCTATTGGGGCAGCACCTCGAACCCCCACATCCTGAAGTCTCTAAATATCTAACTCCCAGTCAGAGCTGGACCGGGGAGGGAAAATGCACCGCCGGTGCCTTCCTTGCACCAGCTCAGCGATTCGCCACAGACAGGCAATTTCTGGCGCTGTGCTGGTGTTCGCAGTGGTGGTGTCAACCTTGTGTCGGCACACCGAGGTGGAGAGCACCAGGCTTTTTGACAGTGTCTGGGGTGGGCAGGCACTGGTGCAGTCACTCCTGTGGGTATCTAGTGCTTTTCCCCTTGTTTTCTGGCCTTCCCTCCCTGGCATAGACCATTAAGTATCCACAGTGCTCTCCTGTAAGCAGAAGGTGGTTGATATCATGTGGTCATCTATGAAGTAAATTCTATCTCTGCTCATGCTGTAGGAAGTGCTGCTACAGCAGAATGCTCAGCTTCCCTCCCCACTGGATCTGTGCACGATGCCTCTGCATCATGCTCTAGATCCTACTGGTCCGGGGTGGAAGGGCTAGGCCCAAGGTTTGATCCATTGTCTCCTGCATGATGGTGTGTTGCACCTTGAGCAAGCACTACAGAGCCAAACTAAATTAAGCAATTTAAATCACCAACAAAGAAAGAATTTACTTTGCTGTTTCTCAGCAGTACATTTCAAGCAAACTACTTATCTATAACAGTATTTCTGTTATTATGTACAGTAAGTATATGAGCATATTAAGGTCAACATTCTCAATTAGCTGCAATACATAGGGTGATCTTACCAGGGTGTCAAGAATAATACAAGTCCAGTTTAATGCTTTTTTTTTTTTTAGCCTAAATCATATTCTGTGTTTGCAGTATTTTCAATTTTTAGCTGTCAAAGTCCTCATAAAGATAATTTTTACTAAAGCAAACTAAAACATGTGTTTTGGCAAAAAAATCCATTGCCTTTATTATATTTTTTGTTTTTTCCTTATTAATGTTGCTTGTTGAGAATTTATTTTGCATCTTACAAGAGATTAGAATAATGTGATCATGCAGTTGACGTTCTCCTGCGATGTCTGACATCATTGTGCCTATAACTCTGGATGTCCGCGATGATGTTTCTGACATTGGATGTGTATAGGAAGCTGTGAGGCTTGACTGGTGCACTCCTGCCAGCCTGGTATCTCAAACCAACATGTAGTGATGCTGTGATGTATGGAAATGTGCTTGATAAATCCTTCTGGCTTCAATGCTGAGGTACAAAGTGCTTCTGTATATGTAGTTAGGAGTATCAAAACTGTGGTAATTTGTTGTAATAATATAAACTAGAGACCTGTATGAACTGTTTGATAAAAATGTTTACTCTTTATATTCATAGGACCATATCCCTTGAAAAAGTTGCAGTGTAGCAGTGAAACATTCAGAAATATGTTTTTTGGTAGTTAAAAATAATGTTGTGGAATAAATTTTCACTGACATCAACTCAACTGGCCGAAGAAGTATCTCTAAATGATTACTTGTGTGTGCTGTTTGGAACACTTTTAATGTGCCACTGTTTGTCCCCTGATTGGATATTTAAACCATTTTCAAAATTTTTATGATGACTGCTAGGAGGAGTACATTTAGGAATAGTATTGGAGTTCTGCCTTAACCAGGTGATTAACCTCCTGGTTTATTTCAACAACCCTACCTTGACAGCCGACCGCAGGATCCATACCTTGGTCCTGCGCAGGATACTGTCTTTGTATAAGGAGTGCACAGCAGGGATTCGTGGCAAGGTTCACCAGCTGTTTGCCATTTACGCTGAAGCCGCCTCTGGGAGATCAGCTGCTAAGCAGACAGTTAGCAGCTGGATTACATCCTGTATCACCCTCTGCTACCGGTTGTCTGGTAGGGAATCGCCCTCAAAGTTAAAGGCTAACTCCACCAGGTATATGGCTGCCTCTGTGGCTGTTTCTAAGTACATTTCAATTGAGGAGATCTGCAGGGCTACTACCTTGTCTTAAAGCACACACATTCATCTCCCACTACAACATCAATGTGCTCAGTCATCAAAATGCCACATTTGGGGATTCAGTCCTCCATTCTATATTCGCCAAATGGGTGTGTGTGTGCCTTGCCTCCTCCTCCTGCCGGGGGACTGCTGGGAGTCTGCCAGAGTGTGGATAGTAATTTGTATTCATTTAGGTAGAAATATAGGTCACTCACTGGTAACCATACTTCGCTTAGTGGCATACAGTTCAGATCCACGCAACCCATCTGATTTCCCCATGCAAGTGACGCATGGATCCATACTTCTAGCATGCAAGATCTGACTTCAATAGTGTGGAGCCAGAGGATGAACACCACAAGTGGTGGGAAGAGCCAAGCTTGAAGACATCCAGTGACTGAGCTACACCCAGTGGAACACCTTGAAGATGTCCATTGACTAAGCTACACCCAGTGGAACTGCCAGAGTGTGGATGTGAACTAAATACCACTAGCAGAACTATGGTTTCAGGTGAGCAACGTATATTTCCTCAACAGTACCGTGACTAAGGTAATGTACTTTTCATGTAAGCCTCACCCCTCAAACAAGCTACACATCGTAACCTCAAATGGAACTAGCCTTGAAAATTTCCAGCAATTCGAGTACCTGGGTTTTTGGCTCGATCCTCAGCTCATCTATAAGTAAATGGGGTCTCTGAGATGTTTCTGGAATAATCAAGAGTGCCATCTCTTGACTTCATAGGGTCTGAGAACTGTGAAGCAAATCTTAGCGGCTCTGGAACCCTGAGAAGTCAGGCGGTGATGCACTTGTTTAGCCAAGAGACAACTCCAATGTTTTACTGGGGTTTTACTCTACTTCACTTTCCATCACCCCTTCCCGGAAAAGATTCAGATCTAGTAATAAATACCTGAGGGTGTTAACGGACAGGTTCTAGAGTGGGCAGATTGACTTCAAGTCAGCGATGCAGTGTTATATGCTCAGCAGGGTGTATCCCCAAACACTGAGGTTAGCAGGCAGGCTTTAAAAACTTACTTCATACATGCCTGTCACTAACATACTGCCATACTGGAGACTGCCATATGCAGCTCTCAGTCATTTCACCTGCTTCCAAAATTGCCAAATGCGGCTGGGAAGATTACAAAGATGGTATCAGCGCCAGTAACTGGAGCTGGTTAGAGGAAGGTAGAGGACACTGAGGCAGAGATTACCTAGGCATGTATCAGTTCTGACAATCTGAGAGCAAGTGGATATAGCCATAAGGAATTGTGAGATTTTTCAAATAAAACTCACAAAATTTCAAATTGTGTATGCTTACAGGCAGCTACATATACGGACATGTGAAGAAGCCAGCAGAAGAAGGCCATTTAGTCTATCTAGTCTGCTTGTATTGCAGGGTACGCAGCTTGAGCTACTGTCCCTGCCTTCCTTCCCCACACCTTCCATCTTCCCTACCCATGATCCTTACCTTCCCCCTATGCCTAGCCAGCCTCTCTTAAAGCTGCCCACTGTCTTCAACTAGATCACCTCTATCAGCAGCGCATTCCAAGTGTCCACCTGTGAAGAAGTGCTTCTTGACCTTCCTCCTAAACCTCCCACCCCTCAGGTTAAGACTGTGCCCTCTTGTGTTATGGTTGCTTAAAGAGACTCTCCTTATCCACCTTATTTATCCCTTTCAAGTACTTGAAGGTCCCAATCATGTACCCTCTCTCTCTCTCTCTCTCTCCTGTCTTCCAGGGAGTACTTGTTCAGTGCCCTTAACCTCTCCTCATATGCCTTACCCTGCTGACCCGCTATCATCTTGGTAGCCCTCCTCTGGACCTTTCCCAGCAGGTTAATGTCCTTTTTGAGGTGTGGGCACCAGTACTGAACCCCATACTCTAAATGAGGCCTTACCAGGGACCTGTACAAGGGCAGTATAACCTCCTCTATGTTATGATCCCCATAGATATGCATCCCAGCATCTTGTTTGCCTTTGCTGCTGCTTTCTTGCACTACGTGGAGTGCTTCAGGTCACTAGTGATTATCACTCCTGGGTCCTTCTCCTCCTCCTCTGATGCAGATGTTTGGACTCCACCCAGATAATACTCTGTCCTAGGATTCTTAGCTCCAATATGCATAACTTTGCATTTCTTGGCATTGAAGCCAAGCTGCCAGATCCTGAACCACCTTCCCAGCTTTTCCAGATCTATATAAATCCGTATTTAACACTAAACCACAGGATAAATCAGATGAATTAGAAAAATCTACACCTGGTGCATTTATAATTAAGCCCAAAGATGTTTTAGAAAAACTTATTAAAATAAATATTAATAAATCCCCAGGTCCGGATGATATCCATCCAAAAGTAATAAAAGAACTTGCCTACGAAATTTATATGCCCCTAACTAATATATTTCAACATTCATTGGATAGTGGTGAAGTTCCAAATGACTGGAGAATAGCAACAGTTGTACCTATCCACAAAAAAGGACCTACTAACAAACCAGAAAATTTTAGACCCATAAGTCTGACATCTCTAATAGGTAAACTATTCAAACAGTTTGTAAAAGAAATTATATTGGAACATCTTAATAATAACAAGTTTATGGATAAAAATCAACATGGATTTACAAAATCAAAATCATGTTTAACTAATCTTCTGATTTTCTATAATAAAGTTACTGAAGAAATGGATAATGGTAATTCAGTTGATTTAATATTTATAGATTTTGCAAAAGCATTCGACAAAATTCCCCATCTTGAACTTACAGACGCTTTAAAAGAAGTCAAATTAAATCAAAATATAATTAATTGGATAAGGATGTGGCTTACCAATAGGAGGCAGAGAGTGGTGGTTAATATAGAATTGTCAGATTGGGCTGACGTGACTAGTGGTGTCCCCCAGGGATCAGTGTTGGGTCCATGCCTATTTAATATTTATATTTCCTCTTTACAATCAAATATAAATGAGATATGGCTACTTAAATTTGCTGATGATTGTCATTTGGGATCCATTGTTAATAATAGTAAGGATAGCATTATCCTGCAAAACTTCTTAGATGAAGTCACTCTATGGGCCCATGAAAAGAAATTAGCATTAAACAATGATAAATGCAAGGTGATGCATATGGGTAAACATAATCCTAAATGTACATACAAATTGGAAAATCAAATATTACATCAGACCTTAGAAGAAAGAGATCTTGGGCTTGTTGTTACTCCAGATATGAAATTTAAACAACATTGTTCTAAACAAATTAAAAAGGCTAATCAGAACTTAAATTGTATATTTAAACATGTGGCAAGTAGGACTAAAGAGGTTATGATGCCCCTGTACAGTGCTCTGGTGCGATCTCACCTTGAGTATTGTGTCCAAGTGTGGTCCCCATACACCAGGGAAGAAATTAATAACTTAGAAAGAGTACAGAGAAGGTTTACCAGGTCAATAACAGGAATGAAAGGAAAGGATTATGAACACAGGCTAAGGGAATTAAAATTGTATTCCCTAAAATATAGAAGACTTAGGGGAGACCTATGCCTTATATATGGTTTATTACACAATTCCTTACTTTTAAATGGTACAGGATTATTCAAATCCGAACTTAGACAAAGCAACCGCAGACACAACAAACAGTTACTGATTGGAAAATGGTATTCATTAAGGAGGAAAAATTGGTTTAGTATAAGATCAATTGCAATATGGAACAGCCTCCCTACAAATGTTGTAGATAGTACAAGCATAGGTGCTTTTAAAACAAACTTGGATTTAATAATGACAAATGATTATAAATATAGTTATTAAATTAAAATGAGGCAAGCATTATGGACATTGTCCTCTGTCTTGAATAACTTATGAAACTTATATAAGAGGTCTTCACATGCAGCAGCATCTCCCACTGAGTCAACTGGAAAGAAAAAAGACAGAATTATAAAACAGTGAATATATCACCAGAATAGTCAGACGCTGCAACCAAAAACTTAATCTACTCTACAGAAATAGAAGCTGCCTTAACCTCTATACCTGAAATCAGCTCCTCAAGCAAACCCTCCTACCAGCTCTTGAATGTGCAGGCAAGATCTACAAAACTTCATGGCCCACTGCTCTTCATAAAATCACAGCTGCCTTTAACAGCATGTGTAGATTTGCAATGGCTGTGACAGGCTCACCTGTCATTGTGTATTACATCATCAATTTGGGCTACTTCCACCAGATGTGAGGAGAAAACATAAAAGGGGTTCCATTTTCTATAAATATATGCATGGAAAGTACGCTAACTGTCTTAGTGATCTGCTGTCCTGAGCCCCTTTAGTGCATCAACTGTGATTTCGGGTAAAGGACCCATTTCATGTTTCCAAGGTATGCAAAATAATTGGTAAGAAAATGTTGTGTGTGGCATTCCCAAGTAGTTGGAATCAGATACTTGACAATATCAGGGACTCAAGGAATATCGGACACTTCAAGAGAGCTGTATTTAGCTACTTACAAACACCTTGTTCATGCTTCTACCATGTTAATCTCATGTGGGTGGTTTTGCTACAAGTCACTGCAAACCTGCAGATGTTGGTGAACATTTTGGTGATTTGGCAGAGAAAAAGTGTAGGGGGTAATCTGTAGACTTCACTGCTGTACAGTAGAGTTGGGAGCAGGGATTGTCTGAAAATGTGTTTCTTTTTCTTGATAGACAGGTACATGTGCAATATATCTTTGCCCCAGTGTTGACCCGCCGTTCTAAAAGGAAGAATGCTCCCTGGGTTACCCCAGCTTTGATCCACCAGCTCAAACATAGGGACAACCTATGGCACCGTGCCATTGAGACTGGCCGGCCCAATGACAGGCGGTTATATGCTGCCGCCAAACAAGTGCACTCGGGCCATCAGAAAGGCTGCCAAGTCTGAGCACTATCAGTCCTCACTCACTGCTCATGGGGAATCCCAGAACCTTCTGGGATAACATTAAACAGTTAAATGGGAGTGCACACTCCCCACCCACCCAGATCAACATTAATGGTGTGATCTCCTCAGACCCAGCCCTCATAGCCAACCACCTCAACACCTCATTCACTGACCTTAGCCTATCCTCCCTACAAATTTTTGACCCTCCTCCCCCAGCACCTGCCGTAAATCTTTCTCGCCCTTATTTTCTCCTCCGCCGTGTTTCTGCCCAAGAACTTAGGCCGCACCTTGTCACTGCCCTCAAGAGTAATAGTACAGGCAGTGACACCCTGGATCCGTGTATTCTACGGCTGGTCTTAGACACAGTCCTTACCCCGATCACATGCCTCATCAACCACTCTCTTTGCCTGGGGAAGGTTCCAACTGCCTGGAAAGTCGCCACTGTCACCCCTATCTTTAAAGGTGGTGATAGGACTGTGGCTGGAAACTATCGACCGATCTCCATTCTCTCTCCTCTCTCCAAGGCCTTGGAAAAAGTGGTGGCCTCAAATCTCTGACTACCTCTCCACCTACAATGTCCTTTGTCCTGAGCAGCATGGCTTCCGAGCGGGCCACAGTACCAACACAGCCCTCCTAGAGTTCTCCAACTTTCTCCACTCCTCCTTAGACACTGGTTCTCTGGCTGGTGCTGTCTTCATTGACCTCTCGAAAGCTTTCGACACTGTCTCCCACCCCCTCCTTCTTGATGCCCTTAGTCTCTCTGGTTTTGCTGCTGGGCCTATCTCCTGGTGCACCAGTTATCTGTCTGACCGCTCACAGCGTGTAAAAATTAATGGGACCTACTCAGACATCTGTCCCATCTTTTCTGGGGTTCCCCAGGGTTCCATTCTGGGCCCCTTACTATTCTCCCTTTACCTTAACACCCTTCCATGCTCTTGCTCGGGGAACATTCTATTGTACGCTGATGATGCAGTCATCTTTGCCTCAAATCGTAACCCTACTGCCCTCCAGGACTCGCTGCAGAAGTCCTTCACTGAAGCCGAGGGCTGTTCAAGGAACATAGATTGGTGATAAATCTTAAAAAACAAAACCATGTTCTTCACTCATCCCAAAACAAGTCCTGCAACTTCAAACTCCTCATTCACTCTGGGTCCTCATTCCCACTCGAACAAGTTTGCTCCTATAAATACCTAGGGATCCATTTTGACCCTCCTCTCCTTCCATGGACACACGCTGCCCCAGCCACTGCCACTAATATCCGATTGGGCATCTTACATCGTATAAACACTGCCTCCCCGGAGGCTCTTTCGACTCACAGTCACCTCCTCTATCCTGTCCCTAGTGGACTATGGACTGCGGTGTATGGTGCTGCTGATCAGACCGCACTCCATAAAATTCGCACTACTCTGAATAAGGCCTGCAGGTTACTACTGGAGCACCTAGGATGACACACACCTGTCTACTGTATGTAAAGCGCTGGTACTTGATCTCGATGGAGTCACCAAATATCTTACCTGTACCCTACAAAGACCCTCCTTGGGCTTTCCCCACCAGGATTGACCACCACCATACCTTCTGTCCCACTTGTTCATACTGACCTCTGGGAAAACTCTGTTGTTATCCCTAGAGCTAGGACCTCTCACGGCCAAAGAGCCTTCAGCTTTAGGGCCCCCTCCTGGTTCAACACACTGCCCCCCTCCATCTTCGAAGCTCCAACTATATCGTGCTTCAAAACTTCCTTACGTAACCACCTTATTAACACCCGATGCTGTAACTGCCGCTAGTCAAAGCCGTACTCAATACTTATGACAAAGCTTATTACTAAGCTGCTAAGGACGACATAACTCTGGTATTGTTTGCATCCATCCTACCTGTACCAGCTTGTTTGTATCTATGTCTTAATTTACTGTTATACTTATGTGTTGTACTGCTATACTGTGTATTTTGGTTTGTCTTACTGTGACAAGGTACCTTTGTAAATGAGCCTATGGCTCAAAGGTTTTCCAAACTGCTGTTTAAATAAAATAAAAAAAAAAATTAAAAATAAATATAGTGCACCTAGTTTTTGATGACCACTCCTGGTGATTCTAGTGATGTGGACAGTGAAACTTAGTTTCGAGTTTATGATACATTAAGGATTTTACTGCCTCCAGAGGCTGTCCTGAATGTGGTAGGATTTGTATGGCTTGTGAGGGTGGGGTTTTCCCACTGAAAGTTATGACATTTGTTTTCTTACAATTCAACAGCAGTTTATTTGCATCCATTTAGTTTTCAGTTTGTTCAAAGACTGTTTGGAGTGCCTTGTTAAAGTCATGGATGGATACTGAATAAGAATAAATGATGGTGTTGTCTGCGTATGGAAGAATATTTGTGTTGCAATCAGAGCATATGAAAGGGAGGTCACTGATGAAGAGGCTGAAAAGCAGTGGGCCTAGGATGGATCTTTCTTGGATCTCAGGGTTGTGGTAGCATGGAAGAAAGACTTCCTCTTTGACCTTTACTCTCTGTGAACTGTTGGTGAGGTAGGATCTGAGCCACGGTAACATATCCTGCACTGTGCCCAGTTGTTGTAATTTGGAGAGAAGGATGCCATGGCCCACTGTGTCGAAGGCCTTGCTAAGGTCAATGAAAATCGTGTTTGTATGGAGGCCAGCGCGGAGGATGAAAGATAGAACATTTGTTACTTTTAATAGCGCACTACAGGTAGCATGGTTAGGCTGGAAGCTTGATTGTGCTTTAGTGAAAAGAGTTGGCAGAGCATGGAGAAAATATTTCCCCATTGATCTTTACTATCTGTGACTTGTCAGTGAAGTAGGATCTGAGCCATGATACACCCTGAACCAGCTTCAGTTGTTGTAATTTGAAGAGAAGGATGCCATGGTCCACTGTGTTGAAGGCCTTGCTAAGGTCAATAAAATTGTGTTTTTAATTAGGCTACCACTGAGGGCGGATGATGATCATTTGTAACTTTTAATAGCGCAGTGCAGGTAGAATGGTTAGGCCGGAATCCTGACTGTTCTTTAGTGAGAAGATTTTGAAGGAGAATATGGTCCATCAGTTACCTGTGCACTAGCTTTTCTAGGAGTTTATTGAGAACAGATAGGATATAGATGGGCCGATGGTTATTAGGATCTGAAAGGGGGTCTGATTTGAACAGAGGGGTCATGACATTTACTTTCCAGGGTTTGGGGACTTGTGAAGTGCTGAGAGAGACAGAGACAGAGAGAGACATGTCAGTTTCAGCTAGCTGTACTGGATGAGATGCTGCAGCCTTTCGTGGTCAGGGTCCAGTGCCATCGAATCCAGCACTCTTGGTGACGTCAAGCTCCTGCATCAACTCCAGTACTCTTGGTCTCCTTGATTGATTTCTGCAAAGGTAAAAGTAGTAGGCTGAATGATGGATGCCTGCTACAGAACAGTGGGGGTGGAGGGGTGCCATGATCATTAGGCTGTGGATCCACGCTGGGTGAATGGTCGAGGTTTGTGAAATGCTGATTCTGGGCTCCTGAAACTTCTGCATTGCCTGTAATTTGGGTTCCCTTGTAAATTAGGTGAGATATAGATTGTGATTGGCCCTTTCCTAGCAAAGTTTTGATGCCAGTCCAGAGGGTCTTTGGCTTGTTGCTTTTTGTTTCCCAGTACCTAGAGCTTTTGCTGATTTAGCTTTCCTTATTGGCAGAGCTGCCTAGTTCTTGAGAGATTACAGAGAGATTGAGCACATCAAGGTTATATGACTTGCTCAAGGTCACACAGTGAGTAGGTGACAGTTGTGGGATTCAGAACCTGAGTCTTCAGTTTCACAGCTCTGCTCTCTAACCACTAGGGAAAACTACCTTAAAACAGTCATATTTCTGACTGATTGCTCCCTAACATTGCTGCTGGGTTGAGTTTGTAAAATTTTAGTATAGCTGAGTAAAAAACTAAATATGGCTCATATCTGTTTTTTAGTGCAATATATGGTACTTCTGCCTGATCATGTATAGTAAGTAAAAAAACAAGTTTATTTTTAATGGCGCTCTTCCACGAAGGCCCAGGATGCCTTACAGTAAAATGGGGAGTAGACCAATCAGTCCATAAATAAATACAGTACATACAGTACATATCAATTCAGAGCATTAAATTAGCTAAAACACAGCTGGGGGGCCAGCCCAGTAATGCTGAGGTTTGAGGCACTGGAGACCACACTGCGTGCCATGCTAGCGACCAGGGTTCAGGAACAGACTCAGGACGCTGGAGGTCGGCAGGGGAAGGAGAGGATTGAGCATATGAAGGTCTGCTGTCCTCTCCAGGGGTGAGTTGTAGGTGTTGCCTCACTCTGTAGCCCCTGGTGGAGTTTGGGGCACTACAAGGAGCGGCGCTGTAGACAGGGAGAAAACTTGCAGAAAATGGACACTGAGCCAGCTGGATGATGACAACCCCGCCTCCCCGCTGCAAAATCGGGATATGCCCCCAAGCTGTACTTTCACCCGGTGTAGATGCAAGGAAGTGCCTTTGGGCACTTCACTCTCCCCTCCCAGCTGCCCCCATGGGTAAGCACCCCCCCCCCCCAATGAAGGGTCAGCTGGGTGGTGAGGGCAGCGGATGGCAGGAACGGGAGAGCGGTAGGTGTGGATGGTCACCCGATGGAGTGGGCAGTTGATGGCAGGGGAGTATAAAAATAACATGCAAAAAAAAAACCACAGCTGGGAAGATAAACAATCACAGGAATACTTCAGTCCCCAAACACTTGATGGAAAAGGTGCGTCTTAAGACCCCTCTTAAAGGCCTCCACTAAGGGGGCCTCTCTAAGGGTCCTCAGGAGAGAATTGCCCAGCACTGGGCCAGCTACCTTAAAGGCCCGGTTTTTCAATGATTTTATGCTGGCCCTAGATAAAGTCAAGAGGCCTACCTTGGAGGAGCAGAGATAGTGCAAGGTCACATAAGGATGTAGAAGACGTAACAGGTGGCCAGAACCCAACCATGCAAAGCCTGTAAGTTAGTAGCTTAACTTTTAAAGGAGTTACACCACTTAACCAGTAGCTAATGCAGTTCACACAGTGCTATAGACATATAACACTTCCTTGAAAGGCTGGTCAGTAGTCAGGGTGCTGAGTTCAATATCAGCTGCAGGTGTCTTAGTGTCACAGCACACCTTTACTAACCCCGAGGTATAGAGCATTGCAGTAGTCGAGCCGAGACATCACAAATGCATGTACTAAAGTCACCAGGTCCCCAGGGTAGGGGATAGAAAAAAGTTAGTCACTGTAGTAATGTTTCTTCCAAACTGTCCCTCACTATGCTTAACAACTGCAATCATTCCCCTAGAATGAGCCACCCCTGACCTTTAGAATTTTATGCTAATTATGGAATCTTAGAATGAAATTCAAACTTTACTGTGTGGTCACATTCACCCCTGCACTTTAATTTCAGATTTATTTCTAAATCTAGAGTGAGCAGTGACCACTAAATCTAGCTAAGTGGTTACCAGAAAATATACCAAAATGTATTGCAAAAAGTTTGTAAAAACTGCTTCAAAGTAACAGAACAATATTTTAAATTTTAATAAAAAATTTAATAGCTGAGACCACTGAATATCAATTGTAAATGCACTGTAACAGGTAATGCTCAAGCAAACAGAAAGAACTGATTCTTGTGTGAACCTTTTACCAGGTTCTGGAAGGGGAGTTGGGGACCAGACATTGTTAAGCATAGTGAGGGATCCCTTCAGAAGAAACAAAATTACTGTGGTTAGTATTTTTTTCTTCAGACCCCAGGAATTCTTCACTCATGTTTAATAACTGAAGACTCCATAGCAGTACCTTGGGAGGCTGGGTACAGAACCTATTTATGGGAAAGGTTCTGCAAGACAGCAGTACCAACTCTGGCATCCCTTCTGGACTGTTTGTCCAGACAGTAGTGCTTTGTGAAAGTGTGTACTGTTTTCCAGGTAGCTGCTTTACAAATTTCCTGTCGGGAAACACCTCTTGATGCTGCCACAGAGGTAAAGGGTGACCCTTCTGGAGTGAGCCCAAAGGTCTTCAGGTGGCAGCTTGCCAGCTTTGCCATAACAGAACTGTATGCAGGAAACTATCCAATGAGAAATGGTTCTCTTGGATGCTGGTTTACTTGTCCCCACTTCACCATAGGTGACAAACAACTTAGTATAATTGGACCTTACATCCTTTGTGTGGTCCAAGTCGTAACTCAGAGCTCTCTTGACATCCAAACTGTGGAGCTTTTGTTCTACTGAGCTGGATTTTGCTATAATAAATACTGGAAGTGTAAGTGATTGAGACCTCCCAGCAGCAACCTCCCTTGATAGAAAATCTGCCTTCTTCTGGGTGATTGCCCTTTGATATTCACTGTAATGAATATCCAAAGCCAGTTTGTCCTCCTGAGCCCATGATCTCCTCCAACAATGCTCCAGCCTCCACCCCCTTGCCTTCATCTCCCTTAGCTCAGCATCATACCCCGGTGAGCCTCGGCATTAAACAAGGGGTGTACACGGATAGGTGCCACCTAATCAAAGGCCATTGTGATGGTCCTGTTACAAGCCACCACAGCCTCCTCCAGCTCTGCAGCATAGGCAGAGTTTATATTTTTTTCCTGCAGTTATGCCACAGATGTCATTATATGCCATTGTCCAATGGTCATTTTTATTGCAAGCCCAACTTATCCATAAAAATGTGTCAAGTGTAGCTTTTTGCATTATATTGCTTTGTATCTTTAGTTTCTTGTGTCTTAGTCTAAATTCGATTTGACAAGTCTTACCACATATTAGAAGCTCAGTTAAAATACTTTCTACGTCCTATTTTTGCATTAAAAACACTACTGCAAGCTCAGCCTTGTGGCATTCTTGTGCTACAATGTAGAAGACGGAGATTTGCGACCTTAGCCCAGTGCCCATACTTGTCTGGTGGAGGTCATGCTGCACTGTTGCACAAGCTTGCTCATATTCCTGAGAGAGGGAACTGCACACACCACTGCTTGAGAGCCTTCTTCGATGGGAGATTGGAGCGGCATTGAAAGTCAGAAGTGACTACACAGTGCTGGATCTCCAACAGGCAGGAAGGCAGCATCACAAGAGGGAGATGGGAGTTGTTGGGCTGGCAAAGGTGACAACTACATCTCTCCAAACTCTTAACAGCTTGCCGATGGCCCTAGAACCCCCTCCCCGATATTTGATCCTGGGGGAAGTAGCACTTATGTTAGGGTGAAACCACAAGGATGAAGGGTATTGGATGCAGGATGACTGGATGCCGTTTGAAGGTGTTTGAGCAGGAGATGGATATTGGGGTGGCTGAAGGTAAGTCAGAACTGACATAAATAAGAGAATTAAAAAAAAGCTACCTCAGTAGGGTAGAATATATTTAAGGAAATTGATTTATTTGTTTATTTGTCATTTTTGACCAAAAAAGGTGCAGTAAGTTGTGATTGCTCAATCTTCTTCACAGGTATCTCCATAGAGTCACACAGTAGTTCAGTCAGCTTTTTCAAAATGGGGCTGCTGGCGTTGAGAAGCCTGCATGCATGTTGTCAGCACATAGTGTTGTCTACACAGCAGGAATTGCCCCAGCTACTTCAGTTATTTTTCTCCACCCTAGAGATCGTGAATAGCAGACCAGTGTAAGTTTTTCCGTGTCAATTTTTGCTGACAGTTTATCTTTAAGTGTTAGCAGCTCCTTCGTTAGTTTGTTGCTGGTGTATGTTGTCTCTGAGTAAGCTCCTTAGCACCTCTGCCGATGTGGAAAGCAGATTTATCATGAAGATAACCATGATTTGTCCATGTGTTTGGGCCTAGCTTATAATGTAAAAACTGTGACATCTGCTAGGATTTCAACCAGGCTACATCATCATCATCATTTTATTGAAAGCAAATTGAGAGATATCTCTCACTTACAGTTGCGTTCAGTGAAAGCAAGCATAGAAAATGCATAAAATAGACATATACGTACATACATAGCACTATACATATTAGTTGCATGTAGACAAAATCACGTTTTAATATAAAGTATTTAACCTGAAATCACATACCTATCACCCAAAAATCGAGCAAAGGAAGGGAGGGTAATTATCAAGTTTTCTTTGCAAATACTCCCATGTTTTAGGGACAGATACAGCTAAGGCAAAATCTCACATCTTTCCCCATCTACATAGAGATGCAGGCACTGAGTTGCCAAATCTGTGGCCACCGGCTAAACCAAAATCTTCATCAGGAACTTTTAAAGGGAATGCATTCTAGTCACAATGAAAGTTGACACCACAGTTGCCAGTTACAGTCTTCCCATCTTTGATGAGGAGTCGCTGAGTCTAGCAGGAGTCAAGTCACTCATCACTGGGGAGTCAACGACACTGCCTGAGCATCAGTGATCCAGATCCCCTTTCTCAAAAAGGGATGATGAGTCTTAAGATTTATCTGGTACACTGGCAAAGCAGGCAAGTTCAGCTTCTGCAGGGCCAGAACCCCACCTTGCTAAAGGCTCCGATCCAATTTTAAAGGTACCACAGCCACGCTGTTGCACTAACTGTGTTGAAAAGCATTGTGTCATGAACTGTGGTGCTGGCACTGACCGACCTTTATTGCTCTCCCAGGTGCTGTGCTGGCAGTTTTTTCCTGTTTGATAAAGAGATTGCTGCCTTAGGTTGTTCCTCAAATGTCTCCTCAGGTGGTTCCTGCAAGGCCTGTAATTCCACAACTCCATCCCATGGAGGAGGAGGAAGATAAGGAGTACAATGCTGAACTCCTGGAAGATGAGGAGGATTGGACAGAGAAATATCCTGATCCTGTTCACCCTTTGGGGCTAGTGGATTCTGCTGGATCTAGTCTGTCCTCAGGCAGTAAAGAGATGATCAAGTACAGGTCATGTTCCCCCTCCTGAGAACCCTACCTTCCAGACGTTACTGAGGCAAATGCGGGAGAATTTCAGGTTTTTCCCAGAGGAAGAAGATTCTTTGAAAAATAATCTGTGTGATTTTTCTGGAGGTTGGAAGTGCTTCCTCAGTGGAGCCCCCCCCCCCCACCATTCATTCTGCTCTGGAGCATGCTACCCTAACTGCCTGGCATAGGCCCAACACCCTGCCAGTCATCCTTAGAAAAGCAGATGAACAGTATCTGGCTCCTAGGGATAAGAAATATGAATTTAGCCAGCCTGACACTGACTCAGTGGTAATTATGGCTGCGCATGACAGATCTCGGGGGGGGGGGGGGGGGGGCAGCGGATTAACACCAGACCTCCTGACAAGGAGTCCAGAAAGTTGGATGTTTTGGGCAAGTGCACTTTCACCTCTGCTTCCCTAGGCTTGTGCATTGCAAATTAACAGGCACGTCTAACCAAGTATCAGAATCACATGTGGAGAGATCTGAGCCATCTTGAGAGCAGCATACCTGCTGGGTCTCTGAACTCAGTAGTCCAGGCCTATGTGTCTCTGGGCTCTGATACAGATAATTACCTTCTAAGACTGCCTTATGATGCCTCTGATGCTGCCACCAGAGCTGCCAGCTCTGGTATTTTTTTTTACATTACTCCTAGTTCCGTATTACAGGTTTTATTCAGGATGTATAGCAGTTGGTTCTGAACGCTCCTTTTAAGGGTACTAAGCTTTTCAGCCCAGATGTTGAGTTCATTCTAGATGACCCGGAGAACTCAAATAAGTCTGTCAGGACTGGTTGGTTCCTCCGACAGGGTTGGGCAAGATCCTATCCAATTTGTTAAGCAGAGCCCCTTGCTTTTCTGTGATAAAAAAAATAATAATAAGTGAATTTGTTGTGAATCTTTATGTGAAACTGGGATCCCTTAGCTTGCAGATGTATATATTTATATTATTGGAATGATTGCAGAAAGCTATTTAGATTTTTTAAAACATAAAAATCTGTAATACAGGGTGTTGATGCTGAGATGCATTTTGACCTCTACAAGCTTATTTACAGAGCTGTCCACAGGAAACCAGCTCTGGGACAAAATATGTTATTTTTTTACACCTGGTGGGACTATATGTGCTCTTCAGGCTGACCTCAGGGAGGAGGATGACAACGTTTTGGTAGATTTTGTGAAAGACAGGATATAAAACTTACAAAAACAGGATGCAGAGTTTGAACTGCCAGGCAAAAACATCTTATATAATGAGAGCACTGTTTTTCCCAAAAATTAACAAATTGAGGATTTTTTTGTTTGTACTGCCTTACTGAAGAGCTATCCTGTACAATTTTTATTTTTTTCAGTTTCATTATTGTTGAAAATAATAAAATGCTACTTGTGAATTTTATAACTTATCCTGGTCTGCCTATGCTTCCTGACCCGTGTCTCTGCAGCAGTTGGTTTTAGAAATGGGATTTACACTGTGCATACTCTATATGGGAGTTTTGTGCATGGGTACCAAAACTGGTACCAGGGACGCATAGAAGAAAGATGTGGATCCTGCAACAGCAAGCTCAGAAGTGATTACCAGAAGAATAGCAGCCAAACTAGAAGCAGAAATAAAAGTCCAAACTGAGACTGTACAACTGATACCAGTGATGAAAGAAGAAGAACAGGCAGGGACAGAACCTTGAAGGATCTCTGCCTTCTTCAAGTGGCGGGATATACAACAGAAACAGAGGGAAAAAAAAAAGAACTTCAACATCTAGAGACAAAGGAGAGGAGGGAAGGGGAGAGATGCAGTGACAGGAGTGGTGATGGCAGGATGCCTTTTAAGCTATCAGGATCTGTTACAGGTCCAGCAGATCAACAAAACTCACACAACTTAAAAGATATTAATCTTACAAAGCTATGTCCCTCAGATGATATTGAAGCCTACTTGACAACTTTTGAAAGGGTCATCAGTGTCTGCCAATGGCCAAAACAGAAATGGGCAGTCAGGTTGGTACCTTATCTGACAGGTAAAGCCCAACTTGTTTACCGCAGTATGGGCACTGCACAGTCAGAAAACTGTGACCTTGTGAAAAGAGAAATCCTTGAAAGATATGACACCTCAGGAGATACTTACAGGCAGATATTCTGGTCCCTCAAGTACCACTCAGTCAACAATCCTTGAGAAGCCTTCACACGCTTCAGGAAACTCGTCATATTGCTCCAACCAGAGGGCAAAACTGTACCACAGATCATCAGTATATTTGCAGTGGAGCAATTCATCAACATCCTTCCTACAGACATGCAGCTTGGGGTAAAAGAACACCGACCAGTAAGTGGGGTAAAGGCCATTTCTTTGGCTGAGGACTACCAGTTGGCCAGACAGACACTGCAGCAGTGAAGAAGTAACAGCCAAGGAATGATAAGAGCCTCTGTTTCCCAATTTAACTCCAGATCAGATAAGCATTCTGATGTGGGTAACAAATCTGCACCCAAAGACTTTATTTGCTATAACAGTAATAAGTCAAGCCACATTGCAAGAAACTGCCATAAAAACAAGGAGGCTAATACTGGAATAAATTTGGCCTTAGAAATTGGGACGCGTATTTAACAGATGTCAAGGTGGAGGATAAGACTGTAAAGGGACATATAGATTCGGGAAGCAGACAGACCCTGGTGCATGTTGAAATTCTGGGAAAAGACAGTGCAAAAGGACCAGGTACTGGGGTCATTTGCCTCCATGGGGCACTTGATACTATCCCACCACCCAAGTGACTCTCAACATTAATTAATAGGGTGTCGCACCAGATGAAAGTGGAGGTAGTACCAAAGTTACCTGTTCCTATGCTTATTGGAAATGACTTTCCAGGATTTGCTGAGTTAATAACAGAGAGATTAAACCCTGCTGTTTTAGAAGCTGTAAAAGCATGCGCTCAGGAAAACAAATCTCAGAGGTATGCCTAGGTGCAGTCCTGATTCAGAATATAGATGGGAAGGAACATCCCATTCTGTATGTCAGTAGGAAACTGCAGGACAGAGAGAAAAAGTACTCTGCTATTGAAAAAGAATGCCTTGCTGTGAAATGAGCCATGAAGTCCATTAAGTTTTATCTGCAAGGAACACACTCTTTATTAATAACAGATCACGGTCCTTTGTTTTGTTTATTTATTTAAAATCTGGGAAAAGTCCATGGGCCAAAGACCCATTTACATGGGTGCCTAGAATAAATAACAAATATGCATATATAAACTAGTATATTGTTAATATATTGTTAGTGACTAAATTAACAAATAGTTACGCAGTTACAAACATTAGTAACAATAACATGCTTCTTTAAAACTGATTTAAAGACAGGTAAAATATTGTAAGTGTCAGTTATGGATAATGGCAACGTATTGTATAATGTAGGCAAAGAATATAACAAAGATCTCTTTCATCATGGGAACATGGGAAGTAAAGTACATTGAGTAGAAGAAGAAGAAGAGGAATCAGCATTTATATAGTGCTTTTCATACATCCAAAGCACTTTACAAGCAATGCTAGACTGGTAGTGAAGTGACTGAATGTGTGGTGGCGGCTAAATTGCACATCACACCCACACACAGCCTGGATAATTGCATGAACCGGTTTATGGGAAGGGGAATGTTGGCCAGGACACCGGGAATGTTCCCTACTCTTTGCAAAGAGTGCCCTGGGTTCTTTTACTTCCACCTGGACACCCACCAGGATGGGTAGAAGGGACCTCGGTTTAACGTCTCATCTGAAGGACGGCACACCCTAGCAGTACAGCGTTCCCCAATACTGCACTCGGATGCCAGCGATTTTTAGGTGCAAGTCCAATCGCGGTGTGGGACGAGAACCCACAACCTTCTGGTCCAGAGGCAGATGTGCTACCAACTGAGCCACGCTTAAACCAGTAGATTGTGTATGGGCTGTAGAAACATGCTTTTTAAAAAGTACATGAAAAGAACAAGGTACCTTATTTAGTACAACTTTCCTAGCCAGGATTCCAAGTTGTAACTGCTATCTCTGGTCCAGCTGCAACCAACCCAAGTTATCATAAAGAGTACAATGATGTGAAGAGGGTAAATGTGAAGCAGATCTTGCTATTTGATTCATCAATGTCCTAACCTTATTCAGTATCCCCTGGCCAGCAGAGTGATAGAACAACAAACCATAATCTACCAATGGTAAAAAGAAAGCTTTGTGACAATAACAATCTAGTAGATGGTACAAGCAATGAATTGAGTCTATAAAGAGAACTGAATCTCTGGTGAACAAGTTTAATCATTGTATTAATATGTTGTTCGTAGGTCAATGATTCATCTAATGTGAGCCCTAAATATTTAAAGGATTTAACCTGTTCAGTATCATCTCCCTTCAAAGTACGCAGCGAAAGGATAGGGGTCTCACTTAACCTTTTCCTTTGGTTATAAAAAAACATCGTCTTTGTTTTTTTTTCCATTCAGAACCAATCTGTTATCAACAAACCAATTCTGAATGGCAACAAAATCACAGACCAAATTGTTATTTATTTCCCCCAGATTGGAACCGCTTGTGAGGATCACCGCATCGTCAGCATAAAGAAAAATTGGGGTATTTAAACAAACTAAAGGTAGTGAATTTAAAAATAAACTAAATAATAAGGGACCCAAGATAGAACCCTGAGGAACACCCAGTGAAACAGCAGCGAGAGAAGAAGTACATCCCTCAACCCTTGTCAATTGGGAGTGGCCAGAAAGGTAGCTCCCAATCCACCCAACAACCTCAAAGGACAAACCTAAGTTGATAAGGGCTGAAAGTAGCAAACTGTGATTGACCAAATTGAAGGCCCTGGTCAGGTCCACAAAGACAGCCACAGTAAAAAGGCCCTTATCCAAGGCCAAGTGGACTGCCTGTGTGAACCTGACCAAGGCCGTCGACGTGTTAAGGCCCGGATGAAAACTGTGTTGTGCTGATGTTAATAGGTCATATTTCAATATGTAGTCTATCATTTGGTCAAACACAATTCGTTCCAAAATCTTAGAAAGTGAAGCTAACAAAGAAATTGGACGATAGTTATTTACACTTGTCATATCCCCGGACTTGAAAACAGGAACAACAGTAACCTGCTTCCAAGTATCAGGGAACTGGCCAGTGCAGAGGGACAAATTGAAGATTTTTGTAAGGGGGAAACAAATTATTTCAGCGGTGATCCTCACAAGCCTAAAATCCATACCATCGCTTCCTACCAAAGGGTGAGGATTAAATTTGGTCAGATAAGAAAAAACTTCACCATGGGTGAATACCCTAAAATAGTATTTTGGGTGAGCTAATCCCCTCATAGAATCATTGATCTTATTATCTGGGCTGTTATCAGAGTGAGACTAGGGCACCTAATCAGATCAGAAAAATATTATTAAATTCATTAGCTAATGCTAACGGCTCATTTATTACTCCTGTAGCTATCTTAAGTGTTTGTGGGGATACCATAATCTTTCTTCCAAGTAAGTCATTAATTAAATTCCATGTATCTGAGACATTCTTGCCCCTAAACTGCTTTTGCTTCTCAATCAAATATTGTTTTAAATTCCTAATCATTGATTTACTTTTATTACGTGCCTCTTTGTACACTATCAAACTATTAGGGTCCCCAGTCTTTTTATATACTTTCAATTTTTTATCTCTGTCGCTCAGTTGTTGTTCAAGTAGTTCAGAGTTAACCCTTTCCTGTCTATTACTCCTAATATGTAACCTTCTAAGGGGAACAAAAGAATCACAAATAGAGTTAAATTGTCTACAGAAGGCTTGCAGAGCATCACCCACAGACAAAAAATTTTTCAAAAAAACACCAGTCACCAGCCCGGTGGCACTGAGGGTTGAGGCGCTGGATGTCACACTTCGCACCATGCTGGTGACCAGGGTTTGGAAATGGACTCAGACTCTGGTCACCCGGGGGTCAGCTGGGACAAGGAAGGATCGAGCATCCGCAGACAGCTCTCCTTCCTCGGGGGGGGGGGACAGTGCAGCGCACTGTAGATTGACACCCAGAGGTAGCTGGGTGTCGGCACGGGCGTGCTGCCCAGAATGGGGAGCATCCACATCCAGGGTGTTAGACTGCCTATGCGGAGGCAGGGACAATCAACCCACCCATCGCACGTTTGGGGACCCTGGGGCATAAGTGAAGGAAAAAGATGGAGCTGGCAGGCTCCATGATGGCTGACTGCACCCACACCAACCCCAGGCAATCTAGATGTTGGCTTCTGGGGGTGGGGGGAGGCCAGCGCCCCTCGCCACTGGCCCTGTCACAGGGTGATAACCTGTGGAGGATAGTTGGGTGGGATGGGTGCGAAGTCTGGCTGGAGAGATGAATCCCCTGTGAGGGAGGGTCCAGAGCTGCCTGCCTGCTCCGAGGAGGAGCAGAAAAGTGTAAAGAAAAAAGACCAATCAAAACCAGACAAGGCTTCTTTAAGTTTTGTCTGAGTCTAGTTTTTTTAAAGTTACGGGAATAAATATAAACTGGTAGTACTGATTTATTTTTTACAGACCAGCAGCAATACACAAGACTGTGATCGCTGATGCAGTCTGGCAAAACCCCAAGTTGTAAAATTTTAGAGATATCAGAAACAAGAACCCAATCTAATATGGAAGAAAAACCTGTCTTATAATGAACTCTGGTGGGTACCTTAATTATTTGTGTTAACCTAAAATCAGTTATCCTTGCCCAATACTTAGCAGCATCTTTCCCTGTTCAATTCACATTAACATCACCAAGAATGATAATCTCACGACTATAAGGAATGGACCCCCTCTCTGCCTGAATTAGGTCAAGTCCTTCCTCCTGTTTACCTGATGGAACATAAATTACCATCAATGATAGAAATTAATTAGGTCCCAGTTTTAGTGTCATAGGCAACATTTCACAAGGGAAATATGCCTCTAGAGGCTCATCCTGTAGCACTGTTGAGTCTTTATTAATATAAAACAAGAATCCCCCTTTTGACCCATTCTGTCACAATGATAGAGATTTTACCCCTCCAAATTGATCTCCAAGTTCGATACCTTCCCAGACAACCATGCAATTATGGCAAAATGATGTCATACGAACCAACCAGAAATTCTTCCCAATTGGCTAATAAACTCTGAACATTTAGATGGACGATGTTAAGAGAATGTTTAGGGAAAGTAACACCACACCACACAGCTGATCAGCAATAGAGCCAGGATTTAAGGGTATTGATTCAGATACAAGTAACAACAACAAAATCAGCTGTCTCTTTAAAACGGCAGAATATGGTTGGTGCTGTAATTGACAGCCACTTTGTGGCTGGTTGTAACTTAAGAAGCTGAGAAAATGGTAATAAGACTACCCAAAGCGACTCTGTCTTTCAAAACATAATCAATGAGCTGGCTCATGTACTTGAAATACTAGGAATGGAAGAAAAACATCCAGCCTTGGTTTTATTCTTCAATCAGTTAAAGTCCCATAGACATGAGTACCACTGAACTGTATGTAGTTCTTGTTTTGACTGGTACTGTTAGCAAAACCACATATGACCACCCATGTAATTAAGTTCAGTACTAATAAAACTCGAAGCATGATCATTAAATTTGCTGTCCCCAATTTATCAAACAAGTTAAAATCCAAAATTACCAAAACCCACGGAGCAAGCTCTCCACGCTGCCACCACAGAAGAGCTGCTTCAGGATCAGGCAAATTGTAAAAATTGTCCGTACCCCTAAGATTATTCTGACTGGAGTGAATATAAAATACTAATAAAACAGAAAAATGACCAAATAACTCAAGCCAAGCAATCTGTCACCTTACTGCCACTTTGGTGAAAATGCTTTGGAAAAGCTAACTTTTTGTTCCCTTTTTTTTTTTTTTTTTTTTTAAACAAGTCACGATCTATAGTGGGTTGCCACACTCCAAGTAGACCACCGCTAATTTACAAGGGAGCTAATTCAGACACTGACACTGACTGAACAGCTTGCCCAACTAATTTCACCTTCTGGGCAGAAATAGAGTAGTCAGAAATCTTTAAAGTTAGAACTAGGGATCAGCAGACTAAGACCTTAATCGAGCGTGCTGATACCAAACTAGCAAAGCAATGTAAGCTATTGCAACATATCAAGTTATGGCACTACACTTGCAACATTAAGTGCAGTGTCATGATCCAGTTAACAGTACAAATAGTAATAACCCTAAACATAAAATTAAAGCAGCCTCCCACCATAGATTCATGCTACTGACTCACATGTGGAGCTGCTAATGTGGCTGCATTTTTATGTGGACAGTCTCCGCTCCTCTTCTCACCTGCACCGCCTCCACCTGCCCGGTAACCACCCCCCACCGCTTACCGGGTCCCAGTGGGTAGTTCACACAAAGTCCTTGGTGGGCAGGCAAAACGGATGCTTCCCTGGGCACAGCAAAGCTGAAATGTCACAAGATGTTGCTGTCGGTACCTTGGAGAATTGCGGGCAGCTGTGATTGTTGACATCTTCAGTGCGGCTGCGCTTTTATGTGGACAGTCTCTGCCCCACCACTCACCTGCATTGCCTCCACCTGCCTGGTAGCCCCATTCTTAATGAATCCCAGTGGGTAGTTCACACAAAATCCTTGGTGGACAGGTGAAACAGATGCTTCCTGGGGCACAGCAAAGCTGAAATTGCACAAGATGTTACTGTCAGTGTCTTGGAGAGCTGCAGGCAGCTGTGATTATTGGCATCTTCAGCACGGCTGCACTTTTATGTGGACAGTCTCTGCTCCTCCACTCACCTGCACAGCCTCCACCTGCCCTGTAGCTCCCCCCCGCCACATACTGGGTCCCGGTGGGTAGTTCTCACAATGTCCTGAGTGGGCAGCCAGAATCCTTTCTGATGGCTTAATCAAATGAAGGATAAAAATCCCAGAACCATAGAAACATAGACTTGGACGGCAGATAGGGACTGGTTGGCCCACCTAGTGTGCCCTTCTCTCTACCTATTGGAGCTGCAGATCTTAGTTAACCAACAGCCTACTTCTTCCTACCCCTCACCAGAATTGCCTTATGTCTGTCCCATGCATTCTTGAATTCCCCCACTGTTTTTGACCCCAGAACCCCCTCAGGAAGGCTGTTCCATAAGTCCACCACCCTCTCTGTGAAAAAGTACTTACTCACGTTGCCCTTGAGCCATCCTCCCTCTATCTTCAGTTTTTGCCCCCTTGTTCATGCACATCTCTTTTTTTGAAATATGCTACCCTCCTGGACTTTGTTAATTCCCTTGAGGTACTTGAAAGTTTCTATCATGTCCCCTCTCTCCCACCTTTCCTTAGGGGTCTACATATTGAGCTCCTTTAGTCTCTCTCCATGTGGCTTCTGGTGCAGACACTGCACCATTTTAGTTGCCCTCCCCTGGACTGCCTCCATCCTGTCTATGTCCTTGCAGAGATGGGTTCTCCAGAACTGCACACAGTACTCCAGATGGGGTCTCATCTACTGTCTGTACAGAGGGATAACAACTTTCTAGTTTTCTACAGGTGATGCCTCTTCCTAGACATCCAAGTATCCCCCCAGCTCTCCCTTCTGCCTTCTCACATTGCTTGCTTACCTTTAGATCATCTGATATGACTACCCCAGGTCCCTTTCCATTGTTGTTGTTGTTAGTACCCCCCCCCCAGTTGTGTACTTCTCTCCTGGGTTTTTGTTTCCCAGGTGCATTACTTTGCACTTCTTTGCATTAAATCTAAGCTGCCATACTTTTGACCATTCCTCCAATCTTGCCAAATCCCTTCTCATTCCTTCCACCCCCCCTTGTGTATCAACCCTGTTGCAGATCTTTGTGTCATCTGCAAAGAGGCATACTTTTCCTTCCACTCCCTCCGCAGTGTCCCTTATAAAGACATTAAAAAGGACTAGACCCAGTACTAAACCCTGTGGCACCCCGCTAGTAACCCCCCTTTCTTCGGAATGGACTATTACCCTCTGTGTCCTGTTGTCCAACCAATTTTTACCCAGGCTACCACCCTGGGACTCACTCCCAGGCTGACTAATTTATATATTAATCTTTTGTGTGGGGCTGTGTCAGATGCCTTGTTAAAGTCTAGGTAGGCCATGTCCACAGCCTCGTCCTGGTCTACTACTTTGGGCATCCAGTCAATGAAATCTATTATGTTCATCTGACATGATCTTCCCACTGTGACTCTATGCTGCCTTGGGTTCTGTGTCCCACTGGCCTTTAGGTACTCAATAATTCTTTCTTTCAGAAGTGATTCCATCATTTTCCCTACCACTAGGTCAAACTAACAGGTCTGTAGTTTCCTGCCTCTGCTTTACGCCCACTTTTGTGAAGGGGAATCACATTCGCCCTCCTCCGGTCCTCAGGTACCACACCATCCTCCAATGATTTGTTAGAAAGGGTAGTCTCCATGGTTTGATGGTTCTGTGAAGGAGCTGAGGAGAGTAGGGTGAAGGCTAGAGAGAGCTTGGTGGAAGTCCGGCCTGGATGCTGACAGGCTTGGATTGATGGACCATTATAGAGTTTATCAATCAGCAGTCACCCATAAGAAGGCAGAATTCCTGTCCAGGGAGATTGCTGCTGCACGGAATCGACTAGCTCAACTCTTTCAGAGTGTTGACAGACTGTGCAATCCACTCTGTCTGCAGTCTGGAAGAGATTTTTCACAGATGAAGTGTGATGAGCTTGCTCGATTATTCGCAGATAAGATTGTCAGCATCAGATCAGGCATCCGTCCAATTCTCTCTTTAGGGAGCTGCGGTGATCGGCAAGAGGAAGCAAGCCCTTGTGTCACCTGGTCTGACTTTAGTAGGCCGGCATTCATGGAAGTTGTGAGGATTGTTCAGACTGTACGACCAACCAGCCACTTTTAATAGGTTGCATAGATGTTATCTGCCTGATCCTTGCTGAAATTGTCTGGAAGGCTCTGGAGCAAGGGGTTTTTCCTGCCCCCTTAAAGGAGGTGGCTGTTCAACCTCTCCTTAAAAAACCTTCATTGAACCCAGACTGCCCAGCTAACTACAGACCTATCTCTATCCTGCCCTTTGTGGGTAAGGTTATTGAAAAGGTGGTTGCGATACAGTTAGATGACCATCTTATAAATCACAACATCAATGAAGGTCTCCAGTCGGGGTTTAGGAAAAGACATAGCACTGAGACTGCTCTTGTCCAGGTTTTAAATGATCTCCTAATTGCGAGAGATCGAAAGGCTCGTACTATTCTAGTCCTTCTTGATCTCTCTGCAGCATTTGATACTGTGGACCATGGTGTGCTGTTGGAGTGCCTGCGCTTTCTTTGTGGACTGTCTGGTACAGTTCTACAGTTCTACACTGCTTTTGATCCTTCCTCAAGGGGTGGACTCAGAAGATTGTTACAGGAATTTATTCCTCTGATACCATCTCTCTGTCCTGTGGGGTGCTGCAGGACTCCATCTTGGTGCCCATGTTGTTCGCAGTTTATATGCTGCCATTAGGAGACATCATTAGGTGTTACAGTATGGGTTTTCACTGTTATGCAGATGATACCCAGCTGTATTTGTCCTTTATTCCTGGTCAGGATGATGCAGTCCCTCTGCTTAACAGCTGTCTAGCCGAAATCAATAACTGGATGAGGGCCAGCTGGCTGAGGTTAAACCCGGAAAAGACCGAGGTGTTGGTTGTGGACCCAGGTCACCTTGAGGTGGGCCATAGGGCTGAGGTGCCATCAGGCCTCTGGCTTAGTGGTACCCAGCTCTTGACCTCAGGCCAGGTACGTAACCTGGGCATTATTGTTGACAGCGGTTTGACCTTGAAATCTCAGGTATCGGCTGTTGTTAAGTCCTCTTTTTATCATCTGAGGAATATCGCCTGGGTGAAACACCTGGTTCCTCCGGCTGATCTTCCTACTCTGGTCCACGCCTTTGTGACCACTCACCTTGATTACTGCAACTCCCTTTACCTGGGGCTACCGAGGGTTGATATTCATTGCCTGCAGCTAGTGCAGAACGCAACAGCCAGGCTTCTGACTGGGACATCTAGAAATAGTCATATAACGCCAGTTCTGCGCGGACTGCACTGGCTGCTGGTACAATGGCGAATCACCTTCAAGGTCGGGTTACTGACCTATAAAGCACTACATGAACAGGGACCGCAGTATCTGAAAGATCTCCTTACTCCCTACTGCCCCTCTCGCTCACTCCGATCCGCCGACGAGGGATTGCTAGAGATTCCCAGGGTTCGTCTGAAAACATCCGGAGCTCGTGCATTTTCATATGCTGCTCCTGCCCCTGTGGAATTCTTTACATAGAAACATAACATAGAATTTGACGGCAGATAAGACCACTTGGCCCACCTAGTCTGCCCATTTTCCTACCTAACAGATAAGCTGCAGATCCTAGTTAACCAACAGCTTAATTCCTCCTACCCCCCACTAGGACTGCCCTATGCCTGTCCCATGCATTCTTGAAATCCCCCACTGTTCTTGACCCCACGACCTCTTCAGGGAGGCTGTTCCATGCATCCACAACCCTCTCAGTGAAAAAATACTTCCTCACATTACCTCTGAGCCATCCCCTTCTATCTTCAAATTGTGCCCCTTTGTTCTTGCACATCTCTTTTTCTGGAAGATGCTACCCTCTTGGACTTTGTTAATTCCCTTGAGGTACTTGAAAGTTTCTATCATGTCCCCTCTCTCCCTTCTTTCCTCAAGGGTATACATATTAAGCTCCTTTAGTCTTTCTTCATATGTCTTCTGGTGCAGACCCTGCACCATTTTGGTTGCCCTCCTCTGGACAGCCTCCACTCTGTCTATGTCTTTGCGGAGATGGGGTCTCCAGAACTGCACACAGTACTCCAGATGGGGTCTCACCAACTGTCTGTACAGAGGATAACAACTTCCTGTTTTCTACTATTGATGCCTCTTCCTATGCATCCCAGTATCCCCCCAGCCTTCCTTACTGCCTTCTCACATTGCTTGCCCACCTTTAGGTCATCTGATATAATTACCCCCAGGTCCTTTCTATTTTACTGTTGTCAGTATCTCACCCCCCATTGTCACGCTTCCCCAGGGTTTTTGTTCCCATGTGCATTACCTTGCACTTCTTTGCATTGAATCTGAGCTGCCATACATTTGACCATTCCTCCAACCTTGCCAAGTCCCTTCTCATCCTTCCACTCCATCTTGTGTATCAACCCTGTTGCAGATCTTTGTGTCATCTGCAAGAGACATACTTTTCCTTCCAGTTCCTCTGCAATGTCACTTATAAAGACATTAAAGGACCGGTCCCAGTACTGAACCCTGCAGTACCCGCTAGTAACCCTCCTTTTGTCACTGTGTACTCCATTTACTACTACCCTTTGAGTCCTGTTGTCTAGCCAATTTTTATCCAGGCTACCACCTTGGGACCCACTCCAAGGCTGGCTATCTTGTGTATTAATCTTTGTGTGGGACTGTGTCAAATGCCTTGCTAAAATCTAGGTAGGCCATGTCCACAGCCCCTCCCTGGTCTACTACTTTGGTAACCCAGTCAAAGAAATCTATTAGATTCGTCTGACACGACCGTCCCATCATGAATCCATGCTGCCTTGGGTCCTGTGCCCACTGGCCTCTAGGTACTCAACAATTCTTTCCTTCAAAGTGATTCCATCATTTTCCCTACCACTGAGGTCAAACTAACTGGTCTGTAGTTTCCTGCCTCTGTCTTGCTCCCACTTTTGTGAAGAGGAATCACATCTGTCCTCCTCAGTCCTCGGTACCACCCCATCCTCCCATGATTTGTTAAACAGAGTAGTCAGCGGTGTCACTAGTTCTACCCTTAGTTCTTTTAGAATTCTTGAGTGAACCCCATCAGGCTCCATTGCTTTGTCCACCTTCAATTTTATTAGTTCTTTCAGAACCCTTTCTTCTGTAAATGGACTGTTATTGAGCCCCATCTTCAGAGTGTTTCTCTTGTTTGGTTTAGGTAACTCCCCCTCCTCTTCCTTTGTGAATACTGAGCAGAAATATTCGTTCAGTATCCCTGCTTTTTCACTGTCACCCTCTACCCATATTCCCTCCCCTTTATTAAGCTTCAGTATCCCTCCTTTGGTCTTTCTTCGCTCCCTAATGTACCTATAAAAGGTCTTATCCCCCTTCTTAACAGAATTGGCTATCCTTTCCTCGGTTTGGGCCTTTGCTATTCTGACTGCCTTCCAGCCTCTTTCTGCTTTAACTGATAAAGTTCTCTGTCCTGCTCCTTCTGTGTTTCCTTATATTTCCTGAATGCTGTCCTTTTCTCCTTAACCTTCCTGCCACCTCTTTTGAGAACCATAACGTTTTTCCTTCGTTGTGTTTTATTGATTTGTTTTACACAAAAGGCTTGTTGCTTCTGTGATGGCTGTTTGATCCTCCCCATTGTTCCTCCACCCCTCCTTCTTGCCTGTTTGCTAGTGCTTTTCAGGCACTCTCTCATTTTCCCAAAGTCAGCCCTCCTAAAGTCCAGTACTCTTGCTTTTGTATGGCTTGATTGTATGGCTGTGTTTATCGTGAACCACACTGTTTGGTGGTCGCTTGTTCCCAGATGGCTACCGACTTCTAAATCTGAGATTCTTTCTCCATCCCCATTTGAGAGTACCAGGTCTAGATTGCTCCTCCCGAGTGGTTCCAATACTAGCTGTCTGAGGCATGCCCCTGTAGGCATCAAGAATGACCCTGCTCTTGGATGTGCCTGCAGCAAGGTGATCCAGTTAACATCTGGCATATTCAGGTCCCCATCAACAATATCTCCCTTTTCTGCCATTCTAAGAAAGCCTTCTATCATTTCCTTGTCCATTCCCTCCCCTGAGATGGGGTCTGTATACAACCCTATGCGGATTGTGGTGCCATTTCCTGTCTCCAGGGTGACCCAAAGTGCCTCATCTGCTCCCTGTTTACTCTTTAGTTCTGTTGCTTTGATCCCTTCCTTTACATAGAGAGCTACTCCTCCTCCTCTTTTACCCTCCCTGTCCCTCCTGTAGATTGTGTATCCTGGTATGTTGACATCCCAGTCATGGTTCTCTGTGTACCATGTTTCTGTAACTGCCACAATATCCATGCAACCCTCTTCCATCAAGGCCACTAGTTCAGGGATCTTGTTACACAGACTATGGGCATTGGTACTCATCACCCTCCACTTTTTGATAGCCTTACCCCTTTTAGCCCCATTTCTATCCTTAATGCCTTTTGCCTTTTTTACATTTAAATCTGTTCTACTTCCTAATAACTTCTGTACCTTGGTGTTTACCTCACTAATCACCATGTTTTGTGGGGGGCTCGATTTCCCTGCTCCTTTCAGTGCTTCCCCCTTGGCTAGTTTAAATGCTTGCCAATGAGCATTAAACCTCTCACCTAGGATCCTGGTTCCCCCCTGGACAGATGCAGACCATCACACCAGTATAGGTCTGCATCCCTCAAGTGGCCCCAGTCCCCAATGAAGCCAAAACCCTGAACTCCACCAGTTTTCAACCACTCATTGAATTCCCTGGTGAGAATGCCCTAGCATCTCCCTTGCCATAGACAGGCAGCACCTCCGAGAAAGGTTACACGTGTCGCTACTTGTCAAGGCCCTTCCCAACTCTACAAACTCCTCTTGCACTGCTCTGATCCCATTCCTAGCCAGGTCATTTGTCCCTAGGTGGACAATGACATCCAGCTCCCTCCCTCGTGCAGCTCCTCCCACAATCCTGAGGATTCGCTTCCTGTCCCTCCAAGCTGTGGCGCCAGGAAGGCACCTTACCTCCCTCTCCCCTTCCTCCCCCATTTCTACCCCCTAATGATTGAGTCCCCCACCAGGAGTTGTTTCCTTCCCCTGTGGGGTCCCATGCCACCCTCCTGTGGGTCTCCTTTGTGAAGGTTCCCAGCATTCTCCTTGGTCTCCACTGCAGGTACCTCCATAGAGGAACCACTATCCACCAGAAGAGTGAATGAATTGTGGAGAGGTACAGCTGGAGGGATGCAACTCTGTTCCACCACCCTCTCCCTCCTTGAGCCCACCCTGGTCCAGCCTGTCCTCTTTCTTGGCAGCCTCTGGGGTAGTGGCATTGGCCCTGGTGGTCCCTGGGTGGGGAGGAGGTTCCACGAATCCTAGCCAGGTCAGCCTGGAGATGGGCAACCTCCTCTTTCAGACCAGAGGTGCCTGCAACAGGGCAGCACGCAGCCTCCAGAATGTCTCCCGAACACTGCCGCCCCACAGCCATTGCACTGCACCACTCCTATCATGTCTTATTTTGTGTCCTCTCTACTGTTTCTCTGAATGCTTATTCTCTCTTCTCCTTACAACTCTCACCCTTCCTGTTCTGGGACAGCAACTTCCTATCTTCTTCAGTAGCCTCCTTTTTCCTTGCTTAATATTAGACCACCAGCAGCTGGGGGGGGGGAGAGTGAGCTACTTTTTTCCTTTAGGGTTGACAAAACCAATGTCTCTCTATGATCCTTTCCTTCCTACTGCCAAACAGGAAGTTCCTGTTGACAGTCAAATCCAGTGGCTATAAAAGTAGAACTGGCTTTGGGTGGGTTGGAGGACAATTAGTAAGAAAAAAGGATAGCAACAGGAAGTTGTAATTTGACTCCCCTGCTTTTATAGTGTCTAAACCACACCCTCAGGTAAGCTCTCTTTCCTCCTACTGGTTTAGCAAAGTCAGCTGATACAGTACCCTTCCCTGCACAGAACACACACTGACTTTTTTTCTTTTCTTTCAACCCTAAATAAGACCCCTTCTACTTCTAATAAAGTTATTTGTCTACTTAATCTTAACAGACACTGACTCCTGCTGAGGTATAAGGTTTAAATTAAAACTCTGTGACTTCCCTTGTGCTGCTTTCAAAATCAAACAGTTCCAAACTCTGTGACTTCCCTTGTGCTACTTACAAAATCAGACAGTTCCAAACTCTGTGATGATTTCCCATGTGCTGCTTTCAAAATCAAACAGTTCCAAACTCTGTGACTTCCCTTGTGCTGCTTACAAAATCAGACAGTTCCAAACTCTGTGATGATTTCCCATGTGCTGCTTACCTCATCAGATACAAAGCTGCCTGACCATCGAAAGTTTTAAAGTGGAGTTAAAACCTTTTTTATTTGTTAAAGCATATGGCGTATGATTTTATATTGTTAATGTTGTTCTTGTTTATATGTATTGTTATTTGTACAGCGCTTTGGTCTTTGGAAAAGCACTTAAAATAAATTTTTACTTACTAACATTTTTTTTTTATTAGTCAGTGGTGTTACTAGTTCTCCCCTTAGTTCTTTTAGAATTCTGGGGTGAATCCCATCAGGGCCCATTGCTTTGTCCACCTTCAGTTTCTTTCTTCTGTGAATGGACTGGTATCAACCCCCAATCCAGAGTGCTTCTATTGATTGGATTAGGTATCTCCCCTCTCTCTTTTTGTGAATACTGAGCAGAAGTATTCGTTCAGTATCCCTGCTTTTTCACTGTCACTCTCTGCCCACCTACCCCTTTATTAAGCCTCACTATCCCTCCCTTGGTCTTTCTTCACTCCCTACTGTACCCATAAAAGGTTTTATCCCCTTTCTTAACCGAGTTGGCTGCCTTTTCCTCGATTTGGGCCTGTACTATTCTGACTGCCTTCCACGCTTCCTTCTGCTTTAACTGGTACAGTTCTCTGTCCTGCTTCATCGGTGTTTCCTTTTACTTCCTGAATACTATCTTTTTCTCCCTAACCTTCCCTGCCACCTCTTTTGAGAACCATGGTGTTTTTTTTCCTTTGTTTTGATTTGTTTATTTACTTCACACAAAGGCTTGTTGCCTCTGTGATGGCAGTTCTGGTGTTTCCCCATTGTTCCTCCACCCCTCCTTCTTGCCCATTTGCTAGTGCTTTCCTAAGACACTCTCCCATTTTGACAAGGTCAGCCCTCCTAAAGTCCGGTACCCTTGCTTTTGTATGGTTTGACTCTACAACAGTGTTTATTGTGAAACACACTGTTTGGTGGTCACTTGTTCCCAGATGGCTACCCACTTCTAAATTTTAGATCCTCTCTCCATCCCCATTTGAGAGTACCAGGTCTAAGATTGCTCCTTTCCGAGTGGGTTCCAATACTAGCTGTCTGAAGCATGCCCCCTGTAGGGCATCAAGAATGACCCTGCTCTTAGATGTGGCTGCAGCAAAGGTGCTTCAGTTAAAATCTGGCATATTCAGGTCCCCTGTCAACAATATCTCCCCTTTTTCTGCCATCCTAAGGATGCTTTCTATCATTTCCTTGTCCATTTCCTCCCCCTGAGATGGGGGTCTGTATACAATACCCGTGCAGATTGTGGTGCCATTTCCTGTTGCAAGGGTGGCCCACGGTGCCTCTTCTCATCCCTTTTTACCCTTTAGTTCCATTGCTTTGATTCCTTCACTTACATAGAGAGCTACTACTCCTCCTTTTCTACCTTCCCTGGCCCTCCTGTAGACTGTGTAACCTGGTATGTTGACATCCCAGTCATGGTTCTATGTGTAGCATGCTTCTGTGACGGCCACAATATCCAGGCATCCCTCTTCCATCAAGGCACTAGTTCAGGGAGTTTGTTAACCAGACTATGGGCATTGGTACTCATTGCCCTCCATTTTTTGATGATCTTACACCTTTTAGCACCATACCTGCCCTTACTGCCTTTGCCTATTTCTCCATTTACTCCTGCCCTTCTCCCTATCGACTACTCTATCTCTATGTTTTCCTCACTAACTACCCTGTTTTTGTTTGGGGGGATAGGATTTATCTGCTCCTTTTCAGTGCCTCCCCCCTTGTCTGATTTAAATGCTTGTCAATGAAGCATTTAAACCTATCACCTAGGATCTTGGTTCCCCTCCTGGATAGATGCAGACCATCGCGTCAGTATAGGGCTGTATCCCTCCAGGTGGACCCCCAGTCCCCAGTGAAGCCAAAACCGTGAGCTATCACCTGTTTTTCACCCATTGATAGAATCTCATGGTGCGGAGCACCCTAGCCTTACCCATTCCATAGAAGATTACCGTGCGTGCTATTTGTCTAAGGCCCCTCTCCAACTCCACAAACTCACACGGTGGTACTGGCACTACGGTCTTCTAAATTCAAAGCGATGTACAAATCCTGAAAAGAGAATCTCAATGCTGCTTTTCTGTCAAGGTATGGTTCAGGAACTGAGAATTCAGAAGGTTGAAAAAAATGTGTGTGCTTAACTGAAATGCTTGCTGTAAATGGTGTCACAAAAAGGGATACTGCATATACAAAGAACTATAAATGTTATAGGGTAATGTTAAAAGAGAAATAAAAGAATGTTTTAGAAACCTGTGTTTAAAAAAAAATGGTTTCCTCTTAAAGAGGGGTGTGTGTGTGTGACAGGGTTGGTCAAGACCCTGTCCCATTTGTTATGCAGAAAGAGTTAAAAGCAAAGGTCTTTTTTGTCCTTTTCTATTCTTCCACATGTCTGTTTTTTGCCTGTCTGCGCAATCAGATTTTCTATTGACATCTAGAAATTGGCCAATGTGATGGTCCCACAACTTCCCCGTTATTTCCCTCCCTTCACTTGCTATTTCTACTGTTTCATTCTCCCCTTGCTTCTCTGTGGTTAATAAAATATATGTTAATCTTTATGTGAAACTGTGGTCCCTTGGTTTGCACATGTATGTACATTTATTGTTGAAATGATTACAGAAAGCTATTTGAGTTTCTTAAAAAAATAACAATCTATAATACAGGGGGTTGACCTTGAGATGCATTTTGACCTCCACAAGCTCGTTTACAGAACTGTCTACAGGAAACCATCTCTGGGACAAAATGTGTTATTTTATTGCATCTTGGGACTAGATATGCTCTTCAGGCAGGTCTAATGAAGGAAGATGACACATTTTGGTACATTTTGTGAAAGACAGGAGATGAAACTTGCAAGAACAGGATGCAGAGTTTGAACTGCCAGGCAAAAATATCTTATATAATGAGAGCACTGTGTTTCTAGAAAAGTCTCAGATGGAGAATTTTTTGTTTGTACTGCCTTTCTGAAGAGCTATCCTGTACAGTTTTACTTTTTCTATTTCATTGTTATTGATATTAATAAAATGCTACTTGTGAATTTTATAACTTCTCCTGGTTTGCTTGTGCTTCCTGACATATGCCTCAATGGAAGTCCTTGATGCTGAATGATCCCCAGCAGGACTGTGACAGTGGCTCCTTTCACATACGCTCTCCCATTAACCCTCCTTGTGGTTAGAGTTGATGTTTTGCAACCCAATAGCAGTAACAACAGCAGTTCTTGCGGCCACTGCAGGGCCCATAGGACTTGGAAAAATGGCCCCTCAGCTGCTCCTCCCTGTCTCCTTCAGACTCTGTGCCACTCCATGGATTTCCCATCAGGGTCGTGGGGGCACAATCTCTCTGTTCCTGCCTCAAAGGCCAGGAGTGACCATCCAGTGTGGATACGCCCTGGAATTGCTGATGCTACCAAGGGGCTACCAAGAGGTATAAGCACTGCTGCACAAAAAAGGCCATTCAGCCAATTTCCCTGACAGAAGTGCACCAGGAGTTTCTACTCCAGGCTGTTTCCTGGTGCTCAGGAAACTTGAAGGCCTCATATTATCCTAGAGCTCTGAGGACCTAATAAGCATGTGACACACATGCTGTCCCTGGGACTCCCTCCCCTTTCAGATGGGAATTAGCTGTTCAGTGGTTCTGGATATGCAGGATACCTGTGTGTGCATAACAGTCTCTTAAGCGCAACAGGCTGGCCCTCTGACTTTGCCTAGAGGGGCAACATTACCATTTCTAAGTTTTGCCCTTCAAGTTGCCCTTGGGTGTATCTTTACCATGGCTCTGTACCTTCCCATATCTGGATGATTGGCTCCTAAGAGGAGCATCAGCAGTCAGGTGAAGTACCCTTTGCCCCTACGAGACAAATGATGGACAGTCAAGGGATCTAAATGGAAATAGTCTGTTCCAGGTTCCTTGTCAAACATTATGGTACACAGTGGCAATCAGGGGCACAGCCCAAGTGAAGGGCACACCTGCATATGAGGAGCCCTCGACGGTCACTGCCAGCACAGGAATCTCAGGCATTGCAGCCGTCACTTGATTACTCTTTTCAGTCTCCCACAGGATGACCTGCTGTGGTGGTAGGACTGTAATCACCAGATCTCTCCTTTTTGTAGCCTCAGCTGCAAGTGATCCCCACAACAGACTCCTCCAACATGGGATGGGGTGCCCACTTAGTTCCTCACCAGTCCCAAGGGTTATGGCCTTCTTTGGCAGAAGACTTTATATGAGTATGCTGGACATACAGGCAGTTTTCTGTGGACTCCAGGCTTCGCTGGCCCTGTCAACCTGTTCTGCCATCTGTCTTTTTGTAAGTGTGAATGGGCCACTACCAATGGGAGTGGCAATGAAAATGAAGGTGCCTACCAGTACCAGTGAGGGGAGCTGTCAGAAGTAAAGGAATAAACAGGCCTACTGTATGTGCAGAAATGAAATGTGTACCTTATTTCATGCACTGTTGGTCAGGATGAAATCAGATGCATATCAATTTAATAAATAAGAAAAACGACCTTGAAGCCACAGCTTAATGAAGTCAATTATTACTATCTAGACAGCATGACTTCCAGCTCTTTGCTATGTTGTCTTGTAGTTAATACTTACTGAAGAATCCTACTTCAGGCTCCATTGCTGTAATTAACCTTGCAGCCTATTCCAGGCTCCATCACACAAACAAAGCACACTCGCGCTCCAACTCAGAACAGGTGGGGTGCAAACAAAGGAAGTCAGATAGTATCAAGAAAAGAAAGTTTATGTTGCACTCCAGTTAGAAACAGTTGTTTCTCACGTTTCTATCAGGAGTGCAACATCAACTTTGTTTTCATATTCCAAGCTCCATGCCTGATTCCTGAGGACACAAAGGTCCCTCAGTTTAGGGTCTCAACTATGCTTTCAGCTGTTTCTGCTTGCTTTTAGGGAACATTCCATCAGGCATGCCTTTTCCCTGAAGTAGAAGCTTTTCCACTGTATGGTGCCTGGCTGTGTTCCTGGACCTCTTTCTTTGCACTATGCAAAGGTCACTGATATGTTTCCTGGCATGACTGATATGCCAGGACTGGGCCAGAAAGGATATCAGTCACCTGATATCCTTTCTGGCATTACCTTCCCACTCAGAGCGGAAGAGGTCATGCCAGACGAATCAAATAGATTTCTTTGACTGGGTGACCAAAGTAGTAGATCAGGGAGGGGCTGTGGACATGGCCTACCTAGATTTTAGCAAGGCAGTTGACTCAGTCCCACACAAAAGATTAATATACAAGTTAGCTAGCCTGGGAGTGGGTCCCAAGATGACAGCCTGGGCAAAAAGTTGGCTGGAGAATAGGACACAGAGGGTAATAGTAAATGGAGTCCACTCTGAAGAAAGGGGGGTTACTAGTGGGGTACCGCAGGGTTCAGTGTTAGGACTGGTCCTCTTCAATGTCTTTATAAGCGACATTGCAGAGGGACTGGAAGGAAAAGTATGTCTCTTTGCAGATGACACAAAGATCTGCAACAGAGTTGATGCACAAGGTGGGGTGGAAAGGATGGGAAGGGACTTGGCAAGGTTAGAGGAATGGTCAAATGTATGGCAGCTTAGATTCAATGCTAAGAAGTACAAGGTAATGCACCTGGGAAACAAAAACCCAGGGGAAGAGTGCACAATGGGGGGTGAGATACTAACAACAACAAAAATGGAAAGGGACCTGGGGTAGTCGTATCAGATGACCTAAAGGTGGGCAAGCAATGTGAGAGGGCAGCAAGGAGGGCTGGGGGGATACTGGGATGCATAGGGAGAGGCATCACCAGTAGAAAACAGGAAGTTATTATCCCTCTGTACAGACAGCTGGTGAGACCCCATCTGGAGTACTGTGTGCAGTTCTGGAGACCCAATCTCCGCAAGGACATAGACAAGATAGAAGCTGTCAGAGGAGGCAACTAAAATGGTGCAGGGTCTGCACCAGAAGACATATGAAGAGAGACTAAAGGAGCTTAATATGTATGCCTCAAGGAAAGAGGAGGGAGGAGGGACATGATAGAAACTTTCAAGTACCTCAAGGAATCAACAAAGTCCAAGAGGGTAGCATATTTCAAAAAGATGTGCAAGAACAAGGGGCACAATTTGAAGATGGGGCGGCCTGAAGTAATGTAAGATATTTTTTCACAGACAGGGTTGTGGATGCATGGAACAGCCTTCCGGAGGAGGTTGTGGAGTCAAAAACAGTGGTTGAATTCAAGCATGCATGGGACAGTCATAAGGCAGTTCTAGGGGTGGGGGTAGAAAGAAGTAGGCTGCTGGTTAACTAGGATCTGCAGCTTATCCATTAGGTAGGGAAATGGGCAGACTGGGTGGGCCAAGCGGTCCTTATCTGCCATCAAATTCTATGTTTCTATGTTCCTAACTCTGTCGCAGTCAGGTTTTTAGTACTGCTCAATGAATGGTTCCCCTGTCAACCTTTTTCAGTCTTCTATGCCCTTATCAAGGGCATGACATTGCCCAGCTGAAGGTGGTCCACAGGTTTCTGGAGGATACGTTGCATGTGGCTCCCCAACATCCGACTCAAAAGCCTGTTCCAGGTTTTGAACCTGAACCTTGAGGCTCAAATCTCAGACTAAAGCTCCCTTTTGTACCCACATCTTCCTGACATGCAGTATCTATCCTGCAATTTATTTTTCCTTGTGTCTCTTACTTCGTCCAGATGTGTGTCCAAACTACAGGCCTTGCTTGATTCATGAACCTCCTCCCTTTCCTAGGTAGGCTAGTTGTTCGTACTCATCCCAGATTCTTGCCTAATCATGGTATCTGATCTTACGTTAGATCAGTCACTTAGCTTACCCGTATTTTGCCATTAAACCTTCAGAACTCAGGAAAGGTACTGTTGTACTCTTTGGATATCCACATATTCCTCTGGTACTGCAAGGACAGAATCATGGACTGTACCCAGACCTAACAGCTGCGGGTTTCCTTTGGCCCGGTTACCCAGGGCAGATCTATATCCAAGCAGTACCTCTCATGTGGTTCTCCTTCATCTTGTTCTGCTATAGGCAAGCAGGCAGGACAGGACCTACAGTGTACTATTACAGAGCATGCCACATGGGGCATGGTGGCCTTGATGGCTTGTTTTATGTCTATTTCACGCACTGGAATTTTCAGGGCTGATACCAGGTACAAGATCTGTACTTTTACTAAGCATTACAGTCTGGATTTAGTGTCCCGTGGGAGGGAGTTGCCTATGCTTTTCCAAAAGGCCTGCTCTCCTGAGGGATCGGTCTGCTGTTTTTACCAGCTACCCAGTTGGAGTTGCTACTGCTTGGTAATCATCCAGTGAATTATGGCTCTATGGAGATAACCTCAAAAAAGATAGGTTCGCTACATACCAGTAATAGTAGATCTTTAAGAGGATCTCTATAGAGTCATAACTCTCCCACCCACCGTCCCCTGAAGACAATATTTAGACAAATATTTATTAAAAAAAAACATATTTTACAAGGGGAGCAAATAGAGGCAGAGGGCTTATTTCCAGGTGCAACTTAGGGGCTGGGGAAGAGAACATAGGTTAGCAGAGTAATTCGTACACACATAGTGCAAAATGTAGAGGAGATACTTACATAGTGCAAAAATACATCTACATTGCTATCACCGTATTGACTGCAGGGGACACTATATATAGGGTAGATAGTGCAAACAAACTTGCAGTACATTTGTATCAATTAGGTCAAAATAGCTATGGTATAAAAAAGCAAAAGTATTATGCATACCGATACATTCACAACAGTGATGCAACTGGTATGGTGACATAGTCATTCTTTCTGAAAAGAAAGGACCCACATATATATCTAGGGTCAGTTGTAGCAAGACTGTGGAGTTTTGTAATCTTCAATTCAGAACACACGACCCTTTATAGACTTAAAGGGCTCAGATTAGAAATAGGGCGGAGGTTATCTAAAGTCTCTTTAGCCTTTTATTCTGTTTTCTTGTGTAGTTTGTAGGCATGCACAGTGATTGCCTCTGTATTTTTTTCCAATTGTTTAACCAGGAGTGGCACACTAAGCTGAAAGCTTGTTTACAGGTGTGACCTGGGAGCACAGGGAAGTTAAATGACTTGCTCAGGGTCACACAATATGCAAGTGGAAGCTGTGGGATTCAAACCCAGGTCTCCAGATTTGTAGCTCAGAGCCTTAAACCACTGCACTATACTGCCTATTACACTCTCCTAATTTCATCAGGATTTAAATGAAAGTACTTAAGTCCAGTGTGAAAAATGACTTGACTTCATTGCAAAGGTCATGCCTGGCTCATGTAAGGCATCCTGGAATTTTATGATGTTTTGGTGCTGAAGCTTGCAGTAGTTATACTGTATCGATAGCATACGGACGGAACGTCGCCGTCAGGAATGTAGTGGCTTTATTGCCACAGATACATTGTAGCATGGACAAACAATCTCCAGGCAAAAAGTTACCGACAATACATCCCGACAGCAGCAATAAAGCCGCTACATTTCTGATGGAGACATTCCGTCTGTGTGCGGCACTTGGCTGTGAGGTGCTGTTCATGAGGATTGTTTCTCCCTAAGGTAGAGGGACTGGTACTGGCAGCACTAAAGGAGAATGATGAGGAAAGCCTTGTTACCAGGCATATAAGTGGAACTTCAGTCTGGATTATGTTGACAAATATGTGTCATTACTCCGACACAACTTGGGCACAGCCGATAATAGCTAGGTCATATGTCCCACCTTGCCCTCACCTAGAGCTGAAGTTGTTTCCATTTACCACCAACATAGGAAAGGAAATGTGGTGGCCTAATTTTGTGTTAATAGTCACCAATATCTGTGTAAATGTCCCAGACGTGTTGCAGAAAGGTATTGTAGAATTGCACTGCAATATAAAACATCTACACCATCAGGTGCTGCACATACAGACCCAGTTAATTCTCCATCATCTCAGCCCATTCAGTTCCCAAATATCAGGTGTTGGCTTTATTATGGTCCTCAGCAAGAAGTTGTGAACACTGATGCAGCCTGAAGATAGATTATATTGTGCGTACAATACAAGCACGGTGTAGCAATGTTTCACAGCAGTTCCTTTCTCCAGAACTCTAGCACTGCACTGCTCTAATAAGTGCTTTTGTGGTGAAAGCTCACAATTAAAAAAAAAAAAAAAAACTTTGTACAGAGCAGTAAGTGTGTTTAAGTGTGTTCAGTGTGTTTCAGCATGTTTCTGGTTCTTAATGTGAGAAGGCTGTTAGCATGTCGTTGTGAGGAAGGCTTTCTGGTGGCTCAGTAGGCAACTTCGATTATACAAACCGCCAATTCTTGTATAGTCGAGTAACCTCTGCTGCGTTATCTCTGCTGCAAATGAAATACACGATGGTGGTTGTATAACTTGTCTAACTTGTCTTTAGAACTTCCCATGTTAGGCTGTAACTTTCATGACTGGCTAGCATTCACGGTGACTTGTCCTGCTATCAAAGTGTGCGGTGACTATTAGTCTGCAATGTAACATGCCCTGCGCCGTTTTCTGTGGTTTCTTGTCATCCCCGTGACATTGTATCTGCATCATTGCGATCGCGACATTTTGTCCGGGGACAAAACGGCTGTACTCTGTATTAGTCAGTCCTGTTGCTGTCCTCTGCAGTCCTTATATTCTTGTCTGATGTTGGCCATGAATCTTTTCAAGGTATAGTAAGTGCCCTGCTGTTTTCTGTGGTTTAAATTGTATCTTGAGTTAGAAAAAAAAAAAGCTTTTAGAGAATACAGAGCCTCCCACAACAAGACATTTAACAGAACTGAATGAGAGTATAACTTCTGCTGGCTTGTCCATGTACACATCGTCAACTCCCATGATGCCTTGCATAAGTGGGTTCATGACTTTTGGAATGGAGGCAAACAGATTTTAACACCAGGGCAAAACAGAGAGATGCACCTTTATTTATACAGTGGTGTGAAAAAGTATTTGCCCCCTTCCTGATTTTCTCTATTATTGCATATTTGTCACACTGGATGTTTTCAGGTCTTTAGACAAAATGTAATATTAGATAAAGGGAACCTGAGTGAACAAATAACACTTGTTTTTTTTTTTTATTCACTTATTTAATGAAAAAGTTAACCAACACCAATTGGCACTGTGTGAAAAGTAATTGCTTATACACTTAATAACTGGTTGCAACATTTAGCTGCAATGACTGCAACAAACACTTCCTATAATTCAATATCAGTCTTTCACATCGCTGTGGAGGAATTTTAACCACTCTTCCTGCAGAACTGCTTTAATTCAGTAACATTTGGTAGGTTTTGAGCATGAACTGCTCGTTTCAGGTCCTGCACAGCATCTCTTTTGGGTTTAAGTCTGGACTTTGACTAGGCCACTCCAAAACTTTAATTTTACTTCTTTTCGCCATTCTGATGTGGACTTGCTTTTGTGTTTTGGATCATTGTCTTGCTGCATGACCACAGCTTCAGCTTCAGCTGGCGGAAGGATGACTGGACATTCTCCTTAAGAATTTCTGGTACAGAGCAGAATTCATGGTTCCTTTAATTATGGCAAGTCATCCAGGTCCTTAGGCAGCAAAGCATCCCACACCATCACACTACCACCACCATGTTTGACTGTTGGTATGGTGTTCTTACTGTGGAATGCTGTGTTTGCTTTACCGACATTATGGGATCCATGTTGTCCAAAGTTCCACTTTGGACTCATCTGTCCATAGAACATTTTCCCAAAGGCTTGTGGATCATCCAGGTGCTTCTTGGCAAATGAGAGCGAGCATTTATGTTCTTCTTAGTTAGCAGTGGTTTCATCCTTGCTACTCTCACATGAAGCCCATTTTGCCCAGTCTCTTTCTGATTGTGGAGTCATGAACACTGACCTAGCTGAGGCAAGAGAAGCCTGCAGTTCTTTGGATGTTGTTTAGGATCCTTTGAGACTTCTTGGATGATTTTACTCGCCCTTGGAGTAATTTTGGCAGGCCGCCCACTCCTGGGAAGGTTCACTACTGTTCCAAGTGTTCTCCATTTGGAGATTATGGCTCTCACTGTGGTTTGATGGAGTCCCAGAGCCTTAGAAACAGCTTTGTAACCCTTTCCAGACTGATGAGGGCAACAAAATGTTTTCTGATCTTTTCAGGAACTTCCTTTGATCATGGCATAATGTGCTTGTTGAATCTTTGTGCTGCAGTGTGACTCTGATGGTAAGGGCCAAAATAAGTGAGGTTTATATTGAGCAGGGCTGGCTGTAATCAAGCCTGGCTGTGTTCAATCTAATTCAAATAGAGCTGACTCTAATTATCCCTTTAATTGGGTTGATTTAACTAGGGGGCAATTACTTTTTCACACAGTGCCAGTTGGTGTTGGTTAACTTTTTTCATTAAATAAATGAAATAAGTAAAAAAAAAAAAGTGTTATTTGTCCACTCAGGTTCCCTTTATCTAATATTATATTTTGTCTAAAGACCTGAAAACATCCAGTGTGACAAATATGCAATAATAGAGAAAACCAGGAAGGGGGCAAATACTTTTTCACGCCACTGTATTTAAATTAGGATGATATTAGGGGGATGTGAGAGAGGGAATAATTGTTCATACAAACAAACTACACAGGTATACAGAAAATAGGCTGAGGGGACTTTCCCTTTAAAAAAAAGTCACACTTTGGGACAGGAACCACCCATGCTGATTTCCAAATAGTAGGAAAAACCCTTGTAGTTAAAGAAAGATTGAAATCTTTACGTGGAGGAATTGAAATATAACTACTAATCACCTTTAAAAATCTAGAATCGGCACCATCTGTTTCGTCACCACTTTTGGAAACAAACAAACATACATACTAACATGCGAAGAAGCCAGCAGAAGAATGCCATTTGGTCTATTTAGTTTGCTCGTATTGCAGGGTCCACAGCTTGAGCTACTGTCCCTGCCCCCCCCCACTTCTCCCATCCTCCCTATCCATGATCCTTACCTTCCCCGTATGTCTATTCCAGTCTCTCTTGAAGCTTCCCACTGTCTTTAATGAGACCACCTCTTCTGGCAGCACATTCCAAGTGTCCACCACCCTCTCCATGAAGAAGTGCTTCAAACAACATGAAGTCTTGCTATATTATGACATATGCAGTGAGTCCCAACCTTCGAACTGCTCCAGAGGTGAAAGAGTTAACTATCCATGCCAGGCATGGAACGCTGAGCTAGAGCTCGGTTGAAACTCTGTCTGTTGTTCTTCAAACTCAAACCGTCAGATTCTTTACTCCACCTCACTGAACAGTCGCTCTGGAGATTTCTCCTTCTGCTCGGTTCATTTTGTCGGTTAAAGTATTATTTTCTCGTTTTTTTGACCAAATTTAAACCGCAACCGGTTGGTTCAAGCTCTGTCTGTGGTATTTGTGAGTACTAGATAGGTTTACATTACTTCTCTTCTGTGTGGAACTTGTAAACTGTTTATCGGTTCGCTTTGAACCGATCAGGTTGTTTGAAATATTTTATTCTGTCATTTAGAGTATGGTTACCAGTTCTTATCGGTTCTAAAAAGAACGGAATTTCTTACGGTGTTTTCCACGACCCGTGACACGGTTGGGAACTGATAAGAGGGTCTTGCCTGGCGGATTGCCATAAACGGGTAAGTTTGGTTAGGATTGGCACTATGTCTGAGAAACCCAAAAGAAAAGACGGGCCCACTGGGTTTCAACACTGGAGTGTGTGTGGGGAAGCCTTTGCCAAGGCTGACCCCCATACCACCTGTGTTTATTGTCTGGGGTTTGATCACCTCAATGCAGACTGCGAGATTTGTAAAAATGTTCCTGCAACTACCCTGGAAAAGAGAGTTGGTAGGCTCAGGGAAAGGGAGGCCAAAAAGTCCGCTGACCTGGATGGCCAGCCCGGTTTGGTTCCAACCAAACCAGAGGGAGTGCCCTCTGACCAGGGCGAGACTTCCTCGGGCAAAAGGAGAGCCGACTCTGGGGGGTCGGTTCCAGCAAAAAGGGCTAGGAAATCAGCTGGTGTGGAACCAAAACTTTCCATTCCAACCGCTGAAGAGATAACCAGAGCGATTCAAATTGTCCAGTCGCTTTCCCTGGTTCCGACCGAACCGGTGCCATCAGGTAAGTGCTCGGTTCGGCCGGTTCCACCGGTTCAAGACTATGAATTAGAGGAATTTTATGAACTGGAGGAAGGGGAAGAGGAGTATTTGGAGAATGAATGTGGATTTGAAAGTCTGGATTTGCCCATTGGCACGGACATCTCCCCAGACAGACCTTCAGGAGTGTCTCCTCCTAGGCTTTCTGAGTCACCTTCTCATTTTATTTTCTATAAGAAAGTGGCTGAAACCCTCCAGCTCCCTATGGAGGAAGATGTGGATGATCAAGAGGAGCCCGACTATGTGGAAATGATGGATATCCCAGAGTCTAGGAGACTGTCTATTCCCTTGCATAAATCTTTTGGGAAGCAGACTTTTAAAATTCTAAAAACTACTCACACTCCTGTGGATAACAGAATGGACAAGAGGTACACATTGTCAGGCTGTGATACGGAGTTCCTTTCACAACAATGCAGCCATGTTGGGGTAGTGCAGGCTGCAGCCTGTGACAGGGCAAATATCCCCTTGGCCTCACACTCCCGGACAAGGACTCCAGGAAGATTGATGCCATGGCAAAGAAACAGTACATGGCAGCATCTTTGGGACTCGGACAGGCAAATTATATGGCTTATGTTGCTAGATATCAGAAATCCAGATGGGATACTGTTATGGCTTTAGCAAAACAGGTCCCTGGCCAGCTTGCCAAGGAGCTGGAGCAGGTGGCTGCTGATGGTATTGAGGCATCCAAGGTGCAATTCCATGCTGCAGTAGACTCAAATGATGTGTCATCAAGAGTCATGGCTACATCTGTGGCACTTCAGCGGATGGCTTGGCTCAGATGTACTAGCCTGTCTGGATACCCAGACTAAGGCCATGGATTTTTCCTGTTGTGGGTAATTCCCTGTTTGGGGAGCAGACAGAGAATTACATGGAGAAAATGGATGAGTATAGGACCACCTATAAAGTGCACAGGCCAAAGAAGGCAGGCCACTCCTCAAGGCAGCTTCCCAGGGGCAGGGGCAGGCCTTTTCATAGGCCTTTTACCAAGCCAGGCCTCTCTCTTCTGCTTTTGCCCAGAGGGGTTCTTTAGAGAGAGGCAGACAGGGTGCAAGCAGGCCTGCTTCCACCCCTCAGCCCAAAGCCTGCCAAGCAGGCCCCTGATGGGGTTGCCAGGGCTGATTCTCAACTACCTGTGGGGCAGGCTGGCTTACTTTGTCCAGGACTGGGAGTCTCTGACATCAGACAAGTGGGTCCTGGAAGTAGTAAGCCAGGGGATTGGTTCTCAGCTTCAAAAGTTTCCAAAGATGAGAACCAGATCCTTCCACCTACAAATCCACCAGAGGCACTTGCCCTAGAGCAGAGGTCTCTTCTCTCCTGGCTCTCAGAGCTGTGGAAAGGGTTCCACCCCTACACCAGGGCAAAGGGTTGTACTCCAGGTACTTCCTTACCCCAAAAAAGACAGGAGAATGGCGGCCCATCCTGGATCTCAGATACTTAAACAAGCACCTTTTAAAACCAAAATTCAAAATGGTGACTCTGGGAATTATTCTACCCTCTCTAAGGCCAGGGGACTGGCTAGCATCCCTGGACCTCAAGGATGCCTACTTCCATATTCTCATCAGAAGCTCCCATCGAAAGTACCTCAGGTTTAAGCTGCCCTCAGGCCATTACCAGTTCAGAGCAATGCCCTTTGGCCTCACCTCTCTGCTCAAGGTATTCACAAAATGCCTGGCAGTAGCAGTTGCTTCTCTAAGAAGGCAAAAAATTGCCATCTTCCCTTACCTGGACGACTGGCTCATAGTAGGCCAGTCTCCAGATCAAGTCAAGTTACACCTACAGATAACTCAGCAACTGCTCACCTCTCTAGTTTTCCTTCTGAATCTTTCAAAGTCAGTTCTAGAGCCTTTCCAGCTCCTCAGCTTCATAGGCGCAGAACTGAACACAGAAAAAGCCAGAGCCTTCCTTCCTTTGGACAGGGCAAGGACCCTGGTCTCTCTGGCCTCCTCATTCACCCTGCAGGTGTCTCGGCCAGCAGGACATTTTCTACAGCTCCTGGGGCACATGGCTGCTTCTACAGCAGTAGTGCAGGGAGCAAGATTTCAGATGAGGGATATTCAGTTCCATTTGAGAGCCTTTTGTTCTCAAAGGAAAGACCCTCTAACCAAGTTGATCCCAGTGACTCGAACCCTGATCCAGGCCCTACAGTGGTGGCAGGATCAGAGCAATCTCAGACAAAGGGTTCCTTTTGTCACTCAGTCTCATTCCTTAATCCTTACTACAGATGCATCCCTCTTGGGGTGGGGAGCTCACATGGGCGACCTCACTACCCAGGGGTTGTGGTCCCCTCAGGAATCCCTGCTCCACATCAATCTGTTGGAACTCAGAGCAGTTTTTCTAGCACTTCAAGACTTTTCCAAATCTGTTCAGAACAAAGTTGTATGGGTCGGAACAGACAATACCACCACAATGTGGTACATCAGCAAGCAAGGGGGCACTCGGTCTACGGCCTTGTGCACCGAAGCAATGAAGTTGTGGTCTCTGGCTTACTCCCTGAACACCTGCCTTACGGCAGTTCACCTCCCAGGCAAGGCCAATGTCCTGGCAGATGCTCTCAGCAGGATTTCCCAGGGCCATCACGAATGGTCACTGGACCCCCTGGTCTTGGAGGTGGTATTTGCCAGATGGGGCACCCCGCAGATAGATCTTTTTGCAGCTCCAGACAATCACCAACTTCTTCTTTTTGCTGCAGGCCCCCAGTGTTGGGCTCAGTCCCTCTGGATGCCTTAGTTCTCAATTGGGAAGGGAAGTTTCTCTATGCTTCCCCCCCCCTTCCCTCTTCTGTTCAAAGTGCTAGTCAAAATCAGATCTCAACCCTGCAGGATGATTCTGATTGCTCCAGATTGGGCCAGACAACCCTGGTATCCACTCCTGCTGTCCTTAGCAGTCCATCTTCCCCTCCATCTTCCCAGGAATTACAACCTGTTAACCTGTGCTCAGGGGAGGGTTTGGTACCCGAACCTCAAATCTCTCAATCTCAAGGCCTGGCTCTTGAAGAGTTAGAGTTTGCTGATTTACACCTCTCCCAAGGCGTAATGGATATCCTGAAGGCTTCTAGAAACCTTCTACCAGGGCTACTTATAATTCCAAATGGAAGAGATTTTCCATATGGTGCTCTGGAAAACATATTTCCCCAGAATCTGCTGATTTACCCACAGTCCTGGATTACATGGTCCACTTAAATACCTTGGGGCTGAGACCAGCTACCCTAAAAGTGCATCTGGCAGCTGTCTCTGCTTTTATTTCAGCAGGTAAGCCCTCTCCTCTTTCAGCTCACCTTGTATTCTCCAAGTTTTTCAAGGGATTGCTTCACACCAACCCTCCATTCAGGGACCCTGCCCCTGCCTGGGACCTTAATGTTTGCATTGCTGAGCTTATGCAACCCCCTTTTGAGCCGTTGTCTTCAGCAGAGCTTAAGTACTTGACTTGGAAAACTGTGTTTCTGGTAGCCATCACTTCTGCCAGATGCATAAGTGAATTACAAGCTTTGTCAGTGGAGCCTGATTTTATCTCCTTTCATAGAGATAAGGTGGTTCTCAGGACTAATAGGAAGTTCTTGCCTAAGGTGGTTTCAGATTTCCACCTTAATCAATCTGTGTCTCTTCCTGTGTACTTCACTGACCATTCCTCCTCTGGTGAGAGGAGGCTGCACAGTTTAGATGTCAAAAGAGCACTTAGCTACTACATAGAGCGTATCAAGATTGAGGCAGTATAGCGCAGTGGTCTAAGGCTCTGAGCTGCAAATTTGGTGACATCCAGCAGACCTGACCTGGGTTTGAATCCCACAGCTTCTATTTGCATACTGTGTGACCCTGAGCAAGTCACTTAACCTCCTTGTGCTCCCAGGTCGCTCCTGTAAAAAAGCTTTCAGCTTAGTGTGCTATGCCTGGTTAAACAACTAAATAAATAAATAAAATAAAAAAGGGTCACAGGTTTGACTCCCTCCAACTGTTCCTCACTTATGGTGAGGTTGGTAAAGGGAAACCTGCCACTAAAAGATCCTTTGCCAGGTAGATTGTCTCTTGTATCCAATTTTGCTATGAAAAACTGGGTAAGGTTCCTCCCTCAGGCCTGAGGGCTCACTCTACCAGAGGTACAGCTGCTTCCCTGGCTGCTGCCAGGGACATCCCTATTCTAGAGATATGTCAAGCAGCTACCTGGAAAACAGTTCATACTTTTACCAAGCATTACTCCCTGGATATCCAGGCTAGGAGTGATGCTCGGTTTTAACACAAGCTGTGCTTCAGAGCCTATTTCCTAAGTAGGTTCTGTCCCTTCTCCATGGAGGTACTGCTTTGTAGTCTGCATATGTCATAATATAGCAAGACTTCATGTTGTTTGAAGAAAAAATTACTCACCTTAGTAATGTTGTTTCTTCTAATGGAGTCTTACTATATTATGACCCCCCCCACTGCCTGCCCCTCTCAGAGCCTCTGTTTTTGGGATGTGGGTGGGCAGTGCAGTGTTGGCACTTAGTAGGTGCCCACCTTGTTGTTTTCACCCCTCCTTTTTGGGGTGACTTAGTGTTGTGTTTTTCATTTTTTGGGTCTCCTGACTTGAGTCTTTGTTTTGGGACCAAAAAATGTGTTATTATGTTTAGTAGCCAGTTGGCTAGTGTAGGTTTACAGCTTCCACACAGGACCTCAGTGAGTTTAGCTCGTAAAGATCTGACGGTTTGAGTTTGAAGAACAACAGACAGAGTTTCAACCAAGCTCGAGCTCAGCGTTCCATGCCTGGCATGGAAAGTTAACTCTTTCACCTCCGGAGCAGTTCGAAGGTTGGGACTCACTGCATATGTCATAATATAGCAAGACTCCAATAGAAGAAACAACATTACTAAGGTGAGTAATTTTTTCTTCCTGACCTCCCTCATAAAGCTCCCCCCTCCAACTTAAGACTGCCCCCTCGTGTTATGGTTTCCACTCAGCTTAAAGAGAATCTCCTTAGCCACCTTATTTATCCCTTTCAACTACTTGAAGGTCCCAAATGTAGTGGACAGGAGAATGTGCAGTAACTCATAAACTTCCAAAGGAGTGACAGCCTTAAACTAGAAAGGAGGATTGGTAGTTTCAGCAGCACTATCTTGACCTCCATAAAACCAGTGATTATTAAAAACGTTATTACTACCATCATTCACATACTGAGAAAAATCAATAATTGTCTCATTAAGACAATTTGTTATAGTAGCTGGGTCACTAATAACCTGATCAGCATACGAACATACGAAATTTGCAGGCAGATAAAGGCCTAGAGGTCTACCCAAGTCTGCTCGAATGTGCAGCTAGCACCCCTTATTCTGCAGCTGCCCCTCCCTTCCGCCCTTCCCCTTCATTGACCCTCCCCCTTGTCCTGTCCCATCCCCTTTTGAAGCAGTCCACTGTTCTACTGGATACCACTTCTGCAGGTAACGCATTCCACCCAGCCACCACCCTCTCTGTAAAAAAGTGTCTCCTTATCTCCCTCCTGAACCTTCCTCCCTCCAGTCTCATATCATGGCCCCTGGTGTCCCGCTCCTCCCTTACTTTGAACAGCCCTTCTGTACCTGTCTTGTTATTCCTTTCTTGTACTTAAAGGTTTCAATCATGTCCCCCCATCCCTCCTCTCCTCCAGTGAGTACATGTTCAACTCCCTCAGCCTCCTCTCGTATGATAAGTCCCCCAGCCCCTTGATCATCTTTGTTGCCCTGCGCTGCACCCCCTCCAGTAACTTAATGTCCCTCTTCAGATACGGGCGCCAGTACTGCACGCAGTACTCCAGGTGCGGTCTAACTAATGACCTACACAGTGGCAGAATTACCTCCTCCCTCCTCAAGGATATACCCCTTGCAATACAACCCAGCATTTTGTTGGCCTTTGCAGCTGCTTTCCTACATTGTACCAAGTTGTTCATTGACCCTGTAATGGGCACCCCCAGATCCTTCTCCTCCTCTGTCTGGGCTAGCTGCACTCCCCCCAGCTGGTAACTCCTCCTTGGGTTCTTCATCCCAAAATGCAGCACCTTGCACTTTTTGGCATTAAACCCCAGTTGCCAGGTGTCTGACCAGGTTTCAAGCTTTGTCAGATCATCCTGCAACCCCTGCCGTCCCCCTAGGTCATCCACCACCGCTCTTACCTTGGTATCATCAGCAAACAGACTGATCTTGCTCTTGATGTCCAATGATATGTCTGCAATGAATATCCCAAACAACACTGGTCCCAACACCGAGCCCTGTGGAACACCGCTCATCACTAACCTTGGGTGTGACAGCTCCCCACCCACCACCACCCTCTGTTGCCTTCCCTGAAGCCAGTTCCCTACCCCTCTCACCAGCTTTGCACCTGCCCCTGTGCCGACTAACTTACTTCCCAGCCTTCCATGCGGCACCAAGTCGAATGCCTTACTGAAGTCCAGATACAGGACATCCACTGCATGGCCCCTGTCCAGTTGCCTAGTTACCCAGTCATAGAACTCCACCAGATTGGGTTGGCAGGATCTGCCCCATATGAAGCCATGCTGGCTACTGTCCTGTAGTCCTTTGGCCTCTAGGATGGCCACCAGCTCCATTCATAGGTTTTCTTACTGTAGGTCCATTCACCAGCAATTACTAATTCGTCAACAGATTGTAGAGGTTTAAGTTTAGTCAAATAATTAATTTCTGACCAGAATCTCTTAGCAGTAGACACATTTTGAGATTGCTGAGATCTAAAAGGAAATGTCCATGTCAGTAAGTCCCCGATTAACATTTTCACCCATTGTTAAAACAATTTGGGTTCCTGCTTCTGAAATAATATTGTTTTATCTAGTTGATCCTGCTGTCCCTCCTGCCAGCATTTTGAATGGTGTGCCCCTAGCGGTGCATCCCACACTCGTCCACGGATGATGTCAGAGCCGGGGAGCAGCCATGGAAGTGTGTATAATGTAAACCTATGAATGGAGCAATTAATAGCTCTGGTTTGCCACTTAGAGGTCTCGGTGCTATACCAAGACCAAGTATAGACTGGTGCAGGCATACACATGGCATTTAGGCAAAGTCTGTAAACATAGCAATGGGCATCCGAGATGTGGAGATTGTTTTTTATCATATCGCTGTTTGTCGCACCTGATGGGGATGTCCAGCCATCTGCCCCCACTGCACTGGAGAGCAGCAGGCTCACTCGCATGATAGGGGTTCCCGGTGCGGCCACCCCAACCCGCCAGAGGGCCTTCCCATGCCTCTCTGAACTGAGCTGGCCCGGGCCCCACGGTGCTGTTCTGTGACAGTCCTCTGGGTTGGCAGGAGCATGGCCATCAAGCTGCCTCAGTCGCTCCCAGACAGTTTTTCCTCCAATTTTTTCGCCAGGAGCCGACAGTGCAATTGACGTCTGCACGTAAGCTGATGTCTTGCCATGCTACTTCCCTTTCTGTGCACTGCAACTGTGCTGTACCTGGTCATTGCCAGGCACCGCTACAGCATGACATGCATGTCCCTACCCACCCGCGACGGAGGAGAGCAGTCCTGGGATGCTCAATCCACCTTCTCCCCTGCCGACCCCCAGCGGCCTGAATCCGTTCCTGAACCCGGGTCGCTGGCGTGGTGTGAGGCGTGGCGTCCAGCGCCACTGGACTGAGATATGGAGATTGTTATATTTCCATACATAAGAGCACTAATAAGGAAGGGGCAGTGAAGCGTCATCCTCTCATATTATTACCAGCGCAATCGCGAGTGGGTAAGGAGCGCTGTGCTTAAAAATGCTGGCTGCACCATGGGCTTAACCACTGTATGTTTTACAAGCATTCAGGTAACTAAACCCTTAATTTTATGGTGCCTGCCGGGGAATCTGTGCAGCGCCGAGGCTTCAAAGTTGCTAGTAGTTCTCCTTTAAAAACAACAAAGTTATCAAGGTATGGTGGAATTTTTCATGGCTTGCACATAACTTTGGTAATTTTCAATATTTTTAACCCATATTTTCAACTTAGACATTTTTTCACATCACCTCACAAATATGATAGGTGTCATTTTTCACAACCTGGCCAAAAATGTGTTTTTGCACTTGTGGTGAAAAATGTCCATTTGACCTGTATTCTATAAATGACACCTGTCATGTTTAGAAGGAGGGGTCATAAAAAGACTATGTTGAAAATTTTGGGTCAAAATGTCTCAAAACACTGATGTTATGAAAAAACATTGAATCTTGTGAATGTTTATGCATAACATTATGATGTGTGCATATCTTGGCCCCAGTTTTAAACATAGCCCTCTGGTTAGTTAGCCCAGCTCACGAATATGATAGGTATCATTTTTCAAGTCTCCTCTAAAACATATTTCGCATTTGCTCTGCAAAGTCAACATTCAGATGGGATTTAAAACATTCCACCTGCCATAATCATAAGGTGGGGTCATAAAAAGTCCAAAAATGTGGGGTCAAAATTTCAGTAAACAGCGAAGTTGTGAGGAAGCATTAATATTTTCAATATTTACTCATAACTTTGTGATTTTTGCAGATTTTGTCCCCAAATGTGCACATAACCCTTTTGTTAATCCACCCAATGAACATGACAGGTGTCATTTTTCAAATCCCTTTTGAAACATATTTTTGCATTCCTCATGTGAAATCATCTTTTATACAGAATTTTTAAAAAATCCACCTGTCTTGCTGGCCTGCTGGTGCAGTGGTAGGATTACTGCTTGCGATGCAGACACCCTGGTTTCGGGAACAGACCCAAGGAGTTGGAGGGCGGGTGGGGAGGGATTGAACATCCCATGGACTGCTCTCCTCTAGGGGTGGGATGGGTGGGCAGGAGAGCATTTGGCGTGTGGTCGACCCCTGGCAGAGGCCAGGGGGAGCAGCTGATGGAGCTAAGATGTAGGGGAAGATGTGCCGGATGTCAGAGCTTCAGTACACTATTTCAGTGCACGCCACACCTCCCAGGAAAAAATCCTAGCAAAAATGTTGGCCCTATTGATGACGCCCCACTTCTCCGGTCCCACTGCACCCGCCCGCGACACTTTGCTGGTGACCAAGTGCAGTCCTTCATTGGGAATGGCTCAATCCCATGGCCCTCACTCTGCAGGGAAACCAGGAGGTACACTGGTAGTTGGAGGGTCTATCGGGATCCTAATACAGGCCTCGCCAGGGGTGTGCCTACTCGGCAGCCTGTCCAGGGGGGAAACCTGGGAGGACCATAACTGAGGTCAGTCCAGGGAGTGAGTGGGGGCCAGGGGGAAGTGGTAGCTGAGCTACAGGGGACCTGGCACCAAAAAGAAAGAAAAAATCCACCTGTTTTGATTATAAAATGGGGTCCTAAAAAGACTATGTTGAAAATCTTGGATTAAAATGTGAAAAAAAAAAAAAACTAAGTTATGAAGAAGCATTGAAGTGTGCCAATGTTTACTCATAACTTTATTTTTGCATATTTTGAGCCACAATGTTCAGTATATCCCTTGGGTTACCTCATCTTATGAACATAACAGGTGTCATTTTTCGAATCCCTTCCAAAACATATTTTTAGAGTTGCACTGTGAAATCACATTTCTGATGGGATTTAAAAAATGTTACCTGTCTTGACCATAACATCAAGTCGTACAAAGACTATGTTGGAAATTTGAGATCCAGATGTGGGAGTCTACTGAAAATTAGGTATTGCCTCTCAGCTGTCCTATCCTGGGTAAATAAAATCTAAAAATGTGTAAAAGCAGGACACCACTGAAAATGAGATATTGCATCTCATCTGGTCTGCCCTGTGTAAATATATAGCAAAAATGTGTAAAAGCAGGACCCCAGTACTGCAGAGCCACCACTGAACTGTGCATCTGTGCTGCTTTAGCCTGGGAAAAATACATTGTAAAAGCTGGACCCCACTGAAAATGTAACTTGCCTTTCAGCTGGACTATGACTATCCTGGGTAAATACATCATAAAAATGGGTAAAAGCAGGGCTGCATTGAAAACAAGATATTGCGTCTTGGCTATGCTATCCTGTGTAAGTAAATACAATATAAAAACTGTGAAGAGCAGGGTCCCATGGAAAACAAGATAGCATCTGAGCTGTGCTGTCTTGGATACATACAGTATAAATCTGTGCCAAAGCAGGACCTCTCTGAAAATGAGATATTGCATCTCATCTGGGTTATCCTGGGTAAATATATTGCAAAACTGTGTAAAAAATAGGACCCTACAGCAGACCCCCACTGAAAAGGAGATGTTGCATTGAAGATGATATGTCCTTGAAAAATACATTACAAAAGCAGGACCACACTAAAAACAAGATATCCCCTCTCATCTCTACTATCTTGGGTAAGTGCAGTGTACGTCTGTGTAAAATCAGGACCCCACTGCAAATGACATATTACATCCTATCTGGTCTATCTGGGGTAAATTTACAGTAAAAATGTGTAGAAGGACCCAGTACAACAGCATGCTAGTGAACATTCAGCATTGACAAATGCTTGTTTATTCTTTCTGTTTACTGTTTCTTGGGTTGCCTTGATTATACAGTTAACACTATGTATTTCTTAATGCCTTCATTAGAAACCCTTATTATGAAATACCCTTGGACAAGTATTTATCTGCCTCACTTGTTATGTTGCTTGCACGCATGTGCAAGAAACATAGTGCCATCATCCGAGTTTTCGGAGGTGTGGCACCCTGTCTTCCAATTCAGTCACTGAGTTTGCAGTTCCTCCAATGACTGCTGCAGCTGTCTATGACAGCAGTCGAAAATGCAGTGACATACAGTTGAAAGAGCTCCGCTTCAGTGAGCAGAGCTGTCCCCCCCCCACACACACACACGCATGCAAGCACGCATATTGCGTGCTGATGCAGCCTCCTCACACTGTATGGCGGCGAATTTAATCCCGATCGACTCCACCAACAAAAAAGCTGCCCAGGTGCACGCTAGAGCCACCCCAGCGTGGCAAAAATGTTATAACCAGCGGGGCTGCCCAATCCCCGTTGGCTCCCAGCTCCACGCTCCCCAAAATCTTTCCAGGTGCCACGCTGGAGCTCACCCCAGCGTGGCAAATCTGTCATAGCCGGCGGGGCCAATCCCCGTCAGCTCCAGCCCCTCAAACAGCCTTTCCAGCTGCCACGTGAGCCACCCAGCGTGTAAGCGTCCTGTCGTCTTAATTTAAAAAAAAAAACAAAAACCTGTAAATAAAAAAACAGTCCCCGCGGTCTCACTGCCCCACCCGCACCCACCCACTGCGCACCTGCCTCCCCACCCCCCACCCCATACTTACCTCTGGGCTCGGCATGATCGACATCGGTGGACCGGGAACACGTCTGCACTCTTCAAAACCGACACGCTAACTGAGGAAATGCGGTAAGCTGTATAATGGAATAAATGGGGTTTTTCAACTTTGTTGCATATCTCAGGCATTTTGGGAATTTTGGGCCCAAATTTTTTCAACATGGGGTTTTGGGACCCCTCCTCATGAATTCTGCGCTGTCATGGCGTTATACTGGGCTCGAAGGATGATTTCGCCATCACTGCGGCGAAATCACCTTTCAGGGGCCGAGTAGCGAATGACACTGCCAGTGTTCATAAGATGGGCTCTCAAAAAGCCTATGTTGAAAATTGGGTGAAAAAGTTCATAAAAATACCCAATTCTGGCGTTCGCAGTTCTACATCACTTGTAAGTTGAATTTTCAATATTTTCCTCCAGATTTTCAATGTTGCCATTTACACACCTTCTTATGAGCAGTACAGCTATCATTTTTCACATCCTGCCCAAAACGTGTTTCCGCCCATGTAGCGCACAATGGCGCAGTCGGTGTGTGAAATCCATGTATGAGACACATTAGAAAAATAACAGCGACACTGTTCATGAGAAGAGGTCTTAAAATGGCTATGTTGAAAATTTGGTGAAAAAATTCCTAAAAATGACTGTTTTACGAGTGTGTCGTTGCGCCCAGTTCCTCGCTTGGCTTTCGTGGGATTTCTTAATTTTCAATATTTTCACTCCAGATTTCCAACATTTGCCATTTTACCACCTCCTTATGAGCAGTACAGCTGTCATTTTTCAAATCTTGCCCAAAACGTGTTTCCACCCATGCGCGCGCAATGGCGCAGTCGGTGTGCGAAATCCATGTATAGGACACATTAAGAAAATCACAGTGACACTGTTCATGAGCAGAGGTCTTAAAATGGCTATATTGAAAATTTGGTGAAAAAATTCCTAAAAATGACTGTTTTACGAGTCAAATTTTCAATATTTGCACTCCAATGACTTCCAAATACCTAAACAGCACATACAAGCAAGCAACATTCGGCATTGACAAATGCTTGTTTTTATTCTCCTGTTAGCATTACAATGTGATTGGTGTTAACCTCAATCTATAGTTCTCTATAACCTATTTTTGCTAAATTGTGTATGCTTGTTCAGTATGATGCTTGCCTTACTTTCTCTACTTTGTAATTTCTCGGGCTGTGCCTGAAAATAGGCATGCACTTGTCTAACATTCTCATCTGGTTCATAAAAACTAAATAAATAAATCCTTGTCCACCTCAACAAGGATTCACACTGGGATGGGGTGCTCACGATAAATCACATCACAAAAAAACAGGCACTCACTACGATAAATAAATCCTTGTGTTGTCCCTGATACTCCTGTTGTCATTTTTGTTGAACAGCTCACTATTTTTCATTTTATTCATTCCCTGTGCAAATGTGTATGTCTTAGTCATATCCCCCCTTTCTGTTCTGGTCTCCAGCATGTACATATCGAGACTTTCCAGGCTATTCCTGTAGGACCTACCCCGTTGCCCCTGGCTCATTGTTGTTACCCTTCTCTGAACCGAGTCTGTCGTGTCCTTGTCGTGTTGAGGTGTGGGCTCCAGAACTGCATGCAGTATTCCAGATGTGGCCTCACCAGCGGTCTGTATGGCATTTTATGGTAAAAAATCCTGTTAAGTAGGTTAAACAACACTATAACAGTAGGGTAGGAATATACTATAAGGTGGCATATGTGCACTCTGTTTCTGCTCTCTGCTAGGAGACAACATGCCACATACAGTGATATACCATGGAGGAAAGGCTTTCACTTTTTCTCATAAAAATACAAACATCTTGTTTAAAGCAGAATGAGAAGTTAATTTGACATGACACATAGCGCCTCGACTGGGTATTGAAGCATAAAGACTACTTTTTGGTATTGCAGTGCAGTTTTGATGCGCATTTTAAAATATTTACTTTCTTTGAGCATTTACTTCCCTTTGTGTGTCTCTGCTGTTCACCCTTGCCATTGTTATTGTATAGGGCGTGCTTTAAAGAGCAAAATCTAGGGTAATCTGTAAAACAGCAGAAAACTGATTTGAGTCATGGTAACTCATCCATGTTTGATAGTAATTATGGATTTAAATATTTATTTGGCTCCTATTCAAGCTACTGAAAAGCTGTTGCCGCCCCCAAAAAAGACTTGAGTTGGGAAGAAACAGACAAAATGTTCAATTGCCCTCAAATCTCAATAACTATTCAGATCAATTAGCTGATCATGCAAACACTTTCAGGAATAATGCAAAAGGGGATACAAACTCAGCAAAGCAATGCCACAGTGAAAAAACAGTCCACATTTTAATTAATTCAGTTGCTCAGGGGATCTTTGCAGTGAAGCTGAACCTGACCAAACAAGGTTTGACAACTCTTTGGCAAACACCTACAGTGAGCTGGCAAGAATACTGCAAGCACAGATTCTGCAAACGTATTAGTTGGCTGGCTTCTGTCGGCTTTAAGCAGATTTACTAGCAAAATCAAGGTCCGCCTTGCCAACTCCAGCTGTCCTTATATATTCTTGCTGCTTTACCACTGACCTTCATCCACTTATTTAGTTACCACTCCTCATCTCCACATGGTTGAGTTCACACCAAACTGCTGAGCAAGCAGGAACTGCCTTGGGTCAGAAAAGTCAGCGCCTGCTGGTGACTGGACCACTCCTCCTCCCCTATGGACTTGGAACACAGTGACCTAATGTCCTGATGTAACAGTGTTGTTTTTTTTATCTTTGCTATTTGTATCGTGGAGCCCAAGTTTGATTAATGAAACTCTGGTACCATTTTTTCAACACGTAAGTAAAACTCTTAGGAGCACATTTGTTTTTTTCTTTACTAAAAAAAAAAAAATAAAACAGTCCTGCTGATGTGATCTTCCATACCGTTTAGCACAGCCAAGTTCTTCCAAATCAAGAAAGTAATATTTGTTTTTATTTGTTTGCTTCACTGCCTGCATCCCTGGTCCTGACAGTATCCCCTAGCCCTGTTACTGACCCATCTCTTGCACGTATGGGTTAACCACTACTTACACAGTGCCATATCGGTGGATGGGCAGTCATATAGGGTTATGCGGCGCCTGTGGCAGATGCCAAGGGAGTCGAGGCATTTTTGCTCCATTTTCTCCCTGGGACATCTGCAAGTGATGCATGCAGATGTGTGCATATTGGCACATGTGCGTGCCGCAACAGTGTCCCCCAGGTCTGCTGGTCCTGCCAGTAGTGCCACCCAGCCTCCACTAGGTGGCAGGCAAGCAGTGTGACTCAGTGATCCCCCCCCCCCCCCAGGGAGGAGAGCTGTCTTGGTACGCTCAGTCCTCCCTTGCTTGGCCAGCTCCTGAGAGACCCTGGTCCATTCCCAAACCTGGGTCACTGTCGTGGCTGGAGGTAAGGCACCAGTGTCTCAGCCCTCCATGCCACTGGGCCAGCCTAGTTATATTGGTTTTTAAAGAAAGATAGATACAAGCCCTTTTACTGGGTTTCATGCCTCGTCTTGGGACTGGCTGAGACTAACTAACCACATTGTGGTGATAAGGGATGCAGTTTGTGAAGGGGAGCTGCCTATGACTAAAGCACTGGAAAGAAGAAAACCGATGCACACCAGCAAATACTTGTAATTCATGCATAATTCATAAAAATAGCAGCGGAAAGCTTCCAGCACCCAAAAGATTGACTTGCCAATGTTTTGAAATGCTCTGTTGCTTTGACAGGGTGTCACTCATGCTTCTCTGCTAATTAACCTTGGCATTACTTGTGAAGGCAGTTGCTGAGATAGGGCGGATGGTAGTATATTAGGGAGAACATAGGGTGGCATTGTCATGCAAATAAAATGAATATAGAAAGCACAAAGCAAAACAAAATTATAAAAAGAAGCACTGCAAATAAGTTTAAAGGGTTCAGGTCAACACGTTGCACTGCAGCTGCCTTCAAATTCTTTATTATATTTAATATCTCTGTATATTTATTGTGGTTCACCTGTCTGATTATATTTATTTACTGTGCATTGCCTTCAAGTGGGGCCTTCTCATATCTTTAAATATTGCATTGCTGGTATTGTTATCATTACCGCAATTATGCATACCGGTTATTAAGCCGTTTCATTTTATCCTGTTTGTACCTGTTTTTCTCTCCTCTTACCCCCCTCTCGTAGGTCATGCCTGAAAACAAGCCTTGGCTTATTGTGCCTTTCCAGGTTACCAAGTTTCAAATGAAATCAAAAAGATTTTATGCTAATCTACGAATACTTCATATGTTACATCATTTTAGTCTGTTTTGTTTGTAATGATTAGTGTATACACATGCCCTTTGCCCATGGCTGCTGCTATACTGACTATGTATCCTGCTTTCTTTGTCTGTGCATCTGTTTAACAAATCTATTACAGCACTCTGATTACCCATGCTGCACAATACTGTTGCTGCGTATTATTCTGTTTTGCCTATTCCAGGCCCAGGTTTTGCCTAAAATCAGTTCCTTAGATCAATGCTTTTACTAGGTCAACATGTAAGTAAAATGTACGCAGCACAAGCGGCATTCATAAAGAAATATCTGACTTGAAAGATGACCTTGATCTTTAATGTGTTTTCCTCCATAAAAGTCTGTCTGGTAGATGAACCTTTTATCAGCTCACTCCCTTGAAATTTTTTCTGTGTGTGTGGGGAAGGGGAGGGGGGATTAGTTCAGGTCAGTCAATCTTGAAGCACTTTTCTTGTTATAGTATATTCTGTTATACTTATTTCCCTACTATTGTGTATTTGTGCACGTTGTACTTTGGATCTGTTCTGTTCCCTTCTCTTCCCCCTCCTCCAGGACACATCTGGAAATGAGCTGATACCAGCTCAGTATGACTTTCCTGGTAAAACATTTGAAATCACTAACTAAATAAATAATCAGCGATTGAAAAACTATCATAAAACCACATAATTATCAGAACATAATTCCTGGTAACACTTAGGAGTGGCACAGTTCCTCAAAAGGTCACCATGACATCTCTGCCCCTACTTCCTTCCGTACTGTAGATGGTTATTAACAATGGGAAGCAGTAGTGGCACTGTGGATACAAGCACATAGGATGCTTTAGGAATTTTTCACAAGGCCATGCAACTAAAGAAATTCTGAAAAAGGAAACAAAAATTGATGGAAAATATTTAAAGCAGCAGTGCAATGAAAAAAAGTTATTCCAAAAAGATAATTTTCTACTATGATTATGAAAATTATTGGCAGAACTGTTGATTTTGATTTTCTAGATGATGCCTAAGCTGTGTACTGTACATTTGTGTTTTTCTCTGGATTCTTACCCTCCTCAGATCCTGTATATTATTTCTATGCAAAAAGGAGGCAGCCATCTTTTTTCTTGAGAAAGAATTATTTTAAAACTTTCATAAAATTCTTAAATGATAACAGAAACTGAAAATTTTACCACCAAAATAAACTGGAAGACATCTGGGATTGATTAGGAGAAAAAAAAAAAAGAGGTCAAATTTTAGCCCTTTTTTTTTTTTTCAATTTCTATTTATCCCCTCCTATTGCCTGCCAGCCCCGACCCATCAGGGCATCCAAGGAGTCATCCTCCTGCCTCGCGCCCATTCAGACTCACCTCCCAGTCCCCCATGGGGCTTTGGCTTCCCCTCTAAGCGGGGACGAGGTGGTGTCCATTCCCCGAAATCCTTCATTTCGTCGGGCCTGTGGAGGTGATCTGGTGAGCGGGGCACATAGGAGGCACGCTCCAGGAAGCCCATCTTCCAGGAGCCGGCAGGAGTTTTTCCACTTTTTCCTCCCTCAGGCACAGTGAGAGCCCCCTGACATCAGGGTGCGCATGCCGACGTCCACTGCATCTTGATGGCAGCCTGTCCCCTTCACGGGGCTTGTGGTCCCCCCAAGCCTTCGCCCAAGGACACACACAGGTGTTGTGGGCATCAGCCAACCCACCCCTCCTCCCTGGAGATGGCGAGCTGTGATTGTGATTACTATAGCTTCTCAATATCACTCTTGGCTCCCAACCCCCTGTTCATTTTTGGTGGCCCTGCACATTGCACACTTGACTGCTTCTATGTCCTTTTTGTAATGAGGAGTCCAGAACTGCACACCGTACTCCAGGTGGTGTCTGCCTAGGTTCTTGTAAAGTGGCAGAATTACTTCACCTGTCCTGCTAGTCGCACCCTTTTAATGCACCTCAAAATTTTGCTGGCCCTTTTCATAGCAAAACGCACACTACTTGCCATGCTGTAGCTTCCTCCATCACAGCAGCAATTTATTTGTTTGTCTTTGGGTGGCATGAGAATGGGGGTGGCACCACAGGGGTGAGTGAGGGAGTGGTTGCCTCTGAACTCCTAGGACTGCTTGGCACATGGGTGAGTGAGGGAGGAGGCACCACAGCATGCCAGGGACCGATTGGCATGGGGTGAGAGCGAGGGGTGCCACTAGTTGCCTGGGACTGCTTGGTATGGTAGAGGGAGAGGATGTAGAATGCTGGGGAACACCAGGGATTGCTTGAAACATAGAAACATAGAATTTGGCGGCAGATAAGGACCGCTTGGCCCACCCAGTCTGCCCATTTCCCTACCTGATGGATAAGCTGCAGATTCTAGTTAATCAGCAGCTTACTTCCTCCTACCCCCCACTAGAATTACCTTATGCCTGTCCCATGCATTCTTGAATTCTTCCACTGTTCCTGACTCCACAATCTCCTCAGAAAGGCTGTTCCATGCATCCACAACTCTCTCAGTGAAAAAATACTTTCTAACATTACCTCATAGCCGTCCCCCTCTAACTGCAAATTGTGCCCCCTTGTTCTTGCGCATCTCTTCTTCTGAAAGTTACTATCCTCTTGTACCTTGTTAATTCCCTTGAGATACTTGAAAGTTGCTATCATGTCCCCCCTCTCCCTCATTTCCTTAAGGGTATACATATTAAGCTGCTTTAGTCTCTCCTCGTATGTCTTCTGGTGCAGACCCTGCACCATTTTGGTTGCCCTCCTCTGAACAGCCTCCACTCTGTCTATGTCTTTTGGAAATGGGGTCTCCAGAATTGCACGCAGTACTCCAGATGGGGTCTCACTAACTGTCTGTAGAGGGATAACAACTTCCTGTTTCTACTGTTGATGCCTCTCCCTATGCATCCAGTATCCCCCAGCCCTCCTTACTGCCTTCTCACATTGCTTGCCCACCTTTAGGTCATCTGATATAATTACTCCTAGGTCTCTTTCAGTTTTGTTGTTGTTGTTACTCACCCCCAATTGTGTACTCTTCCCTGGGTTTTGTTTCCCAGATGCATTACCTTGCACTTCTTGCATTGAATCTGAGCTGCCGTATTTGACCATTCCTCCAACCTTGCCAAGTCCCTTTTCATTCTTTCCACCCCACACATTGTATCAACCCTGTTGCAGATCTTTGTGTCATCTGCAAAGAGGCATACCTTTCCTTCCAGGTGCTCTCAATGTCACTTATAAAGATATTAAAGAGGACCAGTCCCAGTACTGAACCCTGCGGTACCCCGCTAGTTACTCTCCTTTCTTCACTGTGGACTCCGTTTACTATTACCTTTTGCATCCTGTTGTCCAACCAGTTTTTTATCCAGGCTACCACCTTGGGACCCACTCCAAGGCTGGCTAACTTGTATATTAATCTTTTGTGTGAGACTGTGTCGAATGCCTTGCTAAAATCTAGGTAGGCCATATCCACAGCCCCTCCCTGGTCTACTACTCTGGTCACCCAGTCAAAGAAATCTATTAGGTTCGTCTGACATGACCTTCCTGCTGCGAAACCATGCTGCCTTGGGTCCTGTGCCCCACTGGCCTATAGGTACTCAGCAGTTCTTTCCTTTAGAAGTGATTCCATCATTTTCCCTACCACCGAAGTCAAACTAACTGGTCTGTAGTTTCCTGCCTCTGCTCTGCTCCCACTTTTGTGAAGTGGAATCACATTTGCCCTCCTCCAGTCCTCAGGTACCACTCCATCCTCCCATGATTTTGTTAGAGTAGTCAGTGGTGTTACTAGTTCTACCCTTAGTTCTTTTAGTATTCTTGGGTGAATCCCATCAGACCCCATTGCTTTGTCCACCCTCAGTTTCAAGAGTTCTTTCAGAACCCTTTCTTCTGTGAAATGACTGGTATCGACCCCCCTATTCATAGTTTCTCCCTTGTTTGGTTTAGGCACCTCCCCCTCCTCATCTGTTGTGAATACTGAGCAGAAATATTCATTAGGTATCCCTGCTTTTCACTGTCACCCTCTGCCCACATTACCTCCCCTTTATTAAGTCTCTGTATCCCTCCCTTGGTCTTTCTTCGCTCCCTAATGTACCTATAAAAGGTTTTATCCCCCTTCTTAACAGAGTTGGCTATCTTTTCCTCAGTTTGTGCCTTTGCTATTCTGACTGCCTTTCCTGCCTCCTTCTGCTTTAACTGATAAAGTTCTCTGTCCTGCTCCTTCTGTTTCCTCTTATATTTCCTGAATGCTATCCTTTTCTCCTTAACCGTCCCCGCCACCTCTTTTGAGAACCATAGTGGTTTTTTCCTTCGTTTTGTTTTATTGATTTGCTTCACACAAAGGTTGTTGCCTCTGCGATGGCTGTTTTGATTATTCCCCATTGTTCCTCCACCCCTCCTTCTTGCCCATTTGCTAGTGCTTTTCTAAGGCACTCTCTCTTTTTCCCAAAGTCAGCCTTCCTAGAGTCCAATACTCTTGTTTTTGTATGGCTTGACTGTATGGCTGTGTTTATTGTGAACCACACTGTTTGGTGGCCACTTTTTCCCAGATGGCTACCCACTTCTAAATCTGAGATCCTTTCTCCTTCCCCATTTGAGAGTACCAGGTCTAAGATTGCTCCTTCCCGAGTGGGTTCCAACACTAGCTATCTGAGGCATGCCCCCTGTAGGGCATCAAGAATGACCCTGCTCTTGGATGTGCCTGCAGCAAAGGTATTCCAGTTAACATCTGGCATATTCAGGTCCCCCATCAACAATATCTCCCCTTTTTCTGCCATTTTAAGGATGCCTTCTATTATTTCCTTGTCCATTTCCTCCCCCTAAGATGAGGGTCTGTACACAACCCCCATGCGGATTGTGGTGCCATTTCCTGTCTCCAGGGTGACCCATTGTGACTCATCAACTTCCTGTTTACTCTTTAGTTCTGTTGCTTTAATCCCTTCCCTTATATAGAGAGCTACTCCTTCTCCTCTTTTACCCACCCTGTCCCTCCTGTAGACTGTGTATCCTGGTATGTTGACTTCCCACTCATGGTTCTCTGTGTACCATGTTTCAGTGACTGCCACAATATCCAGGCATCCCTCTTCCATTAAGGCCACTAGTTCAGGGAGCTTGTTGCACAGACTACAGGCATTGGTACTCATCACTTTCCATTTATTTTTTATGGCCTTACGCCTTTTAGCCCCATCCCTGTCCTTAACACCTTTTTCTGCATTTATCCCTGTCCTGCTCCCTACTGACTTCTCTGCCTTGGTATTTACCTCTCTAACTACTGCACTTTGTGGGGGAGGCTGGGATTTCCCCTCTCCTTTTCAGTGCCCCCTTGCTAGTTTAAATGCTTGCCAGTGAAGCATTTAAACCTGTCACCTAGGATCCTGGATCCCCCCCTGGACAGATGCAGACCATCACGTCAGTATAAGCCTGCATCCCTCCAGGTGGCTCCCCAGTCCCCAGTGAAACCAAAACCCTAAGCTCCGCACCAGTTTTTCAACCATTCATTGAATCCCATGGTGCGAAATACCCTAGCATCATCCTTGCCTTAGACAGGCAGCACCTCCGAGAAGGTTACCGTACTGGACAATGACATCCAGCTCCTTCCCTCATGCAGCTGCTCCCGCGATCCTGAGGATTCGCTTCCTGTCCCTCCAAGCTGTGGTGCCAGGCAGGCACCTTACCTCCCTGTCCCCTTCCTCCCCCACGTCTGCCCCCCTAATGATTGAGTTCCCCACCAGGAGTTGTTTCCTTCCCCTGTGGGGTCTCGTGCCACCCTCCTGTGGGTCTCCTTTGTGGAGGTTCCCAGCATCCTCCTTGGTCTCAACTGCAGGTGCCTCCATAGAGGAACCACTCTTTGCTAGAACAACATATGAATTGTGGAGGGCTACAACTGGAGGGATGCACTTCTGTTCCACCATGCTCTCCCTCCCTGAGCCCACCTTGGTCCAACCACTCCTCTTTCTTGGCAACCTATGAGGTAATGGTGGTGGCCCTGGTGGTCCGGGGGGGGGGAGGTTTCACGAATCCTAGCCAGGTCAGCCTGGAGACAGGCAGCCTCCTCCCTCAGACCAGAGAGGTGCCTGCAAACAGGGCAGCATCGCAGCCTCCAGAATGTCTCCCGGAACACTGCTGCTCCACAGCCATTGCACTGCACCACTCCCATCTTGACTTATTTTGTGTCCCCTCTCCTGTTGCTTTGTATGCTTATTGTCTCCTCCCTCTATGTATTTTTACACTTACTTTCCTACTGTCTATGTGCCCTTACAACTCTCACCCTTCTTGTTCTGGGACAGCAACTTCCTGTAGTCTTCAGTGGTCTCCTTCCTCCGTGCTTGGCTTCAGACCTCCAGCAGCCAAGGGGGTATAAAGAGCTCTTTTTTCTTTTCAGTTTCCTTCAAGGTTGCTGAAACAAATGTGTCTCAGTGATCCTTCCCTTCCTACTGCCAAACAGGAAGTTCCTGTTGTCAGTCAAATTCAGTGGCTATAAAACTAGAACTGGCTTTGGATGGGAAGGAGGGAAATTCATAAAAAAATCTGTAGTTCTGGACTTCTGTTTCTTGCTCTGCAACCAGTTCTCTTCTGCCAGAAACAGCTGGAAGCTGTAATTGGAGACAGCTGCTTTTGTACACCTAAGCTGCTAAGCCACACCCCAATTAGATTCACTCTCTGCTCTCAGTAAATTAAGGTGATACTGCCCCTTCCTCAGAAAAAACATTTTTTTTACTTAAATGAGACCCTCTTCTTCTAATAAAGTATCTGTTTGCTTAATCCAAACAGGTACTACTCCTGCTGAGACAGAAGTGATTAATTAGTAAAACATCTGTAGTTCTGGACTTCTGTTTCTTGCTCTGCAACCAGTTCTCTTCTGCCAGAAACAGCTGGCTTGGCACAAAAAGCATTAACAAGTCGGCTGAAGGATGGAAATTTATTGCTAAAACTACATTTGGGTATCAGGGTTGAAACACATTCACAAAAGTAGGGAAAATAAACATTAGGGTATACAGTCATATTAAACTGCTGTGTGGTGTGTCGTGGTGTTCTTTGGGGTTTGAATGATTGCTAGAAGCAGCATTGACATTACCCTAGCTTTGGCATCCTCTCTTAAAGCATTTGTATGTGAGTACATTTCCGTTCCTTTGAATAACACTGTCCAAAGTCAGGGTAATGCCAACACTGTTTCAAGCAATTTTTATTTATTTATTTTATTTAGTTTTTGTTGACTGGGTAAGTGCACTAGACAGATTCTACCTATTTTCAGGCACAATATGGGGAAGGGGGATATAGATGAATGCCAACTGACCTTGAACCAGATTAAGCTGTTAGTGGTATTTTTAGTGAATGGGGTAAATTTAGTCAAGCCACCAGGGAAATTCCCTACTCTTTTCCAGAAGTGCCATGGGATCTTTAACATCCACCTGAACTACCACCAGAACCTCAGGAGTGCAGTACCCCCCTCATGCTGCACTACAGTGTCAGTATTGGGATTTAACCCAAGTGCCTGGTGTGGGGATAGAACCCACAGCCTTCTGATCTCCCAGCCTCAGAGGTGAATGTGCTACCAATCACAGCTCCGAGGAAAACTACTCGGTAGCGAATATTCAGGTGGCTATTTACCCTAATGTTTTTCACTGTTTTTATGGATTTGTGCTTTAAACCTAACTAATGCCTAAATGTGTATTATATATATATGCCAAGGACCTCCTAGAAATATCAAATAGAATAATCAAAATCCCTTCATTGAGAACAAGCAGATTCTCAATGCCAAGTTAGTTTGGTGACATGAGGGGCACGAGAGCAAAGCCTGAGTGCCATCCTGATGTCACTGATATAATGAACATTGAGAATCTGAGAGTTCTCGATGAAGGGGATTCTTTTATTATTTATTATACAATTTGAACCTGGTATACAATAGAGAAAAATCATTTTGATATGGTCAGTGCCCTTCTTATTACATTGAACAATGCAGTTCATTTGGAAAACAATATTTCCTACTCTAATGCCTCTGTCCCTATTTGGCTATTTTTAAGGGTGGGGCTGCAGCACTTGGTGGCATACCTCTCAACCTTTTGTCCCCCAAATGTGGAACATTGCCTGTCAAAATGTGGAACAAATGAGCAAAATGTGGAACACTTAATCAAATCTTTACAGAAGAAGCTCAAAACACTGTTAAAATGTTGCATTTATGTTCAGAAAGTCTGTTATTAATTGAATAATACATTTTTTGCATCATTCACTATGGATTTTTGCTTTAAAATGTTGACTTTGAATGTGGAACAAGTCCTCACAATGTGGAACAGGGAGCTTTTGAGAAGTAAAATGAGGAACATTCCTCGTAATGTGGTACAGTTGAGAGGTATGCTTGGTGGCAGCTCGGCTCGTATCAGGAAGTTACAAGCCAGACTTTATGAGTTAAAATACTTTTTATCCTGTGGACTAGAAAATTCAGTTTCTGGCTAAAATGTCTCATAGGGCAGGCGACTACATGGTATAAGTTGCCAGCCTGGTGCATGTAAACATGTCAGCTGCTCTTTAAGTTAGTAAATTTCCATAATGTGCATATGTATCTGTGGCTGCAGAAGCACTGTCCGCACAGGGACAGCACTTCTGCAACCACAGATACACATGCACAGTGCAGTACATACACACACACACACAGTTCTGGCTGCAGAAGCACAGTTCCCTGTGGGGCCTGCACATTCGCTGCAGATACAAATCTGCTATACCAAAATTACAACACTATTTCGGGCTGTAAAAGCTTTGGTCCATTTTGGGCCAGTACTTCTGCAGCCACAAATACACATGCACCAGCAAGGCATAAACACCCAATTTTGGCAGCAGATACAAATCCATGAAACCAAAATTTCACTACTTGTGGCTACAGAAGCAGCTCATGCCCCTTTGGGGCCAGTGCTTCTGCAGTTACAGATACCCATGGATACTACAAGACATACACACACTTCTGCACTCACACTGTAACGTTTGTAAACAGCAGTGATGGAGTATGCTTTCCTACAGTGCAGCATGCTTCATGCATTTTTTCGAAGGTACCGCATCAGTGCTACTTCATTTGTGTCATCTGGAAACAGTTATATGATGTTTGTCATACCAGATGATGGCTGTCTGTTTAAATACTTGTGTTCTCTTGTTTTGCTGCTGGGGTGCAGGGGAGTTAGGGTTGGAAATCTTAATGACAGATTTCCCTACTTTTAATACGTTGGTTGGACTTTGTCCCCCAAAGAAGTAGTTAGCTGTCATTTCACCATTTACCATTTCCCTGCATACACAATTGTGATAAAAACTAACAGCAACCATTCAAATGTATTATATAAAATAATAGATGGGTAAGTCTGCTACACTTGGAAATAAACCCATTAAGGGGTCTAACCAGATCATAAAACCACTTGCCCTTTGGGCTTGTGTCTTTATGAGCTGGTTAGCCCCCTCGGTGGGTTTATTTTTTGTATAACCACACTTACCCATCATTTATATCTGTCTGTCTGTCAGTCTGTCTGTATATCTATGTCTGTCTGTCTGTCTGTCTATCGATATGTGCAACAATTATGGTAATGCAGACATTAGTGTTGAAGAACATAAAGAGCACAAAATAAGGAAATTAAAACATTGAGGTTTGGAGTCTCAGGAGTCTTGGCAGATTGGTGGGGTGGTGTTCCTTGGAGTTGTAAAGGGGAAGGGAGAAGTGAAAAAGAGGAAGAGCGGGAAACACTTCACCCTCCCCTGTCACTACAGCCTCACTATCACAGTTCATGTTTGTCTTCAGAAGGTATATTTATTGTCTTCCTCTTTTTCTTGCTATTTATAGTGCTGAAATTTATTTGTATTTTTTGCAAAAATGTAGATTACTGAAACATAATTACCGGGTTCCATTTTTTTCTCTTGGGAAACCCATAGTGTAATTTGCCATAATAAAGGAGTATTTATTACAGCAAACACGCGCCAGATTTCCTTTATCCTGTGCATGTACCAGCACGAGCCACCGCTCTTCCGCATCGCCGCAAATTAACCTAATGACCGCAGACCAGACCTCCACTCTGAACTGGCAGTGAGTAAAATTTTAAATACAAAACAACAAATGGCTGCACTATAACTTTTATCTGCCTCGTATCTGAAAAAACAAAACAAAAAATTCCAAGCCTTCCTTCTAGCAGCCACGTCCGACCGCTGACCCTGCTCAAACCCGATTGGACCGCGGCTGCACGGAGACGTTTTCACTTTATTTGATATAATTGCTGTGGTGAAAAAATGAAACCCCGCAATTATATAAATTAAAATATGGGTCAGTGTGTGTAAACTCGAAGTTTACACACACCCTCTGGGTTAGATGCTATACATAAACCATATGAGCATTGCTCTCAAGGTTTACGTAGCATCTAACTCTTCAAAAAACTTTCCTCATTACACACACCGACCCATACTTTATCCTATATATTATTAATATCATACACAGTTAATAGCTTGAAAAATGTTTATTTACATCTACAGTCACCCTTTAGCCTCGTTTCAGAGGTTCTTTTGTTTTCATGTATCACGTGGTCACACTTTTTACTGCATTTATTTTGGGCACTTATTGACACTTAGTAGAGATACTGTGCAGAACAGAGCCTAATTAGAATTCATCCTTGCCTTTAAAGGAGACCTACTGTCAGACTTGCATCCCTGACCCCTGCACAGATCAGGGCTTCAGTAGCCAGATCCCCCTGCAGTCACAATATGCACCAACGTGTTAATTTACCTTAACACTTACAAAAACAGTAACAAGCTCCCCTCCAGCCAGCATTTTCTAACATCGCACTGCTCACCCCAAGATCATGCTGCTGAAAACCACAAGATGATGATGCACCTTGGCCCCTTCCTCTATGGTGCCCTTATGTACAGAGATTTAATAATCTCCATATTGCCTGTGCCCTGCTTTATTTTCACAAACGTCTGTGCTGAAATGCCATGTGCAGGGCATGCATGTTCTTCCTTCAATGCTGCAATTTTGGTTGGTATCCCTTGTCACTTCTCTGTGTGCCTCAGACTTTTTCCACTCCGCCTGGAGCTTGCCAAAGGTGAAAGCAACATCCTGGCTCCCTAGGGCTGTTAGTGCTGCAACTCGTATGCTGTTCACCCCTTTTCTCACCAATCTTCTTAGAGAAATCAGGGTTGTGAGCTTACTCTTGAGTTTACTCAAGGTTATCTGTTGGCATGGAGCTATTATTTTTGGGACTTCAGATGTCATTTTTCCATTTTGGGCATTTTTGCCATCTCATTTGCAAGGGGGTCCCAGATTTGACTCCCCTTTTTGCTACTTCTGCTAGAGCCATTTGGGGTGCTCCTCCAACTTATTGTTGGAGCCAGTTCAGAAGAGGGCTAAGTACCCCTTAAGTGACATCCTGGATAAGGACAAATCTCTGGAGATTGCCTTTCCTATGGCCAAAGCCATTCTGGGACTGGCTCTGGAGATTTGGCAGCATCCAGCCTCCTGCCTGTCACTCTTGGCCCATATGGTCTGCAAATACGTGGTCCCTACCGGCTCCTTGCCTGGATTTTCTGACCACCCCTTGGCCAAGGGTCTGGTTTCTGATTCTGTTTCCAGGAACTCTAGAAATACTGGGGATGTGGACAAGCTTCCCCATTAAGAAGTTAAAGAGGCTTGACCACGTGGCTAAGAAAGATGCTGCATCCTCACTTGCTCTCCATCAGGTGAGCTATGCCTTGATGATGACACACTTCAGTCACTCTTGCTGGGAGTGCTTGATAACGCCCCCCTTACCTGCCTGCTGACAAGCAGCTCCCAGTAAAGGTAATCCAAGCTGGCTAAACACCAGCTCCGAACAGCCTTGGACATTGGCGACTCCTACACCCATTCCGTGGCAGCGGCCATCATGATGCATCGCCGGGTCTGGCTGAGGATCTCCACTTACACTTAGCTCAAGTTCCCTTCTTGGACATTGACCTTTTTGGCCCGAGGTGGAAGGGCATCTCATGAGGATTGAGAAGTCTAATACCACTCAGGATTCTGTGGCTTCATCCCAGAAGGACCAGGAAGGCCAAAAACAAAAGAAGAAGGCCCTTTAGTTTTGACCCTTTGAGCCACAGCAGTCTCGGCAGCAGCAGCCCTAGCTGGGGCAGTGCCAGGCCTGGTGCCCCTAAGGCCAAATTCTCCAGCCAGGGGCCCAAAAAAGGTGGGAGTAGGGGAAATGGTACTCCACTGGCCTCAGCAACCAGTGCCTCTTCCAGAGCTGCCCAGTGATGGATTGGGTGGTGTTCACCTCCCACCTGTGGGTCAGCTTTGCCACTTCTGTTGGACAGGATAGATAAATTATATTATAATACAGCAAGGTACGTCTTGCAGTGTAATTACAGGGCACACCATTGCTTTATGTTGGAGAGTCTGGGGTGGCAGTCTCTCAGCACTGAGTTCTCTAGAACTTGGACAACGTTAATTTTTAAATATAAAATATATTACCCTGAGCATAATATTACACGTAAACTTTTTCCTGATGTACCTAATCCGAGGAAAGAACTAACAAGATCTGTACATTTGAACAAAATTTATCAAGGAAGATGTTTAAATAAATATGGTGACCGAACTCTTATCTCTAGAGCTGCTGTATATTGGAATAAGCTTCCCTTTAAAATACGTGTTGAAACAAACTTAAAAGCTTTTATTAAAGCAGTAAACATTTTCTTTGTTCATAATTGTACTTGCATATAGTACTTGCATATAGTGTTGTATCTTTTCTACTTTAAATATTAACTCATTCTGGTTTTTTATTATATAATACATGTTATGATGTAAGTCTTGTCTACTATTTATAGTATTGTGATATGTGAAACATTAGAGAATACTGTACCTGACTGTCTTGTAAACTGGGCTCCTCAGCCCAAATGACATGTTTTCTCTCCTGTCTAAAAATACATTTTTACTACTTTTACTACTACTTCTGGCCTCACTGGTCCTTTGTTACTATGGACAAGTGGGTTCTGGAGGTGGTCAGAAGAGGGTTGTCTTTTGATTTTGAAACCCTTCGGCCCCGCCAATTCCATGTTGCAATGCAGTCTTTGGTGTCACAGGATATGCTGTGCACCCTCAGGGAGGACATCGCTCAACTCTTTGCAAAAGGAGCAATAGCATGTGTCCCAGGCACCCTGGCAAGTCAGGAATGTGTGTTCAGGTACTTCCTGATCCCAAAATGGATGGGGGGCTGGTGCCCCTTACTGGAGCTTCACTATCTGAATCAGTTTCTAAGGAAGTGCAAGTTCAGGATGTCACACCGAACCAGATTATATCATCTCTGGAGCAGGGCATGTGGGGAGGATGCATTCTTCTACATCTCTGTCCATCCCTCCCACTGGTGGTACCTCCAGTTCCACACAGAAGGGATGCTGTATCAGTTCTAGGTCATGCCATTCAGCCTCTCCTCAGCATCCAGGGTCCTCACTTAGTGCATCACAGTGATGGCAGAATTCCTTCAGCACCAGGGTGTCAGGGTTTATCCTTGTATGGATGATTAGCTGATAGCTGGGCCATCCAGAGATACAGTAGAGCAGTCCAGGGACCTGGCCCTCCAAATCTGCAGAGCCTTGGGGCTCTTGGTCAACCTGTCCAAGTCCAAACTGATCCCACCGCAGGTGGATCACTTCATTGTGGCAGAGCTAAACTCCCTACGGGCCATTGCCTGCCTTCCAGTGGACCAGGCATCCTTTGCCTGATCATTTCAGGTTGGGCATTTGCACCCTGTCTAGGACTTCCTGAGGCTGCTAGGGTACATGGTATCTTGTACCACTGTGGTCCAGTGGGCTTGCTAGCACATGCAGAACCTGCAGTGGGAGTTGGGCTGTCAGTGGTCCCCACGCATAGGACACTTGGACCAGCCAGTCACAGTGACCCAGCCGATGTGGGATACCATCCAGTGGTGGGTGATTCCAGAACATCTAAAGGAAGGAGTCCTGTTTGTCCACCCAGAACCAACCATCACCCTTACAGTGGATGCATCTCTGATGGGATCGGGAGAGCACCTGGGAGACCACAAGACCCACAGGTTATGGTCATCCAGGGAGTTCCGTCACCACGTCAACCAGCTGGAGCTTCATGCAGTGCAATTAGCTCTGACAGAATTTGCTCCTCTAGTCAAGGGTCAATCTAGATGGACAACACCGCGACCATGTTCTTCTTGAACCAGCAGGGTGGAATACACTCACTTCCATTGTGTCGGTAGGCCCTCCACACCTGGACCCTCGTGTGAAGCCTGGGTGCAGATCTCCTGGAGGTTCATGTCACAGGAGCAGACAGTCAGCTGGCAGCCGCTGTCAGCCAGGTGGGCAAGACATTGCACGAGTGGTCCCTGCATCAAGAGGTGGTGAACCATCTGTTCTCTGGTGGGGCACTCCTGTGGTGGATCTGTTTGCCTCCTGAGAGAACACAAAACTGAGGCTGTTCTGTGCCTGTTCCCCCACAGTCCAGGATACTGGTGGGTGATGCCTTCGTGAGGCCCTGGACTTAGGGCTTCCTGTATGCCTTTCTTCTCTTTCCCCTGATCCACAAGGTGGTGATCAAGGTGCAGAGGGACAAGGTGCAGTGATCCTCATAGCTCCGGACTGGCCTCACCAGTTCTGGTACCTGGATCTCCTCAACCTCAGCAGCAGGCCTCCAAGATGGTTGCTTCTTTGCTGACCAGACAACAGGGGAAGGTCTTACACCTGGACCTTCAATCTCTGCACCTCACAGCCTGGTTTCTGAGTGGCTAGAGTTCCAGGCTCTCGGTCTTTCAGATAATGTTCTCCACTTAAAGAGTCAACTCACCAGTGCTGTGCATTCAGACGGAAGCAGTGTTCCATTTTTCATGGGTTTAGGAATCTTATCTCCACTTTATCCTTTGTTACATCAACATAAAACAGTTAGGAACCTTCAGTCTAATACTTCTACCTCACTTACGGTCCCAAGGGTGAACACGTGTGTTGTAAGTAGCTTACTACAAGCCTTACTTTATACTGGAACAACTTACCTTTACCCATACAACACTTACAGAATTATGATAGTTTTAAAACTTCTTTAAAGAAATTTTATGCTGATTCTCTTGTATGTAATTGTTAGTATATATTTGTATTATATTAGTTGGACTTGTACTGTTTGTATTCTATGTGTTTTTGTAACATCTTGACTGTAATTTTTTTTATGGTCCTGGGTCGTGTTTGAAAAGCGGCCTTGGCTCATAACACTTGCCTTGTTAATAGTAAATAAATAAATGTGTTGTCAGGGCCAGGAGCTGGATCCCCTGACCTGCCCTCTGGCTAGCATCTTGGAGTACTTCTGGCACTTGTCCCAACTGGGACGGCTTTCGATGGGTGCTCTCCTACTATGTGGAGCGTACAGGTGGAGACTGGAGTTCAGGGTGAGGCTTGTCAGTTGTTTGTTACCTGCCCTGAAGCCGCACTTGGCAGACCAGTAGCTAAGTGGATGACTGGCAGGTGGATCACTTCCTGCATCGACCTCTGTATGGCTAGTAGGGAGCCTCCTGTAGGGCTCAGGACTCATTCCACCACACTTACCACTGCCTCGGTGGCTGCTTTCAGGGGCATCCCTATTCAGGATATCTGCAGGTCTGCCACTCCTTCATCTCCCATTACAGCATTGACCTTGAGTCTTGCCAGGATGCTGCTTTTGGGGCCTCGGTTCTCCAGTCTCTATTTGCCAGATAGGGGTGCATGCCTTGCCCCCTCCTCCCGGAGAACTGCTGGAAGTCTGCCAATATGTGGATATGTAAACCATATCCAAACACCAAGAAAAATAGGTTTCTCACCTGTAACCATAGTTCTAGGAGTGATACATGGTTCAAATCCACACCATCCACCCCGCCTCCCCTGAAAAGTGGCACATGGATCCCTGCTTCCACCATGCAGGATCTGACATCACGGGGCAGAGCTGAAGGATATACCACCTGGGTGGTGGGAGGAACTTTGCTTAAAGGCATTCTGGTGAATCAGCTGTTAAGGAACAACTGCTAATGTGTGGATGTGAACAGCATACCACTCCTTGAACTACAGTTACAGATGAGTAACCTATTTTTTCATTATTATGTTTTAAATAGATGTAAGCAGTCTCATAAAGAAGCCAATAACAGTGTGAAACATAGAGGTGGGACCCACATGAATGAAAATAAACAAGAGACTGAGAGCACAATCTGATTATTGGAATTTTATTTATGTGCCCTTCCCCAACACACACACACACACACACTCTTTGCTCCTCAGCTGCTTCTGCCAGACCCATTTGCTCAGTGCTGCTACTCCATCTTTTTACCTATCACTATCCATACTCTGTATGGCTAATGGTAAGAGGCACTGGCTCCATTTTAGACCTACTACCCTTATGTCACTTAGTAGACCCACTCCGTAGCCTCTAAATTGGCAGTCAGGTTCTGTTTATTTGGTTATTTTATATCCTATATCCTTTTACTATCTGTTTGGGCTACAAAATCTCTAGTCCTCCGTTTCACTGTCTCTCCACTTTGTTCCTCTCCTGGCGAACAGAAGTGAGGTGCATGAGGGAGTCGATGATCGTTAATGGCAGATGCGTGGCATCATGTGGGTATGTGCTGCACACAAGTGGCATTAGTTGCCAACGTCGGCTCCCTCCCTCCCTAGAGGAAAAAAACTCCTGTGGGGTCCTAGCGCCTCTGGCCCTAGACCCATTTGTATAAATTAATGGTGAAGATGTTCTAGAAGATTAGTAATTAGGGTGAGTATGTAATTTTCATTTCTCTCCATATTACTCTCCCTTAATAAAGACCGACTTTGCATGTGGAATCCGTATGTGTTGTGAGTCTTAGTTTTTCAACCCAGTGATGGTCATTTATTTCAAAGCATGCTTGTTCCTGTCATTTTTGGACATTACCATATGGCATGACATTTATTATCCTGAATGTTAATGATGTATAATTATAAGTTGTTGTATTTTTACCCAAAACTCAATAAAATATGTGTGGAAAAAAGTACAAATACATGACAGAAAATTTTTAAAATATAGAAGCATAATGGTGTGCTGCCTTCACAGTAGCTTAAAAGCACAAATGTGTGATGGCATTGCTTTTTAACAGGGTGTAAAAGGGCAGATATATGATGGATGTCCCTGTAACAGTAACTCAGAACTACAAATATATGATGGCATATCCCTGTAACAGTAACTCGGAACTACAGATATATGATGGCATGTCCCTGTAACAGTAACTCGGAACTACAGATATATGATGGCATGTCCCTGTAACAGTAACTCGGAACTGCAGATATATGATGGCATGTCCCTGTAACAGTAACTCGGAACTACAGATATATGATGGCATGTCCCTGTAACAGTAACTCAGAACTACAAATATGTGATGGAATATCCCCATAACATAACCTAAAAAGTGCAACTACTACATGATGCGTATCCCTATAACTTAAAATGCTGTTGCACAGTAGTATACCACACTACCTTAAAAGTGCAGACAAGTGGGGCCCGATTTTCAAAGGCTGATGCAGGGCTTGTGTCGGCCTCAAAGTGTGACACAAGTGCGCCAAATACATTGCCACAGCTTGTGCCCAGTTTTATAAAGTTTGGCACAGTTGCAACAATTTCCACGATTTACGGCAGCTTGCGCCAAAGCTTGGTGCATGTCCTGTAGAAAGGGTCCCCAAATGGCACAACGCTAGACTGGGGGGAACTGGTCTAACGTGCAGCATATGGCACACCTGATAGAAAATTGTGATTTGTGCCACAGGAATGCCGCAAGCCCCCTGCAACATATGTTCGGCGCACCAGGGACTGGCAGCATCCGCAAGCACTTTGAAAATTGGGCTGTGATGTAATTTCCCTTTAACAGCACCTTAAAAGGGCAAATAGATGAGGACATATCTCCTTAACAGTATTTTATAAGTGCAAATCGGTGCTGGTATATCTCTTTACAGACCCTAAAAAGCAAAAATCAGTTATGCTGTATCTTTAATAGTTCTAAGAATGCACAAGTAAGTGATGGCATATCCCTTAACAGCATTCTCAGGTAGACTTTCACACCAGAAAGCACAATAGGGAGTGATGAGCAAGGGATACTCTATATGCAGAGCACTAGTATGGTGCACTTGCAAAACTGCATTTTCAATGAAACCCTTGTGTACAAGTGTTTCTTTACAAAATGTATGTTAACTTTTTACACAGATGCCAGCCCAGTGGCTCTGAGGGCTGAGGTGCTGGATGCCTTACCTCTTGCTATGCCAGAGACCAGTGTTCAGGAATGTGCACGGGCCGCCAGGGGTTGGTAGGGGAGGAGAATGATCGAGCATCCAAGGGACTGCTTTCCTTCTCCGGGGAGGAGGGGTGCCTGTAGTCGGTGTTCAACTGATCCATAGCAGAGGCTGGGGGGCAGCACACCAATGTTGCACTTGGGGGTGGAGATGGGGCAGATGCCTGGAGGAGCATGTGCAGGTGTGTGCACGCTCCCTTCACCGACGTCATTGCACCCCTCATCTTCACAGGGGAGAAAAAGTAGGAAGAAAAGGAGTTGCTGCAGCATGTGATGGAGGGCGCCTCATGTGTCCCGTTACCAGATAACCATGGCACTGGCCACACTGGATCCTGTCTCCAGCGGAGGTTGGGGAACCCCACCGGCCCCGCCAGGGGGCAAGCCCTGGGGCTATGGGTCAGTGCCGGCTGGTGGGCGCTAGGGGATGGGACTGAGGGCTCCCTTCTGAGGTAGGGGCCACTGCACAGCATAAAAGTACTAAAAAAAAAATGTTTACACAGATAGGCATCGTGTCTGTATCAGAGCAAGCATGGTGTGGCTGCTGAAAGCATTGGTTCTTAAGCAACCATGTACACTGATGTACTGCATCCTTTTGTTTGCCAGAAAAGAAAGGCACCTTCCTTATAACTAGTTTTCTTACATACAGTAACATAGTACTGTGGTAATGAAGGGATTTAGGGGCCCATCTTATTTACTTTGTGATTATACCAGATTTGGTTATGGACACACATTCAAATTTAGCATCTGGATTACCCCCCTGCTCATGGTGTGTACGGTAATTCTGAATGCCTTGCTCCTTAAGGTATCTGTCTCATCCTGCTTTGAAAGCCTGAGCAGTGGCTGGGGACTTCGGTGGGTGGGTGGGAGGGGTTACCACTGGACCACCAGGTAATTCTGTATTTCCACAACAGCCCGCGATCGGGTGTATGGGGGGGGTGCGCTAGACCACCAGGGATTTCCTTACAATTACTACAGCCTACCCATCGTGGGGGGACCGCTAGACCACCAGGTATTATTGTAATATTTACAGATGCCCGCGATCGGGTGTGCGAGGTGGGGGGGCACTTGACTACCAGAGGGTGAGGGTGCTTGTGGACAGTGTACCTGCTGGGCAGTACAGCCACCCACATGTGGGTGGCCAGCGTTTGAGCCTGTGATTTGCGACTCAACTTTGAGCACCAGTTTGCAGCGCATGTAGGGGTTGCGTCAGCATATGCACCGCACATCCCGGGCTGAATATCGGGATATGCGGCATGTGCATGGGCAAGCCCCCTGCATCTGTGCTGCATACATTACCAATGTGCCCCAGCGCATCAGGGGTTGCACCACGCATCTTAACCCTTTGAATATCATGCCAGGGCACATTGGGGGGTTGCACATGGCGCACCCTGTTGCACCTGGTGCAACCCCTTTGAATATCCTGCCCCTAGTGCCATGGTATTTTAAACATTTACAGGTTTCATACACAGAAGGTATATACATTAAAGTATTTTATGGCATGGTGCTATTACATACTAAATCCAACAGTGATAAACACAGCCTGTTGTTTTACATATGCTTGGAGATCACCACAATAACTTCCTTGTACAAGGACCTGAGAGGGAAAAGGAAAATTAAAGAGGACACTATAGTATAGTCAAGAAAGGGAAGGGGGTGCCCATAGGTGGCCAACCTTATGGACTAGAAATTGTAAAGGATAGATTAGGCTAAGAAACAGAAGAACTGTTGCAACAAATTTAAGACAAGGTTGGTCCTTAAGAGTGACAGGAGCTCCCCTTCACACCCAACTCCCCTCTTCTCGATTTGAGTGCATGCACTCTAGTTATGCTTGCACTCACCCTCTCATATATTTGTGTATCCCCTTTAGTATTTAAAACACTGTGATTGTGTCCCCTCAGTCTTCTTTTCTCTAAGCTAAATACTTTAAATATGTCCAATTTTTCCTTATATCCCTTGCCCCTAAGCCACTAATGAGCTCGGCCCTGTGCTAAACGCTCTCAGTCTCTTCTATCCTTTCTTTACTGTAGTGGCCAGGACTTGGTGCTGTACTCAGGTGTGGTTTGGCAAAACTCCAAACTCACCACTTACTTCAAAATGAAGAAACAGATCTCCATAAGCACTCAGGTTGAGGGGTGCTGTTGTCCACATTGAACTCCTACTTCACCTCAAACGTGGCACTGACATCACAGGTTGCATATAACAACTTCACTTTATTTTAACACGTGCAGGTAGAAACTTACAGCCACTTTATACACCTGATGAAGTGATGGGTTGATCATGAAGCACGGGGTGATTTAGTCTACTGTCTCTGCAGATAGAATCCTCTATGCAGAATAATACAGCATCAAACAGAACAGAGCAACTGAATGGACTGTCTGCTGGAATTTTTATCTGCACTGTTGTAAGGAGGCAGTAAGTTTCTACCTGCACTTGTTAAAATAAAATAATGTGAAATTGTTATATGCAACCTGTGATCTCAGTGCCACATTTGTCTGAGGTGAAGTGGTTTGGCAAAAGCCTGTACTGGGAGATGATCATCTCTCTTGACTTGCTTCTTATCCCCCTCCTAATGCATTCCAAAACTGCATTTGCTCTCTTGACTGTGGAAGCAGACTGCCTTCCTGGCATTGTCTATTTGCAGTTAGCCCTAGATCCTTTTTCCTTGGTTGTAATGTATATTCTTTTTTTTTTTTTTTTAACTTTCTTTTATTCATTTTTCAATGTTTTCTTAGAAAGCGGTACAGACAGCTGAACTAGGTTACATAGGCTTCACTACTTAGCGTATTACAGATATATTAGCATTGGTATTAATTGTCAGCTGCCATGTGATACATCATAAAGGGTACATTCCTAATACTCTCTTAATGAGAATTCACAATCCAAGCATTTAGGATGGCTAAGCCACATTAAACTTGTGGGGTAAAGACGAATTCAGGTATAACTTAAGGGATACATACCATGGCCCTAAGCCACTGTCCCCACTTAATTACATGTCTGCTTAAGGAATGTTATATCCCCTTCCACTCTTGCAGTCCCCCCCAAAATACCAGCAATCATAAACATAACATAGAAAGGTATAACTCTCTAAAAGGTTCCCTCCAAAACAGTCAGCCTTCACTCCCTATCCATAAGTTGGCAGAGCTTTATTTCACTGATTGGCATAACTTTATTTAATACGGATCATTTTACTATCTTTTATGTCTAAGCCCCCAGCCCAACTAAAGCTTCCTTGGTCATGCAAAAGGATCATCCCTCTTACAAAATCTAGATAGCATGTATAGCTATTACCAAAACCAATCCCAGTTCAAGACTTAAACTTTATAATATACGGGTATAGTCTCCCTAAAGGGGGAGACTCACAATGAAAAGCAAAATGGTACAAACTAGAGTCCTGAACTGAGTTCAAACTCACAGTGCCAGTCGACCTTATGGTTTTCTTAGAAAAACGGCATGTGCAGATAATAAACAAATCCAGTTACCAATTGGGGCCAGTCCTCTTCCTCATCAGATTCCAAAGGTAGTCCCAAATTCTCCGGTGGTCTCGCTCTAAGTTCACTAGCAATAGCTTCCACCCTTTTTTTTCAGCTTCATCCGGATCGTTAAACTGATAAGTTTTCCCTTCATCGGTCAAACGTAGGTGAGCCAGAGCCAGCAAAGAGGGGGCCACCCCCAGACTCTTTAGTTGCTGCCTAAGTGGACTGAACATTTTTTTACTGGTCCAGTTTGCAAAGAACCAGTCTGGAAAGATCTTTATCTGTTGGCCCTCCATTTTGAGCAGATAATTCGCCCTTGCCCATTGCAGAATTTTGTCTGTTGTGGCCGGGCCATCTATGATCAGTGAGATCGTACGTGGGGTCTCGCAGTCTAATTGGGCCCTCCTGAAGTGAATCCGGAATACTTGCCTGAGGGTGTCTGCCTCAATCTGCAGGACTGAAGGTAGAGAAGCTGTTAACCAGTTCTTTAGGTAGGTCAGCAAATTGGCTTCTTCTGTATCCTGCAGGACCCCCACCAACCTTAAGTTCATAGCCTGCTCTGAGTTTTCAAGCCTCTCCATGCAGGTGCACAGATGGTTTATCTTCAATGTCGATTTTACCAGTGCCGCCTGGGTCTGCTATGATCCGGGTTTCAGCGTCTTGTGCTGTTTTGGCCGCCGATTCAATTTTCACATCCTGCGCACCGAGGCAATCCATGTCATGTTCCACTTTTTGATCCATCTCACGCACTGCACTCAGCACAGTTTCCCAAGGGGGAGTATCTTTCCCCGCACTTAGGCCCACTGCTTGTCCCGGCCCCACAGGTTGACTTGAGGCTGGTAGCAGTGTAGACTTTTGGGACGATCCTGTAGCTGCTGCCTCAGTTCTACCCATGGAAAGTTTAGTATCCCCATGTTCCTTGGGATGTAGGCTATCGTAATCTAGAGCCTCTCTGTTTCAGAAAGTTAGTAAAAATATATTTTTTTGCGGTATTTTGGGAGCTCATGGTACAGAGCTTTGGAGAATGCTACTGGTTACAAACGCGGCTCTCTAGTGCCCCCGTACTGTCCATTCTTACACCCCATAGGTGTGTGTATATATATATATATATATATATATATATATATATATAACCCAGGTTCCTCACCCCTAGGTGTAGTACCTTACACTTCTCTATGTTACGTCTAAGCCACCATGTCTTGGCCCACACCCCGATGTATGTAGCTCCCCCTTCAGTGCATCCACCCCACCCCAACACCTGCTGTTTCCACTCTTCTTGCCAGTATCACCAAACTGCTGAATCTCTCCTCCCAGTCATTAATAAATATGTTAATGAGTAACATACCAAGGGGCTGCTCTTTGAGGCAGCTGCACTGCCATCCTTGTGACCCGGGTTCAAGAGTGGGCTCCGGTAGGCAGGGCTGGGAGACAGCACTGCAGCCCAGGGAGTCAGAGGTGCAGATTCTAGTGCCATAGTGATCCTTGTGAAGGGCTGGGGAGCTTGCTTCACCTAGGGGCTCCACTGTAGCATCTGAGGTCAATAGTGGCTGTGGCAGTACCATCTAGTGGGTATAGGCAAGTAAGAGGCAGAAGAGTGCAAGAACCATGGTGCTGTTTGTATGACAGTCGCAAGCTCTTGTATGGACCTCTATTGGGAGGACAGCAGGGGTAGCAAATATTGGGTCTGGAAGGTCTTTGGGATAATTGAGAACCAAAGTCAAGGTATACCACTACTGAAAGATAAATAGCTTTACTAAAAATAAGAGCAGTACTCCTATTGGTGAAGTCACAGCATTTCCATTCCACGTCTGGGGCACAGGACTGGCAAGGAAGGAAGAGTGAGCATCCCATAGTCTGCTCTCCTGAGAGGAAAGGAGAGTCTATGCTTCCGGTGCAGCACTGACACCTAGATGACCATAGTTGGTAGTGCAGCAGAGGTACTGCAGGAGGGAGGACACTGACCAGACTCTCCATCTACATGCTCACATTTGGAGCCTATTGGGTGCCAGCCTCCTAAGGGCTAGGAATGAAAAGTAGAAAAGCCTTTCCTTTGACACTGTGATGAATGACAAGATTTTGGGCAGAGCACACCAGTGCACTGTAGAAGAAACGTACACAAAATGGGATTGCTAACTGGCTTGGGGGCAGGAATCAGAGGGTTGTGGTGGGTGAGCACTATCTTCTAAAGGTACTAAGTCATGGTATCCCTCAGGGATCAGAACCAGTAGGGTCTTTAGTATGCTGCTTAAGTTAGCTGATGACACTCAGCTTGCAGGGTTGTCTTAAAGGAGAATCGAACTGAACCTGTAGAAGCTGTTTCCTTTTTTTTAAATACTGGTTCCAATTCTGTTGTTGTTGTTCCATCTGTGTGAGTCTATTAGTAACCTTAATGGTTGTATCTTATTTACACTCTGGTGTTAAGCACCATTTTAGAACTGTATGATTAAGTTTATGTCCCTCCAAACCACAGAGTTCTATAGTAGAACATGAATGCATTGTACTAACAATGGAATAACTTAGCAAGGAGAAAAACTACATCATACCTTTTAAAATGCTGGTTACTACAATACCTGTGTGTAAACCAGAAGAAAACACTAAAATAACAGAAAAGCCTGTAGAGATTGAACAGTAACAGCATTTGAATCAGCATTTAAAAATCAACTTCTATGGGAAAAAATAACATATAGCTTCAGTGCAGTTCTCCTGACGAGGACAAACTTCAGGAGGACCTGAACAGCTGGGTAATAGGTCAGATTTCTCAAGTCTCACATTTGGTTTTAAAAATGGACATATATGAAATACTGAATTCTGGTTGACAGTTGGCATTCCTTTGGCATACATTTATGTGCCAACTCCGCCCTGTAAAGATAAGGTCCAACCATGTAATGTGGAATTCGACCATGTAATCTGGAATTCGAACAAATCACATACAGAATTCATTTGCCACTTCAGTTTGTTCCCGATTTCCATCATAAACATGGCTGCCACCTTTTCTCTTACATTATTTTTTCCCATAGAAGTTGATTTTTAAATGCTGATTCAAATTCTGTTACTGTTCAGTCTCTACAGGCTTTTTTGTTATCTTAGTGTTTTCTTCTGGTTTGCACACAGGTATTGTAGTAACTAGCATTTTAGAAGGTATAATGTAGTTTTTTCTCCTTGCTAAGTTCTTCCATTGTTAGTACAATGCATTCATGTTCTACTATGGAGAAATGTACTCTAAGCACCCGACTTCAACTTTTTCTGCGTAAAGTTCATTTAATTATGCCTTACAAAGCATATGCTTCCTTCTTTCCTACCACCTTGGTGTGCTCAAAACCAAGGTGTCCTCCCCCCCCAACAGGGGTGTACTCCTTGCCATAATCTACTTACTGACCCTCCTCTGGGTGGACAGGCTTATTGACCCATGCCACCCTGAACCAGTGAGCAATCTACACAATGCCCCCCCCACATGATTTTCATTGCAGCAACCCTATCTCAAGTATGACTACTCTCATAACGGAGCATGAGATGGTAAAAAAAGGCGTATGCTATGACCTGCTTTACTATATGAGCAGGACGCGTCGAAGACACCTCATCTCAACACGCTGCACTAAACTGCTCAGGCTACTAGTTGTGCTACTACTCCAGTCAGGAAACATTCAACCCAACCCTGGCTCACACACCCCCAATACCTTGGTAGCATCCCCCCAGGACCCTCACTGGGCGTCTACCAAGGGTCTGAAGATAGCAAACATGAACATATGTAGCCTTAGACCAAAAATACATGAAGTCCAAGCCTGGCTGGACCTCTACAAACTAGATGTACTAGCCATCTTGGAAACCTGGTTAAAACCCCATATAGTATCTTGGATCACGAGATACAAGTCCTGGGATACAATAGCTACCGCAAGGACAGAGAATCCAAAAAAGGAGGTGGGGTTCTAATCTATACAAAGGATGACCTCTCCGTGTCGCCTCTACCCCCTGCTGACTAATCTTCCTGCAGAAGGAGAAAGTATATACATTCGGATAACCCCAGCTGAGGGAGAAAGTATGTACATTCGGATAACCCTAGGACATGCCAAACAACTAACAATTGGTTGTGTCCACCACCCTCCAAAATCAGCCCTTCAATCCCTTGAAGCCATCACAAACACGACGGCTATCAAAGTATCAACAGAGCAACTTATCTTGGGTGACTTCAACATAAATTGGGCCCAGGACCCCGGTCATGCCTCGATGTCCCTTACCCAAGAAATAGGTCTGACGCAGGTCATCTCTGAACCGACCGGACTGAATTACAAAACTGGGAACCACACCACCCTGAACTGGGCTCTGGTGTCTAACCCCACTAATATACAGTGTGCGGGCACAATGACAGACTCCTTGAGTGAATATTCCCTGATCTTCTGTATATGGAAAAACAGACCACTCAAGATCCAACCAAGAATTCTCTCCGCCCGAGACTTCTCCAAATTCTCAGAATTACAATTCAATCGCTACCTAAGTAGCTGGAACTGGAACCCTATAAATCTCCTCCCAACTCTTACCGAGGCCTTGCAATACTTCCAGGATGAACTAACCACAGCTGCCAGCCTCTTCACTCCTATGAAGAGACTGAGGGCTAAAAGCAGCTGCTACAAGTGGATCTCTCCTTCCCTCAAAGCCCTAATGGCTACTCAGGAAAAAAGCCTGGAGAAAGTTTAGGTTCTCCTCCTTACCGGGTGATCTTGCAGAATACAAAGCCCTAAGAAACAAAGCCAAGAGAGCCATAAAACTTGCTAAGAGAGAGTACCTGACACACCTCCAGAAAACTAGCCTAGCCAACCCTAAGCAATTCTGGAATCATATTAATGATTTGACCAAGGGCAGCAAAAAGCCTGAATCCTGCCCCATGGAGATCAACGGTCAGCTCACAACTGACTCTTCTCACATATCGGCTGCCCTAAACAGGCACTTCTCAGATCTAGAGGCCTACAAGACTTGCCAGTCTCCCCTGACTTTGCCACCAACCACAGATGAATCACCTCACATGGAACAACCCCCTTTTCACCTGAGACTGGCCAAATGCACTGAAGTCCTAACCCTCCTTAGGAACCTGAAACCTAAAGGGTCCGGAGGATCTGATGGTATCAACCCTCAGCTACTCAAGGCAGGAGCTACCTCCTTATCCTGGCTCATAACCATGCTTCTCAGCAGATCACTGAGGGAAGGAGCAGTCCCTGACCAGTGGAAACATGCCACTGTTGTCCCTATTCACAAAGAGGGACTCAGGGAAAAACTAAACAACTATAGGCCAATCTCCCTTCTCTGCACACTCGCTAAGGTGCGAGAAAGGGTAATCTACAATCAACTCAGAGACTACCTGGAAGCTCATCAGCTCCTTGCCCCCTCCCAACATGGATTCAGAACAAACTATGGTACTGATACTGCCCTCATTAACTTCTCGGATGAAGTGCTCAGGGCACTGGACAAAGGGATACCCACTAGTGCAGTCTTTATAGACTGATCCAAGGTGTTCGACCACGTCTACCACAACTTGCTGCTACAGAAGCTGCAAAATGTTGGCCTAGACAATCATACCCTTAAGTGGTTTGGGAGCTACTTATCAGGCTGGGCACAGAGGGTCACATGGAAAGGGGTCATGTCTGACCAGCTACCCCTAAAACAGGGAGTGCCTCAGGGGTCAATACTAGGCCCCCTCCTATTTTCCCTGTTTACCAATGACCTAAGTACCTACTGTGGGAAGAGCTCGGTTGTTCAGTATGCTGACAATACTGTCATCTTCCGACCCCTATGTGACGACTTGGCCCCCTCCTCCAAAAGGATCTCACATCCCTAGAAACTTGGCTATGTGAGAACGGAATGGTACTCAATTCTGATAAGACCAAGGCAATTCTGTTTGGGCCAAGATCCCTGGGACTTGACGGGTCCTCATCCCTCAGTTTAACAACACACTCTGGCAAAGTCATTAATTTAGTTCCCTCCCTTAAATACTTAGGCCTCACATTAGGACCCTACATCGCAAACTCGGCACCTTGTACCGACTCAGGGACCAGCTCATCCCTGAGGCCAGGCTCTCCATTGCTACCAGTGTCCTTCTACCTAACCTGACCTTTGCGACTCCGATAATACATGGCATGGCCAAGCAAGTGATAACCAGGATGCAAACCCTATATAATAAAATTGATCGCTTCGCTACCTTAGACCACTCGCAACGTCACCACTGCGACACTCTGGCCCAACTCAGTTGGCCCACACTGGTCGCTCGCCTCCAGTACCCTTTGCTTGTCCAGGCCTACAAGCTCCTCAAACCCCACGCTCCACCTAGTATAGCCAGGACCGTAACCCTCAAACACAACCCAAGGAACTTAAGGACGTCAGAAAGAACACTATTAGAAGTCCCCAGGGTAAGGACAAACGCTGGCGGCAGATCCTTTTCCTCCCAAGCATCCTGTCAATGGAATAAGCTCCCCCACCCTGTCCAGGGGTGGGGGTAGGAAGAAGTAGGCTGCTGGTTAACTAGGATCTGCAGCTTATCCAGTAGGTAGGGAAATGGGCAGACTGGGTGGGCCAAGCGGTCCTTATCTGCCGTCAAATTCTATGTTTCTATGTATGTTTCTATGTTTCAGGCCTCCTCCTCACTCATGAACTTCCGCACCAGGCTTAAGTTCTATATGCTGACCTCAAGCGCATGCCACTGCCACAATTCATAAATCTCCTAAGGTACTCCCCTCCTCTCCAACACACCTTCTCCTAGTGGAGCCTACCTACTACCTGCCTCAAACTGTATGTTCACTTGTGGTCACATGCTATCTCCTGAATAAACTATATGTAAAGTACTACCTATTTAAACTGTGTCATGATGATAACCATGCCTGTATTCACTGTCTTCCTGTAATCTACCTCATGATGTAACAGATAATATTTTCAAAAGTTCTTTATGTCCTTGTTCTGTATTTTAACTTGTATTGTTATCCCAGGTCGCCCCTGAAAAAGGGACCTTTGGGGCTCAGTGGGCCTACCCGGTCACCAAAATTTGATAAATAAATAAATAAACAAATAAAAACATTCAACTTGGCCCTCAAAATAAAACTACATTAAAATTAAAAAGTAATAATAATTGACTGTTCTTTTCACTCTCAGGAATACACACATACATTAAAAAAAAACAAAAAACTGAGCACTATTCAGATTTTACATTTCTGGTGTTTCTTTGATGACCATGAAAAATCCTCAACATATTCTATCCATCTTGACAGAGAAATCTCTGCTACTAACTCTGCCACAGATAACATTGAGGCTGTGGCTTCATATAAGGCCTGTGTGTGTCTTTGTGAGTGTATGCTAGTAGAATACTTAAGAATTTTGCATTAATGTTTTCCATATTTGCATTTCACGTTTGTGTATGTGGTGGTGGGTGGAGTGAGCATTTTACTACAGGAATATTGCATGTAGCCCCCGTAAGGAGCTCTGCTCCTTATTTAGGTCTGCTAGGCCTGTTTAAAATCATGTAGATCTGTTTAACCTAATTAGAATCCTCTAAAGAGTTAATTCCCTGGCATCTCAGAGGGCTGGGCCAGCTGGCCTGCTCCAACTTCCTGAGGGGAAGAGTCAGTTGCCAATGGCCGAGAGAGCTGCAGGAAGTTGAGCAGTGCTGGGGAGGTGATGCTGAGGCATGCAGTGCCTGCTCCCTGTTGTGAACCTCTGTTCCTGAGTGAAGTTTGGTGGCTGCCATTGGCAAGGATCCCAAGAAGGGGAAGTCTTACCACTGTTCCCATCAAGTCAGAGGCTGAGAGATGAGTAGAAGCTTTGAAATGACAGAAATATCAGACCGAGAGATGTAGATGATATAAAACTGTTTGTTCTGTGGTTTGCACAGGGCACTAATTTGATGGCCCCCCACACACACACACCAGACAGGAGGATTTTTAGTTATGCCCCAGTAACCCTAGCTTGGTCTGGCCATGTAAATAGTGTGGGGGAAGCCAGTCCCCATGGGTACCAGAATTTAACATGTGCTAAATATCCTCTTCAATATCTTCATTAGTGAAATTGCAGATGGACTAGAGGGTAAGGCTTGTCTGTTTGCAGATGACACCAAGATCTGCAACAGAGTAGATGATCCAGATGGGGTGGGCAGAATGAGAAGAGATCTGGATAAACTAGCAAAATGGTCAGAAGAGTGGCAACTGGGATTTAATGCAAAGAAGTGCAAGATCATGCACGTGGAAGAGAAACCCTGAAGCCACCTATAGGCTGGGAGGGAGTTGCTGGCAGTCACAAAGGAAGAAAAGACTTGGGCATCATCATCAATGATGACCTGAAATCATCAAGCAGACTTCTAAAGCAGTAGGTAAGGCTAGGGGATGTTAGGGTGTATTGGTAGGGGTATCTCAAGTCATAAGAGGAAGGTAATAATCCCTCTTTACAAGACACTGGTGAGGCCCCATCTGGAGTACTGCGTGCAGTACTGGAGGCCACATCTTCACAAGGACGTTAACCAACTTGAGGCAGTCCAGAGAAGGACAACCAAAATGGTACAGGGACTGCATCAGAAGACATATGAGGACAGATTAACAGAGCTCAATATGTATACCCTTGAGCAAAGGAGGTAGAAAGGTGATATGATCGAAACATTCAAACACCTTAAGGGCATTAACAATGTGAAAGAGTCTAACATGTTTAAATATAAGAAAAATAGCAGGACAAGAGGTCACAGCATGAGAATAGAGGAAGGCTGATTAAGGGGGAATGTGAGGACATTATTTTTCACAGAAAGAGTGGTGGATGCATGGAACAGCCTACCTCAGGAAGTGGTGGCTATGAATACAATGCAGGGCTTCAAATAGGCATGGGAAAGGCATAAGGGAGCAATACAGACGAATGTGGATAGATAGGTCATTGACAGTGTAAAGGGTGTGGCACATTCATAAGGTAGAAAAATGGGCAGACTGGATGGGCCTTGCGGTCCTTATCTGCCGTCAACCTCTATGTTTCTATGTGTATTTCTAAATGCTTGTGTAGTATATGTGGATCTAAGGGTCTGGGGCTTCATAGCACAGAAGCCCACTGCCTGCATTAGTAGAGGGAAACTGGTACCAACTTCAGGGGAAGATGCTGCTTATTCCCCGGGGTAGCTATACAGTGTAAAATATCCCATTTCTGCAGAAGAAGGACTATGCAGGGTGATGCCTGATGTTCACAGCAGTGTAAATATTGAGCCTTTCATTAGTAGCCCTTCGGGGTTCGTACTACAGGGAACTCAATAAATTGTGCATTCTGGGTCAGTTGCTGTGTAATAATTAAAATGTGAGTTCAGCTGTGAATAGAAATTACCAAGAAATAACTGTGTGCTCTTTGGATTGTTTGAACAACCACATCTATTCATTAAAATAGACTTTGCTATCCCATCGATGCCTTTACCATCACTCCATGATGATCTGGGGTTCAGAGACTGCTGTGTTTGAGAGACAGTGAGGGACTGCAGCCTGCCCCATGGGGGAAACAAGTGTGCGCTCATGAGTAATCAGTTGATAAAGGGACCCTGTTTTGAGACTTGTTCAAAGTTTGGACATTGCCCTTTGTTGGAAAACTGTTCTGTGTTCTAACCCCCCTTTGCCTTGCAGTATTATCTTCTCCCTTTTATACCAGCAGACATAATTCTAGACTCTGGGAGTGCCTTTTTGTTATCTTTTGGAGATTTTGTTTTGTTTAACATTTACCCAACCTATTTTCTAAACACTATAGGACCCTTTAAGGTATGTGGTATTGGTGGATACCTGCATTTCCATTGGTTCCACCTACGGTGTCGGGCCTTATCATGCTGCTGGGTGTGTAGCTTGCCACCAATATCCCACACCCTGTTGGGTCTTATTGCTTATATAGCCAAATGCAAGAGGTAGGACATATACACTGTGTGGAGGCCCTCTTCCTACAGTGGAAAAGGGTATAGGGGTCATAATAAAGGCCATGTCAGGCAGTGTGCTGCCACTGTCAAGAGGACCAGCAGTATGCTGGAGTATACAAAAAGGGAGGTGGCCAAAGGGGCATGACGGGTAATCCTTCCACTTTACAAGGCATTGGCCAAGGTGCACCTGGAATATTGTGCAAAGTTCTGTACTGCTCAATATAAAATGGGTATTGAGGCAGTCAAGAAGGCACAACACAGGGCCACCAAAAGGATCAGGAGCATGAGGGATAAAAGTTATGTGGAGAGGCTGGTGGGCTGTTAAATGTTTTCCTCTGAGAAAGGGAGGCTGAGAGGAAGTGGCATACTCTCAGTCTTCCGTGCACTCAAGAGTTTCAACAGGATTGAGCAGACATATGTCTGATCTAATGTACTCCAGCAGAACGAGGGAACATTTGAAAGTCAGAAGTGGTAAGTTCAGGGGTAACACTGGGAATTATATCTTCTCCTAGAAGGTGATGCACGGGTGGAACAGCCTACCATCACAGACAATGGACATGAACGCAGTACAGGTCTTCAAGGTAAGCCTGGAAAAATTGTCACTTACCAAGAGAATCACCGTTTACCCTGGGTAGTAGAGTGGGTATGGAATTCCAGTAAATGGGTACATGTATACACAGCATTCTGATCCATCCCTGCTGATAAAGTGGGGGAAGGGACATGATAGACCTTGGGTGCCATCCGAAATTAACTTACTATGTACAACAGAGCCAGCTACGATGCAGCTCAGTCACTTGCAGTAAATGACATGTCACAAAATACTGCATGACGAAAGGGCTTAATTGCCATTGAATCACATGGTTCCCTGCAGTATACTGCAGCATTTTGTGATATACTGCAGCATCACTGCATTGCATCTTGGCTGGCATTGCTGTGTGTGTTACGTGCAGGATAACCTTGTCTGTCTGTCTCTCTGTCTGCCTGCCTGTCTATCTGTTTGTCTGTCAGTCTGTCTATCTGTCAGTCTGTCCCTTGAAAATCCAGTACTGTGGGGCAGTAGCCTTGGATTCACATTATTAAACCTGCATGACTCTTGTTTCCTTTTTAACTGTGTTTAGCTAATCATCTTGCCAACACATCACTATAACTGAAACAGTCTTAAAATGCTTTCCCATCAGGATAAAGTAAGTTTCATTCCACAGACTCTGTAAACATCTGTCTCATAAATATTAGTGACCATAAATATTCCAGCAATTCTACCAAATACAAGTTACAAACATTTGTCTCGAGCATTAGGCATTCTGTTGTATCTGTGCATAACAAAAGTACAAACAGGCAGGAAGAGATTGTATTCTCACGGAAGGCCCACAGGAAGGAGGCAGAGGACACAACAAGGAAAGGAAGCAGCTCCTGGTGGGGGACTCAATTATTAGGCAGATAGAACTGGGGGGAGCAGGGAAAACTGAAGTAAGGTGCCTGCCTGGTGCCATGGCTTGGAGAGACAGGAAGCGCATCCTCAGGATCACAAGAACAGCTGCACAGGAATCTGAGCTGGACGTCATTGTCCACCTAGGGACAAATGACTTGGCTAATCATGAGATTAGAGCAGTGCAGAAGGACTTTGTAGAACTGGGGAGGGGCCTAAGACAAGTAGCACACACAGTATCCTTCTCTGAGGTGCTGCCTGTCAATGGCATGAGTGAGGCGAGGGTACTTTGCACCATGCATTTTAATGAATGGTTGAAAAAATGGTGTGGAGCACAGGGGTTTGGCTTCATTGGGGACTGGGGTTCCACCTGGAGGGACACCAGCCTATACTGGCAGGATGGTCTGCATCTGTCCAGGAAGGGAACAAGTCTTTTGAGCAATCGGTTTAAATGCTTCATTGGCAAGCTTTTAAACTAGTCAAGGGGGGAGGCACTGATAAGCAGCAGGAAAATCCCAGCCTCTCCCTACAAAACAGGGTACTAAATGAGAAAAAGACCGAGGTAGGCAGGTCAGTGGGGGCTGCTGCAAAAGAAGGTAAAGCCATCAAAAAATGGAGAGCAATGAGTACCAATGCCCGTAGTCTGAGTAACAAGCTTCCTGAATTAGTGGCCTTGATGGAGGAGGAACATCTGGATATCGTGGCAGTCACAGAAACATGGTACACACAAAACCATGACTGGGACATAAACATACCAGGATACACTATCTACAGGAGGGACAGGGAGGGTAAAAGAGGAGGAGGAGTAGCTCTTTACATAAGGGAAGGAATCAAGGCAACAGAACAAAAGGGAAAACAGGGAGGAGAAGAAGCACTGTGGGTAAATTTGGAGACAGGCAATGGCACCACAATCCACACAGGGTTAGAGGCAGACCTCTTCTCAGGGGAGGAAATGGACAAGGAAATGATAGAAAGAATACTTAGAATGGCAGAAAAGGGGAGATATTGCTGATGGTGATCTGAATATGCCAGATGTTAACTGGAATGTAGTTGCAGCAGCCACTTCAAAGAGTGGGTTATTCTAGATGCCCTACAAGGCATGCCTTAGACAACTAGTATTGGAGCCCTCTCGAGAGGGAGCAATCTAGACCTGGTTCTCTCAAATGGAGATGAAGAGAGATCACAGATGTAAGTGGGTAGCCATCTGGGAACTAGCGACCATCGAACAGTATGGTTCACAATAAACACAGCAATAGAGTCAAGCCATACAAAGGCAAAAGTACTGGACTTTAGGAGGCTGACTTTGCCAAAATGGTGAGTGCCTAAGGAATGCACTAGCAAATGGGCAGGAAGGAGGTGGAAGAACAATGGGAATAATAAAACTGCCATCACAGAGGTAACAAACCTTTGTGTGAAGCAAAATTAACAAAGCGAAACGATGTAAGAAACCACTGTGGTTCTCAAAGGAAGTGGCAGTGAAGGTCTCAAGAGAAAGAGCATTCAGGAAGTACAAGGAATCACAGAAGGAGCAGGACAGGGAACTGTATCAGTTAAAGCAAAAGGAAGCTGGGAAGGCAGTCAGAACAGCAAAGGCCCAAACCGAGGAACAGATAGCCAACTCTGTTAAGAAGGGGGATAAAACCTTCTATAGGTACATCATGGAGCGAAGGAAGACCAAGGGAGGGCAAGTGAGGCTTAATAAAGAGGAGGGAGGGTGGGCAGAGGGTGACTGTGAAAAGGCAGAGATACTAAACAAATATTTTTGCTCAGTATTTACAAAGGAAGTGGGGGAGGTACCTAAAACAAACAGTAGAAACACTCTGGATACAGAAGTTGATACCAGCCCATTTACAGAAGAAAGGGTTCTGAAAGAACTCTTAAAAGGTGGACAAAGCAATGGGGCCTGATGGGATTCATCCCAGAATTCTAAAAGAACTAAGGGTAGAACTAGTGACACAACTGACTACCCTGTTTAACAAATCATGGGAGGATGGGGTGGTACCCGAGGACTGGAGAAGGGCAGATGTGATTCCCCTTCACAAAAGTGGGAGCAAGGCAGAAGCAGAAAACTACAGACCTGTTAGTTTAACCTCAGTGGTAGGGAAAATGATGGAATCACTTCTGAAGGAAAGGATTGTTGAGTATCTAGAGGCCAGAGGGGCTCAGGACCCAAGGCAGCATGGATTCACAGCGGAAGGTCATGCCAGACAAATCTGATAGATTTCTTTGACTGGGTGACCAAAGTAGTAGATCAGGGAGGGGTGTGGACATGGCCTACCTAGACTTTAGCAAGGCATTTGACACAGTCCCACACAAAAGATTAATATACAAGTTAGCCAGCCTGGGAGTGGGTCCCAAGATGACAGCCTGGGTAAGAATTGGCTGGAGAATAGGACACAGAGAGTAATAGTAAATGGAGTCCACTCTGAAGAAAGGGGGGTTACTAGTGGGGTACCACAGGGTTCAGTATTAGGACCGGTCCTCTTCAATGTCTTTATATGCGATATTGCAGAGGGTCTGGAAGGAAAAGTATGTCTCTTTGCAGATGACACAAAGATCTGCAACAGAGTTGATGCACAAGGTGGGCTGGAAAGGATGAGAAGGGACTTGGCAAGGTTAGAGGAATGGTCAAATGTATGGCAGCTTAGATTCAATGCTAAGAAGTGCAAGGTAATGCACCTGGGAAACAAAAACCCAGGGGAAGAGTACACAATGGGGGGTGAGATACTAACAACAACAAAAATGGAAAAGGACCTGGGGGTAGTCATATCAGATTACCTAAAGGTGGGCTAGCAATGTCAGAGGGCAGCAAGGAGGGCTGGGGGGATACTGGGATGCATAGGGAGAGGCATCACCAGCAGAAAACAGGAAGTTATTATCCCTCTGTACAGACAGTTGGTGAGACCCCATTTGGAGTACTGCGTGCAGTTCTGGAGACCCAATCTCCGCAAGGACATAGGATGGAGGCTGTCCAGAGGAGGGCAACTAAAATGGTGCAGGGTCTGCACCGAAGACATATGAAGAGAGACTTAAGGAGCTGAATATGTATAGCCTCGAGGAAAGGGGGGACATGATAGAAACTTTCAAGTATCTCAAGGGAATCAACAAAGTCCAAGAGGGTAGCATCTTTCAAAAAAAGAGGTGTGCAAGAACAAGGGGGCACAATTTGAAGATAGAAGGGGGTGGCTCAGAGGTAATTTAAGGAAGTATTGTTTCACAGAGAGGGTTGTGGATGCATGGAATGGCCTTCCGGAGGAGGTTGTGGAGTCAAAAACAGTGGTGGAATTCAAGCATGCATGCGACAGTCATAAGGCAATTCTAGGTGGTGGGGGTAGGAAGAAGTAGGCTGCTGGTTAACTAGGATCTGCAGCTTATCCAATAGGTAGGGAAATGGGCAGACTGGGTGGGCCAAGCGGTCCTTATCTGCCGTCAAAATCTATGTTTCTATGTTTCTATTGTTGCTTTATATAGCATTGATGCTACTGCACCTGGAATATAGTGTACAGTACTGGTGACCCTACCCGATGAAGGGCTTTAACCTGCTGGAGACAGTCCAAAGAAGAGCAATGAAAATGGTCCAGGGTCAGCAGGGCAAGTCATATGAGGAGAGGCTGGAGGACCTCAACATGTATTTGCTGGTGGATAGGAGGGAAAGGAGGGATCTGTCTGAGACCTTTAAGTACTTGAAGGGCAACAATAAGGTGAGCACTGAGAGCCTTTTCAGCCTTAGTGGTAGGAAAACCACAAAGGGGCAGTGCCTCAAGCTGGTGGTGAGAAGGTTCAAGATAGAGGTCAGAAGGCACTTCTTCACAAAGTGAGTGGTTACAGGGTAGAACGAACTCCCAGAGGAAGTGGTCTCACTGGAGCCAGTAGATGGATTCAGAAGAGGGTGGGACAGGATGGAAGGGAAGGGCAGAGTCAAGGGGGGTTAGGCAAGAAGGGGGAGGGATTGGATGGGGAGGCAGAGCCCATAGTAACCTCTAAGGATTCCGCAACATGACCAGACTTGATAGACCACTAGGCCTTCTTCTGCTGTTGGCACTGATATGTTTATAAAACATACTATGTCTGAGATGGTCATTCACAGTTTGTGCTGGCTGTACAAGCTGTACTAGTAGTGGTAGCTTTATTTGCTTATTTTTAGTTTTTGTTTACTGGGTAGGTGTGATAGACAATAGAATTGCCTATTTTCAGGCACGATTTATAAGGTATCCTTCCCCAAAGGTTCAGGGCATCATACAGAAATGACATGCAATAAATAAATAAAAACAGTCATAAATAATAATCTAAAAGCATAAATATGGTAGCTGAGAAGGGAAAAAAATAATTCTTTCAATTCCCAAGTGCCTGGCTAATATCTAGTGCACTAACAACTACTGTAAATTACACAAACCCATACATAAACACAAGGGAATGGTTGAGTCAGCATGTGCTGTTTTTGGTTTATACTTCATGAAGGGCCATTAATGAAGGGCTGTATAGAACAGTGAATGACTTGGCATTGCAAGCCCAGCAGCGGAAGGTAGTTCAGATAGTTATTTAGGCAATAATTCAACACAGGGCCTGTGTTGTTGTGGGATTTACCCACACCTTGTGTGGTGTGGCACAAGGTGTAACTGAGTGCCATAAACCATGCAAGAAATGGGTAAATCCAGCAACACATGTCCTAGAGGGCTGTATTGAAATTATAAAAGGGAGCCAAAGAAAAAAAAAGACAGAAAAAAATATTCTAATTAGATTAAAACTAGCAGCTGGGACTTTACCCATGTACTGTACACTGTGAGATCTGCTCACAGGTAAATACCCAGACTGACCAATCAGATGTTAGGATTTTTCTTTTCCATTTTATAATGATGCAGAAGATTAACGCATAAGAACAAAAGTTCAAATTCTGATCTTAAAAGAACAAACATACAGTATAAATTTTAAGAACAAACGTACAGTATAAATGTTCACTGCATTACTTCAAAAAATGAGGATTCATCCCTAGCCATACAGGCTATATCATTTCAACTTGGGGAGCTGAAACCCGTCCAGTCAACTTCAAACTGCAAGTATATGGCCATCTTAACATCTCACTTATGGTTTCTTCCAATCATCAGATCTTTCTTTTCTGCCGAAGAGACTGGTTGCACCAAGGTCAGTTTGGTTCACTGTTCCACCTTGGTTCTGATGCTGTTATTAGTTCCTGTTCTGCTCCTTTACCATCTCCACACCAAAGAGGAATTTTTTTTTATATGTTTTCACCTTTCTGATGTCAACATTTCTTTCAGAGGGGTCCCTCTGACAGTTGAAGCCTATTTATAGATGAACCCTCTTGTCAAGTTTAATATTTCACTGAGTGCATCAATCCCTCCGTTACTTGTGTCATCATGGAAAGTCAGGTTAAGACACAAGGAATTTTGTTAAAGCAAGTCCATCCCTCTGAGTTCTGATAATGGCACCAAGCAGAACTGATCCTCTTCCTTGTGCTTGTAAATGGTATGTTGACATTGGTCTTTCTTAGACTAGGCCTCTGCTGACGGAGCAGGTGGAAAGCACTGGGATTTCTGTTTCATAGAGTGGTTCTGGCACCAGATCAAACCAGTTCAGTTGGTTCCTGAACCATACCCCAAGCCAGATTCAGTTCTTGTTCCTCAGGTCAGTCCTCAGACACCAAACCCTACCGTCTCTGGCACCACTCCCAGACAGCCAGTTCCCAGTCCCCAATGGGACATGATGTGGGTGAAATGGGCCCTGTTAGGCCAGTCACTTCACCAAAGCCCACCAGGAGGTTGATCCAGTTTGTGTCCCCATCTGTGGATTTCTCTCTACCTTGTCAAGCTTCCACACCAGCTTGGGGGGGGGAGTCGTTGGCTCTGGTTCTCCTTGCCCAAACTCTATAGGGGGTCATATTGTCACCCTTCTGGTGGCTGACTTCGGACAACAAAACTCTGGACTCACAGGAACTCTGTCACCAAAGGGTGAGGCATGGCTCACTGCATGGCTCCCTCCAGAGCCCTGCAGGCATACCTCCCCTTCTCAGCCCTGGTTGGTTCCTTTCCATGGTGACCCTGAGGAGAGAGAGAGATTCAGAATTTAAATTTGTTTTTGGAAGCTGATGATACCATTAGTACCACCATTGATGCTCCATGGGGGTTTGGTCAAAGCAGAATCTATGTCCAAAGATTTCAAAGATGTGGCTAGGAAGAATGATGTGCCCAAAGAGAGTCACTGTGCAGCTGTGGACCTGACTTCTGCTACAGCAGCTGAGGTATCTGAGACATGGTAAGGCAATTGTATTTTCCCAGCACCCTGTCCTGGGGGCTCAGGGTGCCTTATGAATAAATGACGAAAGATATAAACAGAACGGAGTGATAAATGACTACATTCTCCACCAACTCTCCCGATCAGGGCACTGGCTGAGTTCATGGTTATCCATCTCTAACCTTTGATCAGCTAGCCTACCTGGACTATGCATCCAAGTATTAGTTTAGCTGTTGATACTCCACACTGCCTGTAGTCGAACAATTCCCTAAGGAGACCAGGGCTATCCTGTGTACTGTACAGAATCACATGAGTGTGTCTCAGTAGATGCTTTAGGTGGCTCGGGGTCAGGCCTGGCTGAGGTATGCTGGCCTATTACAGGTACAACAGTGGGGTTATGTTCTCCCACTTGGGGAGCAAACCCGTCCAGGCTAGGCATTCACCTTTCTTTAGAGACAGCTAGGAAAGCTGAAATGGCAACCACTGGAAAAATAGCAATGGGGTATCTTGTCTTTGGTTTTGGCAACTCCCAAATGTTTGGAGCATGTGGTAACTTAGGCTGTTGACAATACCTTACTTATGTATTTTTTTGGGGCTGTTTAGAATTTGTGGCCAGAAACAGTATATTGAGCCGGAGCTTATTTCCATGTGTGGCCGTGGAGCACAGAAAGTCAGGCTGGCAGTATAGCCTAGAGGTTAGAGTAATGAGCTGTGAATGAGCTCAGTACATCCAGCAGACAGACCTGGGTTTAATTCCCACAACCTCCACTTGCATACTATGTGACTCTGAGCAAGTCACTTAACCTCCCCCAGTGCTCCCTGGTTGCTCCTGAAAACAGGCACCTGTGCCTAGTGGATCTTACCCGGTTACCAAAGACTAAAATAAAATAAAAATAAGTGACTCAGTCAGGGTCATACAGCATGCAAATTGCAGTTGTTGGATTCAAACCCAGTATGGCTGGATCTCCAGGTTCACAGCTTGATATTCTAACCCCTAGGCTATAGTGACCTCTGTATTCATTGGCACCACAGCCTGTTCCTAACTGCAGTCTAGGAGAACCAGAGGACCATAAACATGACTCTTTTTGGTCTGATCGATGACAGAATAATGAGATCTTTATTAGGGAATGTACTAAGCACAACAGTCTAGACATTAGACATGCTGGCTTTGGTCTTGGGTTGTTGCAAGGCTATCTGTCCTAATGTCATATCAAACTTTGCCATGCTCCCTAGGTACTTTGGGTACTGCTTGAGAATCATTCCAAAGGTGTGGCCCAATGGAGGAAATATCCTCGACAAAGATGGAACAGTTACTCACTATAACAGTAGATCTGCGAGAGACTCTTCTCTATTGGATCACAGTGTAACCACTCTCTTTCCCCATTACTGAGGTGTAAAGTAGCAGGTTTGTCCATGGCCCTGTTCGGAGGTGACCATAAGTGTCTTATGTTTTTTGTATTTCCAGTCCCATATCTCTCTTCATGTGACTGGTACTGGTTTTGTCTTCTGGTTCCATTTGGTAAGAGGCCCTCTGAGTTTATCTCTGGTGGGAAACTGAGGAGCTTTAGGGCCATCCACAGTTATATAGGCATCGACGTTGCTCATCATCATGGGTGGCCCTCAGCTAGCAAAAGTTTATGAGTGGTCCTGATTCTGGCAGCTTACTGTTCCAACAGTGTCCAAATGGAGGAGATTCTCTCTTAAGACCTACCGTTATGGTGAGTAACTGTTATTTCCTAACTTTGGAGGGAAAACATTATTTGGCTGTTATCAGAGTTATACTTATTAGAGTTCCCCCCATCCCAAAGTGCCAGAAACAAACATTATAACCATGGAGAGCTTGAAATGCAAATACAGTCAGTTGTCGTCCTCTTGTTTTGATGCTACGTCACCTTCTTCTTTCTTCTGTGCTTTCGATTTTTTCAGTTTGGCTGCCCACTTGCCATCTTATTGCAGGTCAGAATATACATGCAGCTTCCCCTTGTGAACAATGTGAAGGCGGGCTGGGAAAAGCAATGACTGTGTTACTGTGTACTTTATGAGCACCCCTTTCATGATATTGAACTATTCATGCCTCAGCCATGTTGCAAAACTGAGATCAGGAAACAGGCATACCAGTGCTCCCTCCACTTGTATCTCCTGCTTGATTCTTGCCAAAGTGAGCATACTGTCCCTTGCCTGTACTTTGCCTGTGATCACCAGGACTGTTCTGGTGATGTCTGTCAAGGCACTGTGGTGTCAAGGAGTGATGCAATAAACATCATCTATACCCAGGGCTTCTCCATCTGCATTGACTCCCGGTTAATCAGGTAGCCATTCTGCCAAAAACAAGTAGAGTTTCCCTCCATCTTCTCCAGGAGACACGTGTGCTGTCATAGCCTGGTTTTCCAGCGTTTCTAGCCAAACCCTCAAATGAGACTTTTCTTTTATCAATTGCATTGAAGCCTGCCTGACATGTCCTAACGCCTAAACTGCCTCATCTACCGTTGCTTAAATTATGCAGACTACCTTCTTCACTGTGTTTGGGTGAGTATTGATCTTGTTATTGATTCTGGCTACGGATTTATAAGGAAGATTGACTGTCATGTCAAATCTGGCTATGGAAGATTCAGCTGGGCCATCTCTGTGCTTGCAGGCTGAGGACCTTTACCTCCTGTAGCTTTCTTACCCTTTCCCAAGTCTCCAATTCGATTCAGCCACACCATCTCCAAACAAAGTTTATAAAAGTCTCTGGGATCATCCTGGCATTGATTTACATACTGGTGCAACTCGGGACTGACGTCCTCACTAAAACTGCCTTCTGCCCCCACGACACCCGTGAGAGAAGGGAGGCTCGGACACTTTGCATGTCCCTCCCCAAGGTGCAATTCCCTTCTCCTGGCAGCACATGTATTCTCTAAGAAAGGGGTCCTCTACAGGGTCCTTCTCTTCAGTAGGAGCCCTACCCCTAGTCAGGTCATCGTGTCCATACCCCTTCCAACCCTCACACTCCTGAGCTCATTAGCTGCCCTTCTACTAGTGGCAGGAGATATCCAACAAACCCTGGCCCAGAGACAGCCAATGTCTCTATCTCCTCCCCTTGATAAGGCTTGGGACGGAGCCAAGGGTCTGAAGATGGTGCATATGAATATCTGCAGCCTGAGACCTAAGATCTCAGAGGTGCAGGCATGGCTGGCAGTCTATATTCGGATCTATTAGCGGTCTCGGAGACTTGGCTTAAACCCCACATTCCAGATCATGAAGTAGCAACTCGGATATGTCCTTTTCAGAAAAGATAGACCTCCAAAAGAGGGGGGGGTGCTAATTTATGTCAAGGACAATATCTCTTCCTCCCTCGTCAGGCAGCCCCTTGACTCTGTCCCTGAATGCTGAAGCTATATTCATTCGGCTCAAAATTGGTGGGGTTAAGCACCTCACTATTGGCTGCGTATATAGCCCACCATCCAATGCACTCGGCTCTCTGGATGAGCTCCTGAAGAGCTCAGCGGTTGACACTGCTTCCGAGACTATCCTTCTAGGCGACTTCAATTTAAACTGGGGTCAGGAAGGGAAATCTGCCATCAACGAAACTCTACACGACTCCCACCTCGCTCAAATAATTACCCTACCGACCAGAATGAACCACAAATCAGGTAGGCACTCTATAATAGACTGGGTCCTGACCTCGTCCCCTAGTAATGTAAAGCTGGCCGGGATCCTGGGAGATGCCCTGAGCGACCACTCGCCTATATTTGTCATTTGGAAGAATAATGCTATTAAAGTCCCTCCTAGGTCTATTACTACCAGAGACTACTCCAACTTCCACCCTGACCAGTTCATTGGCTACCTAAATAGCACTGACTGGAACCCCATTAGACTCCTACCTAACCTGGAGGATGCTGTCAAATTTTTCCAAACCACCCTCATTAAAGTCACTGACCCTTTGCCCTATGAAAACCTATAGGGTAAAAGGCAGCTGTTATAAGTGGATCTCACCCCCCCTAAAAGCCCTGATGTCTACTCGGGACAAGCGTGGAAAAAGTTCAGGAAATCTAAGCTTCCAGTGGACTTTGTTAGCTATAGGGCCCTCAGAAACCAATGCAAACTGGCCATAAAAGCCAAGAAGCAATATATCACCAGTCTCCAAAAAGCTAACCTGGGAAACCCTAGATACTTCTGGTCACACATTACTTGAACTCCTAAAGGAGTGCGAAATCAACAACTGGCCCTATCCTGGTGAGCAGGCAAGCACTCGAGAGGCCTCTCATCGCAGAGGCCCCAAGCGGTTTCTTCACAAACCTGATGCATAAGGTGGGTCCTTCTTGATAACAAGAGCGAACCCAATAGGCCCCTGACCCTTGAACTAGACCGCCCTCTGTTTCATCTGCGGCTGGTTAGGGAAAGGGAGGTACTGCTCATCCTTAAATCCCTGCGGGCGAGTGGCACTGGGGGCCCTGATGGGATCCAGACTCGAATCCTCAAGGAGGGCGCCCCATCTTTAGCCAAGCCTCTAACCTGGCTGATAAATCGGTCCCTTATGGAAGGGTCTGTCCCTGAGCCATGGAAGCAAGCCCTTGTGATCTCCATTCACAAGGGTGGGGCCACCGAGCCTATCGGGAACTACAGGCCTATCTCCCTGTTGTCCGCAATAGCGAAATTACAGGAGAAGCTTGTATACTATCAACTACGCGAATATCTGGAAACACACCAGATAATCTCTTCATCGCAGCACGGCTTCAGATCCAAGCATGGGACGGACACTGCACTAACCAAATTTTCGGCTGATATCCTAGGCAATATAGACTCAGGGGTCAGCACAGGCGTGGTCTTCATGGACCTGTCTAAAGCATTCGACCTGGTAAACCATAACCTCTTTTTACAAAAAATGTGCGCTCTAGGCATGGACGCTCATGCCCTTGGATGGTTGGCTAATTACCTTACGGGCCGGACCCAGAGGGTCAAGTGGAAGGACTATGTCTCCCAGTCTGCACCGCTCAAAGTAGGAGTACCTCAGGGGTCAATATTTGGTCCTCTTCTCTTCACTTTGTTTATAAATGATCTGCACTCACATTGTGGAGACAGCAGCGTCATCAATACGCGGACGATGCTGTCATTTTCCGAGCCTCTCTAACTTAGGAGAACTGGGAAAGCCCTCCAGGAGGACATTCTTCTGCTGGAGGACTGGCTCACTCGGAATAAAATGGTATTAAATACCAGCAAAACTAAAGCGATGTTATTCGGGCCCAGATCCTTGGGCACAGATAGGTCGCTGCTCCTTCAGCTCCAGTCCAGAGGGGGTGATAATCTTGAGGTGGTTACCTCCACTAAATACCTAGGGCTAACCTTGGACCAAGGCTTCACCCTAAAAAATCATGTTGACCAACTCACCAAAGCCATACATAGTAAACTCGGTATCCTCTACAGAATAAAGGACAGATTATCCAGAAGCCAGGTTGCCATCGCAACTAGCGATACTTCTCCCCAAGCTCACTTTTACGGCACCTGTTCTCCAAGGCGTGGCCGCCATGGAACAGCGAGGCTCCAGACCCTATACAATAAGATTGTCCGATTTGCAACATTATCTCACCCAGGACACACCACTGCGAGGCTCAAGCCAAGCTCAGCTGGCCGTCATTGGAAGCCCGCCTCATCTACTCCCACTTATGTCTCGCTTTTAAGCTTCTGGGGCCCTTACCTCCCGAGTCTCAAAGGACTAGTTAGTGTCAAAACCAACCTGAGGCCTCCGTTCCTCAGGACAAAACCTCTTAGTGGTCCCCAAAACAAAGACAAAAGCTGGGTCTAGGTCCTTTGCTTTACTGCACCCTGCCACTGGAACAAACTCCCACTGGAGGTACGGGAGGCAGGGTCTATCACCTGCTTCGGTCTAAGCTCAAGCTCACCTGTTCACAAGGAGCACTTGCCAATGCACTAGGAACTGACCTTACGTCTCGGCCCTCCTCCTCTCCACCTTCTGTATGGTAAAGGCTATTTAGTCTTTCACAGTTATACAGTATGGAATTTGCCTTATGTGTGTTATCACTGTTTAAACCATTTGTAATTTATGCAAGCTTGCAGCCCTGCTTACCTACTTGTACTGTCTGTTAACCTGTATGTTAATTTTACAGCTCTTACCTGCTTTTACTGTTTCTATGTACCTGTACTGTAGTGTTTACCCCCGGGTCGCCCCTGAAAAAGGGACCTCCGGGGCCCAGTGGGCCTACCCGGTCAACAAAATTCAATAAATAAATAAATAGTTCTATCAGTTAGGGAATTAAAAAACAATTAAAAATTCCCAGATTGAAAGCTTAAATGTAAAAGCAATATACCATGACAGGGTGTGGGTTATGCTTGGATTTACCCATGCCTGGTGTGGTTCAATTATGAGGCTGCAGACCGAGTGAGTAAATCACACCAGAAGTGGGTAAATCCAAGCATAACCCACACCCTGGAGTGGTATATTGTGATTATACAAGCTCCCACTTCAGGTTTTGTGGCAAAAAATTAAAAAAAAAGTTTTCTTTTTCCCTTTTACATGATTTTTATTGCATTTATTCCTGCGCCACAGGCCAATAGTCCTGTGTTGCTAGGGTGCTGGTAGAATCGCCTAGAGGTCAGAGTAATGATATGTAAATTAGCTTGGTACAAGTGATAGGTCTGGGTTTGATTAGCACAGCCATTTTGACTGGGTTCTAGCTTCCTGTTTTTTTTTTTTAGGCACTGGGACAGGCTTTTGTGGTTGGTGCAGGGATTTGTTTGAAGTAGGAAGCACTATCTCCGTTTGTGTCCAGTCTGTGCAAGTGCGGGCATGCTAGTCCTTGCTTTCTGGGTGTCTGCCTATTGATCTAGTAATTCTAGTTTGTTCCTTTTCCTGTTTCTCTGTTAAAGAGGAGTGTTTTTTTTTTCTTCAAATGAGGGACATTGGGGCATTAATTGATTGTGAATCATCGCTCACATGCGGGATTCCGGAATGTCGCAACCAAGGTCACAACGGAGGACAAGTACAACCGACAGTGTTAAACATTTGAGAGGTGAGCGGAGCAGAAGCAGTTACAGTAGAAAGAAGTGACTGAAAGTGTTTTCAGATGGTTCGTTTTTTTTTAATCTGTTTAAATACTTCTTCGTTATTGTTAATGGTCCAGCATTACTTATCGGTTTACTGGGGAAACCAACATGGTGGCTTTCATAGTTCTTCTTTTGTGAGGTCGAATTGATTTGTTTTGTAGATGTGGCTGGCTGGCACTTTCACTTGTTGGTCATTTACGCATTATACCACAAGACCATGCTCACAAGGTCGCTGGCCGAGTGAGGAAACCACACCAGGCGTGGGTAAATCCTGCCATCACCCACACCCTCTCATGGTATATTGCGATTATACAATGTAATAACGTAGGAGAGAGAAGTTTTTATTTTTTATTTTGAGTTTCTCGCGTTCCAGTTACCTGAGAAAACAATATGGCGGCCGGTGTCTTTGAAGTTTGTTACCAGTGATTGGCTGGCACTTCTTCCTGTGGGGTGATGGCACGATTTACACATTGTAAATCGTGCCAGCCAACCAGTCAGGATACAGTATTTTTAGAACCATTGTATAATCCAGGATTTACAATGGGTAAATCGTGCCAGCCAGCCAATCAGAGGACAGGATTTTTCAAGCCATTGTATAATATGTTTACACTTATGAACAAAGCGTAACTGAAGTGCAGCTTCTTCCACCAGAATGCAGACCATGCCCTCGCTGACTTCTTGATTATACAATAACAGGGTAATATGGAGAAAACAAAAACCTTGCATTGCATTGTTGTTGCTTCAAAGCTGAAACACCTCACTATACTATACATCACTGAAATCGGGCAGCTGTGGCAAGAACTACTTATAGCGTTGCCAAACAAAAAACAACTCTATACACTTTACTTGCTGCAGCAGGACAGATCGATCTATGATGCCGTTTCGACAACTATTTTGTCGACCGACATCACAGCAACGGATTTAAGTCGATTGCAAATCTGAAAGGAGACCCGGTTCCTTTTCTAACGGGGGATTTGCCCCCTGAATCCCCCATGTGGAGGGCTCTGCCCCCTGCACCCTTGAATTTATGGATTATCAACTCTGAGTCGGAGATGATTCGGGGAAGGGGTGAAGGACCGGGGGACAGAGTGCCGAGATCTCGGGCAGACTATTACAGCGAACTGTCGATGTTGTCGACATTGATGTGTTCGCTGTAATAGTGTCGCCGTACAGAGGGCATACCAGGATGGACCATGGAGTTTGGAATCTGCCTACGCTGAGGGCAGGAATGTTGTCAGGGGACTCTCCAGCAGTGAGGAAAAGTATGCAAATATCCATCTACATTTTACCTCATGCCTACCATGCGGATGGACCTAAGTTCTGCTATGCAATGCTACAGTAGCTGGATATGACTGTTTGTGTCCATGATGCTGTCCCCCCACACACACACACACACAGTTCACTGTGTGGTTAGCAAAATATCAAACCCTAGTCTGCTTGTTAATTTGCTCCTTTCATGTACAGTGGATATCTTATTTTACTGCTCTTAATCCAAAGGTTAACATGTGGAGTGAATTAAGTTTGGGCTGCTTTCCATAGTATGCTGGAGTCCCTGTGCCCTCTGCTTGCTGACTTGTTGCTGCCTACCAGACAGAGGTGTAGGATAATGCTGCCGATCACAATCACCAAATCCATTTGCTTTGTGTTCGCTACTGCTGCATTCTGCCAGAAGCAGGAGATGACAGTAATGAGGTACTTGGCCCCCCCACTCCTGCACCATCACCATGTTAGTTTCACACACACACCTGAATGCCTGACCCCCTTGCTAGCTTGTGGGAGCAAAGGAGAGACATGGGAAGAGAGACAGCTGTTAACCCCGTTAATGCCCCGGCACAGGCAGTAACACCTGCATGGCCACTAAGGTGTATAATGCATGTCCCATCATAAAACAGCTCTCCTAATGTAAACAAGGGCAGGATCCCAAGGCCAGGCTTTGGTCTTGCGATCACAGAAACACTGGTGTTGAACCTTATCATGTGAATATCCTGGCAGAGACGGGGCATAAAATTGGATTTTCTAAATGGGGCAAAATTCCCCCTGTGTCTAGCATTTAGGAGGGAAACTGGGACTTTTGAGGGGATTTTTTTAAATAAGGGATTCTTGGGCTCAAAAGACATCAAGACACTATTTTTTATGTATTGATTGTATCTTGGTCTTCTTTCTAGGTCCCCCACCCCCCACTGCAGTTCTTTTTACATGCTCACTTTGAAAAAGTCAGTCTTATCTTTCTGGCCCTCACTAAAGGATTATTCTTCCTCACCTGACCCTGACCTTCACCGACTCACCGGCATCACCACAGCAGTTCACCTTGTGGTCTGCCAGGCTTTCTCATTTCATTGCCTCCCATTTCTCATTCTTCCACTATGCTCAGGTTGCTGTACATTCTATGACACGGTCGTTATTCTCTACGCCACCTCTGTCGCCACTCTGATCCACCTCTGCTTCAGCACAGAAATGCTACTTCTGTTTGGTCCACTGTGAGTCCACTGTGCAAGTGTAGGAGAAAAACTGCTGCAGTCCAGAACTCCACTGATGTCTGTTTTTTTTTTCCAAAATGCAAAAAAAAGTACATGGAAGCACTACCAGTTTTTGTATGGGACTGTCCCACCTGGAGTCACAAAAACAATGGGGTGGGATGGCAGAAAAGATAGCATGGAACATGCTATCTCTCTGAATTTTAAACCTTGAAGGATAGGAATGGTAGTTTATGTTTCTGACCTGAGAAAGGCCACAGAAAAGTGTACAAAGTTTGCAAATGAATGTATGTTAACAATACCGTCTGGTACAGGAAATGTTCCTAGTGGAGTCCCCTTTCAGACTGTCATGACAAGTTGTCAATTTATTTAGGGTATCTGTTGCTTTATTATTACTACTAATAAGAGGGGATATTTATGGGTACATTTATAATAGTAGTATACGGTAACTGTGCTTCTGGGATGATTTGTATTCCATTTGGGTGGAATATTTGTTAACTAACATCTGTGTTTCCCTTCCTACTGTTGACATCTGAAGCAGCTGAACTCATAGGGGTATTATAAGAGAAAATACACAGCATTGTTGTTTTTGTCTGAAGTGACCAAGGATTCTGTGTTGTCATAGTAAAAGTACATATTTTCTGAAACAGCATAAAATAACATTTCCATACGTGGACAGCATAAGCACCTACCCAGTTGTTTGCTAACCATAGTCCTCCACTAAATTAGGCACAGTAAACTGAAACACAGAAAAAATAGGCAGTTTTTATTCTTTTCAACCTATACTGTATACAGTATCTAAGTATTTTCTTTTGCAAGTGCAAGATCATGCCATTTCTTAGTTTCTGATAGTCCACGGATCCATAGATGGCACATATATGCACCCTTACTGAGGAACTCTATTCACGTCATCCTGTTACTGGCTGCATAGTGAAATCATATGACACTTTCCCCTGTACACCATTTGAGCACCCAAAAAAAAGAGCAGTATGTCACCCAGGGAATGAAATATTGTGTATTGTTTGAAAGTTGTTGAGGTGTCCCCTAAAAGAGGGCATCATTTGGGCAATGTGCTTTCTCATTGTTTTATGTTATTGTGCCTACCTCAGTTGAGGATTATGGTTAGCAGACCTTTGGGTAGGGGTATGTGCTACCCATGTGTGGAATTTTTTTTATGCAGTTTCAGAAACTGTGTAATTTTACTATGATACCATAAAGTCTTTGGTTACTGCAGGTCAAAATAAGCAATGCTATGTATTTTCTGTTAAGGACCCAAGTTTATCCTCTTCAAAGTACACTTAGCATACTACTGGATGTGTGTAAGGTTTATTGTTATTGGAGTGTGGTGGTAAATGTACATGCTATACATGGGTACCTATGGAGCTGGTACATGTAATAGAATTTCCAAATATATTAGTTTTATAGGGTTTACAGTCCCGTATTTAATTAGAGCTTCACAACTGTAGATTATCTGTTTGTGAGAACTAGAAGGAAATAAATGCTTGTGCTGGTAATAGAAATGTCCCCCTGTATGGCTTATATGTTCTTGGATAGCCCAGAACTAGGCCAGACATGGTGCCAGCCTTGCCCCGCAGGGCAGATAAATTTTGTAATGCCCCTCAGGGCCTTCCTTATTTTGCTGCCTAGGCCGAAACTGACTCTGTGGTCCTTAAGGCAGCACAAGACAGGTCAAAGGCACCTAAGCACCTTAGCTCCCTTCCCTGGGACAAAGAGTCCCACAAGATTGACCTCTGGGGAAAAAGGGTTTATGCTTCGTCTGCCTTAGGCTTGAGGATTGCCAACTACCTGTCACACATGATTAAATACCAGGATGCCATTTGGAGGAAGGGCATAGCTGCCGCACAAGCCCTTGCAGATGGCACCCAGAAGCAGGAGTTACTTCAGTGTTTACAAACGGCTGAGAATGTTGGCAGACACATCCTCAGGGCCTTCTATGATATTACTAGGCCGATACTGTTGCCAGAGTGGCTGCCACCGGCATATACCTTTGTAGGCACTCATGGCTTAGGATCTCTGGATTTGCAGCTGACATGCAAAACAAGGTGCTTAATGCTCCTTTTAATGGCACCAAACTTTTTGGCCCTGACATCCAGGACCTCATAAATGATCTGCAGGCCTCTGGCACAGTCCTTAAATCAGTCCATTCCCTCTACTACACTCAGCCCCATGTTAGAGGGTGCTCTACTTTTTATAGATAGACCAGTAGGCCAGGCTTGCGTCCCCACACCCAGGAAAAGCACAGAGCCCAGTCTTCTTTGCCTTCACCCTCCAATACTGGAGCAGTGGCCAAGCGTCCCAGAAATGATGGACCAGCTTCCATGGCTGTCCCTGTCTCAGCCTCCAGATACCCCACCACTACCCTCAAACTATCCCCCGGCCCACCTGTCTGTTGTCTGGGAGGAAGTACAGTCTCTTCTGCACAAGCAGGCAATAGAACAGGTGCTAAGGTAACAGAGAAACCAGGGGTTCTAGGGACATGGATATGTTGTTATATCCACACTTACTGGCAGGTTCCTTGCCGCTTTAAATCTTGCCGGAAGGTCTTCAAGTTGGCTCCTCCTACCCACCCGGGTGGTAAAACTCTCGGCTCCGCCCCATGACGCCAGATGTTCCTTACTGCTTGGAAGCTCAGGTTCCCTCTTTTGCGCTTTGCGTTTTAGGCCTGGATCCTAACTCATCGGTTAATCAGAAACTCATTCTTAAATTTACTAGACTTCGGTCTTTTTCTTCCTTCGCGGCTGTGATGGACAAATCGACTCCCGGATTTCGGTGGTGCCCTTGTGGGCAGAAGATGTCTCGGACCCGATCCGCTCCATGTCGTTTACTGCTTAGGCAAATTCACGATCCATGAGCCCTGCGAATTGTACAGAGTCCTTCTCGGTCAACGTTCTTGAAGACCGTGCTGCCAGACTTCAACTTGGGCACCCCGAGAGGCGTATTCCTCCGGTAAAGTTGAAGGAGGCCCGTGGGTGGTGTCTGCGGCAGCGTGCTCGGCTGAGCAACTTGAGCAAATGATCGCCCTCAAGGAGGAGGCGGCCCAGGCCGCATCTTCTTCTTCCTCGGTCGCGGCATTTATCCCGCTCTCCTTGGGCTCCTCCTACTCGGCTTCATCAAGGAGCTTTGTCAGTCCCTCTCCACTAAGGGAGAGGGGCCATCGGGACATTCCTCTTGGCCCAGGAAAAAGGACTCAAAGGGTAAGTCCCACCGTCGACGTTCATGGGAGCAGGAGAGGTCCCCTTCCCTGGATAGTCGACACTCGGCTTCGGTCGAGGTTGCAGCTAAGGCCGCTGGCTTCACGGTGTCCCCGTCAGGTCAGCCAGCTGAGACACCCGTCGACGCAGTCAAGATTTTTCTCGACTCGTTGGACGGGCTGTCGACTGGAGAAGCTGACAACCCTTCTTCACCAGTTCCCCCGGTGGAAACCGAGGACTTGCCTGTGCCTCCTTTGCCGGAGTCCCCGGTTAAGGTTCCAGAGCCGAGGGAGGAATGGGTTTTCCCGCTCCCTCCCATACCCACCCTCGAAACACCGAAGGTCTTGGTCTCGGAACTCTTCTCGGTCCAGCTGATCCTGCTGACATCGGCGGTCTCGGGAGGCGGCGGCGCCGCTCATCCTCATCATCGTCCTCCTCGGAGGATAGACTCCGGTGCAAGTTGCGTCGGTGCTACGAGGATCTGATGTGGCAGCAGCTCCTTTTGACTGGGAACAAGCTGACTCCGTCGCCTTCACCGGCCATTAAGTGGCTATCACCTGAGCGGCTGAAACAACCCCTCGTTGTCATCGAGGAGCTGAAGCTGGCACCGGTTGTTCAGCCGAAACCAGCTGCACCACCCATTGTGGTGGAACCTCCGCCTCCACAACCAAAATCTGGGGCTCCGACCAAGGATTCTCGGTCGGGTCAGGGGTTGCCCCATCGGTTGTCAGTCACCCTCACTCCCAATAGTCCTCGGCAGGTGGAGGGTGGCTCAGGCCCTCTTCAGCTGTTTGCAGACTCCTCAGAGTCTGACGATGACTCTTCCCTGTTCTCCAGGCCTCTCAACCTGGAGTCCACTGGGGGACAGTTGGTGGACGAGGGCCCATCCTCGTTCATGATATTGCTTCGGCTCATCTCAGAATCTACTGGGATGAAGCTTGAACTCATGTCAAAGCGGGCCATGTATCCCCTCATGAAGATACTGGACCGAGGGGATTCTCCTACGGAGGCCTTTTCTGTGGCCGAAGCCATTGTTGGCCCGGCCCTGGAGCTATGGCAGCGGCTGGCTTCTTGTCCAGCTCCCTCAGCCAGGATGGCTAGGAAGTATGCCATTCCCACCGGCTCACTCTCTGGATTCTCGGAGCACCCCTCTGCGGGCGGGTTGGTGACCGACAGTGTTTTCCAGTGCTCCGGAAATGCTCGGGACGTGGACAAGCCACCCGATAAAGAGTCCAAGAAACTGGACTACTCCGGGCGTAAAGTCTACGCTGCGTCCTCCTTAGGCCTTCATCAGGCCAGTTCGTCCATACTGATGGCACACTTTTCCCATGCCCTTTTGGGCTCCCTGGATGAGGTGACTCCTCATCTCCCGGCTGACCTCCAGACTACGGTCAAGCAGGTGCGAGATCAGGGAAGGGTGGTGGCAAAGCAACAGCTCCAAACTGCTCTTGACATTGGAGACTTTTGTGCCCGGTCAGTAGCGGCCGCAGTGGCCATGCGCCGCAGAGCTTGGCTGCGGATCTCCACCCTCACGGTGGATACCCAGCACAAGCTGGCAGACGTTCCCTTCCTGGGTACCGACTTGTTCGGTCCCGGGGTGGAGGGTTATTTGCAGAGGATCGAGAAGTCCAGTGTCACCTTGGACTCGGTCACGTCTGCCCAGAAGGACAAAGGCCGCCAGCAGCAGCGTAAGCCCTTTCGGCCTTCTGCCCCTGCGGCACGTCCGGCCCAGCAACTCCAGCATCAGGGCCAGCAGGCTCACACTTGGCACCCCAAAGCCAAGCCTGCAGCTTCCTCCAGCAGGAAGCTGGGAGGGAAAGGCCCAGGAGGTCCCTCGGGTGGTCCTTCCTCCAAGCCTGCCCAGTGACGGGTTGAGGGGTGTCACCCCCAGCCATGTCACTCCCCCCTGGGTTCCCCCTGTGGTGGGATGGCTCCGCCACTTCCTTTCCACCTGGTCCGCTATCACTACGGACCGCTGGGTGTTGGAAGTGGTAGGGAAGGGTCTGCCTCTGGAATTCGAGCAGGCCCCACCCTATCGAGCCGTCGCCCCACGGGGGGCTATGGGGTCCGCAGCATCTCTGTCGGCTCATCGAGCCGACATTGCTCTGCTCCTCCAGAAGTAGGCGATCAGGGAGTTGGCGGATCCTCCACCAGATCCAGGGTTTGTGTCCAGGTATTTCCTGGTCCCATAACAGATGGGGGGGGCGCTGGTGCCCCATTCTAGACCTACACGACCTGAACAAGTTCCTGAGGTCTTGAACCTTCAGGATGGTCACTGTGGCACAGATCATTCCATCCTTGGAACGAGGCTTGTGGTTCTGTTCTCTGGACCTCCAGGACGTGTTCTTTCATGTCCCAATCCATCCATCCCACCAGCGATTCTTCCGCTTCAGAGCGGAGGGGTCCCTTTACGAGTTCTGGCCCATGCCCTTCGGCCTCTCTCCAGCTCCCAGAGTCTTCACCAAATGCATGGCAGTGGTGACAGCATTCCTGTGGCACCGAAGGGTCCGGGTGTACCCTTACCTGAATGACTGGCTGATTGTAGCCCCCTCCAGACTGGAGGTGGAGCGGTCCAGGGATCTGGCCCTTCAGGTCTGCTCTCAGATTGGCCTCCTCATCAATGAGGCCAAGTCTGAATTTGTGCCAACGCAGGTGATTCAGTTCATCAGGGCAGAGCTCGACTCTCTTCGAGCCAGAGCACAGCTCCCGATGGACAGGACCGAGGTTCTTTCCTCCTTTGACCAATCATTTCCGGTTGGGCAATTGAGCCCAACCCGGGACTTCCTGCGCCTCCTGGGCCTCATGGCTGCCTGCACCAGTGTGGTCCATTGGGCCCGTTAGCACATGCGTCCCCTACAATGGGGATTGGCCTGCCAATGGTCAGAGCGTTCCGGTCCTCTGGACCAGCCAGTGGCGGTGACCCAGGAGATGTGGAACGCTCTCCAGTGGTGGATCGTTCCAGCTCATCTGCAGGAGGGCATCCCATTTATCCACCCGAGCTGACGGTCACTCTAACCACCGACACCTCTCTGATGGGTTGGGGTGCCCATGTGGGGGAACACAGAGCGCATGGCCTCTGGTCCCTTCAGGAGTCTCGATACCACATCAACCTGCTGGAGCTTCAAGTGGTCCGGCTAGCCCTCACGGCCTTCACTCCATTTGTATGGAGTCAAGTGGTCCAGGTCCAGACGGACAATACCATGACCGTGTACTACCTAAACCACCAGGGCGGGACGTGCTCCTTGCCCCTGTGCAAGGAAGCTCTCTGCACTTGGTCCCTCGTGAGCAGACTGGAGGTGGATCTCTTAGCCATCCATGTGGCGGGAGCCTCCAACACTCTGGCCGATGCCTTAAGCCGGATAGGTGCTGCATCTCACGAGCGGTAGTACACGATCTGTTCTCCCAATGGGGCACACCTCAGGTGGACCTGTTTGCCTCCAGGGAGAATGCGAAGCTGAGGCTGTTTCATGCCTGCCCCCCTCAGCAGGGCTCGCTGCAGGGGGATGCCTTCTCGATGCCGTGGACCCCGGGCCTCTTCTACACCTTTACCCCATTTCCCTTGATCCACAAGGTGCTTCTCAAAGCGAGGAGGGACAAGGCGCAGGTGATTCTGGTAGCCCCAGACTGGCCCTGCCAGTTCTGGTATCCAGATCTTCTCAGTCTCAGCTCCAGGCTCCCAAGGCAGCTTCCAGCCCACCCGGACCTGATCTCAGTCAACCAGGGGAAGGTTCTCCACCTGGACCTTCAATCCCTGCACCCGACGGCCTGGTTCCTGAGCGGCTAGAGTTCCAGGCCTCGGGTCTTTCCGACGAGGTCCTCAACGTTGTTGAGGCATCCCGTAAGGAGTTGATCAGAAAATGCTACGCTTTCAAATGGAAGAGATTCTCCATTTGGTGTCAGAATAAGGGGTTGGACCCTTCCTCCTGTTCCTTGGCCAGCATTTTGGACTACCTGTGGTCCCTTTCTCAGCTAAGGCTCCGGTCGATGACCCTTAAGGTGCACCTGGCAGCCATCTCTGCTTACTGGATGCAGGCCAGGAAACAGTCGGTGGTGCAGGAGAAGGTGGTCGGGCGCTTTTTCAAAGGCCTTGATCACATATCCCCTCCAGTGTGAGAACCTCCACCTCTGTGAGATCTACTGCTGGTATTGGCTAAGCTCATTGGCAAGCCATTCGAACCATTGCACAGGTGTGATATCTCTCACCTGTCGTGGAAGACTGCCTTCTTGGTGGCTATCACGTCAGCCAGAAGGATGGGAGAGCTCCAGGCGCTTTCCATCGAGCCTCCTTATCTGGTCTTCTACAGGAACAAGGTTGTCCTGTGCCCCAACCCGAAATTCCTTCCGAAGGTGGTGTCAGAGTTTCACCTTAACCAGATGTTGACTCTGCCGGTGTTCTACCCCAGTCACACCTCGGAGGCCGAATATAGGCTCCATACTTTGGACCCTAGAAGAGCATTCTCTTATTGCAAGGAGCGGATGGCTGAAGTTCAGGGAGAGGTTCGCCAGCTGTTTGTTACCTACGCTGAAGCCGCACATGGCAGACCTGCAGCCAAGCGGACGATAGGCAGGTGGGTCACCTCATGCATAGATCTCTGCTACAGGTTGGCGGGCATGGAACCTCCCAAAGGGATAAGACCTCATTCTACCCACCATACTGCTGCATCGGTGGCTGCTTCCAGGGATGTCCCTATCCAGGAAATCTGCAGGGCTACTACCTGGAAGTCAGCACACACCTTCATTACCCACTACCACATTGACCTAGAGTCACGCCAGGATGCTGGTTTTGGGACCTCGGTTCTCCAGTCCTTATTTCCCTAAGTAGGGGGTGTGCACCTTGCCTTCCTCCTCCCGGAGAACTGCTAGGAGTCCGCCAGTAAGTGTGGATAGAACAACATATCCATGTCCCTAGAAATACAGGTTACTCACCTGTAACAGGAGTTCTAGGAATGGTATATGTTGTTCATCCACACAACCCACCCGACCTCCCCAGCCTCGACACACAACCTGGCTTCCAGTGGGCTAGATCTGGCGTCATGGGGCGGCGCCGAGAGTTTTACCACCCGGTTGGGGGGGAGGAGCCAGCTTGAAGACCTTCCGGCAAGATTTAAAGCAGCAAGGAACCTGCCAGTAAGTGTGGATGAACAACATATACCATTCCTAGAACTCCTGTTACAGGTGAGTAACCTGTATTTTTATTCCAGGTTCATCCTGGTCCCCAAAAAGACTGGAGATCTGAGACCCACTTTAGATCTCAAGGACCTCAATCTCTTTGTCCAGTACAAAAAGTTCCGGATGGTAACTTTGCCAGGCCTCATGCCCCTCCTCAAAACCAGGGACTGGCTGTGTTCACTGGACATGCAGGATGCTTACCTGCACATTTCGGTCTTTCCTCCTCACAGGAGGTTTCTTCGTTTTGCTTTTCGGGGGTGAGCATTACCAATTCAAAGTGCTGCCCTTTGGTCTTATCCTCTGTGTCACATGTCTTTACCAAATGCTTAGCAGCGGTCATAGCAGCCCTCAGAAGAGAGGGACTGTATGTTTTCCCTTACCTGGGTGATTGGCTTCTCAAGGCCCTGTCCAGGGAACAGCTCTTACTGAGTCTAGAGCGCACTCTCCAGCTCTTCCATTCTCTGAGCATAATGGTCAACCTGTCCAAGTCTGTTCTAGTACTGTCCCAAAGACTGCAATACATAAGGGCTCTCCTGGACTCTGCACAGGGGAAAGCCTTCTTACCCCAGAACAGGGCGGGATGCCTTATAGCTCAGGAAGTCGCTCAGAGCTGGCACATTCCTACCAGATTGTACCTAAGACTTCTTGGCTTAATGGCAACAGCCATTCCCACCATGCCACTGGGTAGGCTTCACTAGCGCACCCTTCAGTGGACCCTCGGAGAGCAGTGGGACCAGCGCATGGATGAGTTTGACCAACAAGTCCTGGTCTCCTTCCACGTTCACAAGGTACTGCAGTGGTGAATGGACCCCTTGAATCTTCTTCAAGGGGTTCCCTTCCAGATCTCTTCCTGCATCAGATTCTAACCACGGATGCTTCAGGTATAGGCTGGGGGGCACACCTGGGTCCTTTTCAAACCCAGGGCTCCTGGTTCCAGTGATAAGCCGTCCTACATATCACTGTCCTGGAGATGAGAGCGGTGCTCTATGCCATGCAGGCATTTCAGGAGCACCTTGTTCCAGGCCAACTACTGGTGCAGTCGGACAATCTGAGTGTAGCATACTACATCAACAAGCAGGGTGGGACTCACTCATACCCCCTTTGCAGGGAGGCATGCGAGTGTGGTACTGGGTGTCACAAACCCACTCAGCAGGTCAGGCCCTCTACTCCCAAAGTGCCAACCTCCGAGCGCAGTCTTGTGAACAGTGTAAAAGACAAGGTAACCCTCTTGTCTGTTTTTGTGAGTTCAGATCAACCTTTGGTCTCAAGTTCTGGAGGGAATCAAACTGTTAACCTCTTGCTAGTGTACCCAATGCACAGGCTTAGATATATCAGTCTTCGGGGGCCAGATACCTTTGCCTACAGGCACCTAATCAGGTAGACAGAGATGAACCCTTTAAAACTTTAATAAAGACCTCAGATTTAAAACACTTCTCTTTCCAGTTTGGTACCACCATTCAAGCTTATGTCTGTTGTCTGCTATAACCATGTACTTTTCTTACAAATAAAAAGAAGTCAAAGACAGACCAAGTAAGTTCTAAAAATTATTTTACTATAATAGATAAGAATATGAACAACTCAACAATACAAAACTGTTATATCACAAGACATACAAATCTATTAAAAGAACAAGGTTTTAAAACAGTGCAATTCCTACTACATAGACTTTGACGGCAGATAAGGACCACTTGGCCCACCCAGTCTGCCCGTTTCCCTACCTATTGGATAAGCTGCAGATTCTAGTTAACCAACAGCCTACTTCCTGCAACCCCCCACTATAATTGCCTTATGTCTGTCCCATGCATGTTTGAATTCCCCCACTGTTTTAGATCCCACAACCTCTCCAGGAAGGCGGTTCCATGCGCCCACCACTCTCTCCGTGAAAAAATTTCCTCATTACCTGTGAGCCATCCCCTCTATCTTTAAATTGTGCCCCTTGTTCTTACACATCTCTTTTTCTGAAAGATGCTACCTTCCTGGACTTTGTTGATTCCCTTGAGGTACTTAAAAGTTTCTATCATGTCCCCCCTGTCCCCCCTTTCATCAAGGGTATACATATTAAGTTCTCTCAGTCTCTCTTCATATGGTTTCTGATGCAGACCCTGCAACATTTTAGTTGCCCTCCTCTGGACTGCTTCCATTCTGTCTATGTCCTTGCATAGATGAGGTCTCCAAAACTGCACACAGTACTCCAGTTGGGCTCTCACCAACTGGCTGTACAGAGGGATAACCACTTCCCTTTTTCTACTTGTGATGCCCCTCCCTATGCATCCCAGTATCCCCCGGCTCTCCTTACTGACTTCTCACATTGTTTACTCACCTTTAGGTCATCTGATATGACTACCCCCAGGTTCCATTCCATTATTGTTGTTGTTAGTACCTCCCCTGCTATTGTGTACTCTTCTCCTGGATTTTTATTTCCCAGGTGCATTACTTTGCACTTCTTTGCATTGAATCTAAGTTGCCATATGTCTGACCATTCCTCCAACCTTGCCAAGTCCTTTCTCATCCTTTCTACCCCCCTTGTGTATCAACTCTGTTACAGATCTTTGTGTCATCTGCAAAGAGGCATACCTTTCCTTCTAGACCCTCTGCAGTGTCACCTGTAAGGCGTTAAAGAGGACTGGACCCAGTACTGAGCCCTGAGGTACTCCACTAGTAACCCCTTTCTTCGGAAAGTGTTCCATTCACTATTACCTTCTGTGTCCTGTTGTGCAGCCAGTTTGCTACCCAGGCTATCACCCTGGGACCCACTCCCAGGCTGGCTAACTTGATTATTAATCTTTTGTGTGGGACTGTGTCAAATGCCTTGCTAAAGTCTAGGTAGGCCATAACCACAGCCCCTCCCTGGTCTATTATTTTGGTCACCCAATCAAAGAAATTGATTAGATTCATCTGACATGACCTTCCTGCTGTGAATCCATGCTGCTTTGGGCCCTGTGCCCCACTGGCCTCTAGGTACTCAACAGTTCTTTCTTTCAGAAGTGATGTCATCATTTTCCCCACCACTGAGGTCAAACTAACAGGTCTGTAGTTTCCTGCTTCTGCCTTGCTCCCACTTCTGTGAAGGGGAATCACATCTGCCCTCCTCCAGTCCTCAGGTACCACCCCATCCTCCCATGATTTGTTAAAAAGTGTGGTCAGTGGTGTCACTAGGTCCTCCCTTAGTTCTTTTAGAATTCTAGGGTGAATCCCGTCAGGCCCCATTGCTTTGTCCACCTTGAGTTTTAGGAGTTCTTTCAGGACTCTTTCTTCTGTAAATGGACTGGCGTCAACCCCACTACCCAGAGTGCTTCTGTTGTTTGGTTTAAGTAACTCCTCCTCTTCTTCTTTTGTGAATACTGAGCAAAAGTATTCATTCAGTATCTCTGCCTTTTCACTGTCTCCCTCTGCCAACCTCTCCTCTCCTTTATTAATCTTCACTATCCCTTCCTTAACCTTTCTATGCTCCCTAATGTACCTATAAAAGGTTTTATCCTCTTCTTAACTGAGTTGGCTATCTTTTCCTCGGTTTGGGCCTTTGCTTTTCTGACTGCCTTCCCCACTTCTTTCTGCTTTAATTGATACAGTTCCCTGTCGTGCTCCTTATGTGATTCCTTATACTTTTTGAATACAGCCTTTTTCTCCTTAACCTTCCCTGACACCTCTTTTGAGAACCATAGTGTTTTTTTATTCCACTTTGTTTTCTTTATTTGTTTCACACAAGGCTTGTTGCCTCCATGATGGCAGTTTTGATTTTTCTCCATTGTTCTTCCACCCCTCCTTTCTGGCCATTTGCTAATGCATTCCTCAGGTATTCACCCACTATGCCAAAGTCAGCCCTTCTAAAGTCTGGTATCCTTGTCTTTGTATGGCTTGTCTCCATGGTTGTGTTTACTGTGAAGCACACTGTCCAGTGGTCGCTCGTTTCCAGATGTCTACTGACTTCTAAATTTGTGATCCTCTCTCCATTTGAGAGTACCCAGGTCTAATATTGCTCTCTCCTGAGTGGGTTCCAGCACTAGCTGTCTAAGGCATGCCCCCTGTGGGCATTGAGAATGACCCTGCTCTTGGATGTGGCTGCAGTCCATGTCATCCAGTTAACATCTGGCATGTTCAGGTCCTCCATCAACAGTTTCTCCACTTGTTCAGTCATTTTGAGAATGTCCTCTATCATTTTCTTGTCCATTTCCTCCCCTTGAGATGGGGGTCTCTATACAACCCCTGTGTGGATTGTGATACCATTCCCTGTCTCCAAGGTGACCCAGAGTGCCTCTTGTTCTCCTCCTTTACTTTTTAGTTCTGTAGCTTTGATCCCTTCCCTTATGTAGAGAGCTACTCCACCTCCTCTTTTACCCTCCCTGTCCCTTCTGTAGATTGTGTACCCTGGTATGTTGACATTCCAGTCATGGTTCTCCATGTACCATATTTCTGTGGCTGCCACAATATCCAAGTGTTCCTCTTCCATCAGGGCTACTAGCCCAGGAAGTTTGTTTCCCAAACTACGGGTATTGGTACTCATTGCCCTCCATTTAATGTTGGCTTTATCCTTTTTTACCCCATCCCTGTTCTTTTTGCCCTTGTCTATTTTTCCATTTACCCCTGTCCTGCCCTCTGTCAAGGTCTGTACCTCAGTGTTTACCCTGCTACCTGCCATGTTTTGTGGGGGGAGGCTTGAACTTTCCTGCTTCCTATCAGCACCTCCCCCCTTGGCTAGTTTAAAAGCTTGCCAAGGAAGCATTTAAACCTGTCACCTAGGAGCTTGGTTCCCTTCCTGGACAGATGCAGACCATTGTGTTAGTATAGACCTTCATCTCTCCAGGTGAACCCCCAGTCCCAAATGAAGCCAAAGCCTTGTGCTCTGCACCAGTTTTGCAACCATTCATTAAACTGCATGGTGTGCAGTACCCTAGCCTAACCCCTGCCATAGACTGGCAGCACCTCTGAGAAGGTTACCATGCTTGCTACCTGTCTGAGGCCCCACCCCAACTCCACAAATTCATCCTGCACTGCACGGATCTCATGCCTAGCTAGGTCATTTGTCCCAAGGTGGACAATGATATCTAGTTCCCTCTCCTGTGATGCTGCTTCTGCAATCCTGAGGATTTGCTTCCTGTCCCTCCAAGCCATGGCACCAGGCAGGCACCCTTACTTCCCTCTCCTCTCCTCTCCCTTCCCCAGGTCTACACCCCTAACAATTGAGTCCCCTATCAGAAGCTGTTTCCTTCCCCTGTGGTGTCCCTTGCCACCCTTTTGTGGGTCTCCCTTGTTGATGTCCCCAGCATTCTTCTTGATCTCCACTGAGGGTGTCATCATAGAGGAACTTTGATTTGCCAGACTGACATATGATTTGTGTAGAGATACAACTAGAGGGCTATGCCTCTGTTCCACTACCCTTACCCTCCCAGAACCCACTGTGGTCCAACTGATCTTCACACTTGGCAACCTCTGAGGCAGTGGTTGTGGAACTGGTGCTCTTTGGGGGGGGAGGCCTCCTTAGTCCTTATCAGTTCAGCCTGGAGGTGGGCAACCTCCTCCCTCAGAGCTGACAGTTGCCTGCAAATAGGGCAGCAACGCAGGTTCCAGAATATCTCCCGGAAAACTGCTGCCCCACAGCCAGTGCATTGCACCACTCCCTACATGTCCCTCTCCCTTATAATATACAATGAGTATTATATAAAAACTCTCTTTTTTTTTTTTTTGGTGTGTATTTACCCTTTATGCACTGTGCTGGGATATTAAGAATATGACAGTTCTGCCCCAAGACCTGTTGAGGAAGTGATGTCAGAACCTTGGCTATAAAGGAAATGCCACAATTACTGGTGACTGTTAGAAACAATCAAATACACCACTGCTCCACCACCCTGGTGAGTATTGCCCTTTATAGTAATTCAACGAACACCACAATTTACTAGACCACTGCTCCTACACAAACCACTCTACTGAGTCCAGGGATAAAATTGAACTCACTCCTCAGCCAGTAGGACACTTCTAAAATGTTGCACAAATATCCTTCCAAATCCTAGGTCTCAAGCACAGGAATCAAGCAACTTCAGTTGTATTTCACTCCCTCTGGTTATAAAATTACTACACTTTAATGGAATCCTGCAATTCCCTTCTTAATGCCAATAAGAAAAAAATGAAACTTTCTGTAGAAACCGTAGCTTACCTTCCTAACAAGTCCCCAACAATATTATGTCTTACCAGGTTCCCAGTTCCTCAAATGCGTTCTAGTTTGTTCTCTGCAGTATAGCAAGTTTCTCAGCCTCAAACAGAAGCAGGCAAGTCTTTTCTTCAGTACTTAGTCTCTAAATACTTGCTTAAAAGTGCTCCCAAGATGTTTTGTGGTCAGAGTCTAGGTAAAAATGTGTCTCTGTGAAGTAAAACAGACTAAATTAAAAGCGGGCTTTTACCCCACCTCTTTTCATGAGGTGACCTAGCTCCTCCCTGTCAGGATATATGAAAATATATATCTTATACAAAAGTATTACATTCTGCAACTTCAGCATAATTCATGTCCTTCAAATGACACTTTGTTTGATCCCATGCTGTATCCTCCCTCACACAGGCTTCACAGGGACATTTACAACCTTGCACCCCTGTGTAACAACCTAGGTTCCTCTCCAATGTCATAAACCTTCTTTATGATTTCTCTCTTAGTAAAACTAACTTAAACAAGTCTGTAATTAACTCAGAGAAACAGGATCCTTGATTAAAGTCTTCCATGTAGCACATTGTCTCTAAAAACTGAGTGTGTGTGAACTCACATGCTGTCAGCATTTTTCTTATGGCTTGCATCTCTCAGCTGAAATATGGGGGGGTATGAGTGAGGTCACTCTTAGAGCATTTGATTTTCAGCAGGAGACATTCAGTAATACATTTTATATTAAAAAGAAATGATACAGCACTCAAAGCTGGCTGTCTACGTCACACTGGGCACTGGAGCACAGTGTGACACTCTCTGCGGTCCATGTGCCAGGCGTCCTAAACACCCTAGTGGACAGTCTCAGGCAAAACTCAAGTTCAGCATAGCAGAAGATCTGTTTGACAGATAGGGTCCAAAGTTGGACCTTTTTGCGTCCCCACTCAATGCAAAACTGGCCAGTTTTTGCTCGCTAGATCCAGGGCCTGGAGTTTTCTTGTGAGATGCGCTGTCCCTCTCTTGGAGCAGGATATTTCTGTACGCATTCCCTCCATTTCCGTTACCACAGAGGGTGCTGATCAAGCTGCAGAGTGGAGGGGGCCAGCATGATAATGGTAGCCCAATTCTGGCCTCACCAGATATGGTTCCCTCTGCTTCAGCAACTGGTGGAGGACCCTCCCATCCCTCTGCCCCTTTGCAGGAATCTGCTGATCCAGGATCGGGGGACCCTGGTCCATCCCAACCTGAGGTCCCGCCATCTGCATGCATGGCTCCAGAGAACATAGCCATTGCTAGGTTTAGGGTCTCTAATCATGTAGTGGACATCCTGGTGGCTGCCTGTAGGCCTTCCACCTCTGCCACTTATGCCATGAAGTGGAAGTGGTTTGCCATCTGGGCTGCCAGGCATTCCCTAGACCCTTTCACCTGTCCTGTGAGTCATGTCCTGAACTACCTGATTGCTTTGTCTGACTCAGACCTCCAATATTCCTCCTCAGGGTCCACCTTTTGACTGTTTCTGCCTTTCATGAGCCCATGGTGACCACACGATTGCTCAGCTGGAGGTCTTCCGTACCTTCCTTAGGGGCATCCTCCATCTGAAATCCCAAATCCATTCTCCTGTCCCGGCTTGGGACTTAAATTTTATTTTGGAAAAGTTGACCCTCTCTCTTTTTGAGCCAATTGTGACTTGCGATTTGTGCATTCTTTCTCGGAATGTGCTCTTTTTAGTTGCAGTTACTTCTGCTCGAAGAATTTCAGAGCTGTAGGTCCCCTGGTACAAGGAGCCTTATTTGATTTTTCACAAAGACCGGGTATCTTTGTGCACAAATCCTAAATTTTTCGCCAAGGTGGTCTCTGAGTTCACACTCACTCTTTTGGAGTGTATACAGTGGGGTGAGCTTACAACCCCAAGGAAGACTGCACCCCTGATTTGTTTTAATGGAGGGGGTGGGGTTTTAGGGTTGGAATCCCTAAAACCACATTTCCCTACTTTTTTCACTTTAGCCTGAACTCTAAACGCTGCATTAATGTAGTTTTTTTGCAAAGAATCTATATATCTGTCTGTCTATATATACAAAATTCTGCAACCCAGATTCCTGTCCAGAGCCTAAGGCATTAATACTGGCCAACAGAAGGGAAACTGAGCATCCCAGAAGATGCTGTCCTCTACAGAGGTAGCAGCTGCATTCCTTGTTGCAGTACTGTTACCTGGGTGAGCATGGTGCAGTGCAGATGGGAGTGTTCTGCATTCATGTGAAACACAAGCATGGTGCTCATGCACATTCTGTGCATGCCATTCTGTACTTAGTGAATTTGATTTGTATTAGAGAAATGGGAATTTGGCCCTGCCTCACGACAGATGAGACTGCCACTCCTGCCCAACCTACCTACTTGGGGTTGGTTCTGACTTCTGGATCCTCCTTCTCTAAACTTGGTCCTGACTCTTTCATAAGCTGTGCAGCCAAGGAGCAGACAAGCCAGCCGTAATGGAGGTCCTTCCAGTGAGAGGTCATTCTTTGGGGCTTCCAGGTAGTTTCACAGAGAGCCAGAGGTAAGCAGTTTGAATCCTCCAGAGGCAAATGCCTTTCTCTGAGACTGGAATGGGCAAATGAAACTATAGAGAATCAACTGGGCACTTCGAAAGATAAATAGAATGAACAAACAATAATGGTCTTCTCTTTTAACATCTCTAGCACCCTCACCTAAAAAAGTCAGCATCTAAAAAGTTTCACAATAGTTTGCAGTCCATAGGGTGACACAGCAAACTTTCATTGTCACTCCCATAAAGGTGCATAGGAGATCATGAAACCCTGATGTTTAATGATCAAGAAAAGAGGCTCATCCAGTAATCATTTCTTTATCAATTGTTTTGATCCCATTATCTTTCAGCTCCTTTGGGTGCTGTACCTGGTCCCTCCATCTGAAACCAGTTCCCACATGATGACCACTGAGAATACTGCTCAGCTTGAATGTCTGCTGCAGTCCCACTGATCCTGGCCTGACTTGCGCTCCGCAAGGACCCTACGCTGACACCAGCCTACTCACACTTGTGGCCCTTTGCAGAGAGCCCAGAAAAGCTCCATGATGTCGGCCTGTTCCTCCACGGGGCTTACTTCCCATGCTGGTTAAAGGGACACTGTCAACCCTTTTAGGCCTCAGACTGTCTCTAGTTTAGAAAACATACACACACATTGTAGCAGTGTGGCACACCTTGCACCTGCAACATAAAACAAGTCACCAGGAGTGAGCAATGGAGAAATGACCCACTCACCGGTTAAAGGTTCTACTGATTTATTCACAGATAAATAACCAAATTTCAAAAGGCTAACGTTTCATGGTAACTAGCCAACCGCTTCTTAAGGACTACATTTTGTGTCTAGGTTCACCATACATAAACATCTTTGATTACTTTCATGGCTCAAAATATTTCTCCTAGGATTTAGAGAACTGATGAAACCCTAAAGAATCTTTCCCCTTCTTCGTATGTCATTTCTTGTGGTTTTCGTTTTTCTGTGTGTCATTTTTCCATTGAGCTGGATTCTAGTTTAAAAAACACATTTTCTGATTGTTCACATTCTGTAGAATTTGATGATATAGCTGGTCAGTTTGATTCTGATTGTTTTTTTATTTTAAGTGAAAGACTGCCCACAATACTGGTGTTACCAAACAAAAAACAAGTTTGATAATACTCCTTGCTCAACTCCCACTCATCTTTCCTGAACTTGGGAACACCTCCAACACAATCTAGCTACCCATGATGCAGTGGGAGGAGAGGAGACTATCGCATTATTAGTGGCTGTACTGTTTTATTGTGGGGGGGGTTCTGAAGTTCAGAAAATGTGCAGTATGACTAGTTATAAGTCTAATTAATTAGTCATGAGCTGAACTAGCTCATTGATTGGCTGCCGCGCCAGTCTGAATTCTCTTACAAATGACCGGCACGGCAGTGACACTCGGCTCACACGCTGTACGCAGACAGCAGCAGCGGTGCCAAAATGAAACTGTTTTTGGCACGAAAAATTCTAAAGAAAAAAACTGTCAATATTGCGCTTAGACTTATAATCATAATAATGACCTCACAGCCGGTCATTTCCTTTAATTAATGACTGGCTGGATGGGACACCCTTCCCCCCAGCCAGTCATTATTTGCCAGGAAATGACCATCTACTCGGTTATTATTGCTTAATTCAAGGATTTGAAACAAAACCATATTGGATATAACTACATCGAATCCTGGTTTCTGAATCATAAACTGCTTCTCAATCAGAAAAAAAACAGTCTATGGTCTTCTGCAGTCCCCCACAATAAAAAACAAACAACTCCACCTCTCCATTGCAACCAAACAAGGAGACATCCTAGAGCAAACACAATCGTTCAAGTACCTCGGCATCATCCTTGATCCCCACCTCTCATACACTGTCCTTAGCAGCAATGTTGCAACGTCTGCAAAGTGCGAGGTTAGGCATATTATTCCGGCACAGGAAACACCTAACCCCAGAAGCACTGTCAGTGGCTGTCCAAAGCTCCATCGTCAGCATCATAGACTATGGTCTTATCATATATGGGTCTGCAACTACCTCTGCTCTCAAAATGAGTCGCAACCTCCCTGAATAAGGCCTGTCATCTCATCACTGGCTCACATCGCCATACCCACACATGTGACCTTTATTCCCAATCTGGATGGCTTCAACTGGACAAACGCATAAAATACCAAACCTGCATCACGCCAAGAAAATTATAATGGGTCTGGCCCCACCTGGTGTCTGTGCCCTCCTTAAGTCTAGACATAGGAACGTCACTACAAGGAGATCCAATTCCCATCTACTACATATCCGACGATGTCGCACGACCTAAGGACAAAGATCATTCGCCTATCGGGCATCCAACTGGCTCAACTCTCTTGGCAGCGACATAGCGACCGCTCCAACACTCAGCCTCTTCAAGTCCAAGCTGCGCCTCTCACTGCTTGTATCCTGTGATTACCCATCTTAACATTTCCACCTTTCCAGCTGCTAATGCCCCAGCACCCAGCACTTATAATCAGTCTTTGCACCCCTAGCACCTTACCTGTCATATTCCCTCATCATGGCCCCCTGGCTGCACTGTCTCCCACCCTCGCCCAACCCCCGTATCTCCAATCCTGCCCCGCCCCAACCACCTCCCGTACTCCCCTTACCCTGCACCTCCTTTCCTCAACTCCCACCACTTCCCCACGCCCCACCCCCTTTCCCTTGTGTTGCTCATAGCTCAAGTCTCTGTACTGGTTATTACATGTCTGTAAGTCAATGACTATATGTTTGTAACTAAAAATGATGATTGTTGCACACGCTGACATGGAACCTTTGTAAAAGAGCCTCGGCTCAAAGGTATTGTAATCCTAGATTGAAATAAATATATAAAACACCATTAGCATGCATATCAGTTTTACTAAGAAAGAAAGGAAGGAGATTAAACAGTCAGCAACATCAACAAATTTTAGAGAAGGTAAGCAGTCATAAAATGTGGGGTTTCAACTAGAAATAAAATGATGCTAAAAAGATTGACAACGTCCCTTTAAGCTTATCCTGTAGCAAGCCAAAGTACAGTAGGGCAAGCTCCTCAAAGCTAGGATTTGGTGTAAAGAGACCGGAGCAGCCCCATATGACATACAGTAATGGTAGAGACAGTGCTCGCTATTCCCCAGTCCCTGCCCATTGGACCTCCCTCCTGGCTGTCATAGGCAGTATGGTGCTAGACACAACTTGAAACAAACCCAGGGTAACTGAAGGTTGATTTGTTGGGAGATTACTAAATAATGGGGGGGGGCACAGACATTTTTGTCACTAGCTCATCATCTGAGAAAATCACTTTCTTCCTTGAAGATCTGGTCTCAGAAATGACCAGTTGGCTTTCTCATGATGTCTATCTTGGAACTCCCCATGGTTGTTCTGAGATGATTCTCTTTAGGTGTTAGGCTAGGAAAAAATATATGAATTATACTGGAAATTGAATCATTGTTAGGAAATGATGAGAAACTGCTGGTCTTGAGTTTCCATAATGTCCAAATCCTTCTGATCTAATTGATGCTTCTGTTTATTTCATCTGTAATCAGGTAGTGTCCCATTGATACCAAGGTTTCTCATGCAAGGGCAGCCTGGATACACTGTGGCTGGAGAACAAGAGTTTGCATGCATGACACCTAAAGCATTAGGATACTTAACATGTAGTAAATGGAGATACAGTAAGGTACAATGTAGTGTGTGTTATGCATATTAAAGAGCTACTGACACCACAAAGAAAGCTTTAAAAAAACATAATAATTAGGTACAATTTTGCTTGCATTCCATTTATATTTTATATATGTCTCCTTTCCATAATTTCGTACTAAAGAAATGAGTACGAATATATGATTGTTGTCCCTTACAATTCATCTGCCTCTATAGCATACTCCCTACTTTGAGTCATAATCCTCTATTGTGATGTCACAGTCTGTTGCCATGGGAGTAACTGTGATGTCACAGGCAGTGCTCTATGACTTAAGGTAGGGAGAAAGCAGCAGGAATAGATGAACTCTTCGGGAGCAAAGATCTTGTTTTCATGCAGATGACCTCTCTACTAAATAATGGGGAGGAAGAATACAGAACTAATGGAAAATACAAGCTGGATGGTGCCTAAGTATTATGTTTTGTTAAAGTTCTTCTGAACGTGTCACCAGCTCTTTAAAGCCTGTGCAGAAACAGAATCAGACCTGTAGTTATGTAAAAGGGAACATGCATCTCTGAGCTCCAGAAATGCTGTGTGGGGCTGCCCCCAATTTGCAGTGTTGATTTTCTTGCTTACTTTTTAAAATAATCTGATTTATCCTACTCTCCCCCCAATCCCTGTTGTAAACAAAGGCTTTGAGGCAGAATGCCTCAATCCCCTGCAATTGATGACATGACGGAGGAGTAGCTATAGGGGTTCAGTAGTCTAGTAGTAGAATTTGGGCCTTTAAAAGCTCTAGTTTGTATAAACGTCTCACAGAAAAATCAGAAGTCCTCCCAGCAAATACGAGATGCCTCAAATTAATGATCTCTGGTAAAGGAATGAAATGAGAACTTAAAAAGGTAAAGTACTTGGGGATTAACCTCAATGCCATGGCTAAAGATACTACCAACGACAACTGGTTCTAAATCATACAGTCTGACCTCGAAAGATGAAATGCTCTACTGATAGTCATGGGTCAAAGAATTGCTGTGATAAAAATGAACATGTTACCCAGAGTCTTATTCATACTGTCAGTGGTTCAGACGCTTATTACCCAGGTTAACAGAACCTTATTCTGTAATTTATCTGGTCTTACAAACACCCGAGATATGCCATGAAAAACTGGTTTATGCCATGAAAAACTGGTTCACCCATAGACATTAGGTGGTATGAAAGTACCTGATATGGCACTATACTACACAGCCATCCAGATGATCAGAGCAGCTAATTGGCTACAGCTGCCAGAGAAACTTTCTGTAACTATACCCCAACTTCAGTGTCTTAACCATGGAATGAAACTTTTGTCAAGAATTGGGCCTCAAACTGCAGTCTTTAATTCACACCCATTTAGCTCCATCCCTCAGCGGGACATACCCTGTCGGCCACACATGATCAGCTCACAAGGCTGCAGAAACTAACTAAATTGTCTTTGAAGACACATTGTGAACAGCCCATTTGGGGCAACTCCAATATAGAAATCACCAGCAAAAAAGGTCTCCCTACAATACTGGAGCCAGCAAAATATTCTGTGAATGAGGATGTGCTCACAAACAGGAGCTTTAGAACCTTTAGAGATCTACAAATCAACTACAGTTTAGCAGCCTCAAACCACTTCAAATGCTATTATAACATGGCTGGGGACATCCTAAAAATTATGTGCCATCCCAGTGGGAATCTGAATGAATTTGAAATTGCCTTAATCATGTCAGTATCACTGGCTAGTGTGATTCCATTATAAAACATGTTCAAAGAACTGCTGCAGAGATGGCTCAATGATGGTTGAACGCCCTCAGTATAGACACTGTGGACTGGCCATGGGACAAGATCTGGACATTTGCAAGAAGTGCGATCTCTCACACAGACTACAAAATCCAACAATTCAGAGTAGTGCACAACTTATGCTACACACCATTAAAACTTAATTAAAAGTGCGCACAATTCCAACAGCCAATTGCTACAGATGCAGAGACCCAGAAGGTTCTTTGTTCCATGTCATGTTGCAATGCCCTGACATTACCAGGTTCTGAACCTCCATCAAAAGCTCACTGAACCCTTGCTAGGCCTAGAAGATCTCTTTCAACCCAACATCAACTTAGTGGGTAACATGATTCAGCCTTCAGTAGTGACAAGCATATGCCATGCAATAACCCTAGTGGCAGCAGTAGCCAAAAAAACAAATTCTAAAGCTACGGCTCAACAAGACAGCCACCAGGTTTCAAGAATGGTTAACTGACACCTTGGATGTACTGCACCTGAAACACCTTTCCCATTATCTTAATGGAGCCAGGAAGGCCTACTTAAAGGCGTTTATGAACTTGGATGCCCGTAACGATCCCAGCAGATGTCTTAGCTGGAAATACTTATGTATATGCCTATACTCAAGGCTGTGGGTTGTACAGCCTACCTCGAACTTAGCAACTCTCTTTTAGTCAGCCCAAGTTAAGGAACCTGCATGCCCTCCTAATCATCCCAGCAGATGACTTAGCTGGAAATACTCAAGACTCAGACTGACTGTATTTCAAAGTACACCAAAAGCCCTCCTATAGACACTTGTATGACTCATTAGACCCACTCAGAATTTCCAGAATGCCAGATTTCTCCTTCCTCAGCTATGTTTCTTAATACTATTTGTTGGTAATAGTACCAGAATAGTTTAAAGTTGACCCTAATGTATTCAGTGAGTTAGTTTACCAGAGGCCCTGTGAGAGAACCACGTGGCCTCACCATGAGGACTAGATTTTGTGTCTCCCTCCCTGCCCCCACCCTTTCCACTCTTTCTGTCTTAACTATGAACTTACCCCCTCGTATCCCTTCCTCCTCATGTACTTGTGCTTTGTTACGTATACCTCACTGGACTCAGAACAATAGAACCAGAGACTTGCTCATTAGGCCTTCTGTCATCTAGTACATGCCTATACTTAAGGCAGTGGGTTGTGCAGTCTACCTTGAAGATAATAGCTTTCTTTTAGTCAACATTAACAGTTCTGTATATCAACAGGTGCCAGGCTCATGTTTAAATGTATGGTAATGATGATGTTTGTTGTCGCTCTGTGTTATGTCCTGAAATATTTTAATAAAATATCATTCTAGAAAAAAAGCTCTGGTTTGATGATCACGAGTCCCACTCCTCTCCAAAGGCTAAGTGTTATCTATACTTCACATTGGGAGAGGAGCAAGACTGGCGATAGTCAAACTGGAGCATATAAAAGCCAAAATGTATTTTTAAACTGAGTATCCCTCAGCTGCTCCCCAGTTTTGATGCTAGCTCCGGGGGAATGTGGATGCCTCCATGCGACTTTGTATACATTGGTTGATGACAGGATCAGCCGGAGTATATTAAAAAATAAACTAGCAACCAAGTAGGGAACTGCTGTTCCACCACTTAGCCTTAACTATGCGGCAGTCAAGCAGTGGTACAGACTGTCCTCCCTCCCCGAAGGGTCCACTGGAGGCATTTCCACAGATGAAGGTATTTCCCTTGTGTGGTGGGCTCCCTCCAGAGTATCGTCAGCCATGATCTCCATCAGGTCCAGTCGGAGTGGTGGGATGTGAGAGTGCTGGCGCCTTTCTGCCATGCATCAGGATTTTCCTCCTTTCTGTTGCAGTCACAAAGACGCTTCCACCAGGGGCTCCTAGATACGCATGCACACATATGTGCAGCTCCCTTCCCTATCGCTGCCCAGCTGCACTACCAACTGTGGTCACTCAGGTGGTGGTGTGGTTGCGTAGAGTACAAAACTCCCTCCTTGGAGGAGAAGCGTGTCCACTGGGACACTCAGCCCTCCTCCTTCTTTCCCTCTAACAACCCAGGCAATTTTCTGAACATGGGTCCCCAGTATTGTGAGCAGTAGTGTTTCCGTTGGGCTGATAGTCATTTAGTATATATATATTTTTTTAAACTGAGTCTCTAAATGCATTATGTTTTTTCTTTTTGGTGGTGACACCCCTTCTTTAAAACTGCATTTTTCTACTGATGGGGGGGGGGGGCATATTTATCCCTACCAATTTCAAAACCTATCAACATCCATAAACCATGCAAATACTGTAAATGCAATTGGAAAATGTTTCACTTGTTTTATAGTAAACAAAAAATATATATTACAGGGGTGTGATAGTGCCCCTATAGATAAGGTTGAGTAGGCTGTTTAATGTTAAACCCCAATTTTTGCACCTTAATAACTTTGTTGTTATTTGACAAAATAGTACAACATTTGGCATGGGTAGTCAGGCTGTCAAGAGTCTAAAGATAGGAAAAGTTTTATGACAGCATCATGTTCGCTTTTCGAGATACAGAGTACCCCAAAAAGGAGAAGAAAACCCTTTTGGTTTCCCTATACTTAACATTGTACTTTTTTTCTCTCATCTACAGCCTAGAGAGTGTGGAATTTTTTTATGACATTTTCAAGGTTCAAGGGGCTTGTGCAAAGGGTGTGCCTTTCAAAGGTTTCATGAAAAAATATACTGTTCGAGTTATAAACATTTGTTTGACTACTGACAAATATGAACAGTAAAAAAAACTGTTGTGAGTGCTTATTTCCATGATTTATTTGTTATGTGGAACAAAAACACAGATCATGTGAGAAAAAATACTGATCGTGATGGCCGCCGTCTTGTTTAATTTTTTAGCTCGCTCACATAAAAAATACATAGAAAATACATAAAAATGATAGATTTAAAAAAAAAACACCTGAACCTAGGTAAATGTGAACAATTTAGCTAAATTCTGGTGTTTGTTTTTTTGAAACTTGTCCTGGAAATATTGTTTTTGGGCACCCAAACATCCTGGATGCCCAGCTTTAGTGACAGGAGCCTTTTACCCATATTCTCATTATGGGCCCTGTTCCTCAGAAACCGAGCACGTAGGCATGACTATGCATGAATGCCATGGACACCCCCCTCGCGGCTTTCACAAATGGTCTGAAGGACAGTTACATGCTCGATCCCCTGGTCGTGAGGACAACAACGTGCCGGGGGCATTCGGGGGACGTGCCATTCACTAATGGCTGGCCACAGGGCTGCAGAGGAGGGTGTAGGTTATGGCAGAGGGACCCTGCTGTAATCACTGGATGTGCCATGCGCACATAGTCCGCTGTCCGGTCCAGGCGGATAGCCCTCTTCCCCCAACAACAGTACCCCTGCACCCGCCTCAATAGTTGCCCAGTGTCCCCCACCCCGACACAGCAGTGCCCTGTCCCCATCAATGCAGACACCCCCCAACACACATCTGCCCTGTGCCTGTATCTGTGCACATGCCCCCCTACTGCATGATACAACACCTGCTCACCCCCCGGTCCCTGATCCAGTACCCCTTCTGTATCATTGCTGAACAGTGGACCTCCCAAACACCTGCTAACCCCCAGTATATGCCCCATTGCTGCGGCTCAGGATGAACAGCAGCACAGCCCTCCTCAAACCTCTTCGTCGCGGCCATCTAAGTGATGCTGGGAGCATGCTGCCTATATAGCAGCCAGCACTCCCAGCAACACTTGGGCAGCCAGTGGCCAAGAAGGTGTGAGGAGGGCTTGGCTGTCCCATGACACAGCACCAACAGGCAGGTACGAGGGTCAAGGGGGTTGATGGTGCCATGGCTGGATAGGGGGGTCCATTGTCCACCAATGATTCAGAAGGGGCACTGGGATCGGGGTTCAGGCAGGTTTTCCAGGGCACAGCTGTGTGTGTATGTGTGTGGGGGTGATGCTCATGCTGTAAACAGGGACCGGGATGACCTATGTTGGGGGGGACTGTACCCTGATACGGGGACTGGGTAGGCATGTGTTGGGGTGAAGGCAGTGCATTGGGGGGCCCATGTGTTGAGGGAGTATCTATGCACAAAACAATTGGGTGCACATATATGTTGGTGGGGGGCTTGCCTACAACAGGGATGGGCCACATTGTGTGTTGGGCCGGGGAGGTGCTCTATAGACATGGGGACCAGGATGGCATGTGTTAGGGTGTGAGTATTGCACTGCATTCAGGGATGGGTGGACCATAAGATGGGTGCCAGTTTGCCCATGCGGTGTGTGGTCGTGGTGCCACTGGGACTTGGGAAGGAGACCTCCAGCCAACTGGGCATGACCACGCAGGTCTGGGTGTCTGTGGGTGCTGTTCACACACCAGGACCCGAGCAAGTGATCCACTCAGGGGCCCAAGTTGGGCATCCCATTGGATGCCTGCCTGGGTCCGCATCTCCGCCCCCAGAAACTCTGCAGAGTCCTGCGCGCTGGGGGGGGGTGGAGTCACTGACAAGTGGTGGCTGTTCATGAATACTGGCCTGTGTGCACCTGTACATGGGTGCAGAGCCTTTGGCATGTACTTTCCGCACATTAATGAATAGCCCCCAGTAAGAACAGTGGGACTTTTTTCAGTACTGAAGCCACACCTGGAGTCATGCTGGCGACTTCAGTTAGAGCAGTGAGCAAGCGATCCCCTGCTCTGTATGTCTCTGCCTCTGTCTCTCTCTCTCTCTCTCTCTTTCTCTCTCTCTCTCTCTCTCTCTGTTTTCCTGTATCTAAATATATTGCAGACCTGGGTACCCATTACCAATACTGCTTACTTCTCCCCCCTCTCCTCCAGGTCACCGGCTCCTCCGTGTTTCATTTATACATTTGTATCTGTGGTACCCCTTCTCTTCACTCCCCCAAGGTTGGCCACCCCCTTCCCATTATATGCTGTGCAGCATGGGGGTGCCTACCCCCAGTGCCACTACACAGTTGCCTGACACTGGGTTGCCCGGTCCACAGTGTCAGAATGTCTGAAATTTGGGGTCAAAATATTCAAAAACAAGAAAGTTATAAGCATACATTGACATTTTTCTGTCCCTCATAACATTGATCATTTTCAGTATTGTAACCCAAAATTTTCAGTATAGTCATTTTTTCATAGAATCTCATAAACATAACAGCTGTAATATTTCAGATCCTGGCCAAAATGTGCTTTTGCACCTATGGCATGGAATAATGTTTCATTGGGGATTCAAACATTATCAGCTACCGGGTTCATGAGGTGGGGTCATAAGAACATTTGGTGTACAGATATGGTAACATGACTAAATTATAAGTGAACATTGCAGTATTTCAACGTTCACTTATAATTTCAGTAATTTTCAATATTTCGACTCTAAACATGCAGCATAGCCATTTTTTCATGCCACCTCGTAAACATGACAGATGACACTTTTTAAATCCTGGACAAGATATGTTTTCTCATTTGTGGTGCGAAATGACGTTTTGGCAAACATACTATAAATGCTATATGTCATGTTTATAAGGGAGTCATAAAACAACTATCTTGAAAATTTGAGGTCAAAATAAAAAAAATCAAATTCTACTTGATAATCAAGTGTATGTGTAGTGCTAGTCTTGACTCCAGCAGATAAACTTCGGTATCCTGTCCCAGTGAGCTGAGTTTAGGGGGAGCTCAGTGGTCCACCTAGGTGGGGTGAGGGCGGGAGGATGGTGTTGTTATGCAGCCCCCCTCCCACCATGGAATGAAAGTTGCAGGGTTGCCTACATGGGCCCAGGTACCACGTAGTAAAGACAACTCTTCTCCTGGCACAGATCTCTGCATGTGTGAACCCGTGGGTGGCAGAGGGCCCTGTGCATTGGCTGACAGATGGCCTCTTTCCCCTGTGCATCTGTATCTGTGGCTACATGGATATGCAGGGAACAGACAGCCCTGCACTTCAGCAGCCTACCAGATAGCCCCATGAGTTCTCGGCATCCATCACTGCATGAAACTGCAGGTCCCACAAGGGCCTTGCACTGCCGTAGCTGGACAAAGTCTCCCCTTTCTTCCCGTGGGCCCTGCACATCTTTATGTGTTTACTCAGATCCCACAGGGACCTGCGTGAATGAGGACATGATCTCAAAAGGAAAGGAAATTCTTTGCAAAAAATGAATTAATGCACCAGTTAGGGTTCAAGTTAATGCCACAGAAGTATGGGAATGTGACATTAGGGTTTCCAACCCTAACTCCCAACCCTAACCCCCAAGCAGCAAAAGGAAAAAAATATTAGGGTTTTAGGTATCTGGTATCTTGGTGAATCAGTGGTGGGGTATTCCTTGGGGTTGTCAGCCCTAATGCCCACCCCTTTCCCTAAGTAAACAAGGTCAGACATGATGTTTCTTCGGGTCCTGCATGAAGAAAGCTACAAAATATTCTACTGGCAACATGGGGTGAGGCATACTTCACATCCTTTGAAGAGTGTATCAGTATGAGGTACTGGCTTGGAGCTGTACCTTGTGCTTCAGGCAGGAGGCTATGGTCTTGGGGATGGGGTGAGCATTAGGGCTGACAACCCCAACGAATACCCCACCACTAATTTGCCAAGACTCCAGAGACCCAAGACCCTAATGTTTTTTTTTCCTTTTGCTGCTTGGTGGATGGGGGTAGGGAGTTATGACTGGAAAACAAACTTCACATTTCCATACTTTTGTGGTGTTAATTTGAACCATAACAGGTGCATTAATGCAGTAGACATTTTTTCATGGTTTTCCAGTACTTCTTTATCCTGCTGCTTTAATTTCCCTTGATCAGAAACATTTTTGGAAAGCAGCAGGGCCAAGACTGGGTGTGTGTGTGGGGGGGCAAGATATGCTTTTGCAGTAGGGCCCACACTGTTGGGGGGCCCACTGCATCATAGAAACAGAAACATAGACTTTGATGGCAGATAAGGATCGCTTGGTCCACCCAGTCTGCCCATTTCCCTACTTACTGGATAAGCTGCAAATCCTAGTTAACCAAAGGCCTACTTCTTCCTACCCCCCCACTAGAATTGCCTTATGTCTGTCCCATGCATTCTTGAATTCCCCCACTGTTTTTGATCCCACAGCCTCCTCAGGAAGGCCGTTCCATGCGTCTACCACCCTCTCTGTGAAAAAATATTTTCTCATGTTCCCCTTGAGCAATCCCCCATCTATCTTCAAATTGTGCCCTCTTTTCTTGCGCTTCTCTTTTTCTGAAAGATGCTACCCTCCTAGACTTTGTTGATTCCATTGAGGTACTTGAAAGGTTCTATCCTGTCTCCCCTCTTCCTCCTTTCCTCAAGGGAATACATGTTAAGCTCCTTTAGTTTCTCTTCATATGGCTTCTGGTGCAGACTCTGCACCATTTTAGTTGCCATCCTCTGTACTGCCTCCATCCTGTCTATACCCTTGCAGAGACGGGGTCTCCAGAACTGCACGCAGTACTCCAGATGGGGTTTCACCAACTGTCTGTACAGAGAGATATCAACTTCCTGTTTTCTACTTGTGATGCCTCTCCCATACATCCTAGTATCCCCCAGCCCTCCCTACCACCTTCTCACATTGCTTGCCAACCTTAAGGTCATCTGTTATGATTACCCCCAGGTCCCTTTCCATTTTTGTTGTTGTTACTACCTCCCCCCAATTGTGTAATCTTCCCCTGGGTTTTTGTTTCCCAGGTGCATTACTTTGCACTTCTTTGCATTGAATCTAAGCTGCCATACATTTGACCATTCCTCCAACCTTGCCAAGTCCCTTCTCATCCTTTCCACTCTCCTTGTGTAGCAACCCTGTTGCAGATCTTTGTGTCATCTGCAAAGAGGCATACTTTTCCTTCCAGTCCGTTCACAATGTCACTTATAAAAACATTAAAAAGGACCGGACCCAGTACTGAACCCTGCGGTACACCACTAGTAACTCCCCTTTCTTCGGAGTGGACTCCGTTTACTATTACCCTCTACGTCCTGTTGTCCAGCCAATGTTTTACCCAGGCTACCACCCTGGGACCCACTCCAAGGCTGGTTAATTTGACTATTAATCTTTTGTGTGGGACTGTGTCAAATGCCTTGCTAAAGTCTAGGTAGGCCATGTCCATAGCACCTCCCTGGTCTACTACTTTGGTCACCCAGTCAAAGAAATCTTTCAGATTTGTCTGGACACGACCTTCCTGCTGTGAATCCATGCTGCCTTGGGTCCTGTGTCCTGCTGGCCTCTAGGTACTCAACAATAAATAATAACTCAATAATATTTTGCATTCCTATATTGTACTGTATCATCACTGTTTTTTCCTGTTGATGTTGTACCCTCTCGGGTTGTGCCTGAAAATAATCACTTTTGTGTCTAGTGCACTTACTCGGTTATCAAAAACTAAATAAATAAAAAAAAATTCTTTCTTTCAGAAGTGATTCCATCATTTTCCCTACCACTGAGGTCAAACTAACAGGTGTGTAGTTTCCTGCCTCTGCTTTGCTCCCACTTTTGTGAAGAGGAATCACATCCGCCCTCCAGTCCTTGAGTACCACGCCATCCTCCCATATTTTGTTAAAAAGAGTAGTCAGTGGTGTCACTAGTTCTCCCCTTAGATCCTTTAGAATTCTGGGGTGAATCCCATCAGGGCCCATTGCTTTGTCCACCTTCAGTTTTAGGAGTTCTTTCAGAACCCCTTCTTCTGTGAATGGACTGATATCAACCCTCCTATTTAGAGTGCTTCTATTGATTGGATTAGGTACCTCCCCCTCCTCTTCTTTTGTCAATACTGAGCAGAAGTATTCATTCAGTATTTCTGCTTTTTCACTGTCACCCTCTGCCCACCCACTCTCCCCTTTGTTAAACCTCACTATCCCTCCCTTGGTCTTTCTTCGCTTCCCTTATGTACCTATAAAAGGTTTCATCCCCCTTCTTAACCGAGTTGGCTATCTTTTCCTTGGTTTGGGCCTTTGCTATTCTGACTGCCTTCCCTTCTTCCTTCTGCTGTAACTGATACAGTTCTCTGTCCTGCTCCGTCTCTGTTTCCTTATACTTCCTGAATGCTATCTTTTTCTCCCTAACATTCCTTGCCACCTCTTTTGAGAACCATAGTGTTTTTTTCCTTCATTTTGATTTGTATATTTGCTTCACGCAAAGGCTTGTTGCCTCTCTGATGGCAGTTTTTGATGTTTCCCAATTGTTCCTTCACCCCTCCTTCTTGCCCGTTTGCTAATGCTTTTCTAAGACACTCTCCCATTTTGACAAAGGCAGTCCTCCTAAAGTCTAGTTCTCTCACTTTTGTATGGCTTGACTCTACAGCTGTGTTTATCATGAAACACACTGTTTGGTGGTCACTTGTTCCCAGATGGCTACCCACTTCTAAAGTTTAGGCCCTCTGTCTGTCCCCATTTAAGAGTACCAGGTCTAAGATTGCTCCCTCCCAAGTGGGTTCCAACACTAGCTGTCAGAGGCATGCCCCCTTTAGGGCATCGAGAATGACCCTGCTCTTGGATGTGGTTGCAGCAAAGGTTCTCCGGTTAACATCTGGCATATTCAGGTCCCCCATCAACAATATCTCCCCTTTTTCTGCCATCCTAAGGATGCCTTCTATCATTTCCTTGTCTATTTCCTCCTCCTGAGATGGGGGTCTGTATACAACCACCGTGCGGATTGTGGTGCCTTTTACTTTCTCCTGGATGACTCACAGTGCCTCCTCTCCTCCCTGTTTACCCTTTAGTTCCATTGCTTTTATGCCTCCCCTTACTTAGAGAGCTCCTCCTCCTCCTCTTCTACCCTCCCTGTCCCTCCTGTAAACTGTGTAACCTGATATGTTGACATCCCAGACATGGTTCTCTGTGTACCATGTTCCTGTAACTGCCACGATATCCATGTGTCGCTCTTCTATCAAGGCCACTAGTTCAGGGAGCTTGTTACCCAGACTATGGGTGTTGGTACTCATTGCCCTCCATTTTTTGATGGCCTTACCCCTTTTAGCCCCATCCCTGTCCTTACTGCCTTTGCCTATTTCTCCATTTATCACTGCCCTTCTCTCCATCGACTTCTCTGTCTTGGTGTTTACCTCACTAACTACTCTATTTTTTTTTTGTAGGGGGGCCTGGGATTTCCCTGCTCCTTCTCAGTGCCTCGCCCCTTGGCTAGTTTAAATGCTTGCCAATGAAGCATTTAAACCTATCCCCTAGAATCCTGGTTTCCCTCCTGGACAGATGCAGACCTTCATGCTAGTATAGGCCTGCATCCCTTAAGGTGGACCCCCAGTCCCCAGTGAAGCCAAAACCCTGAGCTCCGCACCAGTTTTTCAACCATTGATTGAATCCCATGGTGTGGAGCACCCTATCCTCACCCATGCCATAGACAAGCAGCACCTCTGAGAAGGTTACCGTGCGTGCTACTTGTCTAAGGCCCTTCCCCAAATCCACAAACTCCTCCTGCACTACTCTGATCCCATTCCCAGCCAGGTAATTTGTCCTTAGGTGGACAGTGACATCCAACTTCTTCCCCGTGCAGTTGCTCCTGCGATCCTGAAGGTTCACTTCCTGTCCCACCAAGCCATGGTGCCGGGCAGGCACCCTACCTCCTTCTACCCTCCTTCCCCCAGTTCTACCCCCCAACAATTGAGTCCCCCACCAGGAGTCATTTCCTTCCCCTGTGGGGTCCTATGCCACCCTCCTGTAGGTCTCCTTTGTGGAGGTTCCCAGCATCCTCCCTGGTCTCCACTGCGGGTGCCTCCATAGAGGAATCATGCTCTGCCAGAATGGTATATGAATTGTGGAGAGGTACAACTGGAGGGATGTACCTCTCTTCCTCCACCCTCACCCTCTCTGAGACCATTGTGGTCCAACCACTCCTCGTTCTTGGCAACCTCTGAGGCAGAGGGAAAAAGCCCTGGTGGTCCCTGGGTGGGAGAAGAGGTCCCCTGAATCCTGGTGAACTCAGCCTGGAGACGAGCAACCTCCTCCCTCAGCCCAGAGAGGTGCCTGCAGATGGGACAATACCACATCCTCTGGAACATCTCCTGGAAGACTGCCGCTCCACAGCCACTGCATTGCACCACTCTCATCATGTCTTATTTGTTGCCCCCTCGACTGTTGTTTTGTATGCTTACTCTTTCCTCTCTCCGTTTACTTTTTTTGTTTGTTTTGGTTTTTTCTCACTACTTTCCTACTGCCTCTGTGCCTTTACAGTTTCTATCGTTCCTGTTCTGGTACAGGAAGTTCCTGTATTCCTCAGTAGTCTCCTTCTTACTTGCTCAGAGACAGACCTCCAGCAGCTGGGTGGTGAGGGAGAGCTATTATTTTCCTTCTAGGATGGTGAGTCTTTTGTGTCTCTGTGATCACTCCTTCCTTCTCCCAAACAGGAAGTTCCTGTTGTCAGTCAAATCCAGTGCCTATAAAAGTGGAACTGGCTAAGGGTGGGGAGGGAGGGAGGGCTGTATAGTCAGTAGAGGAGTTCTAGCAGCTGCCTCCTTCCTCTTGCTGCTCTCTGTCAAAAGCTAACTAGGGGAGTTTTAAATACAGACAGAGGTCAGCACTGAAAAAAACCTTGTGATCTTTCTTTGAGAGGGCTCTTGCAGCAGGTAACACCTTTAGGACTGAAGCCAGCAGGTGCCAGGACCCCAGGGAAAACTTCTAGGTAGCAGTCTATAGTGGGGCCCGCCCCCTGATGTCAGCCCACCCCAGACATCACGTGAAGTGGTGGTACCCCAGCCCATCCTCAGTTCTTTTCCTGCTGTCGACCCGCGCACATTGGCTCCACCGCCGCCTTCTACTCTGTCAGTCGCCATTTTCGCGATTACTTACGCTTTTTTATTTTTTCCAAAGTCTTTATTCCTACAGGTTCTTGTGCATGTCTTCTCCACCCTCTTCCATTGAGCGGTAGTGATTGAAGTGTGACTGCGGCAAGCAGATTCCTCACAAGGATGGCCATTCAGCTTGCCTGTTCTGTCTAGGCCCTAACCACAACACAGAGGCTTGCCATCATTGCTTAGATTTCAACCAACACACACAGCTTCACTGCCAGAAGACCCTAGAAGTTTTCTTGCTTTCCTCTCAGCAAACAGTACAGTAAGGAGTAACAGTAAGGAGGAAGAGAGGTTTGGTCACCGGTAGCTCGGTGGAGGCGTCAACCCCCCATGGGGGAAGACCCAGAAGTGGTGACGGACTTAGTCAGGGACCTGGAGAAGGAGCTTTACCAGAAAAGTTCATCTTCTTCCCTGGTTTCAACTTCTTCCCATTTGGAGAAGTCATCGAGTGGCAAGCATAAGCACCAGGCGAAGCATAAGGAGAAACCCTGGTCAGCATTCCGCTTCAGGTCCCTGACTAAGTCCGCGACCACTTCTTGGTCTTCCCCCCACGTGGGGTTGACGCCTCCACTGAACTACCGGTGACCAAACCTCCCTCCCACCTTACTGTTTCAGGAGGAGATTCTTCAGGGCTCGGGACTTCATCCCCTGCCTCTCTGCCCTTGAAGCTTAGGCCCATATTCTCTGCGGGTCCCAAGCCACGTGGCTCGCCAGTGGTTCTTCAGGCGGCAGGTCTTTGCCTGTTACTCTCCCAGCCAGGGTATCTGTTGAGTCCTCCCAGACGTCAGGGGCAGACTCCACTAGGCCATGCCCAGGACAGGCGCTCTCCTCCCCTGCAAGAGTGGCGCCTTCATCCTACTTAGGAGATAGCTCCCCAGTTCAGGGGACTGCTCCTAGGCAGACGGCTGTGTCTCCAGTCCAACATCCGCCTACACCTGTACCTTCAATGCTGGCCTTTCCAGCATTCCTTCCTGCAACCCTGTCACCACCTCATCCTCCTAAGTCACTGGCCTGGCCCGACGCCCGAGGACCTGATGCCTGATAGCCTGACACCTGGTCCAGCCCGTCCAACGCCGGATGGCTCTGTCCCTCACGGACAGATGCCAGGTAACCTGGATCAACAAGCACCGTCATCCGGGTTACCCCAGCCTGATGATCAGATGCCGGGGCCCTCTAACCAAACCCCCTGACACCGGACACACAGCCCTGCTGCTCAGTCCTCCACAGGCTTTACATGAGCTTTTTGCAGCCTGGTGGGCCTATTTTAAGGACACCTCTAAGGATCTCTCCAAACCTACTCCTCAGGGTCCACCTCCTGACAAGCCTCCAGTTCACCCCCCTACCCCTCCACCTAGGGGAGCTACTCCGACGCCGGATGGCACCAGTAGCCCCCAACCAAAAAGGAGGCTGTTCAAGCAACCATGCTCCCCTTTGTTCTTCCCAGATTCAGGGGATTCAGATGGGTACTGTCCCTCCTCCTCAGGATGCAATGACTTCAACCTTGCATTGGATCCGGAAGGGGTTAAAGACCCCCCCCCTCGATGATCCAACTTTCATGGACTTCATGTGGCACATCCAGCAGCTGAATGGCTGGGATACAGAGGAGCTAGAGCCGGAGTGATGTCAGCTGGCATCCTTTCTCAGAAAGAAGGACACCCTGCACATGGTTGTTCCTCCGCTTATTGACTCCTGTAAGGATGTCAACAGACAGTCTTGGAAGCCCTCTTTTTCAATGCTTGCAGTCTCCAAAAAGTCAGACCAGCTGTGTTGTGCTCCCAGGGATAATCCCTTTTATGGGGATCACCCGGAGGCAGACTCCTTTGTTATTAATGCTGCCCATGATCGCTCCAAGAACCATAGGCACCTAAGATCTCAGCCTCCAGATAAGACCCCAAACAAATTGACCAGTTGGCCAGGTTTATTCTTAAGCCACATGTGCTATACAGTCTCAGAATTTCCTCACCCACATGGTGCAGTACCAGAATGCCCTGTGGGACAAGGCCGTGGAGGTGGCTCAGGCCATCCTGAAATCTGGCTTGGACATTGGTAACCACGCCCTCTGAGCCTCTTATGATACAGTAGGCTCAACAGGAAGGGCTGCAACCTCAGCAATCTGCATTCATAGATACTCATGGCTGAGAGTGTCCAGTTTTGCACAGGATGTACAATCCAAAATTATGGATGCCCCTTTCAGGGGTCCTGCCTAGTTTGGCGAGGACTCACAGAACATTATTACTCACCTGCAGGGATCAGGAAAGGCTGTAAGATCCATACATACCATGTAAAAATCTCAGCCTAAACAATTCCCCAAGCAGTCCTTACATAGGATTGCCAGATAGCAACCTAGAAGACAGCAGCAAAGAGCAGAAATCAAGTGTAAAGCTTACACCCATGCTTCTGGAGGTTCTGCACTTCACGCCCCTAGACCCTTCCAGGCAGTGCTTCCCTCCCTGGTTCTTCTGCCTGACTCATTGCCCAACCCTCTTCCCCCAGCTGAAGCCTTGCGGGAGGCATTGGGGGTAGATTCTCCTTGTACATAGAAGATTGGTGTCAGATAACCTCAGACCAGTGGGTCCTTCATCTCGTGGAAAAGGGCACACTCTGGAACTCACAGAATTGCCCAGACAACCTACCTGTCCCTTCCCATTACCTCAGGCTCACATCGCCCTCATAGAAGAGGAAATTCAGGCACTACTGCAGAATCAGGCCATAGAGCCAGTTCCTCTGGCACAAAGGGGGAAAGCGTTTTATTCCCACTTTTTCCTGGTGCCAAAGAAGACAGAAGACCTGCATCCTATCCTCGATCTCAGCCACCTGAATTAGTACATAGAGTACAAATGATTCAGGATGATCACACTGCTTGGTCTTCTTCCTCTACTCCAACAAGGGGATTAGCTATGCTCTCTGGACATGCAGGATGCATACCTCCACATACTGGTTTTTCCAACCCACAGGAGGTTCCTGCGCTTCTGCTTTCAGGGGAAGTCACTATCAGTTTCAGACTGCCTTTTGGCCTGTTCTCGGCCCCCAGACTTTTCACCAAGTGTCTTACAGTTATGGCTGAAGCCTTAAGGAGACAGGGTGACTATGTCTTCCCTTACCTGGTCGACTGGTTGCTGACCGCCCCCACCAGGAACCAGTTTCTACACACCATGAAGGCCACCTTCACCCTGTTCCAGGACCTAGGGATTACCTTAAACTTCCCGAAGTCCTCTCCTTGGCCAAGTTTAAGGCTGCAGTATATCTGGGCGATCTTGGACATGACACAAGGCAAAGCCTTCCTACCTCCAGACAGAGCAGAGCACCTTCGGATGCATGCTCGGCAAGTCTCCTCCTCTTGTCAGGATCCAGACAGGTCTGCCTAAGACTTCTGGGACACATGGCAGTGGCATGTGGAGGTATGCGTCCTGCATATAACATGGCTCCTATTCAGATTCATTAGATCCAAGAGGTGGAAATTGGGAAGGATTGGTAAGCCAGACAGAAACAAAGTAGATTTTTAAAACATGGGCTTGCTATCAACCGGGACTTAATGATTCAATTGAACTTGTGCATCATTTATAGTTGATTTAAATAATTTTATAAAAGCTGAAATCAAATCATAAAAACAGCATGAGCCTGTATGTTATAAAATGGTTAGTGAAACTTTTTAGCTGTGCACTGTACTTCTGTATAGATAATTGAAGATCCCCTTTTCATTGATATTTTTCAGTATTTGTCTGGGATTGAGCTGCTGGTAAAACTGCCATCATCTTGGAACTGAGGCACAGTGTCTTTACATTGAGCTGAAAAGCGAATGAAATATAAACAAACTTCAAAGGTGGACATTGTATTATGAACAGCAGTAACAGTGACATAGATCTTTTGTTATTGTTCAGATAAATATGGTCCAGATGGATGTTGGTTGGTCTGTATAGGCGGGATGGATTTTTGTAAATGTTTGCTTTGTTGAATAGTGTATGGGTGGATTCTAAATATAATTATGTTCCCACACAATTAAGTTTATATATAGAGTATGGTCAGCTTTGCTCTAATGGAGAATATATGTGTATAAGAAATGTTATCTTATGGTGTTTCAGTTTGACACTGTCTTGAAATCTGTCCATTGTTTTGTTGTTCACTTTGTAAACTACATTCAGTCTGTATGGAAACGAATGATTTTATTGGGTTGTTGAACTCTGCATGTTAAACATAGGTAATGTTTCAATTAGGAATTGCACGAAATTAGGCACTTTCAATTGGTACCAATTTTTATTTAATGGTTCTAATTGATTGCACTATAAAATAAGGAGTAAAGTGTTATCTCCTTAACATCTGAAGAAGCTTTGCCCAGACGTAGTGAAACCTAAGTTGTTTTCACCCCTTTGGGTGATGCTGTAGCATTTGGAACTGCTGTCCCTCTATGCTCTGTCTCTGTACATAGTTTTTTAGCATTTATTCTGCTATTACTTGTCTTGCCATATACCTTCATGTTTTTTTATATGCTATATTGAAAAAAATGTGCTTTTTTTATACATGGTGGTGAGATAGTTCTTCTTCTAGCACACAGTGCGAGTGTTACTTATTAAGCTGTTCCAGAGTGGGTGCTACATGTTTTTTGTTCATTTACTACAGTGGCTTTATGTGAGTACTGCTCCATTTGGACGGCTTCCTGGAGTGCCTTTTTTCGGTGGTCTGCTCTCTAAGGGTGCATCTTTCTGCCATCTCTGCCTACCATGCACCTAGTGAGGGCAAAACCCTCGGCCAGACGGATCTTCCCTGCATGTTACTATGGGGCATTCTACATTTGAAGCTTCCCATTAGGGACCCAGTCTCGCCATGGGATCTTTTGTTTGTTTTGGAAAAGCTTACCTTGCCTCCCTTCGAACTGGTGGCAAGTTGCAAGCTCACGCTTTCTGTCTTGGAAGCTGCTATTTTTAATTGCCATCACTTCTACTCCAAGGATTTCCAAGCTTCAGGCTCTGATGTGTAAAGAGCACTCTTTGGTTTTCCACAAGGACAGGGTGTCCTTGCAGATTAATCTTAAGTTTCTTCCCAAGGTGGTGTCAGAGTTACATTGACTCAGGACATCCACCTTCCTGTCTACTATTCAGAATACTACAACCGGGGGGAGGCATTATTTCCTACTCTGGATATTCATAGGGTGCTTCGTTATTACTTGGAGCGCACCTGAGCTACTAGAAAATCTGACCAGTTGTTTGTGTTTTTCACCCCTACAATAGAAGGGGCTTCTGTTTCTAAGCAATGTTTATCCAAATAGTTGGTTAACTGCATTGTTTTCTGCTACAACAAGTATGACAAGCCTTTACCGAGCTCGGTTAAAGGCCACTCTACCAGGGGCATGGCCTTTTGCCTCTTTGAGGAATGTTTCAGCCACTGACATTTGTGCAGCCACTACTTGGAGTTCTGCCCACACCTTTGTCAGACACTAAGTTTGGACATTGCATCCAGATGCAGAGTAGACTTTGGACTGGCAGTCCTGTAAACCTCCTCTCTTAAAGTTCTTTAGGAGACTTCTGCATCCACCCAGCTGACTGGGGTCTCCCCCTTACTGCTTGGGACTCAGTCCTAAAGGTGTTACCTGCTGCAGGAGCCCCCTCGAAGAAAGTACAGTTACATAAGAACATACTGTAACAGCAGATCTTCAAGAGGAGATCTTGCAGCAGGTGCTATTTTCCTTCCCACCTTCCCCCTGGTAGCTGCTTCTCCATCATGATTACCTTTGATTTTCCTTGAGGAACTGCCTCAGTTCTCCAGTTTTACTCCTGTTGCTGGGGTCTCGGGTGGAAGAACTTAGGAAGGGCTGTGGGACTACCTCTTTTATACCACGTGTGACGTTGGGGCGGGCCAACGTCAGTGGGCAGTCCCCTGTTATAGACTGCTAGCTAGAAGTTTTCCGTGGGGTCCTGGTGCCTGCTGGCTTCAGTCTTAAAGGTGTTACCTGCTGCAAGAGCTCCTCTTGAAGATCTACTGTTATAAGTTCTTACGTAACTATACTTTATTGTCACCTGCAAATGTGCAACTTCCTTTTTGTACATTGTTTATCCATTTGAAACTGGGTGTGTCAGCAGTGGGGTCTGTGCTGCAGATTCCGACTCCAGTTTCATGGGATAGGGGGCACAAAACAAAGAAGCAATAAGGTCCAATACTCCAAACCTCTTATCTTGGTGTCAGTGTCACCATGAGGAGCAGGGACAAATTACATTGTTCAGTTCCTTGATCATGGTGCCAGCAAGGGGGCCATCATGGAAGCACTGCCAATGCTCAGCAGGACAATTACAAAAGAACCTACGCTATACATGTTTTATAGGTGCTAATAGTTATTTTGAAATATTGGCGAGGAGGTAGGGACCCACAAAATATTTAGCAGGTGGGCCCTTACATTCATTGGCACAGTCCTGAAAAGTAGCTTTGGTCAGTTGCTGACCTAGTGAAAAATTAGGCTTTCTAGGTCCTGGGCTGAAAAAGCTACGAGTGTGTTCCACACGTGAAGACTCTGGCTTTGGAGAGGGGCACATAGGTATCCCCTGAAAATGTTATTGGCTGTAATGGCAGCCGCCTGCCTGCTCTGCTGGCTGCATAATAGAATAATTAGTGCTGTTGTGGCTCCCTTATACACTGTTGTGGGAGGTGGGGAAAGTGGGAAAATGAATTGAAGTAGCTCTTTCAGAAACCTAGAAAATGAGGGCAGAAAAATGCCTAGTGGCTCATACGGTTTGCCCACCCTACCTCACCGCCCTACGTAGGCCCCAGTGGATATCCCTTCCCTTACCTCTGCCCTCTACCCTCTTGCTATGGCCTTTTGCTTGTCCAGCCTAGCTTGAAACCCCCCACTGTCTTAGCAGGCACCACCTCCTCTGGAGGCCTGTTCCACTTGTTCATCACTCTTTTGGTGAAAAAGGGCTTATAAGCATCCCTCTTGAATCATCCACCACCAGTTTTCATTTAATTTCCCCATATTCCTGTATTTCTACTTAAGACTAATTTGTCCATGCAAGCCACTCTTTTTTACACCGTACAGGTACATTTTCACCAAACTGTGGCTGTGGCAGTGCTACCACTCTTATTATTGTTTTACTAAAAGTGGGGGAGGATGTTAGTGTAAAAGCAGTGTATAGACTCAGCAAGGCCTCCCCCCATTCAACACTGAATATGCCTCAATGGAGGTGTAAAAAGGATCCCTATAACATACATAAAGCCTAACTCTCTACTTGCCTTTCTGTTGTCCTTTAGTCCCTCTCTTCTCTTTCTGGTGCTTGTGGTGGCAGCTCAGATACAGCTTCTCCTTTACTTGGCATGTCTTTCTGCTTGTCCCCTTTTCCCTTTCTTTTGGCTCCATTACCTTCCCTTCCCTTTTCTTTTTCCTTTTGTGGGGCTTTATAATCCTAGGACTAATAGTCCTGTGGCCAAAACTATTGTGGGTCTGTGTTTCACTGCCTCTTTTGATTGCATGTAAATTTCTGGAATATAAATGCTGCAGCACAGCTTATTTTTCTAAGAGTGGTAGCAGTGCTACTGCTAGCTAACCTCCCTGTCCAGTCTGCCAACATTTGACTAGGTCAGGCAGCTGGTTTGAGGAGGAAAGGGATGGCGCCATGGAGCAGTCACACTGTAAGCCAACACTGTGAGAACTGCAGTTGCAGTTTAATATTTTTGGCTGTCTGGCCTGTTGCCAGGTACTGCCTGCTATTAGGTTGGCTGTGTCTCCTGTCTCCTTCTCATCTGAGCAAGAGCAGCATGGCTGCCTGGCAAAGGAGGAGCGGAGGAGAGACATGCGGCATTCCTCTATACTTTCACAGCTGATGTTTGCCTCGATTGGGCTGTGGGAAGAATGAGGGCAGCAGTCCATGAGGGAAACAGGGACCAAAGTCTTTCAGTCTCCTCTTCCTGTCTTATCAGCTGCAGCATAGAGGGAGGAAGGTGACCCAAAAGAAAGGCAGTTCAGGCTGCCAAATGCCAGAAATGGCTTATTTATTTATGTGTATTTAACCCTGCATATGAACCTACAGTTATATGCCTGTATATAAAGACATATCCTTGTTTCTGCACAAAAGTCAGTAATTTTTTGGAACCCCGTATAAGTGCAGAAAGGCATTAAATTAAATAAAAGCAACGTAAGGTGTTTGCTTACCTGTGGTCTGAAGTACTTATGGTCCTGTCTCCCTGCTGCTTCCTCCTTTGGTTCTCTGTGGTGGACTGGGCAACTTACTGCCCTTTCTATAGCAACCAAGGCTGACCAGGGGAAGCTATGCAGGAGAGTAGGAAGGGTTGGAGATGGACCCATGCTGGAATCTTTCACTAATTAATATAGGGACCCATGCTGGACTCCAACACAAATTAATGTATGTTTTTTTTTTATTTGTATTTTATTGTGATTACACTCCTTACTTTTACACTATAAAACACCATTATTTCTGTACAAACCTTTATTGTGACCTAATTTGCAGTTTAAAAGAGTTAATAATCTAAAACTCCCAAATCTCTAAGAAGCCCATAAGGAACATCTGATCGCTCTCATCTCTTTCCAGGAGTTAATTAACACTATCAAAAACCTGAAGAAAGGTAAGAGCCCTGGCCCTGATGGCTACAGTGCTGAATTTTACAAGGATACTTTAGAACTCATACACATACCCCTACTGGCTGCCTTTAAAGTGAGTCATTCCACATCAAGAGTACCCGACCTCTTGGAGACAAGCGGTTATTTCGGCGCTACTGAAACCCCCACCCCTTTGCGAATCTTACCGACCAATCTCGTTCCTTAATCAGGACTATAAAATGTATTTGAATATTGTAGCTCATAGTTTAGACCATATTCTTCCAGTAATCATACACCCAGATCAGTCGGGCTTTATTAAAACCCGACAAACAACTAAAAATATTAAAAGAACCGTATATATTCTGGAGCATGCCCACACTAATCTCAATCCCTTATTAGTTTTAAGTTTGGATGCCCAAAAGGCATTTGATCGGGTTTCGTGGCAGTTTTTATAGTATACATTAGCTCAATTTGACTTCCCCCCCGGAATTTTTAGACAACATTACAGGTCTCTATACCTCCCCTGAAGCGATGGTGAAGATTAACGGCTCCCTCTTCTCCCAATTCCCATTTCTTCGGGGAACCCATTAGGGATGCCCTTTGTCTCCATATCTGTTTGCAAAACCAGTAGCACAGCACCTCACACAGGATGACCGTGTCCACGGGTACATTATAAATGGGACCCAACACAAATTGGCGTATTATGCCGATGACTTACTGCTTTATATTATGCAGTCAGAGACTTCCCTACGTATCCTACAAGAACAGTTAACACAGATTGAACGGATGGCAGGATATAAAATAAATCAGGATAAATCTGAGGCCTTGATTATTCAACAAACTTTATCACAAACACTCCAGGAAAAATTCCCATATTGGTGGGATTGTACATACATCACTTACCTAGGTATCCATCTCTCTTTCAACCTAGACCAAATTTATAAGTTTAATTATGAATGGTTGTTCTTGTGAACACAGGGTGAACTCAAGATGTGGATGCATCTACCTCTCTCCCTGCTTTTGTGAGTGCAATCAATACAAATGATGATTCTCCCACGAATGTTGTGCCTAATGCACAATATACCACTCCCACTTCCGTGCAGGGACTTGAGCCAATGAAATAAAATGATTTTTGCATACTTATGGGGGGGCAAGGGCCTGTGTAGCCATAAAAATTACAGTTGCAGAAAGACCAGGAGGTTTATCCTCACGGATTTCTTGCATTACTTCTTAGCGTCCTCACTAACCCACCTGATGGGGCGGCTGTCCCTAGCCTCGACTCCCTCTGGCAGCCAAAAATAGAAGGCTCATTGGTAACATTCCCCCTAAACATTGAGCTCATATTCCAACCCAATCAGAGACCCTGGGGGTAGATGCTCCAAGTTTATGAAGGAGATCCTGAGTAGCTGGACCCGGTTTCAAACAACATGAAGTCTTGCTGTATTCTGACTATCTGCAGTTAGCTCCAACCTTTAAACTGCCCCGGAGAACAAAGGGTTAACTTTCTATGCAGTGCATAGAATGCTGAGCTCGAGCTCAGTTGAGGTCTCTGTCTGCAGCCCTTTGAAACCCAACCGTCAGATTCTTTACTCTGCCTCACTGAATAGTTGCTCCTGAGATTTCTCCTTCAGCTCGGTTCGAAAGTCAGTAAAGTGTCGGTTAAAGTTGTCCATCTTAAGCCGAATTTGTTCCACATAGTCGGTTCACTCTCTGTCTGTGGTACCATGAGTACTAGATAGGTTTTGTCTAAATTCTGTGTGGAAATTGTAAACTTGTTTGATCAGTTTGGCTGAACCGATCACTTTGAGTGAATTTTGATATTTTACTTTAGAGTGTGGTTACCGGTCCTTATCGGTTCTAAAAAAAACGTATTTTGAATGTTTTTTTACAATACTCGTGACACGGTTAGGAACCCATAAGGGAGTCTTGCTTGGCGGTTGCCATAAAAAGGGTAAGTTTAGTAGGTTGGCCATGTCTGAGAAACCCAAGAAGAAAACCGGGCCCACTGGGTTTCAGCACTGCAGTGCATGTAGGGAGGTCTTTGCTAAGGGCGATCCCCACACCACCTGTGTTTATTGTCTGGAGTTTGAACACCTCGATACAGACTGCCAAATTTGTAAACATTTTCCTAAATCTACCCTTGAGAAGAGATTAGGTAGACTTAGGGAAAAGGAGGCCGAGAAGTCCGCTGACCCAGATGGCCAGCCCGGTTTGGTTCTGACCGAACCAGAAGGAGTGCCCTCTGACCAGGGCGATACTTCTTCGGGCAAGAGGAGAGCTGATCCTGAGGGGTCAGTTCCTACAAAAAGGAAACGCAAAGAGAAATCGACCGGTTCAGATCTAGAGGTTCATGTTCCGACCACCGAGGAAATAGCCAGAGCGATTCGGATTGTGAAATTGCTTCGCCCGGTTCCGACCAATCCGGCACCATTTGGCAGGGGTTTGGTTCGGTCGGTTCCCCCTGTTCAAGATTATACCCCTGAAGATTTTTATGAACCGGAGTTTGAGGAGGAGGGGGAGTTCGATGATGATGGTGATGATGGTGAAAGTTTGGATGTGCCTGTGGAACCGGACATCTCCCCAGACAGACCTTCTGGTGTTTCCCCTCCTAGGCTTTCTGAGTCCCCTCCCCATTATCTGTTTTACAGAAAGGTGGCTGAAACCCTCCAGCTTCCTATGGAGGAGGCAATGGAGGATCAAGAGGAGCCTGATTATGTGGAAATGATGGACATCCCAGAGTCCAGGAGACTGTCTATTCCCCTTCACAAATCCTTTGGGAAGCAGACACAAAAATTCCTAAAGTCTTCCAATTCTGTACCTCCTGTTGATAGAAGGATGGTCAAGAGGTACACACTATCAGGCTCAGATATGGAGTTTTTATACCAACAATGCAGTCATGTTGGGGTAGTGCAGGCTGCTGCCTGTGACAAGGCAAATATTCCCTTGGCTTCACACCCCCAGACAAAGACTCCAGGAAGATTGATGCCATGGCAAAAAAGCAGTACCTGGCATCTTCCTTGGGACTCAGGCAGGCAAACTATATGGCCTATACAGCCAGGTACCAGCAGTCCAGGTGGAACACTGTACTGGTACTGGCTAAACAGGCCTCCCCCCAGCTGGCCAAGGAGCTGGAGGAGGTGGCTGCTGATGGGATTGAGGCATCAAAGATACAGTTTCATGCTGCTGTGGACTCCAATGATGTGTCTTCAACAGTCATTGCTACATCTGTGTCTCTTTGGAGGTTGGCTTGACTCAGATGTACTAGCCTCTCACAGGACACCCAGGCTGAGGCCATGGATTTTCCTGTGGTGGGTAATTCTCTGTTTGGGGAGCAGACAGAGAATTACATAAAGAAAATGGATGAGTACAGGACCACTTATAGGAGTGTTCAGGACAAGGAGAGGCAGGCAACTCCTCAAAGGCAGCAATCTGAGGGCAGGGGCAGGCCTTTTCATAGGCCTTTTTACCAAGCACAGGCCTCCTCTTCCTTTTCACAGAGGATTCTTCAGAGAGGCGGGCAGAAAGGGATGAGCAGGGCTGCATCCCCTCCTCAGTCTAAGGCTCCTGTCAAGCAGACACCCTGATGGGTCTGCCCGGGTCGACTCTCCTATTCCAGTAGCGGGCAGGTTGGCTTACTATGTCCAGGACTGGATGTCTATTACCTCAGACAGGTGGGTCCTGGAAGTAGTAAGCCAGGGACTGGTTCTTGGCTTCAAAAAATTTCCAAAGATGAGAGCCAGATCTTTTCCACCTGCAGGTCTCTCCGAAACCCTTGCCCTGGAGGCAGAGGTTTCATCTCTTCTGGCCTTAAGGGCCATAGAGGGAGTTCCTACCCTACAGTGGGGCAAAGGTCTGTACTCCAGGTACTTCCTTACCTCAAAAAAGACAGGGGGGTGGCGACCCATCCTAGATCTAAGATACCTGAACAAACATCTTTTAAAATCAAAGTTCAAGATGGTGACTCTGAGAATAATTCTTCCCTCTCTAAGGCCAGGGGACTGGCTAGTCTCACTGGACCTCAAAGATGCCTACTTTCACATTCCCATCAGGTGCTCCCACAGAAAGTACCTCAGGTTCAAGTTGCCCTCAGGCCATTATCAGATCAAAGCAATGCCCTTTGGTCTAACATCAGCCCCAAGGGTTTTCACAAAGTGCCTGGCAGTAGTTGTTGCCTTTTTAAGAAGTTTAGTTTAGTTTATTGTTCTAGGAATTATTACCTTTGAGCCAATGGCTCTTTTACAAAGGTTCCATGTCAATTAAGTACAGACAGAAGGTTACATAGAATGGCACTACAAATTGTGTTGTGACAATAGCAAGAAAACATAGACAGTAAATATCGAAACATTTGTGCAAGGACAGGTAATACCAATAAACACTTATCATACAAAAAAATCAAGCCAGGTGAGGGAAAAAATCAAGTTAGGGAAGTGTACAGATAGAGAGGGTAAGAGAAGGGGTGAGGGGAGCAGACAATAGCAAGAGAAAAGATCCTCTTAGAAGGCAAAAGATTTCCATTTTTCCATATCTGGACGACTGGCTCATAGTGGGTCAGTCTTCAGACCAAGTCAAATCATGGGTGTAGGCAGGCATACTCCAAGCACTCCATGGTGTGCAATTTTATTCAAGGGGGTTAGCAAATAGGCTCTGAACTGCTTCCTTTTCCCATGAAAACTAACAAAGGAAATACTGAACCTTTCTGTAATTTTATTCATAGGAGTCGAAACTAGAAGGACTGGTCACTAATACTCTCTTTGCATCCCAAGGATAATACAACTTTACAGGCTATGGGCTGGTATTTGGGTGCCTTAGGGAGCAATGCATGGCATTTGTATTTAACCACTGTCATGAGATACAAAAGTTGTATTTATCGTGCCAAATGAGGGAACAAACACGGTCCTGGTGTACATTTGTATACTGTCTGGCTACACCCCGGGGGGGGGGGGTAGCTCACCCTAACGGGGTGAGGGGGTAGCAGTGAGTCTACTTGGTGTGCAGATCCGAAATCTCTGGCTACACCCCTGAGTCAAATCAGACTTGCAAGTGACCCAGCTAGTGCTCACTTCTCTAGGATTTCTTCTTAACCTCCCCAAGTCAGTTCTTGAACTGGTGCAGCTTCTTACCTTCATAGGGGCAGAGCTGGATACTGTCAAAGCAAGAGCCTTTCTTCCCCTGGAAAAGGCAAGAGTTCTCATAGAACTGGCTTCTTCCTTCAGCCTTCAGGTATCCCGACCAGCAAGGCATTTCCTTCAGCTCTTGGGCCACATGGCAGCTTCTATAGCAGTGGTCCAAGGGGCAAGGTTCCAGATGAGGGACATTCAGTTCCATCTGAGAGCCTTTTGGTCCCAAAGAAAAGATCCCCTTACCAAACTGATTCCAGTGACTCAGACTCTGATCCAAGCTCTTCAATGGTGGCAGGATCAGGGCAGTTTAAAACAAGGGTCCCATTTGTCACTCAGTCTCATTCGTGGTCCTTACAATGGATGCTTCCCTTCTGGGCTTGGGAGCCCATCTGGGGCCCTCACTGCCCAGGGACTGTGGTCCCCTCAGGAATCCCTTCTCCATATCAATCTCCTGGAACTCAGGGCAGTTTTCTGGCCCTGCAAGCTTTCTCTCAGTCAGTGCAGAACAAGGTGGTTCAAGTCAGAACAGACAATACCACCACCATGTGGTACATCAACAAGCAGGGAGGCATTCGGTCCACGGCCTTGTGCATGGAAGCCATGAAATTGTGGTCCCTGGCTTATTCCCTGCAGACCTCTCTGATGGCAGTCCACCTCCCAGGGAAGGACAATGTGCTAGCAGATGCACTGAGCAGGATCTCCCAGGGCCATCACGAATGGTCCCTGGACCCTCTGGTGTTGAAAGTGATTTTTTCAAGGTGGGGCACTCCAGAGATAGATCTCTTTGCAGCCCCAGACAGCCACCAACTTCTCTTCTTTTGTTGCAGACCCCCAGTCCTGGGCTCAGTCCCTCTGGAGGCTCTGATTCTGAACTAGGCAGGGAAATTTCTGTATGCCTTCCCTCCTTTTCCTCTTCTGTTCAAAGTTCTAGTCAAGATAAGGTCACAGCCTTGCAAAGTGATTCTGATTGCTCCAGACTGGGCCTTGGTACCCCCTGTTGCTGTCTCTAGCAGTCCATCTTCCCCTGTCTCTTCCCAGGAATTACAGCCTGTTAACCTCCTCTCAGGGGAGGATCTGGTACCCCAATCTTCGGTCTCTCAACCTCAAGGCATGGCTCTTGAAGAGTTAGAGTATGCAGATTTGCATCTGTCTCAGGGATCCTGGATATTCTCAAAGCCTCTCGAAAGTCCACCGCCAGAAAGACCTATAACTCCAAATGGAAGAGATTCAGCATTTGGTGTTCCAAAAAGCATATCTCTCCAGACACTGCTGAATTGTCTACAGTTCTGGATTATATGGTCCATCTGAATGGCCTAGGCCTCAGACCAGCTACTGTCAAGGTACACTTGTCAGCTGTTTCTGCTTTTCTGTCAGTGGGGAAGTCTTCCTCACTATCATCTCATCCTGTATTTTGTAAATTTTTCAAGGGATTGCTTCATACCAATCCCCCCTTTAGGGATCCTGCCCCTGCCTGGGACTTAAATGTTTGCATTGCTCAACTTATGCAACCTCCTTTTGAGCCTCAGCAGAGCTAAAGTACTTGACTTGGAAAACTGTGTTTTTGGTAGCCATTACCTCTGCCAGACGTATCAGTGAATTGCAAGCCCTGTCAGTGGAACCTGATTTTATATCCTTTCATGGGAATAAAGTGGTCCTTAGAACCAATAGAAGGTTCTTGCCCAAAGTGGTTTCAGACTTCCACTTGAATCAGTCTGTGTCTCTTCCTGTCTTCTTCACTGATCATTCTTCCTCAGTAGAGAGGAGGCTACACAGTTTAGATGTTAAAAGAGCTCTTAGCTACTACATACCAAGGGTCCTGGTTTGATTCCTGGCTGTTCCTCACTTATGGAGAAGTGGGAAAGGGCAAACCTGCCACCAAAAGAACTATTGCCAGGTGGATTGTGTCTTGTATACAATTCTGCTATGAAAAACTGGGAAAGATTCCACCCTCAGGCCTGAGGGCTCAATCTACAGGAGGTACAGCTGCTTCCCTGGCTGCTGCCAGGGATATCCATCTCTTAGAAATTTGTCAAGCAGTCACCTGGAAAACAGTTCATACCTTTACCAAGCATTACTCTCTGGATATCCAGGCTAGGAGTGATGCTCGGTTTGGCACAGCAGTACTTCAGAGCCTATTCCCAAAGTAGGTTCTGTCCCTCCTCCATGGAGGTACTGCTTGGTAGTCTACAGATAGTCAGAATACAGCAAGCCTTCATGTTGTTTGAAGAAAAAATTACTCACCTTAGTAATTGTGTTTCTTCTAATGGAGTCTTGCTGTATTCTGACCTCCCTGCCTCCCTCTCAGGACCTGGTGTTTAGGAAGTGGCTGGGCAGGTGCAGTGTTGCACCCCAGAGGTGCTTCTTCACACCCTTCCCCCCTTTTGGTTGGGGTGTTTTTGTTATATTGTTATCCTTTTTTTGGATTGGTTTTTGGGTTTGGGTTTCCTGACTTGAGTCTTCCTTGGGAATCCAACTCTTGTTGCCAGTTGGCTAGTAAAAAATTGACAATTTCCACATAGGGTAGTTAGTGAGTTTTTGCTCGTAAGAATCTAATGGTTGGGTTTCGGAGGGCTGCAGACAGAGACCTCAACCGACCTCGAGCTCAGCATTCTATGCACTGCATAGAAAGTTAACCCTTTTTTCTCCGGGGCAGTTTAAAGGCTGGAGCTAACTGCAGATAGTCAGAATACAGCAAGACTACATTAGAAGAAACACAATTACTAAGGTGAGTAATTTTTTCTTCTGAGACGCCCTGAAAACAGGTTTGAGGCAGCATGTGTGGGAGTCCTCGGGTGCCATCCGGATTTCTCCCCTGCATGAGATGACAGTAAGTTCAGGAGGTGGCGGGAACAGGGACTGGTACATGCTTTACAATTTTATGAAAATTGTATTTTTAAGACATTCAAGCAACTCCAGACTGAGTTTGCACTGCCCAGGCATGATTTGTTCTGATATTTACAAATGCAGAATTTCCTAGGGGAAAAGCTGGGTTTGAGTGTCAAGGATAGTTCACCTTCCCCAATATTTCAGTTCCCTTTGCAGGTACAAGGGGAGAGATATCCAGAACATTTAGTCTCTAGATTTTATAAAGCCATACAAGGGGCTCCAGCCTCTGACATGGAGACCATTCATAATAATTGAGATGCTGAACTTGTCTTGGAACTTACCCCAAAGGATTGACTGTTGATCTGGAGATACCACCATCAAATAACCAGTTTTTATACATGGCAAGAATTTGCCTGGAAGGTGGTGATGAGATACTTCTGCACACCTCAGGTCACTGCCAAATACTCTGCTCAAGGGGACCCATCTTGTTGGAGGGGCTGTGATTGCATAGTGGCAACACATTCACACATTTTCTGGTGATGCCTAGTACTGGCCTCCTTCCAGCAAGAAGTAGGTGATACGATGCTTTACCTTTTCCCGACTCTCAGAGCCTTGACTCCTGAGAAAGCATTGCTTTTGCACTTTCCTAAACATTTCCAGGGAAAACAACACATTTATCTATTAACTATGCTACTAGTGGCTGCAAAAAAAAATAATAACATGCCTGTGGCCAACACCTACTCCTCCAGAAATCTCACAATGGGAATCCACCATCTATGATATCTATAAAATTCAGCATCTTACAGCCAGGTTACAAAATCAGGTGCCAAAACTGACAACAAATGGACTCCCTGGTTTCTTCTCATCTCTGAAAAAAGATTGGACATAGTGCCTTAGAGGACGGAGGGGAGTACTTCTGATGGGGATTGGTGGTGAATTGGAGTTAGTGGGGGAATCACGTTTGACATTTCAGTTGGGCCAGCCCTGTATGACATGTTCCTTTCCTCCCTCCCCAGGAATTTTTTTTTTCTAACGGGGGCAGATAGTTTGAGCATTGGGGTTTTGAATCAAATAATACATTTAATAAGAATCCTTTCTCAGGGCGGGGGGAGAAGAAAAGCTTCTATGTGTTATACAAGGTCAAGCTTTTATACTTTACTTATTAAATAGGTTTTGCTTAGCTGGCCCAGTGGTGCTGAGGGTTGAGGCACTGGACGCACCCCTAGCTCACGCCAGCGACCGGGTTCGGGAACAGACTCCGGTTGGCAGGAGGCGGAGAGGTTGAGCATCGAGGACTGCTCTCCCTCTCGGGAGGCCTTAGTGGTCAGTGTGTTGGTGCCCTTAGCAGAGGCCAGGGGCCAATGCACTGGCAGCTGTCTTTAGGCGTGAGTTGGGGCACGGCACTGGGAGGGAGCGTGTGCGGACGTGTGCGCGCTACCCCCCTTGGCGTCATTGCATGCCTTAATCATGCAAGTGACAAGAAAAGAGGAAAAATGGCGAATGATCGCGGCGGCTTGATGGCCGTCTATTGGATGCTCGACCTCGGGAGCACCGCTGCGATGTGATCTGGTATCGGCGGGGAGTAAGGGGACTCACTGCCGCCCCACCGTGGAGGGAAAGCTGCGGGGGTATTTGGCAGCGGGGGCTCCACATGGGGCTGAAGCAAACCAGACGGTGGCCGGATGAATGGGATGCCAGGACGTGTAGTGCAGATCAGGAGCCACAGGTAAAAAGTACTAAGAAAAAAAATAATAACTTTTGCTTAATTGAAATGTCGCATCAGTTGAAAATGCTGTAAATATCTGTAGTCACGACTATATAAGCCATTGCCTGAGTAGATAATGATGTATGCCTACTTCATGTATCTTAAAAATCATACTAAAGAGTATAAAAAGAAAAGAGTTAATCTGTATAGAATTCTTTCTCATGATTGTAATGGATGAATCACATGGTCTGGGGATTTTAGTATAAAAGGGCCCGGGTGCAAAAGGGGAGTCGGTTCAGTTTCAGTTCTTGAATAGAACAGACCTGTCCTCTGGGCTAGGCCCAGGGAAGGAGTTTGCTGCTGTATATCCCAGTAGTATAAGTCTGTTTGCATTTTGCCTGTATCCGAGGACCAGGGAGCATACTCATTGTTCTGTTGACAAGAACTTCTTGCTAAACAAATTTTAAAACTTTAGAAAAATCACCACCAACATTGTCATCAACCAGTTTGGTCTAGTTTTGTACACTTAGAGACAAACTTACAATTGCAGTTTTCATCCTAATTTTCCTGACACTAAAACAACGCATACTTCAGTCTTCATGCCCTGCCTTATTTACAGTATATCTACCCTACAGCCTCCCACAAGATGGTGTTAGAAGTGGGATACCCCTGGAACTGTCATACTCATGGGGACATTCCAGGTGGAGTGCTAGTGAGAGCACCGCAGAGGGTACCTGTAGACTGTGACATTTGCAGGGTTCCAAGGCAGTTGGGTGGACTACAAGACAGAAAAAAGGAAGATGTACTGACCAAAGCAATAGCAGCAGAGAAATCTGGGAAAGTGCTGCTGAAAACTGGGTCCATTGGTGAGACTGAAAGTAAAAGGTGACAGCGGCACTTTTCCAGATTTCTCTGCTGCTTTTTTCTTTGGTCAATACACCTTCCTTTTTTCTGTCTTGTAGTCCACCCAACTGTCCGGGAGGGGAACCAGTCTCCTGGGTGATAGGTTTAAATGCTTCACTGGCAAGCTTTTAAACTAGCCAAGGGGGGAGGCACTGATAAGAAGCAGGGAATTCCCAGCCTTCCCCCACAAAACAGGGTAGTTAGCAAGGTAAACACTAAGGAAGAACGGTCAATAGGAAACAGGACATAGTAAATGGAAAAGGCAAAGTCAGTAAGGGCAGGGATGGGGCAAAAAGAGGTAAAGCCGTCAAAAAATGGAGAATAGTGAGTACCAGTGCCATGGTGTCTGGGTAACAAGCTTCCTGAACTAGTGGCCTTGATGGAAGAGGAACACCTGGATATCGTGGCACTCACTGAAACATGGTACACACAGAACCATGACTGGGATGTAAACATACCTGGGTACACAATCTACAGGAGGGACAGGGAGGGTAAAAGAGGAGGAGGAGGAGTAGCTTTCTACATAAGGGAAGGGATTAAAGCAACAGAACTAAAGGGTAAACAGGGAGGAGAGGAGGCACTGTGGGTCCACTTGGAGACAGGCAATGGCACCACAATCCGGGTTTGTATACAGACCCCCATCTCTGGGGGAGGAAATGGACAATGAAATGATAGACGTATCCTTAGAATGGCAGAAAAATGGGAGATATGGTTGATGGGGGACCTGAATATGACAGATGTTAACTGGAGCACATGTGCTGCAGCCACATCCAAGAGTGGGGTCATTCTCGATGCAGTGCAGGGGGCATGTCTCTAACAGCTTGTATTGGAACCCACTCAGAAAGGAGCAATCTTAGACCTGGTACTCTCAAATGGAGATGGAGAGAGGAACACAGATTTAGAAGTGGGTAGCCATCAGGGTACTAGTGACCACCGAACAGTATGGTTCACGATAAACATAGCAGTAGAGTCAAGCCATACAAAGGCAAAGGTCCTGGACTTTAGGAGGGCTGACTTTGCCAAAATGGGTGACTGCTTAAGGAATGCACTAGCAAATGGGCAGGAAGGAGGAGTGGAAGAACAATGGGAAAAAATCAAAACTGCCATCACAGAGGCAACAAGCCTTTGTGTGAAGCAAATAAACAAAACAAAATGAAGTAAAAAAACAGTATGGTTCTCAAAGGAGGTGGCAGGGAAGGTTAGGAAGAAAAAGATAGCATTCAGGAAGTACAAGGAATCACAGAAGGAGCAGGACAGATAACTGTATCAGTTAAAGCAGAAGGAAGCGGGGAAGGCAGTCAGAATAGGAAAGGCCCAAACCAAGGAAAAGATGGCCAGCTCAGTTAAGAAGGGGGATAAAACCATTTATAGGTACATCAGGGAGCGAAGGAAGACCAAGGGAGAGATAGTGAGGCTTAATAAAGGGAAGGGGGTTGGGCAGAGGGTGACTGTGAAAAGGCAGAGGTACTGAATGAATACTTTTGCTCAGTATTCAGAAAAGAAGAAGGGGAGGTACCTAAACCAAACAATAAAAGCACTCTGGACTTGGGGGTCAATACCAGTCCATTCACAGAAGAAAGGGTCATGAAAGAACTCCTAAAACTGAAGGTGGACGAAGCAGTGGGGTCTGATGGGATTCACCCCAGAATTCTAAAAGAACTAAAGAGAGACCTAGTGACTCCACTGACTATCGTTTTTAACAAATCATGGTAGGATGAGGTGGTACCTGAGGACTGGAGGAGGGCAGATGTGATTCCTCTTCACAAATGTGGGAGCAAGACAGAAGCAGGAAACTACAGACCTGTTAGCTTGACCTCAGTGGTAGGAAAAATAATGGAATCACTTCCGAAAGAAAGAATTGTTGAGTACCTAGAGGCCAGTGGGGCACAGAACCCAAGGCAGCATAGATTCACAGCAGGAAGGTCATGTCAGATGAATCTAATAGATTTCTTTGACTGGGTAACTGAAGTAGTAGACCAGGGAGGGGCTATGGATATGGTCTACCTAGACTTTAGCAAGGCATCTGACACAGTCCCACACAAACAATTATTAAACAAGTTAGCCAGCCTGGGAGTGGGTCCCAGGGTGGTAGCCTGAAATAACAAGCTGGCTGGACAACAGGACCCAGAGGGTAATAGTAAACAGAGTACACTCTGAAGAAAGGGGTTACTAGTGGGGTACCACAGGGTTCAGTATTGGGACAGTCATCTTTAATGTCTTTATAGGAGACATTGCAGAGGTCTGGAAGGAAAAGTATGCCTCTTTGTAGATGACACAAAGATCTGCAACAGAGTTGATACGCAAGGGGGGTGCAAAGGATGAGAAGGGACTTGGCAAGATTTGAGAAATGGTCAAAAATATGGCAGCTTAGATTCAGTGCAAAAAAGTGCAAAGTATGCACCTGGGAAACAAAAACCACGGGAAGAGTACACAGTGGGGGGGAGGTACTAACAACAACACAAATGGAAAGGGACCTGGGGGTAGTCATATCAGATGACCTTAAGGTAGGTAAGCAATGTGAGAAGGCAGTAAGGAGGGCTGGGGGGATACTAGGTTGTATAGGGAGAGGCATCACCAGTAGAAAACAGGATGTTGTTATCTCTCTCTGTACAGACAGTTGGCGAGACCCCATCTGGAGTACTGCATACAGTTCTGGAGACCCCATCTCCACAGGGACATAGACAGGATGGAGGCAGTCCAGAAGAGGACAACTAAAATGGTGCAGGGTCTGCAACAGAAGCCATACGAAGAGAGACTAAAAGTGCTTAATATGTATACCCTTGAGGAAAGGGGGGTTTATGATAGAAACTTTCAAGTACCTCAAGGGAATCAACATAGCCCAAGACGGGAGCATCTTTCAGAAAAAGAGATGTACAAGAACAAGGGGGCACAGTTTGAAGATAGATGGGGTATGCCTCAGGGGCAACGTGAGGAAGTATTTTTTCATGGAGAGGGTGGTGGACTCATGGAACCACCTTCCTGAGAAGGTCGTGGGGTCAAAAACAGTAGGGGAAGTCAAGAATGTATGGGACGGACATAAGGCAATTATAGTGAGGGATAGGAGGAAGTAGGTTGTTGGGTAACTGGAATCTGCAGCTTATCCAATAGGTAGGGAAATGGGCAGACTAGGTGGGCCAACTGGTCCCTATCTGCCGTCAAATTCTATGTTTCTAATTCACATTCCAGCTGTGTTAGACAAAACCAGTGAAGATCTGACTGATGAACTTCCTGAGGGCCTGACAGAGCTTCTAAGATGGGTGGCCAGCAGAAAAGTTGAGAATAACTAGAAATGATCTGAGGCATTTAGGGTACTCCAGGCAAGGAACTGACCCTATGTGTTCCTCTGAAATTTCTGGCATCAGTAAATTCAGAATTTGGATCAGCACAGCCCCAATCAGCCACATGCCAAAAATGAGATCTCTGAGTTACTTTGTTTAAAAGTTACAAGTAATTTTACAACCCTAAATTCACTTTTGTTCAAAAAAGCCAGTTTCAGTGAAGAGCTGCTGCTGATGTCATCTCCTGAACTCACATCCTCCGTCAGCAAGCTTACAGGACCCATTTCTCCAAAGTTTACACAGCATGTACAGTGGTTTCCACAAATAAAACAGGCAGCGCCATTCAATAAACATTGCTTTAAAAACTATATGTGTTTCAAGTTTTGTGACCAAGTTGACAAATTCATATTTTTTTGGTGCCTGTTTGTTGTGATCCATTGCTTCAGGATGCTGAGTCATAGCACTTTGCTGTGAGGTTTGCAGACTGGATAATTCTGATGTGGTGAAAGGCTGTGATCATTCACAACTGTCATTCAACTGAGGTGATTTCTCAGGATGGCACTTAAAAACAAGTATCCCATCTCCCTGTAAATGGGGTGGGAGAGATAAGTTTCTATGCAGTGGCCGGCCCAGTGTTTTCTCCCTGTCAGGCTGTTACTTGACCTACATTCAGGCTCATATATTTTGTACTCCACATTATACAAATGGCAAGAAAAAATGCTGGGCTCTGATTGGTCAATCTGGGGCTGGACCCGTGATGTTATTCCAGAAGTCCATCTTCTTCCAAATTGTGTAACTGGGTGTGCTTTGAAACAACTGAGAAGCTGCATGGGATATACTATATTGGACTAGATATCTGCAACAACTCTCTCTCTTGCTTACATCTGAAGGAAGTTTTCCTTACTTTTACATTGGTATTGCTTTGTGTTTAATTATTTTAGTTTTTAATTCAGGAAGGGGGTTTTCAAAACTGCTTATCTTGTGAGCATCTTCAGAAGGGTTGAAATAACTGCATATTTGATTTTCCTTTGTGGCTAACAAACCACCAGGCTGTTTTGGGGCTGGGGAGGTTTACTTGTGTCTGACTTGGATGTCTGGATTTTTCTCTGTTTGATTAGCAGGGTATTTTCTCTGTCAAATTGTTGTGTAGGGCATCTTGCTGACAGGAAGGCACTCATCGCAGCGGTGGGTCAGAGCTTTTAGCTGATTGTTTTGTGAGGGCACAGTTTAGGCCCAACCCCTTCCCACCCCTCACCCCACCCACCCCTGGAAATAGTTCCTTTATACCTGGGGTTCTGACATCATTTCCTCAAAGGCTAAGGTGCATATCACTGTCATATCCTCTCTAGCACACTGCACTGACAATATAAGCATACACATTGTATAATATATATATTTCTATATAACAAACCAATCACACACACACACACGCCGCATTCACACACACAAACACAAACAAACAAAAAAAAAGTAGATAGACATGTGGAGAGTAGTGCAATGTACTGGCTGTGGGACAGCAGTCTTCCGGAGTCTTTCTGGAGGCTGAGATGCTGCCCTTTTGCAGACAACTCTCTGCCCTGAGGGAGGAAGTTGCCCGTCTTCAGGCCACACTGGACAGTAGTAAGGGAACCTTCCCCCAGGCCACACTGGACAGTAGGAAGGGAACCTCCCCCATCCAGGGAGCACCAGAGCCACCACCACTACCTCAGAGGTTGCGAAGAAAGCACAGCAGTTGGACCACAGTGGGCTCAGGGAGGGTGAGGATGGTGGAACAGAGGCACACCCAGTCAGTTGTTCCACTCCACAATCCATACACCATTCTGGGGGAGTATAGCTCCCCTATGGATGCACCTGCAGAGGAGACTGATGACAACTGTCACAAGGGAGGCCCACAGGAAGGAGGCAGAGGACACTTCAGGGAAAGGAAGCAGCTCCTGGTGGGGGACTCAATTATTAGGGGGATAGAACTGGGGGGAGCAGGGAAAACTAAAGTAAGGTGCCTGCCTGGTGCCATGGCTTGGAGGGACAAGAAGCGCATCCTCAGGATCACAAGAACAGCTGCACAGGAGTCTGAGCTGGACGTCATTGTCCACCTAGGGACAAATGACTTGGCTCATCATGAGATTAGAGCAGTGCAGGAGGACTTTGTAGAGTTGGGGAGGGGCCTAAGACAAGTAGCACACACAGTATCCTTCTCAGAGGTGCTGCCTGTCAATGGCATGGGGAAGGCGAGGGTAATTTGCACCATGCAGTTTAATGAATGGTTGAAAAAATGGTCTGGAGCACAGGGGTTTGGCTTCATTGGGGACTGGGGTTCCACCTGGAGGGACACCAGCCTATACTGGCAGGATGGTCTGCATCTGTCCAGGAAGGGAACAAGTCTTTTGAGCAATCGTTTTAAATGCTTCATTGGCAAGCTTTTAAACTAGTCAAAGGGGGAGGCACTGATAAGCAGCAGGAAAATCCCAGCCTCTCCCTACAAAACAGGGTACTAAATGAGAAAAAGACAGAGGTAGAAAGGTCAGTGGGGGATGCTACAACAGAAGGTAAAGCCATCAAAAAATGGAGAGCAATGAGTACCAATGCCCGTAGTCTGGGTAACAAGCTTCCTGAATTAGTGGCCTTGATGGAGGAGGAACATCTGGATATCGTGGCAGTCACAGAAACATGGTACACACAAAACCGTGACTGGGACGTAAACATACCAGGATACACTATCTACAGGAGGGACAGGGAGGGTAAAAGAGGAGGAGGAGTAGCTCTTTACATAAGGGAAGGAATAAAAGCAACAGAACAAAAGGGTAAACAGGAGGAGAAAGAAGCACTGTGGGTAAATTTGGAGACAGGCAATGGCACCACAATCCGCACAGGGGTTGTATACTGAACCCCCTTCTCAGGGAGGGAAATGGACAAGGAAATTATAGAAAGTATACTTAGAATGGCAGAAAAAGGGGAGATATTGCTGATGGGTGATCTGAATATGCCAGATGTTAACTGGAGTGCAGTTGCAGCAGCCACTTCGAAGAGTGGGGTTATTTTAGATGCCCTACAGGGGGCATGCCTTAGACAACTAGTATTGGAGCCCACTCGAGAGGGAGCAATCTTAGACCTAGTTCTCTCGAATGGAGATGGAGAGAGGATCACAGTTATAGAAGTGGGTAGCCATCTGGGAACTAGCGACCATCGAACAGTATGGTTCACAATAAACACAGCAATAGAGTCAAGCCATACAAAGGCAAAAGTACTGGACTTTAGGAGGGCTGACTTTGCCAAAATGGGTGAGTGCCTAAGGAATGCACTAGCAAATGGGCAGGAAGGAGGGGGTGGAAGAACAATGGGGAATAATAAAAACTGCCATCACAGAGGTAACGAGCCTTTGTGTGAAGCAAATAAAACAAAACAATGTGAGAAACCACTATGGTTCTCAAAGGAAGTGGCAGTGAAGGTTCAAGAGAAAAAGAAAGCATTCAGGAAGTACAAGGAATCGCAGAAGGAGCAGGACAGAGAACTATATCAGTTAAAGCAAAAGGAAGCTGGGAAGGCAATCAGAACAGCAAAGGCCCAAACCGAGGAAAAGATAGCCAACTCAGTTAATAAGGGGGATAAAACCTTTTATAGGTACATCAGGGAGTGAAGGAAGACCAAGGGAGGGATAGTGAGGCTTAATAAAGGGGAGGGAGGGTGGACAGAGGGAGACTGTGAAAAGCCAGAGATACTAAACAAATATTTTTGCTCAGTATTTACAAATGAAGAGGGGAAGGTACCTAAAACACAAACAGTAGAAACACTCTAGATACAGAAGTTGATACCAGCCCATTTACAGAAGAAAGGGTTATGAAAGAACTCTTAAAACTGAAGGTGGACAAAGCAATGGGGCCTGATGGGATGCATCCCAGAATTCTAAAAGAACTAAGGGTAGAACTAGTGACACCACTGACTACCCTCTTTAACAAATCATGGGAGGATGGAGTGGTACCCAAGGACTGGAGGAGAGCAGACGTGATTCCCCTTCACAAAAGTGAGAGCAAGGCAGAAGCAGGAAACTACAGACCTGTTAGTTTAACCTCAGTGATAGGGAAAATGATGGAATCACTCTGAAGGAAAGAATTGTCGAGTATCTAGAGGCCAGAGGGCACAGGACCCAAGGCAGCATGGATTCACAGCGGGAAGGTCATGCCAGACTAATCTGATAGATTTCTTTGACTGGGTGACCAAAGTAGTAGATCAGGGAAGGGCTGTGGACATGGCCTACCTAGACTTTAGCAAGGCATTTGACACAGTCCCACACAAAGATTAATATACAAGTTAGCCAGCGGGAGTGGGTCCCAAGATGACAGCCTGGGTAAAGAATTGGCTGGAGAATAGGACACAGAGAGTAATAGTAAATGGAGTCCACTCTGAAGAAAGGGGGTTACTAGTGGGGTACATCCGAGGGTTCAGTATTGGATCGGTCCTCTTCAATGTCTTTATAGCGACATTGCAGAGGGACTGGAAGAAAAGTATGTCTCTTTGCAGATGACACAAAGATCTGCAACAGAGTTGATGCACAAGGTGGGGTGGAAAGGATGAGAAGGGACTTAGCAAGGTTAGAGGAAAGGTCAAATGTATGGCAGCTTAGATTCAATGCTAAGAAGTGCAGGTAATGCACCTGGGAAACAAAACCAGGGAAGAGTACACAATGGGGGTGAGATACTAACAACAACAAAATGGAAAGGGACCTAGGGGTAGTCATATCAGATGACCTAAAGGTGGGCAAGCAATGTGAGAGGGCAGCAAGGAGGGCTGGGGGGATACTGGGATGCATAGGGAGAGGCATCACCAGTAGAAAACAGGAAGTTATGCCTCTGTACAGACAGCTGGTCAGACCCCATCTGGAGTACTGCGTGCAGTTCTGGAGACCCAATCTCCGCAAAGACATAGACAGGATGGAAGCTGTCCAGAGGAGGGCAACTAAAATGGTGCAGGGTCTGCACCGGAAGACATATGAAGAGAGACTTAAAGAGCTTAATATGTATAGCCTCGAGGAAAGGAGGGAGAGGGGGACACATGATAGAAACTTTCAAGTACCTCAAGGGAATCAACAAAGTCCAAGAGGGTAGCATCTTTCAAAAAAAGAGGTGTGCAAGAACAAGGGACACAATTTGAAGATGGGGCGGCTCAGAGGTAACTTAAGGAAGTATTTTTTCACAGAGAGGGTTGTGGATGCATGGAACGGCCTTCCGGAGGAGGTTGTGGAGTCAGAAACAGTGGTGGAATTCAATCATGCATGGGACAGTCATAAGGCAATTCTAGGGGTTGGGGGTAGGAAGAAGTAGGCTGCTGGTTAACTAGGATCTGCAGCTTATCCATTAGGTAGGGAAATGGGCAGACTGGGTGGGCCAAGCGGTCCTTATCTGCCGTCAAATTCTATGTTTCTGTAACATCATGGATCTAGTCCCAGCACACTTGACCAAATGTCATCAGTAGGGAGATAGAAAATTTAGCTATTTACTATACCCACATTTCCACACTGTGTAAATTAGTATACAGTCTATTATATTTCTGTACTCACTACAGAAATGAGACTACATCTCTCAGTAAAGAAATCTTGTCAACTATATAATGTATGCATAATGCTTAATTTTGAAAATAAACATCTGAGATCTTGTGTTGTTGTAACCACTACAAAAATAGGAAACTGCTCCTCAGCTCTCAACGTCTCTCTCTCTCTCTCCTCCTGTAGCACTGTCTGCTGCAACTGCACTCTATTGTTATTGTTACAAAAATAAGAAACTGCACCTCCAAATAAGGAAAATGGAAGACAGCTTCATATTGTACCCACAATGCCTTGCTACAAGCATCTACATACAGGCTAGGAAAAATCCTGTTGCCCGGAAACCCAGGATAATAGGAAATGGGATCCAGACAAGCTGAGCTCCTTATTTAAATGCCCATCAGGCAAGTAAAAAAAAACATGAGGTGATTTACGGCAGTCTGGGCATGCATTGATTGTACAGCATTGTGCATGCCCGACTGCCAAGAAAAGACCTCCCCCCCTAGTGAATTTACCTCTGTGGCCGTGAGGGGGAGTAAGAGTCACTGAGGAGAAGGATGAGTAGCCAGTGCAGGTGCGATCCCAAAGAAATCCCTGTGTCATCTGACACCTCAGTGTACCAACATGTGATCCCCCGGGTCTGCCCATCAAGTCAGGAAGAGAGACGTCTGCGGAAGCGAATAGGCAGAAGGAAGGGGCGGTCCGGGATGGAGTAGTCAGTTGCACACTGGTGCTTTGTCAGCTTGAGTGGCAGGGACCGCCTTCTGAGCACTAGAACAAACGTGTTCTTCTGTGTAGCGCACCAGTTGCTCAGAGAGATCGGAGCAAGAAGGAAGTGTTGATTTCTGTGTGTGCTTTGTTTGCAGCTGACCCGAGTTAGGAGTGGTGAGGACAATATAAAAAAAAAATACAAACGGGCAGCAGCATAAAAAGTTATTTTCAGAGCTTGAGGGTTCCCTTTGGCAAAGGGTTAAGAGGGGCAGCAGGGCACAGTCTGGGTGGACCAGGATGGACTGAGAAAAAAAAGGGCAAAATGCAGTTGAACATTAAGGCGGGGTAGACTGCTTTGCCAGTTCAACTTCTAAGCCTCCCTGTTGTTGCAACCTTAGGGGAGTAGTGTCAAGTGTATCTTGTGAGGCTTCACCACTCAGGGCTAAGCTGACTGAAATAGACTGAGTCCTGCTGCCCCTCTTAACCCTTTGCCTCTTCAGTGCCCTCCATGATCTGTCCCCTTCCCCGACCACTGCTGGACTTGGCCCTCACCCCCCTCACACAACTCTGTCTCCTGTTCCCCCTCCTTAGGCAACCATCAGCCAAGGGAACCCTTGAGCTCTGAATATAACTTTTTATGCTGCTGCCCATTTGTATTTTTTTTTTTTAATATTCTCCTCACTGCTCCTAGCTCAGGTCCGCTGCAAACAAAGGACACACAGAAATCAGCACTTCCTTCGCTCCGATCTCTCCGAGCAGCTGGCGCACTATGCAGAAAAGTTCATTTGTTCCAGTGCTCAGAAAAGAGGTTCCTGCCACTCAAGCTGTCACAGCACTGATGTGTGACTGACTACACCACCCCAGACCGCCCCTTCCTTCTGCCTATTCGCTGCCATGGACATCTCTCTTCCTGACTGGATGGGCAGACCGGAGGATCACATGATGGTACACTGAGGAGTCAGTTGAGACAGGGATCTCTTTGGGATCACGCCTGGGCTGCTACTCATCCTCCTCTTCAGTGACTCTTACCCCCCCCCCCCCATGGCCACACAGGTAAATTCACAAGGGAAAAATGGTCTTTTCTTGGCAGTCGGGCATGCCCAATGCTGTAAAATCAAGCGCATGCCCAGACTGCCGAAAATCACCTCATGTTTTTTTTACTTGCCTGATGGGCATTTAAATAAGGAACTCCGCTTGTCTGAATCCCATTTCCTATTGTCCTGGGCTGCCAGGCAATAGGATTTTTCCTAGCCTGTATGTAGATGCTTGCAGCAAGACACTGTGGATACTATATGAAGCTGTCTTCCATTTTCCTTACTTGGAGGTGTAGTTTCCTATTTTTGTAACAATAACAATAGAGTGCAGTTGCAGCAAACAGTGCTACAGGAGAGAGAGAGAGAGACAGTTTGAGAAGAGAGGAGAGTAAGAGGAGGGGGACAGTCAGAGACTGACATTATTTAGTGGCTGCACTGCTGCACAGACAGTGACATAAAAAAATGTAAGGCAGGTTTTATATTACAATAAGAAAAGAAACTAAAAGATCTAAACAGTTTGTCTGACAGAGAGAGGGCTAAGACTTAAAAGAGACCAAGAGGAGGAGGAGAGAGTTGATTTGACAAAACGCCAGCTGGGGGAATTATAACTAACAAATTGACAAGAAAGTTCCAGGAACTTCATTGCTAATTAAAAGAAAAGCATAAAGACAGAAAAAGAGAGAGAGAGAGACCAAAGTATAACAGAAGGGGCAGAGAGGCTGGCTGGAGTGATTAGTCCACTGCCACACTACTTGCTACCTAGTACCTTCCCTGAAAAAAAAAAAAAAAAGAAAAGTCAGTGTGTTGTTAGGAAGAGGTCACAATCACAAATGTATTCATTTATTCATTACATTCGGGTTTACAACCATTGAGTCAGAGACCCATTTACAAAGGCACCTCGTCGCGGGAAGGGGGCAGACATCAAGACAGTTATTACAGTGCAGGTTAAAACAGAGGATAACATTACAGGTGCAGTAAAAGGAACATTTAACATAGATACACTTAGGTTACATAATGTAGTAGTTTGTATGTTACTTAGGTTACATAATGTTACAAAATTGTGAGTTACACTCATGGATATAGTTACACTCATGGATATACAACACACACTGTATGTAAAAGAGAGAGAGAAAAAACTAAAGGACAGCCCAAGACAAGCGTTTTGTGAGTGTGTGAGGGAAGGGGAACTGGGAAGCACTTGACTTCAGCCAGTAGTAGTACCAGTACAGGGAGTCACAGTACGGGCAAACCCAGACCAGCTGAGCAAGTGCCGCACTGTACAGTAATGCATTCTGTCACAGTGAGACTGTGTTGTTGTTGGAAAAGAAATCATTTAAAAACAAAAAAAGTAGTAGTGCACTGCAAGCACAAGTATGCACTTTTGTCTGTGTGCTCAGTGCTTCTGCCTGACTCCGTCAGTCCATCAGAGACTGTGTGTAAACAATAAAAAATTAAAGAAGCAACTGGTGGCTCAGTGGCTTTCAGAAGTCATCATACAAACACTAACCATCAAGGCGTCGGCGACTTGACATCCAGTCGTTGTGTCAGATTTCAAGGGCAACATAAAACTCGCAAGGGGCACCCAAATTTCGGCTCAGGGTTGTCCGTGGGCAACTTTAAAAAGATTTCCAAGCCTGTCTACATATTAGGTGTTATACTGCATTCACCACTACCAAAACAGGAGACTGCACTGGTGAGTAATGAAAATGTAAATTAACTATATAATCTACCCAGAATTCCTTGCTGCTGTATGTAAATCAGCATATTGGCTCTTATGCTGCTCTAACAATTGTCTTAATGTTAAAATGTAAGGGAAAATGTATTCTAAAATGTGTTGTTGATAATGTACTCTAGCATGTGTGTCGTGCTGGGATAATGTCACTTCACGGGGGCTGGACACACTTGGCCTTATCCCAGCATGACACACACCCTGTCATGCATTATTCCTTTATTAAAATGATCATTTTGCCAGGGCTAACAATTCCACCCCTAGGGGCCCTAGGAGGAATTAACACGTATAAGGCCCCTGTTAAAACTTATTGTAAAGCAGACACTGACAAACAGCAATGAAGTTACCCACATTACAATACTAGTGGCAATACAGCTTCCTAACAGGCACAGTAGAGTAGCACTCAAAATGGTAGCAGCAGCCTGGAGGCTTGCTGACTTTGCATCCAGCAAGCCTGGAGAAATGGACCACACCAAGGAGGCATTAAAAATATGAATTTGTCAACTTTGTTACAAAACCTGAAACGCACATAGTTTTTATAGCAATGTTTATTGAATGTGCTGCTTTTTTTACTTGTGAAAACCATTGCACATGATCTTTAATTACTGTGGAGAAACAGGTCCTATATGCTTGCTAACAGGAAGGACTAGACTGTGAGTTCAGGAGATTACGTCATCAGCAGCTCTTCACTGAAACTGGCTTTTTTGAACAGGTAGTGAAATCAAGGTTACAAAATAGCTCATAACTTTAAAATGAAGTAACGTAGAAACCTAATTGTTGGTATGAGATTTATTAGGGACATGCTTATTCTAATTCGCACTTTTGGCCAGAGTTTCCCTTTAAGATTGCCAGGCTTGGACCTACTGATGAGATTGTGGCATATCTGACAACATTTGAAAGGGCGTCAAGGTTGTTTCAGTGGCCTCATGAACAGTGGGCCATTCACTCGGTGCCATATTTGATGGGTCGGGTGCAGATAGCGTATGGCAACATACAGTAGATGCATCACATGCTGAAAACTATGACTGGATGAAGTAAGCCATACTCCAGAGATATATCAGTGAAGCGATGTGTTGGCAAAGATTCCATTTGATCAGGTTTCTTCTGACTGACAACCCCAGAGAGGTTTTCATTCACCTTAAAGGTTTGTGCTATAAACCAAAGGTAAATCCATCCATCAGGTGATATAGTCATTCTTCCTGGAGCACCTCCTTCAGATCAGCCTGGAGAGCTGCAGTTATTGGTGAGGGAGCATCATCCAGAGAATGGCAAAAGGGCCATTGTTTTGTCTGAAGACTTCCAGATGGTTCATTAATCCATCTCGAGAAGTTTCCAGCAGTTTTCTGGAATGGTAAGAACATTCTCTGGACCCAGACCATCATTTAAGTCCACAGAGAAAGATAAGAAAAGAAAGTGTTATGATAGAAAGGGAAATATTTAAATGTGGCTTTTAAAATGCTGTATTGGGTAACCTGCTTTACAGTGGGATTTCTGAAAGTGATTTGGATTTTAAGCTAGTGCTATAGATGGCTAGCAAAACAGCCGCTGGACAAATGACTTTACTTTCTGTGCTTTTCAGAAATAACTTTCTCAATAGATCACCTGTCTCTCAGGGTGTCCAAAGCATGACTTAAACATTCCTTTTTCAGGGACCCAATTATTTCAGGTGGAGACTTAGAAAGTTGTTTATCTTCTTCTTTGACCCTTATTAGATGCAGAGACAGACAATCTGATGATAAGAAAGTTTCCCCAGGCTTTTTCTTGACCTCTAGACATAGACGTTCTTTTTTGAAGTAGAAGTGTTAGAATCAAACGTAGATTTTTATTCCAGCAACATCCCTACATTTCTGCAGAACCATTAGAGCTTTATAATGTTGTATTAGAAACAGGTAATGTCCCTCAAGTTAGATGTCAGTGAGATATGTACTTTAAAACAGGAAGGAGAAAACTAAAAGAAGAGTATTTTTCAGTCTCCCTTCCCCCCAGTATCTATCCAGACAAAAAAAGTCCAACATGAAAGCTTTGTATTTTCATTGCACACAGGTAGAAATGGCTGCATGCTTCAAACACAGAGACCAACTCCACCAATAGGAGATGATAAAACATAGAATTTGAGGGCAGATAAGGACTGCTTGACCCATCTAGTCTACCCATTTTATTACCTGTTTTGTATACTGCAGATCCTAATTGATCTGTAGCTTACCCTCTCTTACCTATCGCTAGTGTTTCTTTATGTATATCCCATGCATTTTTGTATTCCCGTACAGTTTTTGCCCCCACCACCTTTGCAGCGACGGTGTTCCATGAATCGACAACCCTTTCTGTGAAAAAATATTTCCTCACGTTACCTCTGAGTCTACCCCCGTCAATTCTCATATATGTCCCCTAATTCTTGTGCATCTTCTTTTTTGAAAGATGCTACCCTCTTGTGCCTTATTTATACCCTTGAGATATTTGAAAGTCTCTATCATATCCCGCTCTCTCTCCTATCTTCCAGGCAGTACATATTGAGATCCTTCAGTCTCCCCTCATACGACTTCTGGTGCAGTCCCTGCACTATTTTTGTCACCCTTCTCTGAACTGACTCCACTCTGTCAATGTCCTTCCGGAGATGCAGCCTCCAGAACTGGATACAGTACTCTAGATAAGGTCTCACCAACGTTCTGTACAATGGCATCACCACCTCCTTCCTTCTGCTTACTATGTGCATTTATTGCACATAGTAAAACCAGTGGCACCCCCCCCCCCCAACATGCACACAGGAACGTCAGTGTTTCACGTCACTGTCACTTTTTTAAGGCATTAGAAGCACTGTAGACTATCTTGAATCCCATGGGTTACAAGACCCAAGGCAGCATGGTGTCACAGGGGGGTGGTCATGACAAATGAATCTGATAGATTTCTTTGACTGGGTGACCAAGGACATAGATCAGGGTGGAGCAGTGGACGTGGCCTACCTATATTTCAGTAAGGCATTCAACACTTATCCACATAGCAGACTAGTAAGCAAGCTGGGTAGCTTAGGAGTGGGTCCAAAGGTGGTAAGCTGGATAAGAAGCTGTTTAGAGGATAGGTGACAGAGGGTGATGGTAAACGGAGTTCACTCCAAGGACAGGAGGGTGGCCAGTGGGGCACCTCAGAGATCAGTGCTGGGACCAGTCCTCTTTAATGTCTTTATAAGTAACATTGCAGAGGAGGTGAAACAGAAGGTCTGCCTCTTTGTGGATGACACCAAAATCTGCAATAGGGTAGACACTCCAGTGGGAGGTTGAAAGTATGAGTAGAGACCTGAGAAAACTAGAGAAGTGGTCAAGGGTATGGCAGCTGGGTTTCAATGTGAAAAAGTGCAAAATAATGCACTTAGGGCACAGGAACCCGGGGCAAAGTACAAAATGAGTGGAGAGGTATTGACCACCACCAAGCAAGAAAGAGACCTTGGGGTAATCAAGTTGGATGACTTAAAGATGGCCAGGCAGTGTGACAAGGCAGTGGGGGACTGGGATGCTGAGGTGCATAGGAGGAGTATCACCAGCAGATAGAGGGAGGTGGTGTTGCCCCCTATAGATCTCTGGTAAAACCCCACCTAGAGTACTGTATCTGTTTCTGGAGACCACATCACTGGAAGGACAGAGACAGAGTAGAGGCGGTCAAGAGGATGGTAACTAAAATGGTGCATAGTCTGCATCAAAAGCCCTACAAGGAGAGATTAAAGGACATCAATATGTACACCCTGGAACAGAGGAGGGAGTGAGGGATGTGCTAGAGGCTTTTAAATAACTCACAGGGGTAAATAAGGTACAGGAGGGGAGTATTTTTCAGAAGAAAATGTGCTCAAGAACAAGGGGGGGATGCTATGAAACTGGAGGGGAGTAGATGCGGGAGGGATGTGAGGAAGTACTTCTTCACAGAAAGAGTGGTGGACACCTGGAACAGCCTTATAAAGCAGAGGTGGTGGGAGAGGAAACAGTGATGGGGTTTAAGAATGCATGGGATAAGCACAAGGGAATCATGGTGGAAAGGGTTCCATGTCAAAACACAGCAAAAAAAACCCAGCGAATACAAAAACAGCAACTCAAAGTAGTGCATGCACAAACAGCAAGTGCACATAACAGCAATCTCTGTACTAGCAAAACCAGTCCCGAAAATGCCTTTCTGCCCCCTGCACACCCCTTTGCAGGGAGCTTCGCCCCTGCACCCAACTTAAAATATGTTGGTTTAGTTTATTGTTCTAGGAATTATTACCTTTGAGCCAATGGCTCTTTTACAAAGGTTCCACGTCATCGATATACAAACAAACAAGACATGTTACATAGAATGGTCATCAAATTATAAAGGTTTCAATAAGCCAGTATAATACAGTACATTACAGGAAAAAAACAAAACATTGGAGGAATGGTCAAGGTGGGAAGGGTAGGAGGAGATATGGGGAGGGTAGCAGACTTAGAGTAGTTAGAGGTACTCAGATGCCTTTGTCAAGAAAGGAGCAGAGGATGAGGATGAAAAACAGTAAAAACAGCCATGAGGGAAGAATCATTAGTCAAGGCAGTCACAGGAGCTAGAGGCTGAGAGGTGAGAGTAAAGCATAGATTTGAAAGCTCCTAGTGACGTGGAGGATGTAATGGCTGAGCTCAGGGCATTGTATGTACCAACTGGGGCACGATGGGCAAAAGATCTTTGGCCCTGTGTGATCCGGCATCTGGGGACCTGGAGAGGCTGATGTTCTAATCTTCTGGTGGGATGGATGCTGGTATTCGAACAAAAGTAGGTCTTGGATACACGGTGGAGTGCGGGCCAAGATGGATTTTTTTGCCGTCAAGCATGTGAGGTACCTTATGCGATTTGAGAGTTGCAACCATCCTGTTTCAGTGTAGAGCTCACATGTATGAGTATGTCTTTGCACTCCAGTGAGCAGCCAACAGGCCTTGTTTAGGGTGGTTGTGATGCGCCTTAGTGCGGTGTAGTGGCAGAGCCATAGATAATTAAGCCATAGTCTATGATTGAGATGACAGAGCTTTGGATAGCAGTCCTCAGCGCAGCTTGGGTAAGGAATTGCCGGTTTCAGAACAGGATACCAATGCGCTGGTTCACAGTTTTCACTGTGTTATCAATGTGGGTCGCAAAGGTAAGACCTTGATCAAAAGTGATTCCAAGGTATTTAAATGTTGACACTTGTTCAAGGGTATTTCCTGGGTATGTTTTGATAGTAAGTGGAATTTGTCTTTTTCTGTTTTGTGGACTGGAGAAAAGCATGGATTTTGTCTTTTTTTTATGATTTAGGACCAGCTTGTGATCTAGGATCCACTTTTCAATATTGGAGAAAGCAAGTTGCAGGCTCTGGAGTAAGGGTTTCGGGTCCTTATGAGAGGAGAGAATCATGACATCGTCAGTATAAAGGATTATTTGTTCTGGGCAGGATTTGGGGAGAGAGAGTTTAGGAAAAGGCTGAAAAGGAGGGGGCCTAGGACTGACCCCTGTGGAACACCTGAGAGGACCGGTTTTGGGTCTGAGAGAACTTCTGAGACTTTTACTGATTGAGAGCGTTGGGCCAGGTAACTTTAACCCAGGCACCTGGTCCTTCCGAGAGCCCAAGACTGTGTAGTTGTGTGATAAGTAAGCCATGGTGAACAGTATCAAACGCCTTTGTTAGGTCAATGAAACAGCTCCGGTTTGATATCCTTTGTCCAAGGCAGTGTGAATTTCTCCTGAGAATTCCAGTAGAGTGGTCAACGTACTGTGTCCTTTCCTAAATCCATGTTGCTGCAAGCAGAGTATATTATACTTATGCAGGTAGTCTGAGAGTTGGTCAGCCACAATGCGTACGAGGGCCTTGGAGAGGGGTGGAAGTATAGATATAGGCCGATAGTTTCCTGGTAGGGACTTGTCACCACTTTTGAACACTGGTGTGACTATTGCAGACTTCCATTTGCTGGGAAATTGACTTAGGCAGAGGGAGAGACTGAAAATTTTGGTGAGTGGGTGCACCACCTCTTCCAGGGTAAGGGACAGAATTTTAAGATCAATAGTATCACTGCTGTGGATTTAGAGATAGCCTTTTTTATATATTTGTAGACTTCATGTGCCTTAACTATTTTGAAGTGGAAAAGCGGTTGGTCAGGTGAGGCAGTAGGAGATGTTGGTTTTGGCGAGTCCGTGTCAGAGAAGAAGTCCGGCGGGAGGACCCCACTGAGGTCAGTGAAAGTTTTATTTAAGGCCTTTGCCTTGACCATTGGGTCTAGGGTAGTGGTTCCATCGACAGTCATTATAGTGGGAGAGGATTTGGACTGCTTACCCGTGATATTTCTGATGTGTCCTAGAATGATCTCCCGTCACCCCAGGAGTTTGCAAGGGCATTTTTGAAATAGGAGCTCTTCATTAGTTGGATTTGTTTGGTACATTGGTTTTCGTGCCTGTTTATACTTCTGGATATCCGTCAAGGAGCCTGTGGCTCTGGCTATGGCCCAGAGGTGGTCCTGAGCTTTGAGTTGGGCCAGTAGTTTGGCCGTGACAGGGATTTGAGAGTGTTTTGATTTTACGCTTTTTTACTGGTGCGTAGGTGTCACAGGCAGTGTTGAAAGTTGTGATAAAATAATCTAGGGCTGCGTCAACATCTAGAGTATTGTATATTGGGGACCAGTCTTGCTGTAAAAGACAGGTCTTGAGCTTAGTAAGGTTTCCATGGGGTAGCACTGTGCTTGAGATGGTTTTGGAGGTGGTTTTGGAACTTATTTGTCCAGGTACAGATCACAGGGGAGTGGTCACTGAGAGAGTCGGGAGAACAACTGTGTTTTTATGTAGGCTGGGTAGCAGTGATCCAGTCAATGAGAGTGCAAGTTCCAGTTTTGTAGTTTTTTCTAGTGGGGGAGCTCACCATCTGCGTTAGGTTAGCTGCTAGGATAGCATCCTTGAGGGACCCAACGTCTGATGTGAGCCAATTTATATTAAAGTCACCAAGGAGAAGGAGCTCGGTGTCAAGTGGTTGCGATCTTACAAATTCAAGAACAGTCTGGAAGCCTGACCCTGGATCTTTAGGAGGGATATAGACAGCGGCCACAGTAAGCACTTTATTTTGGGCATTAGCTTGACAGGGAGAAATTGCACAGAGGAGTTTGTGGTGGAAAAACAGACAGGGTAGCTAGAGAGGTTGTCCTTAATGTAAATAGCACAACCTCCCCCCCCCCCTTTTATTAGTCCTGTCCAGTCTGAAAATATTGTAGCCTTGTAGTGAGATGGCATGGTCCGGAGTGCTTGGTGTCAGCCAGGTTTCAACAATGGCTAGTATGTCGGGATTGTGTTGACTGGCAAAGACTTGAAGGGATGCCAGTTTTGGAAGGAGGCTACAGATATTTAAGGTGGCGATGGTGAGACCCCCCTCCATTTTTGCTAGATTTGTTACCCTGGTAGAAACAGGGCCAGGGTTTGGATGGGCGCTTCCTGACATCAGAAGGAGAAGGAGGAGGAGCAGGAGTTTGAGACATCTGCCGCAGCTCATAGTATGACATGTAACGCCTCTGTTTCTTGTTAGTTTGAGTACAGTGTAGTCGTTTAGGGTCCCAGCGTGGGGTAATGGCTAGGAGCAGGTGTCGGTTGTCAACTTTCAGCGGCGTGAGCTGTCATTTGCACCCAGTCCTTGTAGGAGGCGCCACAAGTGAGGGTAGGGAGGATTTGCCATGGTGCCAGGTTGCTGGTATCGAGCTTGAATGGTTAGTGTGAGAGGTAGAGGAGACTGCAAATGTTTACTGTAGCAAGGGTGAGTGTTCCTGAGTGACTCATGGTGAGCTACTGTGGACCAGAAAACTGATTGTTACTGTAGATCAAAGATCCAGAAAGTGTTAAATTCCTGAAGGTGATGAACATTAGCCTAGGGTATATGCAGGATGTAAAAATCCTTTGTTAGAATCTTCCCTTTGTTCTCCAAAACAGTTGTGAATAGACCTCAAAGACAAGCACACATCCTTTAAGAAAGTCAGACGGAAGTGTGGATTCAATGCAGCACTCCGCAACCCAGAAACTTGTATAAAAGATTTACTGACCTCACTTTTGCTTTTTGATGTCTTCCAAAAAAGATGATTTATGATGAGAATGCCTATACCTGGTGGTGATGTTTTGTAGTTTCTTAGTCCAGGAAATGTTCATAGATGTTATGTCCAAGAATGGTCCAGTTCCTCCAAGTAGAAACACATGAAAAACCACAAAAACTAAACTACTGACAGAGACAAACACAAACAGCCAGCCACACTGACCCCACTCGTCATGCAAGATAACCATCATCAGGTGGGTTGCAGCTCGGGGATGAAGAGAAACTCGGGAGAGGGGATATTTTCGGGGGGGTGCAACTTGGGAAGGGGAAGAAAGTCTGAAGGGGTGTCGATCATATTCCAACCTGGGGCAAGGCAGGAAGGGAGACGTGAAAAGCACAACAGTTAAAAATAAAAAAACACCAGGAACAGCTAGCCTTGAAGCCAGGTCTGGCAAATCGACCAGATACACAGTGGCTGACTATCTGCTAGGCTGAGCTAGCAGCTCGACAGCTCAGCACACAGTAGCCAGTTTCACTGCTGAGCATCACTGCACTGCTGAACTGCCTCGCTGAAAAAAACACTCGCTATAAAAACCATGTTGCTAAAAAGACATTCGCTGTCTTGCGTTTGCTGTAATTGACTCATCCAATTGATTCGCTGTTTTGATGTGAAGGAGAAAGAGCTGTAGATCAGGCACGGTTGTGGTAGTAGTGTAGGTAGGGAGAAATAGGCAAACTGAATGGGCCAGGTGGTCCTTATCTGCTGACAAATTCTGTGTTTCTCTATACTGATTAGCAAGACTTCAAGTTAAGTCACGATAACAATAATGTTTATTATTAAAAAAGTTAAAAAGCAGAAATTACAGCAAAACTTAAGAACCAAACCCAGAGGTTTACCTCACTTTGGCAGAGATGGGCGCTCCACCAAGCAAGGATTGACCCCAATTTCTGCCCTTGATGGGCTGGGGCCTGGGGGTGGAGGGAGGGAGAAACAATGAAAGAACTCTTTGGTACTTCCCCTATGTCATCAGGGGATTGTTCCATATCTGCTTATGTTATTATTAACTTTAAGAACTGTCTTTCTGATTGTCTCCTAGAGGCTATTATTATGTTAATTCTGAAGTAATGATCATATCTTTATTGAATATAATTCTGTCTCCTGTTTCCCTATAAAAGGGATAATAAAAAGAAATTTAAAAAAGAAAAAGTTAAAAAGCAGCAGTACACTCCCAGTCACCTAACATTTTCACATCCTCATGATGCTTTATCAAGGTGCAGATCAAGAACGAACATCCTTATATACACAGTTACAAATCATATGATCATTTAAAATGACCAATCAGAATGTGTAATGTCACCTTATTAGAATTAGTGAATATAGGCATTCTCAGCCCATATTGAACAGCCTATTTATCCAAATCCTATATATACAATCAACTACGAAGTTTAAAATTATATACAAATACATCTCATCATAACTATATCTACTAGATATCTTGCATTAAAAATAACTGAATTCAATTTACCCTTCTGTGAACTTCACTCATTACCAACTATATACCTAAAGCAAAGTCCATAAATTCGAATTTCGAGTTATCTACACACCAGCACTTAAATCAATTTCAAAAGTGCAGTTAAATTGTATATTGTTGTAAAACAAAGTTAGTATGCTACTTATAAGTTAACAACTTCGAATCCTTAAATATACTCAATCAATTCCTATAGTGCAAATATCTTAAATATATACATTTCGTCATAACAGCCTAATCATCCATACATTTCTCATGTAATCTATCATCTGCGGCATTTCAAAAATGGGACTAAGCTAAATTTCTCATTTAGTGCTGCACAACAATTGTCACACACCCTGTGCTGCCATTCTTTCTCCTTTTGAAGTAAATTGTCCCAATCACCCCCCCCCCTGTACATTTAACAGTACTTTTTCAAGCCCCTGAAATTTGAAAATATGATCTTTCTCCTTCAGCATCACATGTGTTGCTAGTGTATTTTTGCTGTCTTGTTTATTGATGCTTCTTAAATGTTTGGCTATTCTGTTTTTAAAAGAACGTTTTGTTTTGCAGACATGGAAGCATCTACATGTTATGCAAGTAGCAGCATATACAATATGATCAGTACTGCAGTTAATGAAACTTCTCAATGTAAATGTTTGTCTGGTATTAGGATGTATAAAATCTTTACTAGTCTGGACGCGTTGACAGAAGTTACAATTCCCACAGGTGAATGTTCCACATGGCAGAGGATTTCTTTCTTTCTTATTTTTACCTCTCTCCATAAATGTGCTGCTTATTACCATGCTGGCAGTTTCTAGGGACGTGGATATGTTGTTCAATCCACACTTATTGGCAGGTTTCTTGCCACTTTAAATCTTGCCACAAGGTCTTCAAGCTGGCTCTGCCCACCCACCCAGGTGGTAAAACTCTTGGCTCCGCCCCATGACGCCAGATCTTCCTTACCGCTTGGAAGCTCAGGTTCCCTCCTTAGCGCTCTGCGTTTTAGGCCTGGATCCACACTCTTCGGTTAACCCGAAACTAATTCTAAAATTTACAAGACTACGGTCTTCGACTTCCCTCGCGGCTGCGATGGACAAATCGACTCCCTCGTCGGTGCCCTGTGGGCAGAAGATGTCCCAGACCGATCTGCACTGCATCATGCACTCACTGCCTGGGAACTGGCCATGATTCGCAGGCTTGCGAATTTTGCAGCTCCTTCTCGACCTCGGTCTTGGAGGACCGTGCTGCTCAACTACATTTGGGGCGCCTTGAGAAACGGTACACGCTGGTCAAGTCGAAGGAGGCCCGTTGGGTGTTGTCCACAATGGCGGACTCCGCGGAACAGTTGGAGCAGATGATCGCCCTCGAGGAGGAAGCAGCCCAGGCCGCTTCTTCTTCCTCCTTGGTTGCGGCATTTATCCCACTCTCCTTGGGCTCTTCCTATACAGCGTCTTTTAAGGAGCTTTGTCAGTCCCTCTCCACCAAGGGAGAAGGACCATTGGGACATTCCATTTGGTCCAAGAAGAAGGTCTCAAAAGGTAAGTCCCACCGTCGACGTTCGTGGGAGTGGGAGAGATCCCTTTCACTTTCGACTTCGGTTGAGGTTGTGGCTAAGGCTGCAGGCTTCACGATGTTCCCGTCAGGTCAGCTGGCCGAGACACCGGTCAACGCGGTCGAAATTATTCTCGACCCGTCGGACAGTTTGTCGATTGGAGATGCCGACAACCCTACTTCACCGGTTCCCCCGGTGGAAACCGAGGACTTGCCTATGCCTCCTGTGCCGGAGTCCCCAGTTAAGGTCCCTGTACCGAGGGAGGAGCGGGTTTCCCCAGTCCCCTCTCAGACCCACCCTCGGAATCCCTGAAGGTCTCGGTTCTCTTCCAGATCCAGCCGATCCCACCAACGTCAGCGGTCTCGGTCTCGGCACCATGGAAAGTGGCGTTGCCGCTCATCCTCTTCGGAGGATAGGCTCTGGCGCAAGTTGCGTCGATGCTACGAGGACTTAATGTGGCAGCAGCTCTTTCTGTCTGGTAACAAGCCAACTCCGTCGCCTTCTCCGGCCATTAAGTGGCTGTCACCAGAGTGGCCGAAACAACCCCTCGTAGTAGTCAAGGAACCACCACCAGTGCCGGTTTGGATGAAACCGGCTGCTCCGCCCATTGTGGTGGAACCTCCGCCTCCACAACCGAAGACTGGGGCCCCGACCAAGGATTCTCGTTCGGGTCAGGGTTTGCCCCATAGGTTGTCAGTCACCCTCACTCCCGATCCACCTCGGCACATGGAGGGTGGCTCAGGCACTCGGTAGCTGTTTGCAGACTCCTCGGAGTCTGACGACAACTCCTCCTTGTTCTCCAGGCCACTCAACCTGGAGTCTGCAGGGGGTCAGTCGGTGGTCGAGAGCCCATCCTCATTTTTGGGAATGCTTTGACTCATCTCAGAGTCCACTGGGATGAAGCTCGAACCCATTTCAAAACAGGCCAAGCATCCCCTCACGGAGATACTAGACTGAGGGGATTCATCTGCGGAGGCCTTTCCTGTGGCCGAAGCCATTGTTGGCCTGGCCCTGGAGTTGTGGCAGTGGCCAGCATCTTATTTATTTATTAGCTTTTGGTAACTGGGTAAGTGCGCTAGGCAACAATCCTGCCTATTTTCAGGCACGACCCAGGAGAGCACAGGACATTGGTACAATATTACAGTAGTACAACTTAAATTCAAAGAAAACATAAGGTAACAATAATAATTTAACATCATACACAGTGGATAGAACAGCAAAACTGGTACATGGGATACAATACACATTAAAAGCAATATTGTAGCAAGAAATGGGAGTTTGTCCCACACCTTCAGCCAGGATGACTCAAAAGTATGCGGTCCCTACCGGTTCACTCTCCGGTTTCTCAGAGCACCACTCTGCAGAGGGGTTAGTGACCGATAGCATTTTCCAGCGTTCTGGAAACACTCGGGATGTAGACAAACCACCTGATAAAGAGTCCAAGAAATTGGACCACTCAGGGTGGAAGGTATACACTGCTTCCTCCCTAGGCCTTCGTCAGGCTAGCTTGGCCGTTCTGATGGCACACTTTTCACATGCCCTTTTGGATTCCCTGGATGAGGTGATTCCTCATCTCCTGGCTGACCTTTAGACGACGGTCAAGCAGGTGCGGGATCAGGGAAGGGTGGTAGCTAAACAGCAGCTCCAAACTTTGTTGGACATTGCTGATTCGTGTGCCCGGTCAGCAGCGGCCGCAGTGGCCATGCACCGCAGAGCTTGGCCGCGGATCTCCACCTTCACGGCAGATACCCAGCACAAGTTGACAGACATTCCCTTCCTAGGTACTGACTTATTTGGGCCTGGGGTGCAGGGTTATCTCCAACGGATCGAGATGTCCAGTGCCACCTTGGACTCGGTCATGTCTGCTCAGAAGGACAAAGGCCACCACCAGCAGCAGCGTAAGCCCTTTCGTCCTTCAGCCCCTGCAGCACGTCCGGCCCAGCAAAACCAGCATCAGGGCCAGTAGGCTCACGCTTGGTGCCCCAAAGCCAAGTCTACTGCTTCCTCCAGCAGGAAGCCTGGAGGGAAAGGCCCAGGAGGTTCCTCGGCCGGTCCTTCCTCCAAGCCTGCCCAGTGACGGGTTGAGGAATGTCGCACCCAACCATCGTCACTCCTCCCCGGGTTCCCCCCATGGGGGCAGCTCCATCTTCCTTTCCACCTGGTCCACTGTCTGGCGGACCACTGGGTGTTGGAAGTGGTAGGCAAAGTCTGCCTCTGGGTCGAGGCAGTTCCCCCGTCGAGCCCGTCGCCCCGCGAAACTCTGAGTTCACCCAGCCTGTCTGTCGGCTCATCGAGCCGACATTGCCTTGCTCCTCCAGAAGGAGGTGATCAGCGAGGTGGTGGACCCCCTCCAGACCCAGGGTTTGTGTCCAGGTACTTCCTGGTCCCAAAACGGACGGGGGCCTGGTGCCCCATTCTCGATCTACGTGACCTGAACAAGTTCCTAAGGTCTCGCAACTTCAGGATGGTCACTGTGGCTCAGATCATTCCATCCTTGGAGCCAGGCATGTGATTCTGTTCTCTGGACCTTCAGGATGCATTCTTTCACATCCCAATCCGTCCGTCTCAGCAGCGATTCCTCCACTTTTGAGCAGAGGGATCTCATTACGAGTTCTGGGCCATGCCCTTCGGCCTCTCTCCAGCTCTCAGGGTCTTCACCAAATGCATGGCAGTGGTGCCAGCATTCCTGCAGCGCCGAGGGGTCCAGGTGTACCTTTACCTGGACGACTGGCTGATTGCAGCCCCTTCCAGATTGGAGGTGGAGCGGTCCAGGTATCTGGCCCTCCAGGTCTGCTCTCAGATTGGCCTCCTTATCAACGAGGCCAAGTCGGAACTCATGCCATTGCAGATGATTCAGTTCATCGGGGCAGAGCTCGACTCTCTTCGAGCCAGAGCCTGGCTCCTGGTGGACAGGGCTGAGGTCCTTTCCTCCTTTGCCCAATCATTTCTGCTTGGGCAATTGCGCCCTGCCCGGGACTTCCTGTGCCTTCTGGGCTTCATGGCGGTCTGCACCAGCATGGTCCGTTGGGCCCACTGGCATATGCGTTCCCTGCATTGGGGACTGGCCCGCCAATGGTCACAGTGCTCCAGTCCTCTGGACCAGCCAGTGACGGTGACCCAGGAGATGTGGAACAGACTACAATGGTGGCTCATTCCAGCTCATCTGCAGGAGGGTATCCCGTTTGTCTGCCTCGATCCGTCGGTCACTCTGATGACCGACGCCTCTCTGATGGGTTGGGGTGCCCATCTGGGGGAGCTCAGAGCCCACAGCCTCTGGTCCCCTCAGAAGTCTCGATGCCACATCAACCTGCTGGAGCTTCGAGCGGTCTGACTAGCCCTCACCACCTTCGCTCCGTTTGTTCATGGTCAAGTGGTCCAGGTCCAGACGGACAACACCATGACCATGTACTGCCTGAACCAACAGAGCGGGAAGCACTCCTTGCCCCTGTGCAAGGAAGCTCTCCTCACTTGGTCTCTCGTGATCAGCCTGGAGGCGGATCTCCTAGCCATCCATGTGGCAGGAGCCTCCAACAGTCTGGCTGATGCCCTCAGCCGGATAGGCGCTGCATCTCACAAGTGGTCTCTCCTGCTGGAGGTAGTACAAGATCTCTTCTCCCATTGGGGCTACCCTCAGGTGGACCTGTTTGCCTCCAGGGAGAATGCGAAGCTGAGGCTGTTCCATGCCCTCCCTCCTCAGCAGGGCTCGCTGCAGGGGGATGCCTTCTCGAGGTCGTGGACTCCGGGCCTCTTCTGCGCCTTCCCTCCATTTCCCGTGATCGACAAGGTGCTTCTCAAGGCAAAGAGGGACAAGGCACAGGTGATTCTGGTAGCCCCAGACTGGCCCCACCAATACTGTTACCCAGATCTCCTCAGCCTCAGCTCCAGCCTCCCAAGGCGGCTTCCAGCCCGCCTGGACCTGCTCTCAGTCGACAAGGGGAAGGTTCTCCACCCGGACCTTCAGTCTCTGCACCTGACGGCCTGGTTCCTGAGTGGCTAGAGTTCCAGGCCTTGGGCCTTTCCGATGAGGTCCTCAACGTAGTTGAGGCGTCCCATAAGGAGTCGACCAGAAAATGCTATGCCTTCAAATGGAAGAGATTCTCCATTTGGTGTCTGGACAAAGGGTTGGATCCTTCTTCCTTTTCCTTGGCTAGCATTCTGGACTACCTGTGGTCCCTTTCTCAGCTAGGGCTTTGGTCTACGACCCTTAAGGTGCACCTGGCAGCCATCTCTGCTGACCAGGCGTGGGCCAGCAAGCAGTCAGTGATGCAGGAGAAGGTGGTCGGGCACTTTTTCAAAGGCCTTGATCACATATCCCCTCCGGTGCGAGAACCTCCACCTCCGTGGGATCTACTGCTGGTATTGGCTAAGCTCATGGGCAAGCCATTCGAACCGATGCACAGGTGTGACATCTCTCACCTGTCGTGGAAGACCACCATCTTGGTGGCTATTACGTCAGCCAGTAGGATGGGAGAGCTCCAGGCGCTTTCCATCGAGTCTCCTTATCTGGTCTTCCATAGGGACAAGGTTGTCGTGTGCCCCCACGCGAAATTCCTTCCGAAGGTGGTGTCGGAGTTTCACCTTAACCAGGTGTTGACTCTGCTGGTGTTCTACCCCAATCACACCTCAGAGGCCAAATATAGGCTCCATACTTTGGACCCTAGAAGAGTGCTCTCTTATTATAAGGAAGCGACGGCTGAGATTCGGAGAGGTTCGCCAGCTGTTTGTCACCTACGCTGAAGCCACACCTGGCAGACCTGCAGCCAAGCAGGCGATAGGCAGGTGGGTCACCTCCTACATAGATCTCTGCTATAGGTTGGCGGGCATGGAGCCTCCCAAAGGGATAAGAGCTCATTCTATCCACCGTACCGCTGCTTCGGTGGCTGCTTCTAGGGATGTCCCTATCCAGGAAATCTGCAGGGCTGCTACCTGGAAGTCAGCACACACCTTCATTACCCACTACCACATCGACCTTGAGTCATGCCGGGATGCTGGTTTTGGGACCACAGTTCTCCAGTCCTTATTCCCTAAGTAGGGCGTGCGCGCCTTGCCTCCCTCCTCCCGGAGAACTGCTAGAAGTCTGATAATAAGTGTGGATTGAACAACATATCCACGTCCTTAGAAATACAGGTTACTCACCTGTAACAGGAGTTCTAGGAGTGGTATATGTTGTTCATCCACACAGCTCACCCGACCTCCCCGGTTTCGACGTATAACCTGGCTGCCAGCGGGCTAGATCTGGCATCATGGGGCAGAGCCGAAAGTTTTACCACCCGGGTGGGTGGGAGGAGCCAGCTTGAAGACCTTCCGGCATGATTTGAAGTGGCAAGGAACCTGCCAATAAGTGTGGATGAACAACATATATCACTCCTAGAACTCCTGTTACAGGTGAGTAACCTGTATATTTCTTCCATGTCTGTCAACCACCCCGGTGGGGGTGGGGGGGAGGTATTAATCACTTTTCTCCGTTTAGGTTATGCTTTTAGAATATGCCAGTTCTTGTACAGGATCTTTTTTACTTTGTCGCTCTTGGGGGAGAAATCACAGATTAAATGAAGTTTGAGTTGTGTCTTTCTAGTCTTTTGCTGCAATAAATCCTCTCTTGGAATATTGTCAACTTGTGCTTGTGCAATGTTTAAACATTTCTCATTATACCCCCTTTCCAAAAAATATTTTCTTAAGGATACTGAGTTTTTTGTCATGTTGTTCCTGACTGCTTGTGTTTCTTTTAACGTGCATAAACTGCCCCCTTGGAATTGAATTAATTAAAGCCCTAGGATGACAGCTATCAAATCTCAAACAATGCATTTTTATCTGTTCTTTTTCTATACCAATCTGTATCAACTGTCCACTGTTCAGTCTTTGAAATGCACACATCTGAAAAATTGATAGTGGTAGTACTTTGATACTACCACTATCAATTTTTACTTTAGGTATATAGTTGGTAATGAGCGAAGTTCACAGAAGAGTAAATTGAATTCATTTATTTTTGATATACGCTATCTAGTAGATAAAGTTATGATGAGATGTATTTGTATATCATTTTAAACTTTGTAGTTGATTGTATATACTGTATAGGGTTTGGATAAATAGGCTGTCTAATTGGACTGAGAACGACTATATTCACTAATTTTAATGAGGTGATATTACACATTTCGATTGGTCAATTTAAATGATCATGTGATTTGTAATTGTCTATATAAGGATCTTTGATTGTTCTTGGTCTGCACCTTGATAAGGCATCATGAGTATGTGAAAACATTTGGTGACCGAGAGTGTACTCCTGCTGTTAAACTTTTTGGATAATAAACATTATTTTTACCATGACTTAACTCAAAGTCTTGCTAGTCAATAAGTGTGTGTAGCCCAACTTATTTGTATAATATTTTCTTGTTTGATTTACTGAGGCTCCAGCTGAGTTCCTTTGTAGCCACCTACCCTTTTTTGCTATATTTCTCTACACTAATCATTCCCAGTCTCAGAAAACCTCTTACACTTGCTGCTGAATCCATCAGTGTTCTGTTTAAGAACACTACACTTTATGGAGGCAATGTGGTCTAAAAGTTAGAGCACCAATTTAGGAACCAGGAGATCAAAGATTTGAACCCCTCTGTACTGAAGCTAATTGAGAGATGGTCCTTAGAAAACTGGATGGAAATAAACCTGGAGAAAACTAAGGAGATCAGATTTGGGAAGCAGTTAAACTGGGAAGTGCCTGCATTTCAGTTTGGACATTCTGAAACTGAAACAGTGCATCATGTAAAATTGCTAGAGTTCTCTTTCAAAGCAACTTTTTCTGGTCTACTCAGAATAAATGGTGAAAAAGGCTAATGCCAGGGTGTACTTTTTAGTAGTTTTGAAAAGAGCAGGGTTAGGGAGGGAGGAATTATTGTACACTTTTTTTTCAGTTGTGGGGCCAATTTTTGAATGTGGAACTGCAGTTTGGCACAGGGGCCTTACTGTATCCGAATTAAAAAATTCTAGAAAGAATCCAGAACAATATGTGGATAGTTTGGGGACACAAAACTAGCTATGATGGTGCCCTGGTTATGAGTACAGGAGAAATATCAGACATATGCAGGGAAAGGATATCAAGGAAATTGTTTGAAGAAATAAGTAGTCCAGGGCATAAGTTGTACTATCTAGTAAAAGAAAGAATTTTTCCAGGGTACATGTTACAGGTAAAGGAGGTTTTAAAAAAACACGAGTTAGAATAAAAATTTACTCACGGTCAGTGTTCGTATGGTATATAACTGGAGGTCCTTTCCAGACTTATGTCCATCTGATATGTTGCACGTATCGATAAATGTCTGAAAATGTGTTGTTTGTAAGTTATGACTTATTGTGAAACTGTATGTCAGTTTCTCATTTTACTGTAACTTTCTTGTACAGTATTAGGGCATTTGTCTTTTGACCCTTTTGTATAATAGTACTTAATTCATATGTGTTGTAATATCAAAACTTTATGCAACTTTGTACTGAACTTCAGTCTTCTCTTTTGAGTCAGTTGCAGTTGTGTATTTAAATGAATTTATATCAAGATCCACATACTCACTGTGTTACCTTGGGCAAGTTATTTAACCTTCCAGTGCTTCAGTCCACACAGTTGCAGAAATGGGTGGTGACAGGACCTCACAGGAAATAAGATGTTGCATCTCAGCTGGGCTAGCCTCGGTAAAAAAGTTATTAAAAAAATACATAAATACATTTTCAGCAGCACCTCTAAGTCATTAGATATCACGTGCCAACAATAGGTTCCCATATAATGTATTCATAGTATGCAGTGGGCACCAAAAAATCCTTTAACCTGATTGATCACCCTGCATCTTTACCTGTGGGTAAATCCCATCATAACTGACACATAAAGTGCCAGTCAGCCTGTTTACCCAAACAGATAAATACACCCTTTTCAAAATTCTGACCAAAAATATTGAGCCACCCATCTTGAATTTTAAGTGGGAAAAATGGCTGAACTAAACTGTAACTTTGAGCTTACCGATAATGAAAAAGGGGAAATATATTTAAATCATTCATTGCACAAGACATCGAAAACAGTGAAGAAGAAACAATTTTGACACAGACTGTTATGTTTTTGGAAAAACAGTAATAAACCAGATGACCGACTTAGCTTGCTTTTGTGTTTCCAAAGTCAAGGGACGAACATGGTAGGATGTCCAAGGCAGCCATAAGAGCCATGTTGTACCTCTCCATGGCTCTCCAGTTTAAGCTGTCATCATGCTTAAAACATCTATTACTGCCAAGAGTTTGCTAGGCTGCTGATTAAGTTTAGGACATTAACGGACTGCATCCTCAGGATGGGTATTTAAACGGGGGTGGGGGCCAGAGAGGAACCACATGAAACAATGATCTGACCAAATAATTAGATCAACCCTGACATCGCAGATGTCAAGACTCAACGAGAAGACTTGGTCCAAGGCATGGTCCTGCTAATGGATCCCAGAGGTGACTGCCTCTGCAAGGCCTGGGATGTCATCAGCTGGAGGAACTAATTCCCAAAGAGTGAATCCCCCTTGTATACCCAGGCATTGAAGTCGCCCAACACCAGTACTTGAGGGGAGCCCACAGCTTGGTTAGCAAAAGGCAGTGATGTCTGCCAGTCCCTAAAAGAAATAATTTTCATGCCATGGGGGAAAGTACATGAGAATGATCTTGCAGACAGCACCTGGCCCACCATTTACTACCATGCATTCGGACAACCTGGTTATACCCATGGGTTATGCCCTGGGGAGTCCGAAGTTAAATCTAAAACAGATGCCCTCCCCACGCTCTCACCTTGTTCAGTGAATCACAGAATACCTGGTCAGTATGGTCTAGAGTCATCCTTGAACCAGGTCTCTGTGATGCATACCAGGTCAGCTGAGGAATCCGTGATGTAACCATCTATCACTGTGGTGTTAGGAGGGAGGGGAAGGAGAAGAAGCATAGGCAAAAGAAACATTATGGGAAAGGAAGTGAGTAGGAGAGGTTGGACAGCCGGGAGAAAGCTGAATTGGATGTGTGGACAGAAAGGGGCACGCACAGAGAAATAAAGGGGAAGGGGATGATAGGCTTGACTGGAGAGAGGAGGGTAGTGAGAGAAGGAGAGTTTAGAAAGGGGGTAGGGTGGAGGAGTCTGTAGAGGAGGGAACCTGGAAAACATGGAAAGGAGAGCAGGAGAAAACTGCAGGGAGGAGTGGGGAAACGGAATACCAAGATGCAGCTACAGTAACCACAGAAGTAGTTTAATTAAGTGAGGGTTGGGGGAGTGAAACTACCAAAGGCAGCAGTATTAATTAGCCAGATCTAAAATAACTTTAAAAGACAACATTATGACAGAAGGTTAAAATACCTCAGAATTCAGCCACTTAGACAGCAGTAACAAATATATTTAAATTCCAGCTTACAGGGGAGACATAAAACAAATAAAGTAGATCCAAAATAACTTCATTTTTTATACTCAGTTTATTGAGATTATTACTGGTAACAGGTGAACAGGAATCTTGTATTATTCAATTTGTAAAAATCAATTTACAGAAATCAAGCACTTTTAAATATCAAGTACTTTGGAGTGTAAACATAAATGAATCTGTAACACTGATGATAAATAAAAATAACCAATATTCATAGAACTCATTGGGTCTCACTGAATATAATATATGTACATATATTTCTTTTATTATATAAAAGCCACAAAAGGCGAAACTTGAGCAAGATAATTCATGCTCTTGTTAAGATGTGCACTCCATCCTACATGAATGGTCCTTAGAAATTATATCGAACCTACCCATCTCCCTCTCTCCAGGCCATCTGTGCCAGTACCCCCTGACCCAGCCAAGCCAACATGGAGCAGCCAGAGTAGACGTTTAGCCCTGTGGCGCTTGATATTAGAGCAGTATAACTAAGCATCAAGAACTGGGAGGCCATCGTACAAAATCAGTTTCGTCCATCTGTTTTGGTAGTGATGGGGCTGTTTTAATATATTAAATGTTAACTTTTCTAATTGTTGTATATGATATATAATAGCCATCCATTCAGATATAACTGGGGGTTCAGGTTGTAGCTGCTTCTTAGTTTGGAACTTTAGGGCCGATGCTACTAAGATAGACCACAGATACCTTGCCTCCTTACAGCTAATGTCCTGTGGGAGAATTCCTAAGACTAGATGTTCTGGTCCCAAGTTGGTCTGTAACCCGAAGATTTGTGATGAATGCCGCTTAACTTCCGCTCAGAATGTGTTGATCACTGGGCAGTGCCAGAATATGTGGGCCTGGGCTGCACGTGTCTCTCCACACTTTCTCCAGCAATTCAGCTGTATATCAGGGCTCTGGTACGCCACCTGTGTAGGAACTAAAAAGAAGTGCACCTGGATCCTCCAGCCAAACTCCCGCCATGTGGGCAATGAGATGGCCCAGGTATTTCTCCAGATTGAGAGCCACTGCTACTCCGAGAAAGAGACATTCAGATCTTCCTCCAATTTTTTCTTGATATATAGGGAAGACAAGCTCAAATCTACTATACAGTTGGAGTACAACATAGTGATAGTGCGTTCCCCATGCCATGAGCTCCAAATTTTCTGAAAAGGCATCCCATCCACCCCCCCCCCCGCGCTTCTGGACCAGCTGACCGTAACAAGGAGGATATGTAGTCTCTTAACTGATAATATCTAAGCCTATCCACATTGCTCCAGCCTGGTGTTTGTTGTGCAGCTTCGAATGAGATAATTGTCGAGCCTACTAGCAGCTGGCAAGGCGAATGTAGTCCATGTCTAGCCTGCTGCGCATACCACCTATCTTGGGCAGCTGGAAAGAACTGGGGTTATAGACCCACCATCTGAATCTCCACATATGCTTTCTAGTACAACCTCTTAGGGTTCCCCTCCTCCTGCCCTCCAGCACTGCTGCTGTACTCCGTTCTGGTGACTTTCCCACTATAATCCAAAAACAGCCTCACCTGAAGCGGCTGGTTTGCATGCTCCCTCAAGTCTATTCATTTCCACAAAGAGTTGTATTGTGGATTGCCCCAGAGCAGTGCAACCCGCATCGGAGTGGCTGCCCAAGACCCCTGCAGGTTTGGGAACGCTAACCCCCCCCCTCTGCTGTTTGGGGAGAAACAAAAGTGCTCTCCATACCCTAGGCCTTTTCTGAGCCCAGAGAAATGTAAAAAATAGTTGTTGCTAGAGTTCTAGATCTTTTTGTGTCACCTGGCAAGGGACACACTGAAACAAATATAGGAGATGGGGTAAGGCATTCATCTTCAGGGCTTGGGTTCTCACATGTGTGGTAAGGAGTAGTAGAGACCACCTCCAGAAATCTGCTTTCAATTATTTGATTAGTGGCGGGTAATTTAAATTATATAACTGAGAGGTCAGGCAACCCACTCTAATTCCTAAGTATTGTATGGAGCCCATATCCCACTTCATAGGAAACTTCCCCCTCACCTCGACTGATGGGCTGTAGTGGAATCTTAACACCTCAGTCTTAGTTTTGTTTAGAGTATATCCTGCTAGGGTCAAGAACTCTTCTATTTGTCGAAGTACTTTAGGGAGGGAAACTTCTGGGTTCGTCAGGTACAATAAAATATCATCGGCATATAGTGCTAGTTTGTGTTCCACCCCCAGCCAGATCCCTTTTACCTCACAGTTCTGTCAGATGCTTTGGGCCAATGGTTCAATATAGTGCGCAGATAATAATGGGGATGGGGGGCAGCCCTGACACGTCCCCCGCTCCAGGTGAAAAGCTCCTGAAACATGTCCATTAGCTCTGATATAGGCACTGGGCTCCCTGTATAGGCTAAATAAGCCATCCACAAAACTCTCTGGAAGCCCAAACCAGGAAAGGACCAACTTCAGGAAAACCAAGAGACCTTATCAAAGGCCCTTTCGGCATCAAGGCTCAACAGGAGAGATGGCAACCTTGTCTTGTCAATGTAGTCAGTAATATGGATGGTTTATCTGAGATTGTCTTGAGCCTAACGACCCGGGACAAAACCAGACTGATCTAGATGAATCAAGTTATGGGGAACCCGCTGCATGTGGCGCAGCAGCGAGCCAATGTGGATGTCAGAATCTTATAATCTGTATTAAGGAGGAAATTGGCCGATATGAAGCACACTGGGTAGGGTCCTATCCTGGCTTTGGCAACACCGAAATGATCACCCTCGACCATGAAGGAGGAACCTGTTCGTCCTCTCCCATAACCCCCTTATATACTCCCAGCAACTGTGGCTGGATCAGTTCAGAGCCCTGGGAGGCATAGTCCCTCTAAAAATTCCATCACCTTCTGCTCCACTGGGTCCGAGACAGAGGCATATAGTTTAGAGTAGTATAATCGGAAGGCTTCTGCTATATTGGGCACCTTATACAAAACCTTAGCAGTCTCTGGGTGGTGTATAGTTGCTGTTGTTGCCCTAGCCCATTGTGCCCGCAGTCTGCTAACCAAAAAGCCTTAGGGAGCGAGGTCCTCCCTCATAATATTTCTGCTGTAGGAAAAGGAGCTTTTGTTCTATATGGTAATCTAGCAATTCCCCAAGATCATGCTTAAGGGCCTTCAACTGTTTGGTACGGGCTCTATAAATTTTTAATTTTTGTTGGGCTTCCAGATTTTGGATTTGCGCTATGAGCTGAGCTTTTCTGGCTTCTCAATCTCTTTTCTTTCAGACCGCTATTTCAATAAATTTGCCCCGTAAATTGCTTTTGCAGTGTCCCATAGGATCCCTGGTATTACCTCTTGTGAGGAATTCTCCTCCAGAGATAGTTTATAAGGGTCTCTTATGCCATCTTTAACCTCCGGATCCCGCAGCAATGAGACATTTAAATGCCAGAAGGTGGTTTTACACGTATCCCCCAAATCAAGCCTCAAGAATAGTGGGGAGTGGTCCGACATGATAAAGTCCCCCATCCACATATCCAGAACCCGATGTTCCTCCTGCTTAGGCAGAAGAAAATAATCTAGCCGGGAGTACATCCAATAGGCGGCAGAGTAGAAAGTGTAATCTCTCTGCCGCCCATTCAGAGAGCGCCACACATCAATCAGACCCAACTCTCCCACCAATTTACAGACTCTACTAGCCACCCGGTGTTCCCTTCTTGGGATCTGGGACATTGTGTCTAATTGGGAGTTAAAAGTTAAATTGAGATCCCCTACACATATCAGGATGCCTTCCCCCCAATCCTGAAGCATTACCAAAAGGGAGTGATAATCTTGAAATGCAGATCCTGGGGAGAGATAAACTGATGCCAGGGTTATTATGGAGCCTCAGAATTTCCCTTTCATAAGAACATAGTGCCCCTCCCCATCTACCAAAGTGTCCATCTTTTCAAATTGAACCCATGCCAGAACTAAAATGGCCACCCCTCTTCTTCTGCCATTTCTGAAAGATGCTGTGGCCACCTCCTGAAAACCAAATTTAGTGCTCCTGTGCTGATAGATGTGTCTCCTGTAGAAACAAAAAATCAGCAGTGGTCTTCCATAAGACAGGAGGACCTTGCTTCTCTTCACTGAGTTGGTAAGCCCATTAACATTATAAGAGCAGACAGTGGTACTCTGCTTAGCTATTTTAGGGCAGTACTAGACTAGTAATTGTTAATAGGTTATCCAATCTGCTCTCAGTTTTATGCTTAACATGTGATGGAGTGCACAAAAGTAACCGTGTGCATCATAGTTTGAGACCACTTGGCAATACTGTGGCAACAGGTTAATATACCCCAGAATACAACTACCAAAGCAGCAGACACAATATAGAGGATAATGTGTGGTTATCAATGGTTAACCAGTTTGTTAACCATCGAGAGGTTGCCAGTGCGACCATGTAAACCTTGAGAGCGAAGCTCGAGAGGTTTACGCCGCCATGGCAACCTCGAGGTGGGTTAAAAAACTGGTTAACCATCAATGTACCATACATTATATTTTATAGTGTATGGTACCATTTATGTTTTTTAAAAAAGAAAGCAGTTCCTTACCGCAGTTTTTTTTTAATGTCACCACAGCTCTGCTCTCACCGCCGCGGCCATTTCAGAGCCATCCGATCCAGTTGTGCGCATGTCCAGACTGTTCCTTGTTGTTAACCCATCGATGTGACGTACCGTCAATGGGTTAACAACATCGTGACATCATATCAATGGTAAAATGTTGTTATAAAAAGGTAGATTTCTACCTATAGCAACATTCTACCATGCATTATATATTTAAATTCAGATTTACATCGGAGTCACTGTTGATACTGCATGGGTGTAGCAAGAACTAGAGCAGTAATAACCAACTGCTGTAAGTGATAGAGAAGGGAAGGGGTAGGGCTTACTTATTCAGATTCATGGCAACAAAAAACACAGGAGACAAGCAAGCTACAGTAGTACAAATTGAAGCAGTACTAGTTGGTCTAACAGGTATGAATGTCTTGTATAATAGACCACAAGGGTAGCAAGGACAATTATGGGAACAGTTAGCTAAATCTTTAATTATATACAACTACTTACATAGTACTCCAGGAAGCAGAAAGGCTGGTAGCGACCAGTGGAGGTAAGCAGGAGGAAAACAGGCAGCATGGCATGCCAACCTGCCGCATTTCATGCATCACACCTTACAGCCTCCTGCTGAATCACTACACTGGGAGCTGCTTGCCATGCGAATACCTATAAGGTGGGAGGGAGTCTGACCTCCTGCAGTCCTGTGACCCAGTTGGCTGATAAAGTCACATGACACAGGGTAGAGCTGGACCCTTGTGGGCAGCAGAAAGGAAGATTTAAAGGGTCTTTCTCCCACCTTCTTGCACCCGGTTTGGTGAAAAGGACCCAGTCTTGCCACCCTTCTGAGAGAAAATATTGGATAGACTACATCCCCCTTGGGGCAGCAGAGAGTCAGGAAGCAGATTGGCCAATTTAAAGAAAAACTACACCCTCATATCTAGTAAATGTTATTTGTTTCCATGTCAATAAGGCAACTCTTTTCCTGTACCTGTTGGGGATATACGTGTTTGCTTTAGTTTGTTTTCACTGTTCATGCTAGTCCTCTGTAACTATCCTGGAGGTATCCATTTTATAGTTGTTGAAATCTCATTGTCCGTGAGAGGTTCATTACCATATGAGAACATGATGTCACAGCACCCATTTATACCATGTATCTCTATGCTGAAAGTACAATTTTGCTGAAAAAGCTCTCTGGAAATACACAAATTGAATGCAATTTAAAGGGAAAAACCCTGCATTACAACTCACGTTTCAAAGCTAACTGAAGGTAAATGTGGTGTTTCACACCTTGCTGCAACTTGTTTTGTTGAACAGTAATTTAGCAGACAGGCATACTGCGGAGTGTAAAGGGTGCTAACACATGATGCTGTCATATGCTAATGTAGCTCTCAGGGACAATGATATTTCAGTACCCAGAAAATGGAGACCTCCAGAATAGTTACAGGGACTAGTATAAACAGTGAAATTAAACTAAAGCAGTCACATATATCCTTAGCAGTTACATGAAAAGAGCTGTCTATTGACCATGGAAACAAGTAAAATTTACAAGATATGAGGGTGTTTTCCTTTAAATGGCCTTTCCCACCCTCTTGCTGATTGGTGCAAGCAGCCTAGCCTTGCCTCTCAGTTGGAGGAAGAACATCAGAGAGAATGCACTTGATTGATTTCTGGGCTAGCTTGAAAAATAGACGAGCAAGCCAAAAACCAGGGCAGCTCTCGGGTGCAGCAGACTGATAGTGTCATTGTCCTCTTTGTTCTGCCACTGGGTGACACTGTGAGAGACTCAAAGGAGAAAATACGGGAGGAAAAATATTAGTAATAAATATACAAAAAAAGTAATTTGTTTCCAACACAAGATATTCTGTTCGTACTGTTTATGTTGGTTTGTGACAGGTTAAAAAAAAAAAAACTTTAAAGGAATATATTTTTCAGTTCTCCCAAAGAACGTAGAAGACACAATGGTTCTTAGATTTGCTGGTGGCAACTTTGGTGTATTAAGAAGTCCAGTCACATAACTTAGAATAAATGTGAGTGTGTTGTTTTTTTTTTTTTTTTGGGGTAGTTCTTTTGCAATATCCAAGAAAGGATGCATTTCCAAAATGGAGTTTATATTACCATGTTTGCATATGTTAAGATCTCCTTTTACACTCATGGATACCACACTATTGAAATCTGTACTATTGAAAAGGTAATCTTAGCTGGCATTGCATTTACCAGAAGAGTAAATGTAATCCCCCCTTGTTAAATAATTGCTTTTCTTCAGGTGTACAGATCAGTTTAGTTTTGTCTAAGGACAACACACACTTCCATATTAACCATGATACAATACTACATCCTCTGATAACTGCTGTCCCCCTCCCTCCAGTTTATTAATCTAGGCAAGGGCATTACTTATCCTGAATATTCAAGGTGCCATCTGGTACCGTCTCCAGAGAATCTCACTATTTAGATCTGAGGGAGTACTGTTCATATTCCATAATTCTCTTTAATTGGTGACTAAACCAACACTGGCATCTTGGATCACTTATTGTGCTTACATTTGCTGTAGTCTGGCCAACAGAGGGAAACCTACTAAAACTGAAGCCCACTTAACAAAAGTTAAGCCTGATCCATGTTTTTCTTAAATGTAACCGGGCTTGATTATTTAAATTAGAGCAGCGATCAGACTTAACTCTCACTGTTTAATAGTAAAAGCTGCTGAAAAAATGCCCTCCACTGAACAGCATTGAGAACACTGCAGCACTCTTCCTCCTTGGGTTACCTATGGGGAGGGGATGAGGGCAGACTGGATGGGCCAATGGGTCCTTTGCCGCTGTCAGATTTCTATGTTTCTATGTTTCTCACACTAAGACCCCATCATTATGCAGGACATCGGGGACCCTGGGGATTCAGGCTGTACTTGGGAACTGGAGCACTGTTTCCCCCGCTCCCATTTACAATTACCGAAATATTTAAATATGGAATTTTCTACAGTGATAAAGCTGATGAGGCGCCTAAGCAGGATATTAGGTGTCTTGGTGGATTTATTTTGGAGGGAAGGGGGGAGAATGTGACATGGGTGCTCTTAAAGAAGGGATTAAAATAACTATGTTTAAACAAGCATTTGTGTATCAATGTGCCATGAAATATTTATAGATATGTTTTAACTAATTGTTACTAATTGTCTTGTGTACAGTACCTGTTGCTTGCACGCTGTCAGGTGCCTTGGATCTTAGAAAAAGATAGAGTGCATTAACTTTGCCTTACCTTTACCTGTCTTGTTTCCAAGTCCAAATATCTGATAGGCAATGGGATTGTACCAAGACTGCAACCCATGGCAGAGTAAGTAGGAAGGAATGATGAGATTTGAAAATCAGCAGTTTAACACTGAAATTTGAAATTGTAATGGCTGATAATTAGGCCTAGAGGTAGCATACAGGAATTGAAGAGTAGTACAATACCGCCACAACTGAGCACTGTATAACTTACAAGTGGTGATGATGTTTCTTCACCATTTATTTTGAACTGCAGCTTTCCTCCAGAGTGGTGTTCTACTTTAAATTGGCAGTGTCAGCTTTCCACAGGCCTGTTTTATAATTTTTAAACTGAATAGAGAGATAAGTGGTGGAAGATTCTGAAATAAAGTAGGATTAAGGGTATAAGGCGCAAATCCCCCTTTCCCCAGGTGAGTTATCTCCCCCCACCCTCCGCAGTTGTCAGCAGCTCCCTATGCTTATTTCCTCAATTTATTCACGTAAATTAGTTTACCAGATTAACATACAGAGATAATCTCATTTAGAGGTGCAACCTGGGGCGGGAGGAAAAGGGTCACACTTAGTGCCCCCAATTAACAAAAGCACCATACTGTATACAGGCTTTGCTTTGTTCTATGGCCCCTGCCACCGCCAATTGTAGGTTTAATTCAGTGGACCTAACTCCTTCGGATTGGCAAGACATCTTTGCCTTGACATCCGAAAACCTGCCTCCATTTGTATGTGTCTCTGGTACCATGCATGTGAACACTCGTCCCCATGGAGAGCCAATACAAGTACTGTAATGGGATGCTATTTATTTATTTTAAGTTGATAACTGAGGAAAAGCACACTGAGCCAAGGCTTGGTTCTAGGTGCGACCTGGGAGATAAGGTTACAGAAGGGATAAAACAAAAGTATACAATAATGACACATGTGTAACCCCTAGGGGGCGCTATCCCAAGGGCTACTACCCCTGCCTGCTCTGACGTTAGCTGGTTAAGGGGCCTGGATCCGATGGCGGGTGCCTCCACTCAGAGGTCGGGGTTGGAACAGTCTGATATGACTGGGTCACAGCCCTCTGGGTCACTGCAACCCCCCCTTTCTTCCCACTAGTGGCCCACACAAATAAACCACAGTACCCTTGCCATATACACTTACCCACAGGCTTGGTTCGATCAGCTTGCTCTGGGGACCCCCTGAAAAGTAAGGTGCAGTTATACAATAACCACTGTACAGTAATTCAACATAAACACACAATTCAGTCAGTTTACCTTTGCAAAACAACCAATCTGATTTATTTAGGGGGGAGATAACAAGGACTGGGGGAAATCAGGTTAATTAGCTTACCACTCTGATATGTGTGTGTGTATATATATATATATATATATATATATATATACACCTAGGGCACTGTGCACAGGCCTAACCTATAAGTCACTGTATCTGGGTACCCAGGCAATAGAAGGCTAGCCTCTCAATGCAGCTGGCTGGGGCCCTGGCGCAGAAAACAAGCATTTGATTCCTAAGAGGATTAAGTAGAGCCAGTAGACTTAGTTTGTGTAGCCAGTAAAGTAGCCAGACAAATCTTGCCCTCACTATGAACATCTGACAGGGAGCTACCCTGATTTAGTACTCACAACTCCAGCAGAAAGATCACTCTCACACCACTTGCAGGGCCAAGCCTGGAATTCAACACTTCTCCCACACATTTATATGAAGGGCAGAGGGGTACCATACCAAGCAGCTGCTGTATACTCCCGACCGCTTCCACTGCAGTACGCCGGGCTCAACGACGCAGCTACACTTGTCCTGACAGACCGAGCGTGATTGAAGCAGATTCTCCAGTCCTCTACAGGGTGAGCCTGGTAGGTAGCTGCACTTTTGCACAGCCTCCTCTGACCACTGCCTAGCGGATTTAGTCCGTCACTTGCTGGCGTTCACTCTGCCGAAATCTGGCCTTCCACATGTGCTTCCCGCGCGAAAGCTTAACAGCGCAGGAGCCCAGAGCTCCTTCCTCGCTCACAACCACAACGACTCTGCCCCTTGGCAGTTTGGGCAAGGACTTTCAGTTCGGGCGCCACCCGATCCCATTGGTGGGCTACAGATGCCAGTCACTTGTTTCGGCCCCCCATTGGTGCAAAAAGGCGCCGAAGTCCAGAACTCCATGTCCCAGAATTACTAACTGTATCCCCTATGGCCAGCCGGCTCCAACATGAGTCCTAATCCTGGTTGGTGAAAAAGATCTCCATTTTAGTGTCCCCCCTTTTCCCATTGGACCATCTCACAGGTCCAGGTCTAAAATGGAGGGGCACACAAAGTCCCAGCTGCAAGGAAAACAGGTTAGAAAACACTGTAACTTCACTAACACTCTAAATATTTACAACCAAACAGTTACATCTATCAAAAGGGCTCCCTTTGTGCTCACAGTGACTACACAATTGAAGGGATCTCATCACAGCTCAGGTGGGATGCGAGCAGGGAAACCCCAGTCCCCCTTGCACAGGCCACTGGAGCCTGCAAGCAGGCAGCTCTTAAAGAAACAGTACTGGAGGCTTTAAAAACACTCACAGCGGCCGCATTTAAGCAGCTCTGGGAAGGCTTTTAGGAACCCCCGTTTGTAAGGGAGTTACACATGAATTATAGAACAGAATAACAAGAGTAGCATAATACAATAAATACAGTGCAATATGTACATAAGATAAGGCAATAATAAGACAAAGTCTACACAGTATTTAAAGGAGAACTAACTTTGTGGTGGCAGAGGAGTAACTAGAGAGAAATTGATGGGGCAGGGGGGATTAGGTGTTAGGTTGGGAAGAGTGAGGGGAGATGGGTGAGGGGAAATAACAACAGGGCAGGGGAGGGATGTGCTTTAGTTGTCACTTTATGTCATGGAAGGAGGGGAGTCATGGAGGGGGATGGGTTGTTGGTTCCATAGGCGGGAAACAGGCGGAGAAGACTGAAACTCCAGTGAAGGAGCAATGGTGGGGGATTGAAAAGGTAAGTGGGTGGCTGGACCTCAGAGAATAGGACGGTGCAGGAGCTGGCAAGAGGAGGAAAGAAAGACAGCGTGGGAGAAGATTGACTTAGTATTTGGCAATGAACGTTAAGGAGAGGATGGATCTCCTGTGTGGGGGGTGGAGATTCAGAGAGGAGAGTAGGGAGCAGTGATGAGTTTGGGGAGGGGAGTTTGTAGCAAAGTGGCAGAATGCATTAAAGAGTAGTGTCGAGTTGGAAGAGGGAGGTGGCAGAGGCCATTGTGTAGATTATGTCACCATAATCAAAATTTGGGAGTATGGTTTTGGCTACTAGGACTTGGCGTAAGTGCAAAGGAATGGAGTTTTTGTTTCAATAAAGCACACCAAGTTTGGGGCAAAGCTTGGTACACATAGAATCGATGTGTATCAAGAAATCGAGGTGTTGATCAAGCCACAGACCAAGGTATTTGTAACATGTCGCTGATTCTAGGGTAGATCCATCCAAGGAGTAGAAGGAGGGACTAAGTGGGAGCTTTGCCAGTTTTGGGGGAGTTCCAAAAACCATGGAGACAGCTTTTTTGTGTTTACTTTAAGGCTATTGTCATAGAACCAGTAAAGGACCTGGGTGAAATCAGACTGGAGGGTAGAGATGACATTGTCAGGGGAGGGACTGGAGGCATAGACAAGGGTATTGTCTGCTTATAGGTAAATGTTTGTATGCGGACAAGCTTTGGGGAGGTCGTTAATGAATACCAAGAAGAGAAATGGCCCTAGAATTGATCCCTGGGGGACTCCCGCAAGGATTGGAAGGGGCGGGCAAAACGGAGTTGCCCACTAAAACAGATTGTAGTCTACCATTGAGATATGAGCTGAACCAGTTTATTGTGAAGGAAGCAAGACCAGCTGAGTGGAATTTTTGAAGGAGGAGTGGGTGGGAGACAGAGTCGAAGGCTTTGGCAAGGTCTATGAAAATCACCTAAATGGCTCCCTTTAAGTCTTTTGTGGGTACCCTCTTGGTAATTGCAGCTAATCTCATTTTTGTGAGTTGCTAAGCACACCAAATCAGAGAAGTCATCAGTCCTTAGCCTAGGGCTTGTGAAGATTTCATTTTCGTTTGTAAAGCTTGACATCTGACAGGCCATGAATCCAGCCACCCATGACAAAAGTGCCTGGGCCTTCACTTTCCAAAAAACCTTCTCCCCCCCCCCCCCAACAACAAGCCACAAAGGGATTCATTAGAAAGTAACACTGTTTAATGCATATGCAGCAGTTTAAGGGAACTGCGCCTCCGTAAAAACTGATAGGGCCAGGCCCTATCAATTATGGAAGTGGAAGGGCCATAGCCTTACTGGCCGCTCCCAGTTCCAGAACTTAATGGGGGGGGGGGGGGGGGGGGGGGTAAAAGAGTCTTAAATGTATAATTCTGTATTTTGAAGACAGGTCCAGCCTCCAGCAAACAAAACACTGCAATGGTAGCCATCACCATTCATTAAGATAGCACACCATGTTGTTTGCTACCACAATACCGATAACAGCCACTATTCCTCACAAAGCATTAAGTCACAATGTAGTGATAGCATCCGCCATTGCATTATGGTGTGCTATAGTGATTGCTGTCTTTACTGATGGTAATGGCTACCACTGTGTATTCCACTGATGAATGAAAAGGTAAAGAATACTATGATGCTCCCATAACTCATGGTTGATAAAGCCACAAGTGAGTTATGAAGGTTATATCCTCACTAGTGGTTATATGTAGCAAATAGGGCACACCAGAGGCCCTGTCCAGACTTATATTTAAACCAGGTTCGCAAAGTTAACCTACTTTATGTGTCAAACTTGGTTAGCATCCAGACTGTGAGGTTTTGAGAACCGTGTTCTAGTTTACTGAGGGAGGCAGACTAGGAAATTCTTCTACACTAAACTGATTTACTGTAGCTAAATCAGTCCTACAGTAGTCTGTACAGGTATTTTGCAGTCATTCTTGAGAATGGTTTTCTGAGCTCCCATAAACTATTATGGATCAGACCATAATGTCACAAGAGTGTGAACTGAATTGTTGAACCAAAATACAGCATCAGTTTGGATGCTGTAGTACAGTTCACTTCACTCCAGCCTTTAGGTTTGGATACACTAAACTGATTAAGTGAAACTGGTTTTGAGAACAATTCTCGAGAACTGTTATGTAATCTGGATGGGACCGAAGTGTGGTTTCAGCTATGTTAAACATACACGCTGGCCTTCAGCCACTAAGATGGTGTACTTAATTTAGTTTAACCCGCAATAATAAAAAAAAAAAACAGAATTTTTGCTTGAGTTGAACGGATGTGCTACACCGTTCCACCCCACATGACCAGGCTTTGAGCATTCAGTAAGTGGGATTGGGTCACTCCCATTTTATAAATAAGGTTATCCCACTGCGGCCAATTACATATATCTTTTATTCTGTGATTATGTAAGGAAAGCCTTTTAAATTAGCCGTTTATATGAAGATTGTAGTGCTTCTGTTTGATTCACTGCTTGGGTTTCAGTGCAGCACAGGGCCTTTGTGATGCCATCAAGTAATGTGACAGTAGCTCTTTCATTGGTTAAGTATTCTGTTATGACAGATGTAATGAAAATAAATGCTGATTTGACTCCATGAATATTCACAGAAATGAATGTCCCATGGCCTCATATAAAAATAGGTAAGTATATATACAGAGTTTGAAAGAAAGGTATTCCATCCCTTGTAAAGTTCTTTTTGCTGAAATTTCAGCAGTACCACCACTAAAAGAGCAATATACAATATCTCCATCAATAGCCCAAACGATCAGCTATAAAGAAAATCTGAATGAATCATGAAGCATTTTGCAGCCAAGGGCCGCTTTTGTAACCATGGCTTTGGTGCTAGAGTAACAAGAATTAACCGTGATTGTGGGTGGTTAAAATGTCATTGGCTTTCTTTTCAAATAAATCCTTGTAATTCGACTTGACAGTGCTGTCTCCTGGGCATTTGAAGGTTGCACATGATCCAAGCACCTCATCAGTAAATAGTCATTGATTCAACATATGATATTACCACTGTACAGTATCTGTGGTTTAAAGACTCCTGCCACATGGGAGGCCTGGGTGCAGGAGCAGATTCTGAACATCCACAGCATGCCAGCAGAGGCCAAGCAGCTGCAAGGAGGCGGCATGCTTGGTCGCAAGGAAGGGGGTTGCACAACTGTCCAAAGGGTACCTCCTTTGTGACCACACACTGTGCAGGGAAGATCAGAAGGTGCATCCTATATAACTAGAATGATAACTTAGTGTGAATGGAAGCCCTTCTGCTCTTGCTTCCAGGTCACTGCTGCTGATTATAAATCTCCAGTGTGTTAGGGGTGAGAAAGATAGGAGGCAGACACACAGAAATTACAATTAACGTACTGAATTCCATGTACCATTTATTAAGGCAGATGATAATTCAGGATACAAAAATAAGAAAATAGGCCTTAAATGCAGGACAACATATACAGTACACACATACTGGATTTGATACAGTCCATAACACTAGAAAGTCTCAAAGCAACTGATATTTTTAGTGCCTCTACCAGGGATTAATCTGCAAGGCAGCGTCCTTCCGTAAAAGTTCTCTGTCCAAGATGGAGTTAGACTCTATCTCCTGAGCAGGAGACCTTATTCCATTTCTATCTTGAGAGGAATGAGCTGGGCTTCCTTAGGTCAGCTTGAAGGGGTCTTTTATGCTCCTCCTGCATCATAATGATTCATTCCTTCTTGCAATTAGTAAATCTTCTGGCTTCAGTATCTCAGTATAACCAAGTAAAATAGGCATACAATACACAACTTCTGATATTAAGCACACAAGGGAACAGTCTTAAAAACAGCAGTACACAATGTTCCGTAATGGTTTAATTTGTATTATAACATGGGCTCCGTGTGTGAAGTTTCTCACTGGATGAGAAGCATCACGCAGGGCATACATTAATCACTGATATACCAACAGCTAGAGTGAGTAGGTCTTAGCCGAAATCTCTACTCACGTCTAGCTGTAATGTGTATGGATCGGGTAGTCAGAACTTGTTGACATGTGGGGAGTCCTTCCCCTGTGTAGCTGAACTCCTGAACTCCGTCCCCTGTGTACGTGAACCGAGTTGGTGGCTCTTCTCGGCGGCAACAGTCGCGGGTCGCTCCAGTGAGTTGCTGCAGGGACCAGGCCCACCACCCACCCAGTTGGATCGTGGAGGAGGAGCGATCACAGAATGGGGCGGCAGCTGAAATAGGTGCGGATCCAGTGCCCGGAATGCCGTGAGTAGCAGGCCCCGGACTGGGGGACAGGGGAGCAGGCACCAGGCAGCAGTGCGGAGAGCGACCTGAGCGAGGGCCAAGGTTGCCATAATTAGGGTAAAGTTATTGCTCTGCTCTCCCACAGCTAACAATGGAGCCATTACTCCAGTAGCAGATGAGTCACTGCATTTCCCAGGTACATATGTGTAAATATCATTTTAAGTTACTGAAATTGTAAAAGGACTAAATAAGTGTTTGAAGTGAGAAAACTATCTGAGAGTGACAAAAAGCAACACAATTAAGCAAAGAAAGCAACACAATTACTGCAGGGACTACTTTATTCAGTAGCAATTTCAGTGGAAGGATACCAAAGTCAAACGGGTCACTTTACGATATTTCTAAAAAAGTATAGAACATTTTTTAAATTTGTAGGAGCCCATGTTATAAGCGCAATAACTTACTCCAGGGTGTGGGGTTACTGGGGATTAATCAACACCATGGGTGCTGTGAGGACACTCGGGCTTCGCCCTTGTGCCTCATAACGCACCCAGGGTGTTGATTAATCCTCAGTAACCCCACACCATGTTGTGGGTTATTGCTTACACATTAAACCAAGACAAGAGGCAGGGGGAAGGGGTAACAACTGTAACCACAGTAAGGGAAAAAACCTGCAGCCATGACAACTGCTCTAACTTTCTACAGACTGCCCTTGAGTCTAAAATTGCTAGAATTTTTCTCTATGTTATAACTGTATTTAAAGCAGCAGTACTGATTAACCAGAAGTGTTCATCACTTCCCAGATTTTTGCACTGCCTGGTTGCTTAACATTTCAAATTTAACTTTTGCTGTTTACTACTGCTTTCTGATAATTAATTCCCTTGCTTTGTAATACATTTATAATAACTGGCTCTCATTTTTTCCCATAGGGAAACTGGGTTATAATTTTATCATTATAACCAGCTGGTTATATCGAAAAACACGTGCCCGGTTTCCCTAGCTTGGCGCATGTGCTAGCTGTGATCTTCCTCTCCTCTCTACATCCCCTGCCATACCACTCCTCAACACTCTGCAGTTTGCTGATGCCGACGGTAGAAGTTGGCAGTAAGTTCTTGTTTTTTAAACAAATATATGACTGCTGGGCACATAAAATGTTTTTTTTTGGGTCGGAAATAAATAAAAAAAAAAAAGTAAACAGTGCTATACATCAGGAGCCGAGCTGCTACTTACCATGCTGAAACCCCAACGGTCCACGGCACAGCTCCATAGAGATATACATTTATTTTGCGTAATTACTGTGGCAAAAAAATGACCCCCAGCAATTATACAAAACAAAGGATGGGTAGGTGTGTAAAACGCAGATTTTGCACACACCCTCGGGGTGGGATGCCTTAACAAACCCCTCAAACTTTGCTCTCGAGGGTCATGTGGCATCCCACCCCCTCGGTGGGGGGGGGGGTAAAATCCTTGTTATAACTACCTACCTATCCATTATTCTCTATATAATGTTGTGTGGATCCACAGAAAATATGGCAGACCCATACCATTTCTTGTTTTCACCCTTTGTGTACACTGTTAGTCCTATAAATATTCAGCAGGCAAAGTAAAGGGTGGTGCATTCCAGTTACTGTACATCACACAAAATAACCAGTGAGAGAATGGCAGCACCTCATTTCCCTCTGAATTCAGTATGGCTCTCCTGGCAAGAATCTGTGCTAAACTGTCAGAAAAAATAAAGAATATAAAGAAAACAAAAAACAATTCAAATGATTCAAGTTTTGTCAGTTGTGGGGCTCGATTGACGTAGCTATTGTAAAAAGAACATTTTTATTAACTAGTACTGCAGCTTTAAGAGCATGCTAAGAAGAAAAGCAGAAAAGGCAGAAACAGGAAAGTGTAAGATTAGAATGATTGCCTACATGTGGCCTTCCCACAGACAGAAAAGAAAGACTGCTGTGCAACAGACTTAGAGAAAAATAATACAAGATACACCAAGTGTGCTACAGGAAGGTTTCCCCTTTATTTCTCTAGTGGTTTCCTTGCTTTATTTCTTTCAGGACAACAGGGAAACACGGGCAGGCAGTTAATCCTGTCTCACAGTGCTACACATTTTTTTAAACATTGTGTTTATTTTTTTTAAATAACTACAATACACATGGACTAAGTGGGCCAAATGGGCCTTATGTACCGGCAAATTCTATGATCTCCAAGGATACCTCTTCCCTAAGGCTATATCTTTGGAACAATACCTGCGTCAGTGCTAGGACCACATGGAAACTTTTGCTAGCCCAGGGCTGCCCATGATGATGTCACATGTCAGCATCTTCATAAATATGGGCAGCCCCATCTCTCTCCTCAGTTCTTTTCCTGCCATCGATCGTACTCGTTGGACCAACAGTGGAAACACTGACCAGCTAGCCGTTGTCACTTATTATTTTATATCTAAGTAATCACTAAATGTTTAGTGATATTGCTGCCTCTGCATGCCACTGAAACCAACAACATTATTACAGTACTGTGAGTGCAGAGAAAAGATTTATAAGGATGATGCACATGAGATGTGTTTCTGCTGTTTAGGCCTCTCTCAAAATCTGAGTACCTGTGTAACCCCTAGGTGGTGCTATCCCAAGGGCTACTACCCCTGCCTGCTTGGCTAGTAGCAGGTTAAGGGGCCTGAGTTCTGAAACAGGTGCCTCCACCTGGAGGTCAGGGTTGGTAGTGGTCAAGCTAACCTGGGCACAGCCCTCCGGGACACTGTAACCCCCCTCTTTCCCCTCTAGTGGCCTGAACACTGAACAACAATCATTTTCACAATACCCCTGGTACACCACACAAGTACCCACACTGTTTGCACTTACCACCAGGGCTGATCCTCTGACTCGACCCTGGGAACCCACTGTAAAACAAGGTTATGCACAGCAAATAGCAACAGTATAGTACTTTGAGCACAAACTGGAACCACAGTCAGATTACATGCAGAAAAAGTTAGATCTGATTTATTCAGAGGACTTAAACAAGGAAGGGGCAAAATCAGGTTAATTAGCTTAAAGGTTATATCAATCAAGCAGGTATGCATGCACTTTGAGTCCCCCCACACAGTCACATCTCTGGGTACCCAGGTGGAGAAGAGATGGGCTAGCTAGGACTATTGCCTGGGGTTGCAGCTGGTTGGGGCCCTGTGATAGAAAACACAACACGCACAGTACACAATATTTGTAATCTGGAGCCAGAGGGCTCAGTTCGTAAAGGAAACGAAACAACAAGAGAATCAAATGACACACTCAGATTAAGCTGTTATTGCAGGGAGCTACCCTGGTATTTACTCACGATACCCAAGACTGGACACAGGCTGGACAAAAATCGAGACTACAGGTGGTTGATCTGGAATGCCAGGAGAAGCAGGGCCCACACGAGTCGCAGAGGCGTCGTTCCTGTTCAAGCGTGGAGCAGGGGGCTGATCCCCAGGCAGGTCTCTCATCGATGGCTTCTCTGTGCAGTGGGTAGTCTGGCTGGGCCAGTCTGGCAAGGCCCAGACCGCATGGAGACAAATTTGGATGCAGTCCGTTTTGGGCTGGATACAGCTTCCAGCAAGCAGAACACAGTTCACACATGTATGGGAATTTTACTGTACCAGGCAAAGTGCTCCCTGGTCACAATCGCAAAGTCTCTGCACACACCGGGAGCTTAGGGGTAGCTGGAACTCCTGACAGGCCGATCGCATTCAGCAAAATCTTCGGTCGTCTTCAGGTTGAGCCTGGCCCACTTCATTAGTTTACTTTAGTCACACAAACTTGGATTTAGTCCAAAATAATTCTCTTCTCTCTCTCTCAGAAGCAGCAGCAGACATGCAAGCCAAAAACTCAGCCCTTTCAGTTTTCCCATGCGAATCCACTCAGGATTGCTGCCCAAAATACACTTGAGCTCTTCTCATTTCACTTTCCAGCTCAGAACTAACTGAAAACTGCAAGCAGTCTGGGATTGCCCCAAGATCCAAAAGGTTTGGTTGGTTGATTTGGCTGTCAGTCAAAGCAAGAGCTCCCCCTTCAGTTGCAAAAAAGGCGCAAAAAAGCCCCAAACTACAGTTCCTACAGATTTTGAATTCAGACAGCTCCTGTAGTCCGGCTACATTTTAGGTCCCACCAGAACTGATTGGTCCAATTTGCAGTCCAGGACCAAGATAGTGGAGACAAAACAAAACAGTCCTTGCTACAAAGAAAGCAGGTTAGACAAACTACATTATAATTATCACACTAAATGATTTTCAGCAAATAGTTACATCTTTTAACAGAGTTCCTTCTCAGATTACTTAGGCTGCAATCAGGCAGCTCTTAAAGAGACAGTACACAGAGGCTATACAGGCTCTGGTAATCACATTTAAACTGCTAAAACACAGGACACCAGCCTGGCAGTGAGCATTTAGGCAAGCTCAAGGAAGACTTTTTAGGAACCCCCATTTGTGGGGGGGTTACACCTGTAAGATTTGCCAGGGCTTCAATCAAGTGACCAGGCAACACAGAAGAAAGGCATTGAAGAAGTTTTAGCTAGAAAAAGGCCAGAGTCATAAAGCAGCTTTGCCAGCCCCATCGACCAACTAGCAGTTGTCGAAATAGAAAGATTGCGAAAAAAGACCGGTCATCATCAGGACACAAGCATAAACATAAACATAAAGACAGGTCTGCTTCCCCAGCGAGGCTTAGGTCACTGTTACAGCCTGCAGGTACTTTACCTTCTTTATCATTGTCCGCCTCAGCTGTGGTGATGCCAGCTACCTCACCGTCGACCAGTCACCAGGGCCAAGGCTTGGCTCAGGCACTACCATACCTACTACAAACAGTACGTTGACATCGTTGACCAGCCCAGACCCTTCGTCAACTCAAATGGTCATGGCCCCTGGCCAAGGTGTCGTCGATGGGCATGCAATACTGGCGTTGTTTTCAGATATGATATAGCGCATACTTCCAGGCTTACCTATGCAGGCTGTACTGCTATCAATGGGTGTTACTGCTTTGCAGGCCCTGTCAGCATCATTGGCTGGTTCACAGCAGATACCTTCTGAGCAGCAGCCTCTGGCATCACCAGCGAGGTCATCAATTCAAATTGCTGACAGCTCTGCTGGTTTATCATCGACTGTCTCAGCATCGGCAGTCGTCGGAACTGTCTCTCCCCTTCCCCCCCCGGCCGCCGATCTCGACCATTTCATAGAATCATAGAAATCTGGCGGCAGAAAAGGACCCAGTTGGCCCGAGTCTGCCCCTTACCCCCCCTCTCTGCTTGTCCCCTTTGTCTGGGGACCTCCCACTCCGCCCCTGGCTGACCCTTATGTCTGTCCCATGCCTTCTTACAAACATACGAATGTGCCAGCAGAAACAGACCACCCAGTCTATGTAAGTCTGCTCGAGTGTGCAGCCAACACCCCTAGTTTGCAGCTGCCCCACTCCTCTCCCCTTTGTCATCCCACTGCCACCCCCCACCTCTCCCACCCTCACTCTCCCCTGTTCCCTATCCCATGCCCTTTTGAAGCTGTTCACAGATTTACCTGATACCACCCATTCTGGTAGGGCGTTCCATTTTGCTACCACCCTCTCTGTGAAATAGTGTCTCCTCATTTCCTTCCTAAATCTTCCCCCTCTATTCTTAGCCCGTGCCCCCTGGTGACCCTCCCCTCCTTAACTTAAAGACCCCATCTGCCCCATTCTTATTGATTCCCCTCAGATACTTGAATGTCTCTGTCATGTCCCCCCTTTCACGCCTATCCTCCAGGGTGTACATATTCAAGTCTTCCAGCCTGCTGTCATAGTCTCTCCCCTCCATTCCACATATCATCTTTGTTGCCCTCCTCTGCACCCCCCTCCAGTAGTCTGATATCACGCTTTAGGTATGGCCTCCAAAATTGCACACAATACTCTACCAGCGACCTATAAAGGGGCAAGATTACCTCTCTTTGCCTGGACAAAAACCCCTTCGCTATGCACCCCAGCATTTTGTTCGCTTTTGCAGCCATTCTCCTGCACTGGGCAGTGTTGTTCATGGTCCCTGTTATCATTACCCCTAGGTTCTTCTTCTCCTCAGTGATCCCCAGTTTAACCCCCCCCCCAGCCAGTATTCTGTCCTTGTGTTCTTCATCCCAAAGTGCATAACCGTACACTTCTTTGCATCGAACCCCAGCTGCCACCTCTCTGACCACTCCTTTAGCTTGCGTAGGTCCTCCTGCAGCTACTTCCATCCCTCCTCTCCATCCACCACTGCTCCGATTTTGGTGTAATCAACGAACAGACTTACCTTGCTCACCACCCCATGTGCAATGTCTGATATGAAGAGCCCAAATAATACTGGCCTCAACACAGAGCCCTGTGGCACCCCACTTGTCACTGGCCTTGGAGGTGAGAGGTCCCCTCTCACCACCACCGGTTGCAGCCTGCCACTTAGCCAGCTTGTAATCCAGTTCATCCTTTTTGCCCCTACCCCTACACCAGTTAGCTTCTCCCCAAGCCGCTCATGAAGCACCGAATCGAAGGCCTTGCTGAAGTCCAAGTAAAGAACATCCATCGCATGACCCTCATCCAGCTCACCTGTCACCCAGTCATAATATTGTATGAGGTTGGTTTGGCAAGACTTCCCTGAAACAAACCCATGCTGCCTCACATCCTGGAGGCCATTGTCCTCCAGGTATGACACCAGTCTTTCCTATAGTATCGTTTCCATGCATTTGCACACTATGGAGGTGAGACTTACCGGACGATAATTACCTGGTTCATCCCTTGGCCCGCTCTTGTGTAATGGTACTACATGTGCCATCCTCCAGTCCAGTGGCACACATCCCGACTCCAGTGAGGTGCTGTACAGATCCGCCAACACCTCCGCCATCTCCCTCAGCACCCTGGGGTGGATACCATCCGGCCCTGGTGCCTTTTCTACCTTTAGTGCCCTCAGTCCCTCTAGGACTCTACTTGCTTCAATTCTTCCATCTGTTGCCTCTTCTCTCCCTGTCCCCACCCTTCCAGCCCATGCCAGTAGCAGTCCCCCCCCTTTCTTCCATGAACACTGAGCAAAATTATTCATTCCGTGCTTCTGCCTGCTCCTCCCCCTTTTCCATCCACTCCTCACCCCTTTTTATGCTCACTGTTGTCTCCTTGCACTCCCTTTTCTCCCTGATGTATCTGAAAAGCCCCCCAATTAATTCCCTGTGCTAATCTCAGCTCCCTCTGGGCCTTGGCTTCTCTCACTTTTCTAGTCACCTCCCTGGACCATCTTGCATATTCCTCCCTGTCCACTTCCTTTCCTGTCCTCCTAAACCTCTGGTGCGCCACTCGTTTTGCCCTCACAACCACGCTGTTCAACCAGCATGGTTTTCTTGCTCTGCTCCTCTTACTCTGTGTCTTGGTGCAGGCTTCTGTTGCCTCTGTAACCCCCTGTTTAATAATATCCCATTTCTGCTCCACATCCATTTCCTGCCTTATGCCCTCCAGTTTCCCTTTCAGTACTTCCTGCATCCTCCCAAAGTCCACCCCCCTGAAGTTTACCACCTGAGTAACTGATTTCTCTGGCTCCCCGCACATCGTGATATTAAACCACACCGTTTGGGGATCGCTGTCGGCTAGTGGGTCCTCTACCTTTACTTCCCTCACTGCCTCCCCATTCGACAATACCAGATCTAAAGGTTCTTTAGCCTAGTAGGTACATTAACCAACTGTGTCAGGAGACCCACCTGGACCGCATCCAGGAGCACTTGCTCCCTAGCACTGGAGGTGACCGGAATGCTCCAGTCAACCCCCGGCAAGATGAAATCCCCCACAATGACCACCTTCCCTTTTCCACATACCTTTTTGATTTGTCCCACTAACTCCCTGTCAAGCTCCTCAGACTGGGACAGCGGCCTGTATACCACGCCTTACCTCACTTTCCTACCCCGAGTCTAGGAGCTGCAGCCAGATTGCCTCTGTTCTCCTTTCTTCTCCCTCGTCCCTTGTGCATTTGATCCCATCCTCGCATAGACTGCCCCCCCCTTCCTTACGGTCCTTCCTGTATAATTTGTATCCTGGGATTGTCAGATCCCAGTCCTGGTGCTCAGTTGCCCACGTTTCTGTGACAGCTGCAATATCCACCCTCCACACTGCTAAGAGTGCCTGTAGCTCAGCAGATTTGTTTCCTAGGCTTTTTGCATTCAGTGAGACCACCCTCCATAATGCCCCATTCCCTTCACTAGCCTCCAACTCCTCCCTTCTACGCCCTCCTTTTTTGGCCACCCCAAATCCTTCCCTGCTAGCCTGGGGGGTAGGCTATGACTCCACTCTGTCGGATACCCGCCTACCTGCTGTCCACTTGCCACCCCACCATCTAGTTTAAATCCACCCCAGTCACTATATATACCTCCCCAGTCCTTGCTTTAATACCGCCTTCCTCCCCACTCAGATGCATCCTATCCCTTGCAAACAGGTTGTTATTATCCCAGGTACTGCCCCAGCCGCCCATAACCCCATACCCCTTAGTTCGACACCATTCTACCAACCATGTGTTCAACTCTCTAATCCTCTCCTTTCTCACTGTGCTTGCGCAGGGTACTGGGAGCACTTCAGAGAAGGCCACAGACTCCCCAGTCTCCTTGCACAACCTTCCCAACCAGTTTTCCACCCACCTTGTTATTTTCGATCCAACCCCTAAACCTTCCAACTTATTTACCAACCTTCCGTGAGGGACGGTGTCGAAAGCCTTTCTGAAGTCAGGAACCTGCTTACCTGAAAGATCTCCTTTGTCCCTACTGTCCCTCCGGCTCTCTCCGATCCACTGACGAGGGATTGCTAGAGATTCCCAGGGTTCGTTTAAAAACTTCAGGGGCCAGATCTTTTAGTTTTATGGCCCCAACCCTGTGGAATTCTCTACCTCGTCAGGTGTGAGATTGCCCGACTGTCAGTGGCTTAGTAGGTAGCACACGCGCCTCTGAGGCCGGGAGATCAGAGGGCTGTGGGTTCAGTTCCCACATCTGGCAATTGGGTTAATATCCCAGTACTGACACTGTAGTACAGCATGAGAGGGGTGCTGCACTTCTGAGGTGCCGTCTTTCGGATGAGACGTTAAACCGAGGTCCCATCTGCCTGGATTAGTGGTAGTTCAGGTGGATGTTAAAGATCCCATGGCACTTATCGAAAAGAGTAGGGGAATTTCCCCGGTGTCCTGGCCAAATTTCACTCATTCACTAAAAAATACCACCAACAGCTTAATCTGGTTCAAAGTCAGGTGGCATTCATCTGTATTCCCTTCCCCCAGGTTGTGCCTGAAAATAGGCAGGATTTGTCTAGTGCACTTACCCGGTCAACAAAAACTAAATAAATAAAAAATAAATAAAAGCTTTAAGGAGGCTTTAAAAACATATCTTTTTAGCCAAGCAGATAATGTATTTTGAATGCCGCTGTTTAGCTTAATTTTAATATTGTTTTAATTATTTATTGTTTTATCATGTGTTGTACAGGTGTCTTGGTTTCAGAAAGGCGCCTTATATAAATAAAGATTGAATTGAATTGAATTGAATTGAAGTACAGATAGGCCACATCCACTGGCCCTCCCTGATTGACCACCCTCGTCACCCAATCAAAAAACTTGATTAGGTTTCTCTGGCACAACCTCCTCTGTGTGAAGCCATGCTGTCTGTCATCTTGTAGTCTGCTGTCTGCAATGTAACTGGCTACCCTTTCCTTTAATAGCACCTCCATCACCTTACCCACCACCGAGGTGAGGCTGACCGGACATTAATTTTCCTGAAGTGGCAGCATGTCTACCCTCTTCCAGTCTCCAGGCACCCACCCTGTATCCAGGGACAAGTTGAACAGCCTCGCCAGAGGTGCAGCCAGCTCCTCCATTAGTTCCAAGAGTACACTAGGGTATAGGGCATCCAGACCCATTCCCTTATCCACCCTTAGTCTTCCTAGATCTTACTTCGAGAGGGTTCCTGCAGTAGGTCTTCACAGATAGGACTGCACCCTCTGGCATCAGGACCGCACGGCAAACTTCTAGCTAGCAATACATAGCAGGGGACCACCCCCGGCATCACATGACGGGACGTCAGCGTGACAGTATATAGGGGGCGATCCCCATGCCCACCCTGCAGTTCTTTCCCGCCATTGACCTGTATATGTCAGACCTCTCGGTGAACTTGACTACAGTCAACCACCATTTTATAACTATTTTGTGTTTTTTCATTGTGTCCATTTCTAGTTTGATGCATGTCTTCGCATAAAACCAAGAAGAAGTGCTCACAGTGCGGTGCTCAGATTCCACATGGGGACGATCACTCCCGCTGCGCCCTCTACTTGGGCCCAAAACACCAAGTTGACAACTGCGACATCTGCCAGTCCTTCAGCCAAGCCACATGCTTCAGGTGCCAGAAGGCCCTCGATGCCCACCTTTTGAAAAAATGCCTTGCATCGATGGAAAAGGAGCTTCAGGAGCTGCGGGAGCATTCCTCTTCACCAACCTCCGAGTGCAAGAAAAAAAAAAGGAGAAGCGCTGAGACCAGGACTGGTCTTCTTCTACCCAGCGTCGCCCGGCAGTCAACGCTACTTCAGGTAGGCCATCCACCTCAGTGAGTACTCCTCCTCCTCGGTCTCTGTCCGCTCCGGCAGATCGGTCGTTGAACCCCCCCGCCTTAGTCAGTGGGCAACAGGGGTGTTCCTCCCAGGAGTATATTGCTTTAGGGCCTGTCGATAGCTCTCAGGCCAATAAGTCACCCTTCAGCTCTGCCGCTGGGTGCTCAGCCTCAGTTAGTAAGCTGGACTCCAGCTCCGCTGTTGCCTGCTTGATCACGACCGATAAGTCGGACGCCGGCTCCTCTGACGTCCGATCGGTCAAGACCGATCAGTCAGTTGCCGGCCTGCCCGATGACCACTCATCAGAAGCTCTCCCGTCGGGCCAGCCCCTCGTACCCAACATCATGCAGAACCAGCTTCCAGGCATCCCCTTGTCCCGTGAGGTTCTCCCTCCCAGGATTCACTGACTCAGCTCGACCCCTCGTTTTCCCCGGACCTCCAGGACATGAGTGCTTTTGGCTAGGGGAGTCCTTCTCCAATGTCGGGCCTATTGTATGAGCTTTCCGCTTCACCAGTGGACCTGTCAATGGGGTGTCTCCATTCCTTTACCCCCTTTGCCTGTCTCGGATCAGACATCGGGCCCTCTTAGGCCCCCAACACCAGGCCACCCTACCATCTATGTCCCTCCTGTCTCGAGGATGGCCTCTGGATTTCTTGCTCCTACGCCAGCCTGGCCCTTCAGGGATTCCAACCGGGACCCCAGGCCTGCCAATGGACCCACATGTTCCTAGTGATCCCTCAGCCCTGCCACCTTCTGTGACTTTGGCACTGCCACTGTCCGGGTCCTACAGGAATTAACCCTGGCTACCAGCTGCCACAGTTCCTTTTTTACCCGGCACCAGTCGGGCCGTCATTGGGTTACCCGTTGCATGTGCCAGGGTACCCAATGCCAGGCTATATGTACCAGGGGTACCTTCAGCCTTACCCCTATTGGTACCAGGCTCCTGTTTACCCCCATATTCTCCCTCGGGGGTTTCCAGGCTATCCGCCTCCACTGACTCCTCCACCTCCACCTCCTCCTCAGCCGGAACCACAGGGGACAATTCCAGCCTGGTGGAAGGACGCCAAATTGCAGCTCCTGCAGGGCTGGGACACTCCCTTCTAGTCGTGGTTTCCACCCCGACCCACAGGGTAGTTCTTAGGAGCCCATCCCTGGTCGACCACTGGTCGTCGGATAGGGACTCTAGCAGGTGCCCAGCTGGGGCCCTCTCGGGCATCAGGGTCATGGAGGAGGTTCCGGACATAGTTTCTCTACCCAGCAGACCAGAGTCTTCTGACTCAGATACTGACTCTGACTCTGCAGCTGACTCAGAGCCTCATTCTCCTATGGAACCACAACCCAAGGAGTCTTCCCAAATCTACGCCGGAGGACCCGTTATTTGCGGAACTCCTTAGATTCACCCAGCAGGCTTGTGGCTGGGCATTCCAGGAGATGGATCCAAAAAGGAAGAGGCTCGTGAACCACCTGGATTTGACTAATGTGGACCCCCTACTATCCCACCTTGGACAGGGCCGCACGAGGACCTAACGTCCACAATATGGCAACAACCACCCTCAATTCCTGCGATCTCTAAAAAGGCCAACAGGACCTATCACCCCGGAAGGCCAGCCACCCCATGAGCCAAGCTAAGGCCAACTCAATAATCATCACAGCAGCCCATGATAGGTCAGCTCAGCCGAAGTATCTGAGTGCCTCACCTCGGACAAAGAGTCCAGGCAGATGGACCAATACTGCCGCAAGGTCTACGCTTCCTCCACCTGCGCTGTCAGGTCTCTTAATTACGTAGCCCACATGATCTCTTTCCAGAACTCGGCTTTGACTAATTTAGAGAAAGAGTTACAGTCTATCCTGGATGAGGAACTCAGGAAAAAGTTGGTGGACAAAGTGAGACTTAAGTCTTCCTACTGCCACATATTGCATGCCACCTGTGACTTGGTGGCCTGATGCACCACTTCAGGCATTTGCCCGAGATGTCTGGCATAGCTCCGTCTTGCGGGACTGGCACAAGAAATCCAAACCACTCTCCTGGACGCCTCCTTCAGGGATTCTGTCTTGTTCGGTGGCAATGTGAAAGATATAATTACAGAGCTACAGGATAGTGGCAGATCCCTGCGGGACATCTGCTCCATGAATCACTCCGGCCAAAGACCAAATCAGCCTTTTCGTCACCTGCAGAAAAGATGGAATAGACATAACCAGAACAGATGCCAGAGTAAGCACCGCACCACTGGTTCTTGCACCCAGACCCCTCAGGCAAAAAGCCTAAAAGGCCACTAGAAGCAGTAAAGTGGCCCTCCCCTCTGCCTCCTGACACAAGGGGGTCCCTCCTCCTGTTTTTGCAGTGGAGCCAGTGGGGGGGGGGGGAAGGTTCTCTGTCCACCTAGACAGGTGGGAGGCAATAACTGCAGATGCTTGGGTCCTCCATCTGATTGCAAGAGGGCACTTAATCGAGTTCCGGGACAGACACCCAGACAATCCTCCGAGCAGGTCTCACTACCTGTCAGGCCATCTATACCTCATTCTGCAGGAAATCCAGGCTCTGTTAGAAAAATCAGCCATAGAGCTGGTTCCTCTCAGACAGACAGGGAGGGGGTATTACTCCCATTTTTTCTTGGGTGCTCTGAGGCCCATCCTGGACCTCAGCCTGCTTAATCTCTTTGTGGAATACAAGAGGTTCTGCATGCTAACCCTGCAGGGACTCTTACCCTGCTCCAACAGAACCAATGGCTGTGTTCGCTTGACATGCCGGATGCTTACCTGCACATCCCTATCCTCCAGGCCCACAGCCATTTCCTTTGGTTCACCTTTCAGGAGAACCACTATCAATTTAGGGCCCTTCCTTTTGGCCTCTCTTTGGCAACAGATTTTACAAGTGCCTGGCAGTAGTGGCTCGTGACCTCACGCCCGCAAGAGATTTACGTGTTCCCATACCTGGACGACTGACTGTTGTCAGCCCTGTCTCAGGACAGTCTGATGTAGTCTCTCTCCACCACCCTGGACCTCTTTTCCTGGCTTGGCATCACTGTGAACTATCCCAAGTTTCAGCTTTCACCCTCTCAGTGCCTCCAGTTCACTGGAGCAGTGCTGGATACGGTCCAGGGCAGGGCTTTCTTACCTTTAGACAGGGCGGAAACTCCAATTCATCAAGCTTCATCTGTGTCCAACTCTCGTTGGACCACAGCACACTCCGTCCTTTACCTGTTGGGTCTAATGGCGGCAGCCATTCCCACAATTCTGTTTGCCAGACTCCATATGAGGGTGACCCAGTGGACCCTGAGAGTCCAGAGGGACCAACACTCAGATGACCTGGACCACTGGGTCCTGGTCTCCAGCAGTATGAAGAGGGATCTTCTCTGGTGGCAGAAGCCATCCAACTTCTCCTCAGGGGCCCCCTTTCATCCCCCGTCTCCTTCCATGACCTTTACTATGGACGCCTCGGGTCAAGGTTGGGGAGTCCACCTAGGAGACCATCGAACTCAAGGGAGATGGTCTCCACAGGAGGAACACTTGCATATAAACGTTGTAGAGATGAGAGCTGTGCTCTAAGCTCTCCAGGCATTTCAGCCCCTGTTTCAACTAGGAACACTCGTAATCCAGACCGACAACACTGACACAGTCTGGCACATAAACAAACAGGGAGGCACCTGATCATACCCCCTCTTCAGGGAGGCGATGCAGGTGTGGTACTCGGCAGTCCAGCACAGCCTGTCTCTGACAGCAGTCCATGTCCCGGGAGTTCACAACATCCTGGTGGACAGTCTCATCCGCACCATTGCATGGGCACATGAGTGGGGACTAAAGCAGGAGGTAGTGGAAGATCTCTTCGATCAGTGGGGTCGGCCAAAAATAGATCTGTTTGCTTCCCCATCCAGCGCAAAACTACCCAGCTTTTACTTGCTCATTCCCAGGTATGGTGTTTTCTGGCAAGATGTGCTGTCGCTCTGTTGACAGGGAGGTTTCTGTACACTTTCCGTCCCTTTCCAATTCTGCAGAAGGTTCTGTTGAGGCTTCAAGCAGAGGGTGCTCACATGATTCTCATAGCTCCCCTCTGGCCTCGGCAGATCTGGTTCTCCCTGCTACAGCAGTTGGCATTGGAACCCCCAGTACCTCTTCCTCTCCACCACAACCTTTTGTCTAAGGAGCAGAGCAGCCTGGTGCATCCGAGCATCAAGTCTCTTCACCTGCATGCGTGGCATCTTTGGACGTAGAGATCTCACGATTTGGCATCTCCTTGCGAGTTACCCTGGTCTTAGTGGAGACTAGAAAACCGTCCACTAGATCTGTGTATGCCATGAAGTGGAAGAGGTTCACCATTTGGACCACGGCCAGGGGCCTGGACCCCTTTTCTTGCTTGGTACCCCAGGTCCTTGAGTACCTCTTGCACTTGTCTAATTCAGGCCTCAGTTACTCATCCCTGAAGGTCCATCTTTCAGTGGTTTCCACTTAACACCTTCTGGTGGATGGCAAAATCCTTGCGCAATTGGAGGTCCCAAAAACCTTTCTCAAGGGGATCCTCCATTTAAAACCTCCGGTCCATAGTCTAGTTCCCCCCAGGACTTACTTTTTTAGAGAAACTTACTTTGCCCCCTTTTGAGTTGGCAGTAAGTTGCAATGTGCGCTATTTGTCCTGGAAAGCGCTCTTTTTAGATGCTATTACCTCAGCTTGAAGGATTTCAGAGCTTCAGGCCCTCGTTTGCAAGGAGCCTTATTTAATTTTACACAGAGACCAGGTGGCTCTGCAGACCAACCCTTGTTTTCTTCCGAAGTGGTATCGGAATTTATGTTGAACCATGATGTTCAACTGCCGGTTTATTTTCCTGAGTATTCCGGTAGGGGGAATACTTTTTGCACACGTTGGATGTGCACAGGATCTTGAGATGCTGTATCTCTCAGACCAAGGAGGTGCCAAGTCTGACCAGTTTGTTGCTTTCGCACCCAGGTGTCAGGGTATGGCCATCTCTAAACAGGGCCTGTCCAAATGGTTGACTAACTGCATCTTTCTTGTTCATCTTTCAGAAGTACGAGAAACCCCTTCCAGGGGAAGTGAAAGGCTACTCGATCTGTGGCATGGCTGCTTCGACTGCCTTCTTACAGAACGTGTCTGCTTCAGATATTTGTGTCATGGCCACTTGGTCTTCGGTCCATACTTTCACCATGCATTACAGTCTGGGCATTGCCTCTAGGCGTAGGGCAGGTTTTGGACTTGCTGTCTTGTGAGGCCTCTTATCATAAAAGGCTTTCTAGTTGGTAGACATTCCGCCTCCTGGACCTTAGTCTCTGACTTGCTTTTTCTTGACTGCTTGGTATTCAGTCCTATCTGTGAAGACCTACTGCAGGAACCCTCTTAAGTAGATATGCCAGTTATGTAAGAACTTACCGTAACAGTAGATCTTTGAGAGAGGTTCCTGCAGTAGGTCACATTTTCCCTCTCACCTTCCCCCAGCTCCTGTTTTTCCTATCCCTTTTCAGGGCAACTACCAGCAGCTCTGGGCTATAGGAGTTACGCTCCTTTCTCCCGTCACCCTTACGGGGATCTTCTGGCGGGAGAACTGGAGGATGGGCATGGGGACCACCCCTATATACTGTTATGCTGATGTCCTGTCATGTGATGCTGGGGGCAGTTCCCCGCTATGTATTGCTAGCTAGAAGTTTGCCATGCTGTCCTGATGCCAGAGGGCGCAGTCCTATCTGTGAAAACCTACTGCAGGAACCTCTCTCGAAGATCTACTGTTACGGTAAGTTCTTATGTAACTGCTATTTTCTCTCTTACCCCGTCCTCACTAATCAGGCTAGGATCTACCCTTTTGTCCCTCATTCCCCTCTCCCTTAACTCTGGTCCCCTCCTTCTCCCTCCTACATGAAGACCAAGCAGAAGTACCTATTGAGCACTTCTGCCTTCTCGAAGTCCTCCTCCACTTGGATTCCTCCTTCCCCCTCTCAGTCTTACCATTCCCTGCCTTGTCTTCCTCTTCTCTCCCACATACTGAAAATAAGTTTTATCTCAGCCGGCCCGCTGGCGCAGTGGTAGCGATTCCAGCAACCCGAGTTCGGGAACGAGCTCGCGTTGCCAGAGGGCTGACCGGGGGGAGGCATGAGCATCTGTAGGACTGCTCATCTCCTCTGGGGGGGTGGGGGAGCTACGGCTGAGTGCATAACTGACCTCTAGTGGTGGCTGGAGGTTTGGCATGCTCGAGCAGCACATAAGGGGTGTAGCATGATGGACACCAGCATAATGCCATGACATCGGTGCATGTTACTGCTCCAAGGGGGGGCATACACCTGAAAGTACCCTGGCTCAGCACGGCACCAACAGGAGGACCAAGCATGGTTCTCACCACCGGCACCCATGGCTCCGAAGTGGACCCCAATGAGATCACAAGGTGTGGGGCCGGAGTGGGGTAGCTAAGAGAGCCAGCTACCACTCCCACTCTGTCCCCGCCTGGGGAGTAAACGATGGTCCCATGGGATGTCCCTCTAGGCTTGCAATACCGGTGAAGTGGATAAAAAGAAATAAAAAAAAAAAAAAAGTTTTATCTCCCCGCTTGGCCTGTTTAACAACTCTCTCCTCTGTATCTGCATTCACCCTCCTAATTTTCTGTCCTGCCCGCCTCAGCTTCTCTATGTAAATTTCCCTGTCCTCTTTCCTTTTGGTCCTCTTATATGTCCTGAATTCCCCTTTTCTTTCTCTGATTGCCCCGTCACTTCCCAGGTGAACCAGAGCGGCCTCTTTCTTTTTTTGTTTTTCCCTATCTTCCTGATGTAGAGTTAAGTGGCTTTTGTTAAACCCCCTTGATTGACTCCTATTTTTCTTCCATGCCCCCTATTTTGTCCTTCCCCACCATTTCTTCCCTGAATATCTCCCTCATTCTGGCAGAGTCCACCCGCCTGAAGTCTAGAACCTTCATTATGGTCCAGCCCCTTTCCTTCCCTGTCCTTACCCTAAAACTTACTGTATTGTGGTCGCTTGCCCCTGGGCTGTCACTGATTATAACTTCTTCCACACCTTCCCCATTGATGAGGTCCACGTCCAGTATGTTACCACTCCAAGTGGGTTCCGTTACAAGCTGCTGCAGGAAAGCTCCCTGGAGGGACTCCAAGATCGCTCTGCTTCTGGCCGATGCTGCTGACAAGATTTCCTAGTCAACATCGGGGAGGTTAAGGTACACCACCAGCAGTAGTTCCCCGCTGAGTGCCATCCTTTGAACTGCCTGCAACAGCTGCCTGTCCACTTCCTCCCCCTGCATAGGAGGTCTGTAAATCACACCCAGTCTTACTGATACACTGGACCATTTCTCCAGTGTGACCCACAGGAGCTCCACCTCCCCTTGTTCATCCTGTCCCTTCGTTGCCCTGATGTCGTCCTTAATATACAATGATACCCTTCCCCCCCTTTTCACCAGTCCTGTCCTTCCTAAAAAGTCTATACCCCAGGATACCCACTTCCCACATCTGATGTTCCAACCACCAGGTCTCCATTATGGTCACAGTGTCCAGGCCCTCGCCCACCATTATGGCTCCCAAGTCCACTATTTTGTTCCCCAAACTCCTGGCATTTGCAGATAATCCTTTCTACCATATACCCCCTGTGTTGCGTTTGCCAACTGCTAGAATATTGCAGACAATATTTTTTGTATATTTTTTTCTGTTTATGCTTTAAAAGGGTTACATGCTGATTATTTGGTTATGTTTAAAATTCCCAAATGGGCCAGAAGAATGAGCTTTGACAGAGGGATACAGGGTTTACTGAAAAGGTCACAGGAAAGAGAAGGGTGTGCAAAATATTTAACATTCCTCTGTGAACTGAGAACAGGCTGATTAGCCAGGAAACTAAGAGTCCATTTCAAAGGGATGGATTTCCCTGGTCAGCTAATCAAAAGGAAGAGAGTCATAAAACTCAGGGATATGGGGTGGAAGCCCTCACCTGTCATAAACTTTACATTTCAAAGGAGAAGTGCTTTAGGTTCCAGGAAACTGTCATGGTATATGAACATTTGGTTAGCTGGCAGGATATTTGACTTGTAAGAGAATCTACCTAATAAATAATATGGTTCACTTAAAACCTGGAAAAGAGCAAGAGAGGCCCCTGCTGGCCTAAAAGATAAGACCACCAGCTATAAATCAGAGAGGGTTTTACAGACTGCCAGAGGGGCTATATATACCCCAGCAAACAGAAGTTCATTACATTACATTTGGACACTTGTTCCTGACCACAAGAAAACAAGACTGCAACAACACAGAGATAAACTAAGAACCAGTGAATGCTATAGAAGGACTGAAACTTTTACAACTTCTTTTGTTTTCTGGACGTCTGATTTTCCACAAACAAGGTAGAAAATAAACAGTTAAAATTTTTTCGGTGTGTTTTTGATGTATATTTTCTACCTTTATTTTTGTTGTTGTGTAACCAGATGTCTGAAATCTTTTGTTTGTAAAATTTTGTATGATAACTATTTAGATTTAGTAAAAGCATTTTGCTTTTAAAACTGCCCGTGAGTAATTTTTGTGTGTGTAAAAGGTAAAAAGTTTTATTCAGTTCTGAGACCAACCTGGTTAGTGCAAGTGTCACCATTTGCTACCAAGTCTAGGTTACAAAAGGGAATATTTGGGTGCCTTAAGTATGGGAGATATACAGATCTTGGGAGGAATCTGTAAAGAGGGAACTAGGAACTGCGCACCTCGTGGGAGAGGACACAATCAGGTTTACGAGGGGAAAGCCCGAAGAGCTCGTAACGATTGGGTCTTCTTCCCCCTCCTCCCAGTACGGCAACTGAGGAGAGTTCTCACCTGGCTACAGACTTCAGACTGTGCTGTATCCTTATCCAGATTAGAGAGAGGAAGGCCTGGGACCTCGTGGCGGGTTTTCAGTCATGAACTCAGCGAGCAGTCTAGATGGACACTTGGAGAGTATTCCTGTTCCACCATGTTACGGATTGCTCTTAGGGGTAGGCACTGTGAGCTCAGTGGACCTGGCCCCCAGAAGTGGGTTTGTGACACCCTCCTCCCTGCCATCTTTCTCTCTCACTTCCCTACCTGTCCCTGTATGCGGGGGGTGGGATGCTAGCTAGGCTATTTCCTCTACCTGTAAACTCCTCCCTCTTCCTAGCCTTGTACTCCCCCCTTACCAGTTTAAACCTCCATTTAAAACCTTGTCTGTATAACCTTGTAGACCCCACTCAGTGCTCTTGCCTCCCTCTCACTGAGATGTAGCCTGTTCTTTCCATATAAGTCCTCATCTTCCCATATGTCCCCCCACTCCCCTATACAGGCAAAGCCTTTTTTCCCGCACCATTCCCTGACCAAGTCATTGAACTCTCTAATTCGTTGTTGTCTAGCTGTGCTGGCACAGGGGACTGGCAAGATTTTCGATAATGCCAAGGAACTCGCCTCCTCCTCCTTGCAGCCTCTCGCCAGCATCCTAAACCTTCTCTGAACCTCCTCCACTTTATTGCTTGCCAGATCATTTGTTCCCAAATGAATGACTAGGTGTGGTTTCCCTCCCAACACCCTTGCATACTCCCTGATTGTTTGCATCGCCCACCCTGCCTCCATCCCTGGTTCACAAAAGACTGACCTCCTCCTGTAGGTAGCCCTCTTCCTGATCCAATGTATCCTTTTAATAATTGAGTCCCCGAAGACCATGATCTTCTCCCCCTCACCTGTCTTAGCTAACGAATCAGAGCCTGCTCCTGACAAACCTACCGTACCTCTCTCTAGTCCCGGTTTAGTGCCCCCCTGCTGTCCCCCTATTTCCACTCTCCTTCTCCTCTGCACGTCTAATAATTCTGACTTTTTTCTGCCAGTTTCCTCTCCTCCTGTTCCCCTATTCATACCCCTCTGGCCTCCCCTGCCCGCGTACTGCCCCTGTTTCCCTCCTAGCTCCTCCGATGCTACCCCCTCTCCCTTCTCAGCCCTGTGCTTCCCTTCCCTTTCCTCCCTCTTTGTTCCCCCTGTAACTCTCTTTCACCTTCCCTGTTTTTGCTCACCACATCATCCCCTGCTTCTGTTCTTCTTTCACCTCCCCCGTTTCTACCTCTCCCTATCCCTTTATCTCCGGCCGCCCCCTGTCCTGCCAGTCCCTCCCTAATCTCAGCTCTGGCTCCCCCCCTCCCTCTGCTTGTCCCCGTTCTGTGCCCCTACTTGATTTTTCCTCACCTCTCTCTTGAGCCCCCTGGTCCATCATAGCTGATAAAGGAGTGTACCTGTTGAACACATTAATACCTCCTACAGTGGCAGTTCTTTTGCCCCTAGGTGTCTAGATACTGGCCTTTCCCTGAGCTCCCATCCCCTGAACCTCCTTCCCCTGCCTCCTCACCTCCTGCCATCCATTGTTTCCCCCACAACCTGCCCTGACCCCCGTTTTCCCATATCTCCATCTGTTCCCTTCTCTCCCATTTTCCATTCCTACAGCTCCCCAGCTCTCCCTGACGCTATTGTAGTTGTAGTTTCTTCCTCCTCTCCCCTAGCCTGTCTCATTCTCCCCACCTCCCTCCTATTTATCTCAGCTGCTATTAGCCTCAGTCTTATACATACTGGATATCCCCCTATCCTCCACAGTGTTTCCATCAACACCACTGCCCCACATCCGTTACACCCCACTATTCTCTCCAGTCTCATTTGCTTCCCTGGAACTCCCATACCCATCCTATGAGTCCCCCACCCCTGCCCTCTCCAGCCTCCTGTGTAATTCATTCCTCTTCTGCTATCTCTTCCTTCCCCTCCCTTCTGCTCTCCCAGTGCTGACCCCAGTATTCCCTTCTGATCTCCTGAACACCAAACCCTCCCTGCCCGGCTTTCTCTTAGTAAATTCCCTGCTTTAAGTGGCATAAACCTACAAGCTGTTTATGTAATTTAGGCAGTAGGCTAATCCCTTTAGAATATCTATTTTAAACCTTTTAACCTAATCCTCCAGTGATCTAGACACAGAGAACCTGCTAAGCTGTACCCTATTTACTAAATTTCAAATCTGATGAACTACAAGTAGATACCATATCCCCTAGACTGTGCCAAGCCCCCCCGCTCACCTAGATAGCACACCACTGTGACTTTTCCTAGATCCAACAGTGTGTATATTACTAATACCATACAGATTAAATGTATAATCAAGCCCAGTGCACACGGATTGAATGTACAATACAATAACCTCATGCCCAAAAACCTCTTCCACTCCCCCTCCTCCTTTTCGATTTTTTTACTTGCCCCCAAGCTGTTAGCCCTCCTCGGGGCGGAGCCTGTTTGCTCCTCCTGCCTAGCTGAGTGTTTAATACAGCATGGGGGAGGGAGAAACTCCAAGTCCAGCTGAGCTCCATTTAAAGTAACTTCAAGCCCCATTCCAACTGAGCTCTGAATGAGCTCCGCTCTGGTTCCTTAGCAGCCTGATTGAATTGAACCCCCGTGTCCTGTTGAGCTCCTATGAGCTCCTCTCTCTATTCCAGTCTTCGGCCACTGCCTCAGGCCAGGAGTCTCTTCACTCTCCTGAATCCCCTCGACCTGAGCCCAGGTCGCCATCATCTTCCCCGATATCTGCCCATGCCAAGGAGCTTCCCCAAAGAAGCCTGTTTGTCTGCCCTCCATGCTGCCGACCCCGGTGTTCCCTCAGTCAATGCTAGTGGGTCCGACGCTGATAGCAGTGGACTTTCACTCCCTGCTTACCACCTTATGGAACTTTATGCAGACTAAGCTTTCTCCTCCCCAAGGCCCATCCCTGCAGTGGCCCCCTGCTCCTCCAGTAGGGCCGTTGCCCACACCTCAGGATCCAAGGCCCTCTCCCCCCCACCCAGGACTCGGGGGACGAGGATGATTGTCGCCTGGACCTCATTCTTCCAGATGACGACAACGACGGCAACTACAAAGGAGCCACTTCTTACAACTCCTCCTCAGTCTCATCCGACTGTGAGGAGACCATGAGATACATCCCATGGTCCCTCCCAGATGACCCCTTTTTTTGTCTCAGTCCTGAGACAGTTACAGTCAGCCATGGGATTTAACACCGAGGAGCAAGATCCAGCTCTGCATCAACTGACCACTTATTTACAATTGCCAGATGCCCCAACTCTGCTCATCCCTCCCGTGATTGAACCCTTTGAGGATGCCACCGTGGCTGCCTGGCACCAGCCAAATTTGATTCCAGCCTTGCCAAGGAAGGCAGACAGATTGTACCAGGCTCCAGCAGGGAGGTCTTTCTTCGCCAACCAGCCTCAAGCAGATTCGGCGGTCATCAGTGCCACCCACGACTGCACCAAGAGGCCAGAACATCTCAGTTCCTTGTCCCTGGATAAGGAGTCCAAGAGGCTGGGTCACACTGGCAAGAGAACTTTTTCCTGTGCCACACTGACCATCAGGGTGTTGAACTACATTGCCTATATGGTCCAGTACCAAAACCAGCTCTGGAACCAGGCCCCTGATACGGCCTTGGCACTCTTAGAAGACCCCCTAAAACAGCAGGTGATGCAGTCTCTCAGTGCAGGTTCTGACATTGGCACGCACTTTCTTAGGGCTGCTTACAATGCTGTAGATGCCATGGCCAGGGCTGTTGCTGCTGGCATTTACGAACATATGAAAATGCCAGCAGAAGCAGGCCTTACAGTCTATTGAGTCTGCTCGATTGTGCAGTTAGCCCCTCAACTTGCAGCTGTCCCACTTTCCCCACCCCTCTTCATTTGCCTTCATTCATTTGTCTTAGAAGACACTCTTGGCTGAGGGTGTCAGGCTTTGCTCAGGATGTGCAATTGTCCATCCTGAATGGCTCTTTTAGAGGCTTCAAACTGTTTGGAGCAGATGTATATAGGACAGTCTATCTCAACTGCAAGCCTGTGGCTGCACGTTGCGGTCATTCCATTCTGTGTACCACACCAGCCAGCCCAAAAGTGGTCAACGGGTGTACTTTCAATGGTCTACCCTTAGACCTATGCCCTCTAATAAGCTTCACGGTAAGCTCAGGGCTGCCCCGCCTTGCCCACCCCCACCTCCTCCATGGGAAAAGTCCCCAGAGGAGGTAGTGAAGCCCTGGCCGTCCCTGCCAGTTTGGCCTGACTCCTCCTCCAATAAGGCTGGAGGTAGTTATAGGGGGTCATTTCTCCCTGCACTTGGACAAGTGGAGGGAAATTACCAATGATGCCTGGGTGCTGCATCTAATAGAAAGCGGTTACACTCTGGAACTTCTGGAGTGGCCTCCAGACAACCCCCCGGCTCTATTCTCTTACCCTCCAGACCATGTCCCAGTGCTCTGGGAAGAAGTCCATGTTCTGCTAAGCAAAAGGGCCATAGAACCCGTCTGAGAAACCCAACAGGGCATGGGGTTCTACTCACTTCTTCCTGGTCCCCAAATGCACACAGGATCTCAGGCCCATTCTAGACCTCTGGAAGCTAAATCTGTTCATTCACTACAAAAAATAATGGATGGTAGTACTTCAGGGTTCTACTGCCCCTTCTGCACCAGGGAGACTGGATTTGCTCCCTCAACAGGAAGGATGCCTATCTACATATCCAGGTATATGCCTTTCACAGACATAGATACATACATAGATACATAGATACTGATGGCAAATAAGGGCCTTGGGCCCACCTAGTCTGCCCAATTGCACGTGTAATTTTGCATCTTCAAGCTTCTCTTGAACTGGGTTGACCCCTTCCCCCAACTGCTAGGATCCCCCGTTGCCTATCCAATGCATTCTTGAATCCCGTCATCGTTTCAGCCCGCACCACCTCCTCTGGCAGGGTGTTCCTCTTCTCTACCACCCTTTCCATGAAGAAATACTTCCTCATGTTATCTCTGAACCTCCCTTCCTCCAATTTCATCCCATGACCCCTAGTCCTGGAACATTTCTTCCTCTAAAAATTAGTGTTTTCCTACACCTTGTTACCCCCCCTGTGAGGTGCTTGTATGTCTCTATCATATCCCCCCCCTCCTCTCCTCCAGGGAGTACATATTCAAGTCCTTCAGCCTGTCCTTGTAGGATTTGTGATGCAAACCCTATAGCATCACAATTCCCCACCCACCGCACTACTGTTCTGCCCGCACCCATATTGCCCAGCTTGTTTAACAAGCTCCTATGGGGCATAGTGTCAGAGGCCTTACTGAAGTCCAGATAGGCCATGTTCACTGCCCCCCCAATCCACCTCCCTTGTCACCCAGTCCAACAGTTCATTGAGGTTAGTCTGGCACAGCCTCCCCCAAGTAAAACCATGCTGCCGTGGGTCCTGTAGACCGCTGGCCACAAGGTGTTCCACTAATCTCTCCTTCAGTAGTGCTTCCATAATCTTCCCCACTACTGAGGTGAGGCTGACTGGTCTGTAGTTTCCTGCTTCCTCTCTGTTCCTGCTCTTGTTATAAGGGGACTACATCAGCTGTTCTCCAGTCTTTGTGCACCTCACCTGTTTCCAGTGATCGGCTAAACAGGGTCACCAAAAGTTCTGCCACCACTTCTCTGAGCTCCCTGAGCACCCTGGGGTGCACCCCATCCAGGCCCATAGCTTTATTGACTCTTATTCCTTCCAGTTCCTTTAGGACCCTTTCCCGTGGAAAGGGATTTATATCCATTTTTGTGCTCTCCCCCCCCGGACTCCCTTCTGCTACCTGCCCCTTCTACTGTAAAGACTGAACAGAAATATCTGTTCAGTATGTCTGCTTTACTGTTGTCATCCTCAACACTACTCTCACCCTCACCCTTCAGTCTCACTATCCTTCCCTTTGCCTTCCTTTTTTCACTTACGTACCTGTAAAAGGTTTTGTCCCTTCTAATCACTGTTTTTGCAGTGCGCTCCTTTGTCTGAGCTTTGACTTCCCTTACTGCCCTCCCTGCTTCCCTTTGCTTCTCCTGGTACCTCTCCCTATCCCCTTCTGCTTGTGTCTTTTTGTATTGCTTGAATGTAATCCTTTTGGTTTTCACTTTCTCTGCTACCTCCTTGGAACACCATAAGGGTTTCCTCTTTCTTTTCTCCCATGCTAACCTGCTTAATGCATAATTGTATTGCCATTGCTATCCCTCTTTTAAATACTGCCACTGTTCCTCCACCCCTAATTCCTTCCCCATTCCAGTTAGTGCTTCTTCCAAGCATTTCCCCATTCTCCCAAAATCTGCCATGCTAGGATCTAGGATATGTGTTTTAGTGTGGCAGGGATCTGCCCAATCAGTTATTTTAAATCACGGTGTCTGGTGGTCACTGTTCCCCAGGGTGCTCCCCCAATGTGACCCCCGTCACACTGTCCCGGTTTGTGAGTACCAGGTCCAATATTGCCTCCTGCTGAGTTGGTTCCATGACCAATTATATAAGGAAGGCTCCCTGAAGGGCGTCCAGGATAAATCTGCTCCTGGCTTCTGCTGCTGCTGGGAGGCTCCAGTCCACGTCTGGCATGTTGAAGTTTCCTACCAGCACCAGCTCCCCCTTGTCTGCCATTCTTTTGATGGCAAGTATCAGTTCCCTGTCTTCCACCTGGGTTGGTGGTCAGTAGACTACTGCTGTGCAGATGGCTGACCCATTTTTCCTTCAAGCTTAACCCACAGTATCCCCCCCTCGGATCTCTGTGGTCTTAATGTTATCTTTCACATACAGTGCCACTCCTCCTCCCTTCCTGCCCTTCCTGTTTCTCCCAAATAGGTTATAGCCGGGTATAGCCATATCCCAGTCATGGTTATCATTACACCTGGTCTCCATGATGGCCACAATGTCCAGGTCTGACTGGTGCCATAGCTGCCTCCAGGTCCTCCATCTTGTTGCTAAGGCTCCTGACATTGGCACACATGGCTATCCGTGATGTAACTTCTCTCCCCCTGTTTTGTCCTACACCCCCCCCCCTTCCTGTGTGATCTTTTTGCCTGGCCCACCCTGCCTTCTGCCCTTCTGTTGTATTCTGCCCTCTGACTGTCTGTCCACTCCTTGGGTACCTGTGTCCCTTCTATTCTTCCCTTCCTCCATTTTTTGAACTTGCATTGCTGTGATAGCCCCCCTCCTGGTAACCTTTTCCTTTGCTAGCTTCTGGGGTTGGGCAGTCAACTCCCCTTCTTGCTGGCCTGCCACCCCCCCTTGGCTAGTTTAAAAACTTGCCAATGTAGCATGTAAACATTTCATTGAGGATCTGGGTTCCTTTCTAGGATGGATGCAGGCCGTCAGGCTCGAATAAGCTCCCATCCCTCCAGGTGGGTCTGCAGTCACCAGTGAATCAAAACCCTTTCTTGCTGCACCAGTTCTTCAACCATGTGTTAAAGTTTCTGGTGTGGGTGCCACAGCGCTTGCCCATGCCTCTCACAGGTAGTACTTCCAAAAAAGTGACGGAAGTAGCTACTTGCTTGAGACCCCACCTCAGTCTGGTAACTCCTCTAGAACTGCTTTAGGTTCCCCATTTGCCAGGTCATTAGTTCCTAGTTGGATAAATCTCTCCCTCCCATCCTGCCATCCCAGCGATTCCCCAGGATCCTCCTCTTGTCCCTCCATGCCATGGCACCTGGTAGGCACCTCACCTCCCTGTCCCCCCCCCTCTCCTTTTCCTAGCTGGATCCCCTTCACAATAGAGTCCCCCACTAGGATTCACTTCCTCTTCCTCCACTGCTGTCCCTTCTGAGGTCACCTTCCCAGTTGACCTCCACATCCATCCTTTCCACAACTACGGGTGCCTCTGACTGGCCATCCCCATTTGCCAATGCGACATATGAGTTATGTAGTGGAATAGGTTTTGGGATGTGTTTCTGCCCAACGGTCCTAACCCTACCTGAGCCCCCTGTCATCCAAGTGCTGCTCTTACTTGGCATCCTTTGAGGCAACGGCTTTCAACTAGGTGGTCTCTGGATAGGATTGAAGGTATGTGCAACCCAGTTTACCTCCGCTCCGAGTCTGGCAACCTCTTCCCTCAGTCCAGAGAGGTGCATGCAGATAGGGCAGCACTTCGGCATCCAGAAGGTATGCCTGAATATGGCTGCCCTGCACCCACTACATTGCACCACTCCCCACATAATGCTACACTTAATCTGCTTTTTATCTAGCTGTCTGCTTCTCTAGCCCTCCTTCTAGGTCCCTTTTGTTTGCCGCCTAGCGGTTTTGTAGCTTGACCCCTTTTCTAAGTTATTTAGTAGTCCTCCTTTTAAATTTGTTTGTTGTTACTGTTGTCTGTACTGCTCCCATTGCTCTCCTTACCTTACTTAGTTATTTAGTTGACACCCCTTAAAAAATGTTTTTCTTTTCAGACAGTACCTAAGATTCCATTTCAAGGGGGCACACTTTCAGTTCCAAACCTTGCCCTTTGGCTTGTCTTCGGCCCCTCAGGTGTTCACCAAATGCTTGGCAGTGGTGGCAGCTGCCCTCAGACGGCAGGGACTCTATGTCTTTCCCTACCTGGACAATTGGCTTCTCAAAGCCCAATCCAGGGAGTGCCTGTTACAGACCATGGAAACTACCACCCACCTGTTCCAGGATCTGGGCATTATGGGCAACCTGCCCAAATCAGTTCTGACTCTCCTGTCAGCGACTTCAGTACATAGGGGCAGTCCTGGATACCTCTCAGGGCATGGTCATCCTGCCCCAGGACCAGGTAGATCGCCTTATAGCTCAAGCCAGCCTGCTGTACAACAGCCGCTATGTCTCAGCCAGAACCTTCCTCTAGCTCTTGGGCCTGATGGCTGCAGTCAGAGTCACAGTGTCTCTAGCCAGACTGCACTTGAGGATTCCCCAGTGGACACTGAGGGTCCAGTGGGACCAGCGTACCAACAACCTGGAACAGCTGATCCTGGTCTCCTCTCTGGTGAAAAGGGTTCTACATTGCTGGATGGAACCCAGCAATCTGTTAAGAGGGGTTCCTTTCCTCATTCCTTCCCCTCAGCAGAGCCTCACAACAGAAGCCTCAGTGTTGGGGTGGGGAGCTCATCTGTGGCCCCACCAGACACAAGGGATGTGGTCCCAGCTGGAGTCCTCTCTCAACATAAATGTTCTGGAGATGTGGGCCATTCTGTGCCTTATAGACCTTGCAGACTCCACTATCCCTGGGTCTTCTGCTAGTGCAGATGGAAATTATCAGTGTAGTCCACTACATCAACAAGCGGGAGGCACTCATTTGTACCCTCTCTGCTGGGAAGTGATGAGAGTCTGATATTGGGTACTGTATCACGCTCTTGAATTGTCGGCTGTCCATGTTCCAGGTGTCTAAAACGTCCTGGTGGACACCCTAAACCAGTTGCAGTCAAAGGTGCACGAGTGGGAGGTGCTGACCTCAGTAGTAAAACACCTGTTCAACAGGAGGGGTCATCCAAAGTTGGACCTTTTTGCATCCTCACTCAGTGCAAAACTGCCACTTTTTTGCTCGCTCAATCCAGGGCCTGGAGTTTTCTGGCAAGACGTGTTCTTCTTCTCTTGGAAACAGAGGTTTCTCTACACATTTCCTCCCTTCCCCCACTTCAGAGGCTTCTGATCAAGCTCCAGATGGAAGGGGCCACAGTGATCCTCATCACTCCCTTCTGGCCTTGTCAGATCTGGTTCTTTTTACTGCAGCAGCTGACAGTGGAACCTCCAGTACCACTACCTCTGTGCACTAGCTTGCTGTCCCAGAACTGGGGCACCATGATTTATCTGGACCTCAGATCCCTGCATCTTCACATCTGCTTCCTGAGGACATAGCCATGGCTCGGTTTGGGGTGTCACTCAAGGTGGCTGATGTCCTGGTGGTGGCTAGGAAGCCTTCCACTAGGGCCACTTATTCTATAACGTGGAAACACTTTGCACTTGTGGGCTGCTTCACATCAGCTGGACCCCTTCACTTGTCCATTGAATCAGATTCTGGAGTGCTTACTGCCCCTTTCAGACTCTGGCCTTAAGTACTCTTCTCTTAAGGTGCACATGTCAGCCATCTCTGCCTTCCATGTGCCCACTGATGGCCGTACGGTGGCACAACTAGAGGTGTCCCATACTTTTCTGAGAGGCATTCTTCACCTGAAACTTCCAATCCACAAGCCAGTCCCACTTTGGGACTTGAATTTTATGTTAGGAAAAACTTGCTTTGGCTCCTTTTGAGCCGGCTGCAACGTGAGAGCTATGTTTTCTGTAATGGAAAGCATTATTTTTAGTTGTTATTACTTCTGCTCAAAGAATTTCAGAGCTGCAAGCGCTCATGTATGGGTAGCCTTATTTGATTTTCCACAAAGACAGGGTGTCTTTCAAACAACATGAAGTCTTGCTGTATTCTGACAAATGCAGTTAGCCCCAGCCTTTAAACTGCCCCGGAGAACAAAGGGTTAACTTTCTATGCAGAGCATAGAATGCTGAGCTTGAGCTCGGTTGGTGTCTCTGTCTGGAGCCCTTTGAAATCCAACCATCAGATTCTTTACTCCCCCCACTGAACAGTCGCTCTGGAGATTTCTCCTGCAGCTCGGTTCGAAAGTTGGTAAAGTGTCGGTTTTTAGCGGAAATTTATTTCCGCATAGTCGGTTCAGTCTCTGTCTGTGGTGCCGTGAGTACTAGATAGGTTTTGTGCTGATTTTCTGTGTGGAACTTGTAAAAGTGTAGATCGGTTCGGCTGAACCGATCATTTGTTGTTATTACTTGTATCTTTCTTTAGTGTGTGGTTACCGGTCCTTATCGGTTCTAAAAAAAACATGTTTTTGTATGTTTTTTTCCAATACCCGTGACACGGTTAGGAACCGATAAGGGAGTCTTGCCTGGCAGTTGCCATAAAAAGGGTAAGTTTGTTAGGTTGGCCATGTCTGAGAAACCCAAGAAAAAAAAACGGGCCCACTGGGTTTCAACACTGAAGTGAGTGTGGGGAGGTCTTTGCCAAGGCCGATCCCCACACCACCTGTGTTTATTGTCTGGGGTTTGAACACCTCGATACAGACTGCCAAATATGTAAACATTTTCCCAAATCTACCCTTGAAAAGAGATTAGGTAGACTGAGGGAAAAGGAGGCCGAGAAGTCCGCTGACCATGATGGCCAGCCCGGTTTGGTTCCGACCGAACCAGAAGGAGTGCCCTCTGACCCGGGCGATACTTCTTTGGGCAAAAGGATAGCCGATCCCGAGGGTTCGGTTCTGACAAAAAGAAGGCACAAAGAGAAATCGACCAGTTTGGATTCAGAAGTTCATGTTCCGACTGCCGAGGAAATAGCCAGAGCGATTCGAATTGTGGAATCGCTTCACCCGGTTCCAGCTGATCCGGCACCTTTTGGCAGGGGTTCGGTTCAGTCGGTTCCCCCGGTTCACGATCATACCCCTGAAGAATTTTATGAACCGGAGTTTGAAGATGATGATGGTGATGGTGAAAGTCTGGATGTGCCTGTGGAACCGGACATCTCCCCAGACAGACCTTCGGGTGTATCACCTCCTAGGCTTTCTGAGTCCCCTTCCCACTTTACGTTTTACAGAAAGGTGGCTGAAACCCTCCAGCTTCCTATGGAGGAAGCAATGGAGGATCAAGAGGAGCCTGATTATGTGGAAATGATGGACATTCCAGAGTCCAGGAGACTGTCTATTCCCCTTCACAAATCTTTTGGGAAGCAGACACAAAACATCCTGAAGTCTCCCAATTCTATACCTCCTGTTGATAGAAGAATGGACAAGAGGTATACACTATCAGGCTCAGATACAGAGTTTTTATACCAGCAATGCAGCCATGTTGGGGTTGTGCAGACTGCTGCCTGTGATAAGGCAAACATTCCCTTGGCTTCACCCCCACCCGACAAAGACTCCAGGAAGATTGATGCCATGGCAAAAAAACAGTACATGGCATCTTCCTTGGGACTCAGGCAGGCTAATTATATGGCCTATACAGCCAGGTACCAGAAGTCCAGGTGGGACACTGTACTGCCACTGGCTAAACAGGCCTCCCCCCAGCTAGTCAAGGAGCTGGAGGAGGTGTCTGCAGATGGGATTGAGGCATCAAAAGTACAGTTTCATGCTGCTGTGGACTCCAGTGATGTGTCATCAAGAGTCATGGCTACATCTGTGGCTCTTTGGAGAATGGCTTGGCTTAGATGTACTAGCCTCTTGCAGGATACCCAGGCTAAGGCCATGGATTTTCCTGTAGTGGGTAATTCTCTGTTTGGGGAGCAGACAGAGAATTACATGAAGAAATGGATGAGTACAGGACCACTTACAAGAGTGCTCAGGCCAAGGAGAGGCAGGCAACTCCTCAAAGGCAGCAGTCTAGGGGCAGGGGCAGGCCTTTTCATAGGCCCTCTACCAAGCACAGGCCTCTTCTCCCTTTTCACAGAGGGGGTTCTTCAGAGGGAGAGGCAGAAGGAGGATGAACAGGGCTGCATCCACTCCTCAGCCTAAGGCCCCTGCCAAGCAGACACCCTGATGGGTCTGCCCGGGTTGACTCTCCTATTCCAGTAGGGGGCAGGCTGGCTTACTTCGTCCAGGACTGGAAGTCTCTTACCTCAGACAAGTGGGTCCTGGAAGTAGTAAGCCAGAGACTGGTTCTCAGCTTCAAAAAAATTCCAAGGATGAGAGTCAGATCTTTTCCACCTGCAGGTCTCTCAGAAACCCTTGCCGTAGAGGCAGAGGTTTAGTCTCTTCTGGCTTTAAGAGCCATAGAGAGAGTGCCTATCCTACACTGGGGCAGAGGTCTGTACTCCAGGTACTTCCTTACCCCAAAAAAGACAGGAGAGTGGCGACCCATCCTAGACCTAAGATACCTGAACAAACATCTTTTAAAACCAAGGTTCAAGATGGTAATTCCGGGAATAATTTTTCCCTATCTAAGGCCAGGGGACTGGCTAGCCTCCCTGGACCTCAAAGATGCCTATTTTTACATTTCCATCAGGTGCTCCCACAGAAAGTACCTCAGATTCGAGTTGCCCTCAGGCCGCTATCAGTTCAGAGCAGTGCCCTTTGGTCTAACATCAGCCCCAAGGGTTTTCACAAAGTGCCTGGCAGTAGTAGTTGCCTTTCTAAGGAGGCAAAAGATTTCCATTTTTCCATATCTGGACGATTGGCTAATAGTGGGCCAGTCTCCAGACCAAGTCAAGTCAGACCTGCAGGTGACCCAGCAAGTGCTCACTTCTCTAGGATTTCTTCTCAATCTTCCCAAGTCAGTTCTTGTGCCAGTCCAGTTTCTTACCTTAATAGGGGCAGAGCTGGATACGGTCAAAGCAAGAGCCTTTCTTCCCCTGGACAGGGCAAGAGTTCTTATAGAACTGACTTCTTCCTTCAGCCTTCAGGTGTCCTGACCAGCAAGGCATTTCCTTCAACTCGTGGGCCACATGGCAGCCTCTACAGCAGTGGTCCAAGGGGCAAGATTCCAGATGAGGGACATTCAGTTCCATCTGAGGGCCTTTTGGTCCCAAAGGAAGGATTCCTTTACCAAACTGATTCCAGTGACTCGGACCCTGATCCAAGCCCTTCAGTGGTGGCAGGATCAGGACAATTTAAGGCAAGGGGGTTCCATTTGCCACTCAGTCTCATTCAGTGGTCCTTACCACGGATGCTTCCCTTCTGTGCTGGGGAGCCCATCTGGGGGCCCTCACTGCCCAGGGACTGTGGTCCCCTCAGGAATTCCTTCTCCATATCAATCTCCTGGAACTCAGGGCAGTTTTTCTGGCCTTGCAAGCTTTCTCTCAGTCAGTGCAGAACAAGGTGGTTCAAGTCAGAACAGACAACACCACCACCATGTGGTACATCAACAAGCAGGGAGGCACTCAGTATACGGCCTTGTGCACAGAAGCCATTAAGTTGTGGTCCCTGGCTTATTCCCCTACAAAGTTCTCTGATAGCAGTTCACCTTCCAGGGAAGGACAATGTGCTAGCAGGTGCACTGAGCAGGATCTCACAGGGCCATCACGAATGGTCCCTGGACCCTCTGGTATTGAAGGTGATTTTTTTCAAAGTGGGGAACTCCAGAGATAGATCTTTTTGCAGCCCCAGAGAATCACCAACTTCCTCTCTTTTGTTGCAGACCCCCAGTCTTGGGATCAGTCCCCCTGGATGCTCTGCTTCTGAACTGGGAAGGGAAATTTCTGTATGCCTTCCCTCCCTTCCCTCTTCTGTTCAAAGTTTTAGTCAAGATAAGGTCACAACCTTGCAAAGTGATTCTGATTGCTCCAGACTGGGCCAGACAGCCTTGGTGCCCCCTGTTGCTGTCCCTAGCTGTCCATCTTCCCCTGTCTCTTCCCAGAAATTACAACCTGCTGAATTGTCTACAGTTCTGGATTGTATGGTCCATCTTAATGGCCTAGGCCTCAGACCAGCTACTCTCAAGGTTCACTTGTCAGCTGTTTCTGCTTTTCTGTCAGTGAGAAACTCTTCCTCACGATCTTCTCATTCTGTGTTCTGTAAATTTTTCAAAGGATTGCTTCATACCAATCCTCCCTTTAGAGACCCTGCCCCTGCCTGGGATTTAAATATTTGCATTGCTCAGTTTATGCAACCTCCCTTCAAACCTATATCCCTCAGCAGAGCTTAAATACTTGACTTGGAAAACTGTGTTTTTAGTGGCCATTACCTCTGCCAAACGTATCAGTGAATTGCAAGCCTTGTCAGTGGAACCTGATTGTATCTCCTTTCACAGGGATAAAGTGGTCCTTAGAACCAATAGAAGGTTCATGCCCAAAGTGGTTTCAGATTTCCATTTGAATCAGTCTGTGTCTCGCCCTGTTTTCTTCACTGATCATTTTTCCTCAGGGGGGAGAGGAGGCTACACAGTTTAGATGTTAAAAGAGCCCTTAGCTACTACATAGAGCGTACCAAGAGTCACAGGTTTGATTCCCTCCAGTTGTTCCTCACTTATGGGGAAGTGGGAAAGGGCAAACCTGCTACCTAGAAAACTATTGCCAGGTGGAGTGTGTCTTGTATACAATTCTGTTATGAGAAACTGGGAAAGATTCCACCCTCAGGCCTGAGGGCTCACTCTACAAGAGGTACAGCTGCTTCCCTGGCTGCTACCAGGGACATCCCTCTGTTAGAAATTTGTCAAGCAGCCACCTGGAAAACAGTCCATACCTTTACCAAGCATTACCCCCTGGATATCCAGGCTAGGAGTGATGCTCGGTTTGGCACAGCAGTACTTCAGAGCCTATTCCCAAAGTAGGTTCTTTACCTCCTCCATAGAGGTACTGCTTGGTAGTCTGCATTTGTCAGAATACAGCAAGACTTCATGTTGTTTGAAGAAAAAATTACTCACTTAGTAATTATGTTTCTTCTATTGGAGTCTTGCTGTATTGTGACTTCCCCCCCGCCTCCCCTCTCAGAACCTGGTTTTGGGAAGTGGGTGGGCAGGCGCAGTGTTGCACCTCAGGGGTGCTCCTTTTACACCCTCTTCTTTTTGTTTGGGTGTTGTTTTCTTATTATTATTATTTGGATTGGTTTTTGGGTTTTGGGTTTCCTGACTTGAGTATTCCTTTGGGACTCCAAAACTTTTGTTGCCAGTTAGCTAGTAAATTTTACAATTTCCACATAGGATAGTTAGTGAGTTTTTGCTTGTGAGAACTTGACGGTTGGATTTCAAAGGGCTCTAGACAGAGACACCAACCGAGCTCGAGCTCAGCATTCTATGCTCTGCATAGAAAGTTAACCCTTTGTTCTCCGGGGCAGTTTAAAGGCTGGGGCTAACTGCATTTGTCAGAATACAGCAAGACTCCAATAGAAGAAATATAATTACCAAGGTGAGTAATTTTTTCTTGAGTACTAACTCTTAAGTTTCTTCCTAAGGTGATGTCTGAGTTTACTTTAAATCAAACCATCCACCTGCCTGTTCAATATCCGGAGCATGCTAGTCCAGTGGAAGCATTGCTCCACACCTTAGATGTGCATAGAATTCTGCATTACCTACACACCATACGAAGGACTGCAGGAAGTCCTCACAGCTGTTTGTTTCTTTTACCCCTGGGAAAGAGGGTGTACTGGTTTCTAAACAGTGCCTGTCCAAATGGTTGGCCAGCTGGGTATCCCCTGATAAGGGCATCCGCTATTGAGCACTTACAAAAAGGGTGACTCAATAGCGGCACCTGTTCACAGGGCTACTGGACGGGGGGCGAATACGGGTATAGTGACATCCTATCGCTATATGTATACGTGGAGGGAAGCGAGCACGCTGTGCAACGGGCGGAAATGTTTTTGTTGTTTTCACCCCCCCAACATGCAGCCCCCTGGAGTTGAGAATCCTTTAGTAGGGGAGTATGGAGGATACAACACCCCACAAAAACTATATTTTTGATGCCCTTTCGGTTTGCGCCGTGAGTGTACATTGACGAAATTAATTTTCGCCGATATACATTCGCCCTAATAGTGATCGCCTTTCCACGATCATCATTATCTCCTAGACCCGGCCAACTAGGAAGTATGGTAAAGAACTTCCTGGTGTTGTTTGTGGTCATTCAACCAGACTGTTGTCGAGGCAAAGGTCAGGAAGCATCGGAAAACCATGAGCAGTTTCAAAATTCACAAATAGCGTTTTATTTTTCTCAATAACAGCAAAATAAGAAATAAACATTTTTCAGTATAACTATTTAGAAAGGCAGTACAAACATAGAAAACTAAGTCCTTCTTCTGGGGGTATCTCTTAATTCCAAGTTTCAGTCTCTCACTCTCCTTGTCTCTCTAGCAAGAGCATTTCTACTCTTTTTATGAGTGTTTGTCTGGGAACTCGTTAAGAGAGCCTGCTTCTCACAGAATGGTCTTGTCAGTTTACAGAATGTTCTTGCCAGTTTCGATGCAGGTGCAGAAAAAATAAAATAGTGACCCAGAACTGACCTCTTGTTCACAGTTCTGCAAAAGGCTTAAAAACTGCATGTCAGGTTAACCCCTTGAGTCCCAAATACCTTTTTGCAATCATTTCAACAGTATAACTATATACAGTTTTAAACTAAGGGATCCCAGTATCAGTGACATTTCCACATAAAGATTCACGTATATTTTTATATCTGCAGATATGCAAGGGGGAAGAAAAGACAGAAATAGCAAGGGCAGGCAGAAAGATAGCGAGAGGTGGAGAATTGTGAAACCATCGGAGCGATCAGTTCCTAGGTCTCACAAGAAAATTTGATTGTGCAGCCAGCTAGAGAAGAGACAGAAAAGGAGAGGATAGAACAGACCCTTGCATTTAAACTCTTTTTGTATAACAAATGGGGCAGTGCCTTATTCAACCCTGTCACACAGAAGCATGGCCACTTCAGTTGCCTGTTTCAGGAATGTTTCAGCTGCAGAGATCTGTGCTGCTGCAACTTGGAGTACAGTCCACACCTTCAGTAAACACTACAGTCTGAACATTGCTGTAGATGAAGGGCAGGCTTCGGCCTGGCTGTGCTTCAAGGCCTCTTGTCTTAGGCCTATAGCCTCCAGCCACCCAGACTGGCTGGCTGTCAGAGCTGCTTGGGACTTGTTCTATAGGTGTGGCCTGATGTATGAGATACCCTCGAAGTAAGGTAATACAGTTGTGTAAGAACATACTGTAACAGTAGATCTTTGAGAGGAACTTTTGCAGTAGGCCATGCTGTCCTTCCCTCCTTCCCCCTGGGCATAGGAGGCCCTTCTGTGTCTGTATCTCTTTCTCCTTTGTTCCTGTTTGGTGGGAACCTTTGGTTCCTCCTTGGTTCCCTTAGTTGGGATTAGGTGGTTTATGGTGTCCGGCGGGAGAACTAAGGAGGGCACGTGGACTGCCCACTCTTACAGGATAGGCTGATGCCGGTGTATGACATCAGAGTGGGCGGCCTCTTGGTAGAGTGCTGGCTAGAAAAGTTTCCATGTTGGTCCTAGAACCTGGTGGCTATAGTTGTGGCCTGCTGCAAGAGATCCTCTCAAAGATCTACTGTTACAGTAAGTTTTTACATAACTGTGCTTTCCCCAGCTGCTGGTAACAGGGCTGCATCCCACCCTAATATTTTTACAGTTTGCATAGCTAGCTATTGAGACCCTTCTAATTTTACTTGTAAGTGGATTGTCTGGTATGGTGATTGGACTGTTTCTCCTTGCTTTGGAACCGACTGACACAATCCACTGAGGGTGGGACCTCTGTCCACTGTGCTATAAGTCTACTTCCTGCCTCTATGGAAGCCTGGGAGGGAAGATCCTAGTAGTTCAGGAGCCCTGTGACCCGCAGTCAGAGAAAGAAAATTTGAAGGTATTTGAATTTCAAATTCTATGTGCACCCACCAGCGGGGTCGGGGGTAAAAGTACTTGGCAACACCATATGCCACCCCCCCCCCCTTGTTTTGTGTATATCTGAGTTTAGAACATTTTTAAAATAAAATATAAAAGAACATTTTTAAAAGGTTAAAACAAATTTAAAATGGGACTGACGTACTGGTGATCGCTCCCCAGCGAGCAGTTCTGGCATTAGGGTGTGAGCTTCCCCCTTCCACCCTCAAGTCATCTATGAATTATATCTACTGGAGTTCATTATGTATAAACCTACTTCATACTGCTATTGGCAGTCTCCCAGCCAACCAACCTCTTGTTGCTCTGAGGCTTACCGCTATGGTGGAGTCCTTGGGTTGAGGATTCCCCTCCCCCCAGTCTATCAGGATCTGGTATGGAAGTGAGTCTCCTAACATGCCAGTTAGAGCCTGATTGTGCCATTCTTACCTTCATCTTGATGGCCGGAGGTATTTTGTCATATCCTCATGCTGCTGTGTGATGAAGCATCACTGTATCCCCTGGTCTTTGACTATCCCTTTTCCCTCGTGCCATGTGCAGCCGCTGGTGGACTTGTGCACAGCAGCCTCAGTACTTCTATGGATAGTGTTCCTTTCAGCATAGGCACCTGATCCCAGTGACCCAAGTCTGCCCCTAAACCTGGCTTATGAGTAGAGAAACTCAGTATATTTTCGCTGGTCATATAGCCTCAAAGTAAACATTCTTACTTCATTACGGAGTGCAGAACACAGGATTCTTCTCCTTTTCTTTTTAACTTATAGTTTATTTTTAAGTAATGCAATAAAATACTTTTTCTTCTCAGAAAGGACATTACATATAGTTTCAAGTGTTCCAGCCATTGAAATACAAAACATTCTGGTGACATTAGTACTGGTAGTCCTTAATTCTTTTAGGTGATTTAGAATTTTAAGATTAGGGAGATACATCAAAGACCAGACCCTTAAGGCTCCCAAGATGTTTTAAAACAGAAAATGCTAGCAGTCTAAACTGCAGTGATAATCTGTAGGGAGAAATTAAAAATAGAAAAAAACAACCATTATATATTGTTATCTACATTAAATAATAATATTCAGTTTGCTGGATTTAACTTGACACTCTGAGTGGGAGACTGTAATAGCTTCCCATAACCACATTTGATACTCAAATAAAAAAAAAAATACAAACAATGAACTGAAAGGCTGAAACCATGCAGATACTGAGGAATGAGAGACATATAGTGTATCGGCCATATTACTATATGGGTTGCTTGTTCTAATTGAAAAACAAGCTAAATAGAATGTGAAATGCTGTACTTGTATAAGATGAAAGTGGTGGCCATACAGTAAAAACAAAGAGATTTCCATACATTCACCATGCGGTTAGTGTGATTTTCTTCAGGTCCTGATCTAATGTCCTCCGGTACGCAAACAAGTCCCAACCACTAAATGAAAGCCCACCATATAAATCACAGAAATAACGTGATGTACAGTATACATTTCTAGGTTTTTATTTAGTTTTATTTTTACTTGCTAATGTGCATATGTGGCATGTATTATGTAAATTTTATGTCTGTATTCTTTGTATATCGACCTCGTGTTGCTTCTGAATAAGGAACTTACATTCCAGTATGCTTACTCTGTTACCAAAGAAGTGAAATGAAAATGAAAAGTTCAGAATTATTTTTAAAGGAAGAAGTTCAGAGATGGGCTGATCATTTGTGCTTTCCATACCTGCAACAAGAAAACTCAGACATGAACTTATTCAGTCCTCTCTTGACTCCGACTGAGGGTGCTGCTCCTTCCAGGGCAGGAACTGCTTCTCTACTTTTTTGAGCCATCAACCAGCATCCATAGGTCATTATATTGGTGTGTCTTCCCTCCATGGGTAATCTGAAATCTGGCAGTGAGGAGAAATGAATGGGTGATGCTGATGCCAAGAGCTCACAACCTTTGGCGTACCATATCAGACTTTTTGCGACACACTGTCTGGTAGGACAGATCTGTAAGCAATGTAATGCTGCCCTGATTAGGGTGTCTCTTGTCTTTGACCCATTGTCCAAAGCAGCACAGTCCGAGGTTGATTTGTAGCAGAAGCTGCCAAGCTTGGATTTATGCAGTAAGCCTTTCCTGTGAGAATATAAAAGTCTTCTCGGAGATTTAAATTGTTCTTTATCCATGTCCTGAAAAATGCCAAATTGTCCAAGCCTTCTACCCCTACAGAAGCACCTACCACTCTGACATTTGGAGAATGTACCTCATTCTCCAGGGCCTTTATTCTGTTCCAAACTGTCCATGTTCCTGCATGAACTTCATTACAGCTGCAAAGGTAGTGGTGGAGCACCTTTTGGGAGTTTTCCACTGCTGCAGCAAGCTCTTTAAATTGTGCATCATGGATTTCTATTCATTGGAGGCCTTTCTCCAGACCAGTGTGTGTTGCCCTGATTGATCCTAACAGGGCAGCCCATGGTGGTTCCGGAGTGCTGATTTAAGGCTTGCTGGCTGTGGCTGTACCCGCAGCCTCATGACTCTGCTGTGTGGCTTGTCATTTCAAGACATCCCCTTGTGCACCTTTTGGTCAGACCAATCCAGAGTGGTATGCAGAGATTCACAATGATAAGTACAGCCAGAGAATATAAAAAGATTCTAAAAATGTTCAGATTCCAGTGTGACATGTTTACAATTTTAAATTGTAGCAGAGACCCAGTTAAACAGGTTTGCAAAAAGATTGCTCTCTAGCACCCCTTTAATACTACCAGCAAATCAGGTCTCAGTAATGCTTAGTGCAGTCCATATTTACAAGTCAGACCTTTCAAAGGAATTATCTATAGAAAGAGTTAACTTTGGAACTGTTCTTCTTTTTTTTTAATGAAAACTTGGAGTTAGGGCAACACAGAATAGTTATATCGATACAGTTTTCAATTACGATATTTTATTTTTATTGTTGATATTTTGAAATGCTGTGTAACATTTTAAAAATGTTATCAAGAAATGCTTTCAGAGTTTGCCCGTTTCAAAGAAATAATCTTTAGAAAAGCCTAACTTTGGAACTGTTAGGAACTTCATTGTTTGTTTGTTTTTTGTTGTTTGTATTTTTTTAACGACATTTTGGAGTCAGGGCAGCAAAGATTAGTTATAGTGATACTGTTTTCAAATATTAGTAATTTAAGTGTCGATAATTCTGTTATCAGTAAATATTTTTGCATCATTATGTTTTAATTTTTTTTTTTTTACTTTTTAAGATTTTTCTAGTTTACATTTTAACCAAATAAATAAGTTTCCGTTTACAGAATGTATTCATTTGACATGTGTTGTTGCATGAGAGGTACACTGAGCAGAAGGTAATTTCCAGGTGTGACTTGAAGCAAGGTGGTTTACGGAAGGGGGCAACGGTAAAGGTGCAAAATTAAAGTAATGTACTTATTGTATTTATTTATTTATGTATGTCTTTGATAACTGGGTAGGTGAGCTGATCCAAAGGACTGATTTCAGTCATGACCCGGGCCACAAAGTGGCACAAATTGACATCAGACAGTTTTTACATAAAACAAAGCCAGACAGTGATACAAGTACATAGAAAACCAACTTAAGCAGAGTGGTCATGATACAGTAAAAAGCCATTAAGGTGGTACATAATAGTAAAATAACAGGATTTTTCCCCCATTACATTGTCTATACATCTTACTGTAACCCTGCAGGTCACACCTGAAAATAGGCATTTTTTGTCTAGTGTGCTTGGTCAACAAAAGCTAAATAAAAAAAATAAATTGAAAATTGAAAAGATTCACTGGGGTAACCCACCTCCAGTAAACCACTCAACCCCAAGTGGTCTGCAATTCCTCTATAATTAGTGTAGAGGAAAACAAGCATATAACAGTAAATCAAAATGATCGCAATGCCCGTATGTTTATAATCATTTTTCATTTGAAGAGCACTGCAGACACAGCATGAACATCACAAAAATCCTTATTTCATGTCTAGTGATCACAAAATCTTCCTTGCTAAGCTGTTGAGATAATAATATGAAATAAAGAGACTGTGATTACTGACATTCAAGCAGAGACCAGGTTATTCAGTGCTACAGAACTTGTGTATTGTGACAGAATTCTGTCGTTCTTCCTCCTCTTGTTTGTCCTGAAGGCCCCTCTTCTGCTTAATATCTGATGTCATTAAGAGAAATGCTATTCCAGGTTTTTCTGAAGGGGAGGGGGAAGCAACCTCACAACCCCTGAATCCCTTTCTTTCCTCCCTTCCCAATCCTCCTCTCGACCCCAAGTGGTCCTCTAGAGAGAGGATGCCTAGTCTGTGATTAGAGAGGAGATGGGAAAGTGAGGCAAACATGGAGTAGAGTGTCTGTGTAAGCTATGCAGCTTAAAAAACTATGAGGCCGGGGTCCACTGACCAGTAACAACTCGATGGTCTCGACCTCCCTTATCCCAGTCCACATGAACTGGCCAGTGCTGTCCCAGAGGGAATGTCTCTCTCCAGCCGTAATTTGTCAGTCTAATGAAATGGATATTTTGGGCTGCACTTATTGTTGTACTTCGTGTATCTTATGAAGTACAATGTATGTATTGTTTAAATAGCATCTAATCCACTGTACTCAGTGTCTTATCCTTTGTATTATGCCCTCCCAACTCTTGTCTATGTATTTTTTTCCCTGTTATGTTGTCTGTACATCTTACTGTAACTCTTGGGGTCGCACTTAAAAATAGGCATTTTTTGTCTTGTGTGCTTACCTGGTCAACAAAAGCTAAATAAAAAAGAATATTTGGAAATCAAAAAAATTCACTGAGGTAACCCACCTCCTTTGATGTAAAATATGCCTGACAGTGGTCTGGGGACACGTTACCTCATTATACTGTACTGTGCACTGCCCTATATAGTCAGCTTTATACCTTTTGGAGGGATACATTTTACACAGGAACAACATTGTCATATTTTGCTTCTAGAACTGAGTCAGACTTTTAATTTCATCCCTTGTACTGAGTTCCTCCAGTCCCCTTCCTCCCATTTCCACCATTGTGCAGTCCACTAGACCACTTCAGATAATCGTTCAACAGGTGCAGCCCTTGCCCTGACACTTTGAGGGAGACATTTACCATAGTAAGCCTCAGGCATCCCCATGTGCCAGTCCACCAAAAAATGCACAGAGATGATTTGGAGACCTCATTTCCTATCCCATCTGTGGTTTTAAGATACGTATCAACTATCAAGGGTATATTTTTGTTTTCCTTGTTCTCTTTACTACTTCTCATATGATTCATTTAAAATGCAATAGGTTCATATCGTGTTTGTTTCCATACAAAATCCTAAATCCTATTTGTAGTTCCTTGTTTTTGTACCATTGTGCACTGATGGCCAGCACTGCCTGAGAAAATATATACAGGTATCTGTAGTACTGTTGATTCTGTTGTTTTCAAGTTGGATCCCTGCATACTACCTGTTTAGATAGATAGCATCCAGTGTGTGGCTAAAAATAACCACTTCCCTGTATGTATACATATGCATGCCCTTACTGCAGTATACACTCAGGCTGGAGCAGCAGGCAGTGTGATGTTTTTGCTTTGTGTTGGAGTTAATAAAACACTGGAAGGATTCTACAGGAAATGCTTTTGTTTTTGTTGTCAGAAGCAAATGTTTAGTTTTGCATTGAAACCTGGGGGTTAGAGGTACGTGGAACTGATTGAGCAGATAAAGACAAGGGGCTTGATTTTTCATCGGCCCTTAGATCAATGCAATTTGCACTGATGTATGGCTGCAGCAAATTCCAGGTGTGTCAGGGACCCAGCGCCATATTTTATAAAATTGGGGAATCCTGTGCCAAAGTGCCATGAGTTGCTGCAGTCACAGGATTGTGCCAAACAGTTGGCACACCTGAGAGGTTTGACAGAGTGTCTCGTCAAGCCCCCCCATGTGGCACAACCCTAGCCAAGCCTCAAAGGTGTGGGGGTGGCTACAGTGCCTGCAAAGAGGGGACATGGGGCAGAGGGAACAGTGGGGATGTCATAGGGATGAGGGGGCACAGGGGTACTGTAGGGTTATTGTAGAGGCACCTGGCGGAAGTTCCATGCTCCATGACACAAAGCCGATTGGCTTGGATAGAGGGGGAGTGGGCAGGCATGGACCATGACCCAGACCTGAGAGGGAAACAGGCCTGGGACTTGCCCGAAGGATCCACAGATCCCGACAGTGTAGTCTGGCATCCGCCGTCCACCATGCGAGGGGCTAAATACCAGGGGACTTTCACAGTGCCCTGGGAATGTACCAGCCCAGTGCCTCCACTCCACAACCCGCTGCCACTACCACCCACCACATGTAGGGGTCTGTATGCCCCCTGGGGCCAATGCCAGGCCTGTTTCCCTCTGGGCAAATTCAAAACCAGGAGGGTGCTCACAATAAAGTTGGGTGCTGGAAAAATATGATGACAAAAAAAATGAAAACCACACTCCAGGATTGATGAGAAATATTCCACTTTTCTTAATAAGTAAAGTGGAATACTTCTCATCAAGCCTGAGTGCAATTTCATTTTCTGTTTCCTCTGGAGTCTGGGTTATGGTCCGTCCCTGCCCACCCCCCCCTCTACCTTAGCCAGTCCACTGTGTCACAGAGCATGGCACCTCTGCAGGGTGCCTCCTCAATAATCTTACAGTGTTGCCATGCTCCTGTCACCCCATAGGGCATCCACATTGCTCTCCCTGTCCCCAGTCCCCTCCTTGCAGGCTCCCCTGCCACCCTACCCAATGGTGACGCAGGGCCTTTATACCACCTCTTGGCTGGTCTAAAGTCAGCCCCCTGCTGTGACCATGGTGGGGTTTCTGAAATTCCAAAAAAGGGGATGATGCAGCCCTCTATGGTGTAATCACCCTTGTGATCAGGCTCACCGGTGCTTCTGTTGCAAGTGTGGCACAGGGTGGCTTTGGTGCACAGCATCCCGGTTTTGACACAGCCTATGTTCGAAAATCGGGATTGCCGCAGACTTTGATGCAAGATCAATCAGTCCATCGATCAATCAAAATCTTTATTTATCCAGGCGATTATCATTGAGCAGGGCTCATTTGCAAGATGGACCTGGTAAGGATAAGGTCAGGGTACATACAAAAAGAAAAAAATGAAGATGATACATATGTTTAAATACAACAAGACTGGATAATACAAATAGGTGACAATTCTTTATAACAGACAATAGCATACATGGGCGTAAGGCATAACATTTTTACATTTCAGCAGCAAATAACATAACCATGTTGAGGTAACATGTAACAAGCACTGGATAAGTGACAGTCTGTTAAAATTAGGGTTGAGGAGTGGAGGAAGTGGTGACCGGAGCTGTCCTTAACGGATGGGGACAAGGGCAGGTGGGAAAGGGCACTATCAGAACCAAAAAAGTCTTTACCATGGTGATAGGTGAGCAAGGTGGGTACTGGATAGGTGAATCACATAAGGAATGATAGACAGTAGTAGAAGGCTGATGTAGGGCATAGAAGCTAGTCCTCAGGTTAAAGGACAGCCAGCATAGATTATGCAATGGATTTTGATTTGAGCTAGTGGTGTGGAAAGCACTTGCACGGTTCCTTAAGGAGATGAGAGTATAGTGTCTTGAATGAGGTAATACTGATCAGTGTATTTAGTTTCAGGATTTTCTGCAGGTTGTTCCACAGAGTAGGCAGTAGAAAGCTAATAGCCATTCTAGCAAATCGAGAATAAACTTTGGGAACTTTCAGTAAGATGGAGAAGTAACTTCTCAGCGCATACCTGCCTATTTCACATAGCGGAAGGCATTCCCAGATATATTATGGAAGTTTTTTCAAAATAGCTCTATAGGTCCATAATGCAACATTTTTATCTCTCCTGAACTGGAGGGAAGTCCACCCCGCGGCTGCATACAAGACACAGTGATGTGTAGTATGGGGAAGTCCGGTAATAAATCTCAGAGCTCTATGGTAGAGCGTGTCCAGTTTTGCAAGGTAAGATATTGGGCAGTGGCTATACAAGAAGTCCACACAGTCCACGATCGAGAGGAATGTTGCTTGAACCAGCCTTGTCGTAGCATCATTTGTAAGATAGTGGCTATCCTAAAGTAGAGACTAAGTCTCTGTCGAAGTCTTTTTAGCAAATCCTTAATGTGTTCAATAAAGGAGAGTGTATAATCAAGCCAGACTTCTAGGTACTTGAACTTTGTGATGAATTCCAGGTTTTCCCCTAGAATTGTAGTAATTTGTGGGGTTGAACCTACTGTGGTCGGGTTGGCTGCATGTACGAAGGGAGATAGGAGCATCGCTTTAGTTTTTTTTGCATTGAATAAGAGCTTTTTGTTTAGGAGCTGGTTTTGAAGCAGATTAAATTCAATTTGCAGGTCACTACATACGACTTCTGGTGATGGCCGGTTCAAGTAAAGTATTGTATCGTCCATGGATAGGTGAACATTGGCCCTAGTTATACTGTCGTCTGTGTTATTGATGTAGATTGCAAACAGGGTCCTAAAATAGATCCCTACAGCATGCCTCGTAGCAGAGGTTTTAGAGGTGAGAGCTTGCCTTCTGCCTTGACTTGCTGGAGATGGTCAGTAAGGTAGTTGGTGAACCACTGAGGGGAAGGTGGGTCCAATCCTATGGATTGCAGTGATGATAGGAGCAGGCTATGGTTGACAGTGTTGAATGCCTTACTTAAATCCAAGAACATAGTACAGATAACATTTTTATTGTCCAGTTCTCTGTGCCAATCATTGGTTACTTTTGCAAGGGCCGTGATAGTGCTGTATTTAGCTCTGAATCCGGATTGGGCAGGATTTAAAAGATTTATTGATTCTAAGCATGATCTCAGTTGAGTACTTACAATTTTTTCCAGTAGTTCTGAAAGTACAGGGAGAAGGGAGATTGGTCTGTAATTGCTGAGGTCACAGGGGTTCCTTGATTTAAACAGAGGTATAACATGGGCTGTTTTCCAGATGGATGGAATGATTCCTTGGGACAGAGAAAGGTTAAATAGATGCATTATAGGAACAACTAGTATGTGGTAAGCAATCTTTAGGAAGTATGGGTCTAGGTAGTCGGCACCCACACTTTTCTTTACATCCAATTGGCATAGAAGGTCTTCAGCCTGTTTTAGAGTGGCCGGTTGTCCGGAGAATATTGAGTTTGTGAGACGGGCTTCAATGTACTGGGTGCCTTGTTGGGGGCATAGCAAGTTCACTGCAGAGTTATCAAAGGCTAAGCCTGCAGTTGTGAAATGGTTATTGAAGGAGTCCAAGATCTCCATTTGTAGCAAATGGTATTAATTCCAGATGTGATCCTGGACGGAAGAGAGTTTCCAGGTGTATAACTTGAGAGGTCGTTGATGGTGTTCCAGAATTTGTCTGGGTTCTTGTTGGTGGATTTGAGTTTGGAACAATAGTAAACAGCTTTTGCATCTCTAATCTTTCTGGTACAGAGGTTTCTAGCCCTTCTAAATTTGTACCAGTCCAATGGGGTCTTAGATCTCCGTGCCTTTTTCCAAAGCTTGTCTCTTTGTAGCAGTGTAGATTTAAGTTCAGTGGAGAACCATCGGCAAGTTTTGTTCTTTACCCATACTTTTACCAAGGGGGCAAATTTTTTAAAGCCCCTGAGATTATGTCATTGAGGATGCCATAAGCCAATTGAACTGTACTTGCCAGAAAGAAATCTTGCCAATGTTTGGAATATTTTAGTTCATCCAGATAGGCAAATGGGTCAAAATTCCGTCTTGATCTTTTTTCAGAGAACTTCGAGGAGGGTAAAGGTTTATTGACTGATCTTACACCAGCAATGAAGCAGTGATCGCTGACATCACTGAAAAAGGTACCTGCATGGGAAAATAGGTGTGGTTTGCTCACCAGAATAACGTCCAACAGTGTACTATTACTGGGGTTCTTTTTATTAGATCGTGTTGGTTCCTTGATGAGTTGCGTAAGCCCATGGGTATCACAAAAGGAAGAGAGGGGTGTAGAGGCCTTTGATAGGCAGTCAAGGTTTAGGTCCCCTAATATGATAGTTTCTAGAGACCCTTTCCCCATAGTTGCACTCAGATGTGTTAGCAATTGTAGCCCAGCATAAGGGGGTCGGTAGCACCCTATAACACACAGTGATGTGTGCTGGGGGATCACTACCTTAAGGGATAGACATTCAGATTCATTTGCAATTGTTGCCAAGTCGAGACGGGAGACTGTGTATTTGTCTTTGACATATATGGCCACCCCTCCGCCTCTAGATTACCTGTCAGCTCTAAATAGTGAGTAATTGGGGATGTTGACTTCCCTATCCTCGGTGGCTGGTCTAAGCCAGGTATCCGAGACTGCCAAGACATCTGGTAAGGTGTGATGGATCCAGGCCTGGATGGAGGTGATCTTTTTTAACAGGCTGCATAAGTGACATGTAGAAAGCTCATACCTTTGATCCTAGCTAGATCCGATGGTGATGTAGTGGCAGCTTGAGGCCCAGGATTAAGCTCTACATTGCCTGAGCATAGTAGCAATAGTATCAGAATCTTTCTAAGGGCAGCAATGGATATCTTATAGCTTCTAGCCCTTTCACGACTTCTCAGCTTGTCCACTATGGTTGGGGAATCCCAAATTTTAGTATTCATGCTGCCTAGTGCAGCAAGAAGTAACACCCTGACTGTAAAGTGCAGGGAACGTCCAGCACTGGGTGGGACAGGAGGCAGGTGCCTAAGCGGTTTCTCAATTCGAGTACCGCTGTTAGCAGTATATTCAGTACATGGCTGTAGTTGAGGGAGATTAAAGGAACATAAGTGATCATCATTGGACAAATTGCATATCAGCTCAATGTTGAGATTGTCCTCCATAGAGGGTTGTATGGGTAAGTGACATCCACTTAGTCTGATGTAGATAAAAGACAGAGAGAGAAACCACAGTTTTGCCCACATGTTGGATCCTTGGGTATGAGTACACATACTGTTTTTTTCATTACAAGGCTCAGTCACACATGCACGGAAGATGGTATAGTGGATGCCAATTGGAATTGTAGATTAATCATTTTGTATAATCCACTTGAAAGTGACAAAGAAGGGAAGGACAGGTTGGAAGCTAGTAAATGGTATTTGGATATGTAAGACCAGATAGTCACAGATCCTAAGAAGAAAGGAGAAGCATCATTTTACTAGAAAAGCCTATGACAGGAAGAGGAGGAGATGTAGCAAGATAGCAGATAGATCATAGGAAGATGTAGTTTCAGGTGGGCATGGAAAGGAAAGGGGGCGGGAAGGAAGTCTGTTTAATAAGAGGCGTGGGGAGGGTGGGTGCAACAGTTGCAGCTTTTGCCTACCTTAGTCAGCTGTGGGCCTGGTCCTTTGGTATCGGGCAGCGGCTGAGAGAGTGCCGTCCCCCTGCTTGCCTATTCTCCCTCGGCTGAAGAGCAGGGAGCCCCTGGAAGGATTTCCTCAGCTGGGGAAAGAAAGAAAAACACCTGATTAAATGCTGCTTGCAGACAAAGGGCCTTCAGAAGCAGCGGGGAGTCCAGATTAGCAAAACAAAGCGATGTGGAGTGAATTGGCGCCCAAAAGTCTGGAGCCAGTAAACTGCACTGAGAGGACTGTAGCACTTAGCTTAATGTCCGCATAACGCAGCTTTTGACAGTAAAGAAGTCTGCAATTTCTAATAAACAGAGTACAGCACTTTCACAAGATTTCTCCAACACAAAAGCGTGTTGCAGGAGAATTAAGCTAGCTTTGGAAAATGCAGTCTTAGCAGGGACCAGTCAGAATGGGGCCCAGAAGGGTGCTTGTGGTCTGATTGGTTGCAGCTTTTGCCATACCTCAGGCAGCCGTGGGTCCAGTTGTTTGGTATCGGGCAGCGGCTGAGAGAGCGCCCACCACCCGCTGGCCGAGTCTCGCTCGGCTCAAGAGCAGGGAGCCCCTGGAAGAATTTCCTCAGCTGGGGAAAGAAAGAAATATGCCTGATTAATTGCTCCTTACAGACAAAGGGCCTTCAGAAGCAGCGGGAAGTCCAAATTAGCAAAACAAAACGATGTGGAATGAATTGGCGCCCAAAAGTCTGGAGCCAGTAAACTGCACTGAGAGGGCTGTAACACTTAGCTTAATTTTAGCATGACAAAGTTCTTCTTTTTTTTTTTTTACAACTATTTTTCCCTCCGGTCGCAGCCTGTGGGGCCTCTCTCAGGCATCCTGGTCTGATCCTGCCCACCTGAGGTCCCCGAATCCCAAGCCTCCTCTCTCACCCCCCTCCTCCTGTAGCCAGTATCCCCGGCTTGACCCAGGTGTTTTCTTAAGTTCTGTCCAAGCTGCAGGTGAGGGCCCGGTTGGAGGAACTGGAAGGCTGGGTGGGTGGGATTCGGTGGTGTGCATGAGGGCCAGGTGCGTTGCCTACCCTACAGAGATGTGTTTTTCCCTTGTTCTGGTTACGCCTCAGACGTGGGATATGCAGTGCCACCCAGCCCGTGATGTGGGTGTTCCCACTCATGTCTGGAAGGCAGCTGCCCGACGTCTTCCTCTGCTCGCGAGTCCGAGTGTGTCGCAGTGCCGCTGGTCTCCACCGGGGGCTGCTGTTACACCAGGCTACCCCTGGATCCCTCCCCAAAAGAGGAGAGCAGTCCTCCAGACGCTTGATCCTCTCTCTCCCCTGCCAACCCCTGGCGCCCCCAGGCTCGTTCCTGAATCTGGGTCGTTGGCGTGGCACGAGGTGTGGCGTCCTGTGCCTCAACCCTCAGCGCCACCGGGCCAGCTCACAGCACAGTTAAGAAGTCAACAGTTTCTGATAAGCAGAGTACAGCACTTTCACAAGATTTCTCTAACACAAAAAGCGCATTGCAGAAGAATTAAGCTAACTTTGGAAAATGCAGTCTTAGCAGGGACCAGTCGGAACAGGGCCCAGAAAGGCACTCGCATTCTGATTGGTTGCGGCCTTTACCATACCTTAGGCAGTGGGTCCGGTCATTTGGTATCGCGCGGCGGCTGAGAGTGCGCCGACAGCCCACTGGCCGAGTCTTCCTTGGCTCAAGAGCAGGGAGCCACTGGAAGGATTTCCTCTGCTGGGGAAAGAAAGAAAAATGTCTGATTAAATGCTGCTTGCAGACAAATGGCCTTCAAAAGCAGCGTGGAGTTCAAATTAGCAAAACAATGCGATGTGGAGTGAATTGGCGCCCCAAAAGTCTGGAGCCAGTAAACTGCACTGAGAGGGCTGTAACACTTAGCTTAATTTTTGCACAACACAGTTCTTAACAGTAAAGAAGTCTGCAATTTCTAATAAGCAGAGTACAGCACTTTCACAAGATTTCTCTTACACAAAAGTGCATTGCAGGAGAATTAAACTAGCTTTGGAAAATGCAGTCTTAGCAGGGACCAGTTGGAATGGGGCCCAGAAAGGCACTCGCATTCTGATTGGTTGTGGCTTTTGGCATACCTTAGGCAGCCATGAGTCTGGTCCTTTGGTATCTGTTGGCAGTTGAGAGAGCGCCGACCGCCTATTGGGCACGTCTCCCTTGGCTCGAGAGTAGGGAGCCCCTGGAAGGATTTCCTCGGCTTAGGCAGCCGTGGGTCTGGTCCTTTGGTATCGGGCGGCGGCTGAGAGAGTGCTGACTGCCCGCTGGTTGAGTCTCCCTCGGCTTAAGAGCAGGGAGCAGCTGGAAGGATTTTCTCGGCTTAGGCAGCCGTGGATCCGGTCCTGTGGTATCGGGCGGCAGCTGAGAGAACGCTGACCGCCCACTGGCCAAGTCTCCCTCGGCTCAAGAACAGGGAGCCCCTGGAAGGATTTCCTCGGCTGGAGGTGCCACTTGCATCAAAGCCGTTTAGCGCAGGCACCTTACGTTGAAGTTTTCCTTCTGAAAATCAAGCCCCAGGAGTTCATCCAGTCTGCTCTGGAACCCTTCCGTAAAACAACTGTCCTTTTATCCAGTACCATTACAGAGTTGATGACAGGGTCTCTTTAAAAGGCAGGCCTCTACTTCAGACTGTGTATTTGTAAATGTAATTTATTCAGCTGTTACTTTGTACTAGAGAATATATTTTTTAAATATTTTCAGCCATCTTCCCCCAGGATTTTCAGTACCTTTTTGACTAAATGTGTCCATGAAATCTATATAAAAGCTCTGAAAAGGGTTTTCTGATCTCATGATGGGTTTTGACCTGATGTCCTTGACTACGGACTATGATACCTCAAATACAGCAATTGTGAAGTCTAATGACAATCAGATAGCTCAATTTTTCCCCCAGTCGTCAGTAATATATCCCTCCTCATCTTTACCTCTCTAACCTGCTTTCCCATAATCGTCCTCTTTCCCCTATATGTGTAGTTGCCGGCTGCCTCACTCAAAAGATCTCTGTTTATAACCTCTGTATGCCTATGGTTGATTGTACATCTGCTGACTTCTTTAATTGTAAAATAATGCTGTTTTATTTCAACATTGTACTGTACTGTATACAGTGTATATACTTTTTCTTCCTTGTATATTATTGCTTTTTGTATACCTACTTCTGTACTATACTTTGATGTATTCACGACCAGGTCCACCTTGCAAATGAGCCTTGCTCAATGGTGCCAGCCTGGGTAAATAAAGATTTTGACTGATTGATTGATTGAAACACAGAGGAAGAGAACTTGAATATCTGAACAACAACAAAATTGAAAAGACCCAGGTGAAAAACCTAGAAAGCCTTCTAGTGAAGTGCAGTTGTAAATGTAATAGTTACAAATGTGTTGTTATTCTAGTATGTGCCTGGCCTTCAGTTTCTGTTTCACTCTTGTTGGCATGCCAGTAATCTATCTTTTTGTGTACTTTATTCAGGAGCTTCTCAAGAATGAGCAGGTCAGAGAAGTAATAAAAGTTCGAGCAAAACAAGCAGAAGAGAAGGACAAAGTCCTTCAAGCACAAGAGTATGAGGAAGGACTTGTTGCAAAGCCTGTTCAAACTCAAGTGAAAGGACATGCCTCAGCATCTTACTATGGAAAGAACGAGCCTGCAGAAGAACCCAGCAGTACAGCAAACAGCTTCCAGCCAGGGGCCTGGACACCACCAGGCAGCAGCAGTGAAAAAACATAGATTCTGTGAATGGATATGGTTTGCAAAGTATGCTGCATGCACAGAATAAGAAGTGGGTTAAAATTATACTGTAATGCAGACAACTGTTTAAAAATGCTTTTGATATTTAGAGAAAAAAAATTTTGTTTGGGGGGGTTGCAATGACTAAAATCCTTTGTGAATAAGGGCTGTTAGGTATTTTCAGAAAGGAAACTGGTACTCTAGCAGCTTGTTATAATAATTCATGGGCAGCAATTATAATTGTAAAATGGGCCATGAAAATCCTCTAACCTCATTGGTTGGAACACGTCACATGACCATTATTATTTTCTGACAGCCACACACCTCACTTAAACAATATATATTTTAATAAAAGTTTGTTTTATAAGTGGGATAACAAACTCCATGCTGTGCAGTCATAAGGAAATAGTGCACTTCTCTGACGGTTGTGACACTCGTCTATGCCTTGTGTCTTAACAATCAACCACCAATGTGTGCATTATTCCCTTATAACCACACACCCTGTCAAGTGTTATCCCTTACTAAATAGAAAAGCCACACCATAAGAAAAGTCATTATTCATGTTCTGACATCATTAAGAAATAGAATTTTAAAAGATTGATGACAGCTAGAGCACAAGTGCAAATAATCAGCACTGACTTTTTCTGTTCTTTTCTGTTTTCCCCAATCCCCAAATCAGACTCAGACAATTAGAACTACAGGGGTAGCCATTCTCTCTCTCTCTCTCTGGATAGGAGGGTGAATCGCTCTAATCGGACAGCAGGAGGCGTACTGTATAGTACATCCAAGCAGCAGGCATCTTGCAGGCTCATCTCTTGGGGACACAAATGTCTCACCTCTGCTCTGCATCCAGATTTCAGTCATCACCAGTGCATGATTCTGGGATTGATGTGTAAACCCTGATCTTGTATGTGGCAGTGACAAGCGCACTCAGTGGGCTGGAATTTTTCTGTGCTACTTTAGCCAATCAGCACTGGGATTTAAACTGTGTGGGAATAACTGTTACCATACTGAAAGGTCATCACAAGCAGGGTTGTGATAGTTAGAATGTTTTACTTATTCATATAGGTAAGCTATTTTTCTGTTAGTCCTATAATTCAGTATATTACAACTTAACTATTGAAAATATATTTGTTATGGCTCAATGGGGTCTCTTTATGAGTGTTGCCGCTGTCATCTTTAGGGTTTCTGTGTTGCTCACCTTCTTTTCTCTCTCATGCTAAGAATGCACAGGGGGACTCTTACAGGGTAATTAAATACTGCTGACAGTGTTTATATACAAAATAACCACATGTTTTAAAAGTGATTAAAGTTATGTTAAAAGCCTAACAAGTTATGACAGTTGTAGATCTAGTGGTTTGAGTTATTTACTGAAACACAAGATTGCTGGGTCAAATCCCTTTATAGCCACTGGCAGACTGTTACTCTGAGCCTGTTGTTTGACCCGGCAGTACTTCAGCCAATTCGTGCTGAAACATTGGGTACAAACAGGACCCCACTGTAAACAAGATATTGCGTCTCATTTTGGATATGCTGTATAAATTAAATTATGAGAAAATAAATTGTGAACAAAACAAGCAAAATGCTGTGAAAAATATTTACAGTATAATATTTTGGGCAATATGTGTGTTAAGATGTCTGCTGTGATTAGAACTGAAGAGTGGAAGCAGTGCTAGGCTAGCTGTATTTAATAAATATTTGCACAATGGAAAGGAGCCTGTATGTCTGTCTCTTTAGCTGCTGACTTGTATTATTTGTTCTAGTTTGAGATTATTTATTCTATTTTGATGACCTGCAAAAGAGAGCTAGGAAACCGTTCATGTTCAGCCTCATCTGGAGTGGGTACAGAAACTACAACAGATAACAAAATGTACTCTTTTCATAGATGAATAAAGAGAGCGGAAGTAGATCTGGAGGTAAAACCACTTGCTATTACAAAGTGTAAGAGATTACAGAGTGATACAATTGGCATAGGCAATTACAAGTTAATGCAGTAGTTAGGGGAAAAAACCTAAAAAATGCAAAATACTATGTGCCCCCACCCCACGGTTGCCATGTCTGGGTTCACATTCCTGCCTGGTGATATTACAGAGTCCACCATGGTTGATGGGATTGGGTTCGTTCTTTCTCCTTTAGGGGGTTCGACACAGAATAAATAAGAAATAATATGGTGCTTCCACCCAGAGAGAATAAATGGGCCAGATTTTGCATGCAGTACCATCCTCTGGGATGCAATACCTACCCACCTCCCTATACTAGACTGCAGGGGTGTGTGTCAAATTTGAATTTGCTGTCAAATACCTTGAATACGGGTGTATTAGATGAATACCTGAATACTGGGGTGCATTTGATGTAATCTGAGGTGCTATATGATGAGATTTTGAGATCTCGTGAGATCTCAGCCAATCTCCAGGCTGCACAGAGAACTTTGCCATGTAACCTGCTTCAGTACAGAGAAACTCTCGAGCTGAGAGGAAGCTGTTGCTCTCTGTGAAAGGGTTGTACTTTTCTGAATCGAATTTAGCAAAAAAGTAGTCTTCACATCCTTTTTAATTTTTTGCTCATTCTGTTACTGAAATCTTAATGGAGACTGTGGTGCTCCACCTGACTGACCAATTAATTGCTAAATAGTTTTGTTTTGTTTTTCAACAGAAAACAAATCATGTAATCTTTTTCAGGTCAGGGTAGTTCTGTCTGCATTTGCTAGGCTTTAGACTAGCTCTTGTTCACTGGATAACTGGCCAAAAAGGATCTGTTCTTGTGACTTCTTCAGACTTAGACTTATAGTGCTAAAAAAAATAAATTGGGCCTGATTTTCAAAGCCACCTGCGTCGGAAGCAACCTGCGGCAAACTAGGGGGCTGCGCCCTGCAGTCCTTGTTAAAGCTCCGAGATGGAGTGAAATGCTGTCTGGCATTTTTAGCGGGGGTGGCACTTATTGTATATATTTATTTTCCAGTTTGTGTGCTTGTCTGCCAAATAAAATATTTCCATTTTGGAACTTCACATGGCCTATGTGCATGTGGACTGTGTTCATCTGAGTTTACACCAAGGGAGGGCAACAATGCTTTTTCTTACTCACACTGCCTACTTGATTTTCGAGGGCAATCTCTTTTGTGCTACTATATTCATTGCATTAGCACCCCCTGGGTGCAAAGGCAGGATGATGAACAGCGATGCTCGACACCCCCCACCCTTCCTGCATTCCACTGCCTGCTGTCCTCCACAGACCCACTGCCGCAAGCACTTAGACCACCTCCTGGCTGGTCTAAATGATGCCCCCTGCTGCGTCCCAGGCGTTGCTTTGAATATCCCAATAAAGGGGATGTGGCAGCCCTGCCATGGCACAGGCTCCCTTGCTACTGGGCACATGGGGGTCTTGGCCGCAACCCTGGTGTAAGGGGCTTTTGCCACAGGTGTCCCTGACTTCGACACAGGCGAGGTTGGAAAATCCCATTTGCTGCAAGTGTTGCCACAATTCAGCACTTGCAGCAAACTCCTTTGCCACATGCTCCTTGTGTCAGTCGACATCGACTGAAAATCGGGCCCATTATCTTCTTCAAGGATATCTCTTGCAGCAGATCACTCCTTAGGGAACTATAGCTGTCAGGCACCAGGACCACATGGAAACATTTTTACTAGTAGTCTAACTGGGGCCACCCATGGCGGCCCCACACCCTCCTCAGTTCTTTTCCCACCATTGACCATTGCACTTCGGACTCCACAGAGCAATGTCGCTTCAGTCGACTGCCATTTTCCAGAATATTACGTTTTTTCATTTTTCTCACCCTATTTCTTCAATCACCTTTTCTCAAAAGTGATTCTCCCTTGTCTTTCATATATGCCTAGTGGATCTTACAGTCTTTTCCATCACTGCAGCTGTGGACAGAATATGTACGGTAAGGACTACCTTGAGGCCTGTGTGTGCTGCCTCGGCACCCACCATGATGTACAGGCCCTCGAGATCTGCCGCAGCTTCAGTCAGATTACCTGGTGGCATTGCCAGAAATAGTTAAAGTCCTTTCTGATGGAGCAGAAAGTCACCGCCTTGGAAAAGGAGCTTCAGGCTAGGAGCTCCTCCATTTCCCTGGCCCCATCCTCAAGCTCCTATGCTGCCAATGCCAGGGACAAGTCATCAGGGAAGCACCACCACCAGGAGAAAGACAGGTCCTCCCAGGAATGTTTTCAGTCGCTGTACCCAGAGTCGGCTGTTACGGGGTCGTCATCCAGATCATCGGCAACTCCTGCTGCCGCCCACACCCTCTCTACTAAGGGGTCGGCCTTGGCATCTTTTCCTGATGGAGCTCCTCAGCTTGGCATTGGTTCATCGGCGGTGGGCCTACCTCTTCTTCCGCTAATGATTCACACTGCCTCCCTCACCCTGTCTGCCACGGGGGACTCTGGCAGTGTGACCCATCAGTTCATCTTCTGCTGATGCTGGCCCATTGTCACCAGGGTTTTCCTTACCCCTGCTGATACATCCACCCTGCTGAGCACCCCTCCGACTCCTCAGGGGCCACAGACCGTGAGCCTGCTTGTGGTGGGCGATGGTCATGCGTCGTTGGGCTTCAGACCCCTTCAGCTGACACCCCTGACCATTCCTTTGATGTCAGGGATACAGGTTTCTCAGCTGGTCCCTAAATCAGCCCCCATCTCATCACTGCTTCAGCCCTCCCTGCCAACGCTGGGGCCTCAATGCCCCTTGTCACTGCCACAGGGCTCTGTGTCGATGCCAGTGACCATCAACATCCAGACCCTTCTTTCCTTGGTGTGGGAATTCATACAGAGAGTTGCCCCACCTCAGGGCCCATCACCGGTGAGGCTCTCTCCGTCCCACCAGGCATCGCTGCAACCACCCACTTAAGGGTCATTGATTTCTTCTGTGCCTATCTCTGAGCCAGGGAATGATGATGATTATTACCCTGACTTCTTGCTACCCGACAACGTAAATGAGAATGAGGGTGCCTTGGCCCGGACTCCCTCTAGTAGCTCTACTGTTTCCTCAGCAGAGGAAGAGGACTCCAAATATACCCCGCCCCAAATGACCTCTCCTTCACAGCAGTATTGCAACAACTGCAGTTAGCTATGGGGTTTGATGCTGCAGAGCAGGAAGTTACTCGGAGGAACCTGGCAGATTATCTGAACCTGCCAGATTCTCCTCCCCTCATTATTCCTCGTATGATCAGTGCATATGAGGATGTCACCATGGCCACTTGGTACACGCCTAACCTGACCCCCCTCCCCATGCCCAGAAAGGTGGACAAGCTATACCAGGCCCCCTCTGGGAAGCCCTTTTTCGCTGGGCCCCTGCAGGCAAATTCTGTGGTGATCAATGCAGCCCATGATAGATCTAAGAGGCCCCAACACCTCAGTTCTCTTCCCCTAGACAAGGAATCCTAGAAGCTGGGCCTTATGGGCAAGAGGGTATTTGCCTCCTTCACTTTGGTCATAAGGATTATTAATTACATTGGCCATATGCTCAAATTCCAGAATGACCTCTGGAAAGGGGCCTGGTCTTCCAGAGGCCCTCAAAAATAGGAGATGCTCAAGACCCTCCTTATGAGTGCGGATGTGGGCAAGCTGCCTGTGATGCCCTAGATGCCTCTGTCAGGGCCTCTACAGTGGGAGTTTGCCTGAGGAGGTATTCCTGGCTCAGGGCATCCAGGTTTGCCTCTGACATCCAACAGTCATTCCTAAATGCTCCCTTCAGGGGCTACAAGCTCTTTGGGGTGGATGTGCAGGATATTCTCAATGACCTGCAGGCCTCGGGAAGAACTCTGTGGTCTATTCACTCCTTCTACCATGCCCACCAGAAGAGTGGGCAGAGAGTGCCTTTCTGGCATACCACCCACTGTCCTAGGTCTGGCACCGGACAACACAGCAAGCGCAAAGCTGCCACGACCTTGCCTACCCCCTCCTCCACCACAGGAAAGTCCTCAAAAGGTGGAGAAAAGGGGCCGACTATGGGATCAGCCTCAGCCTGACTCCTTGCCTGATCCCTGCTATCTAGTTCCCCAGGATGTGGGGGTGGGAGGTCATTTCACCCTCCATCTAAATGGGTGGTAGGAGATCACAACCGATGCCTGGGTGCTGCAACTCATAAGACAAGGACATGCTCTAGAATTTCTGGAGATGCTTCCAGAGCTCCCTCCAAGGCCTTCCACTTACCCTCCAGACCACATACCTGTGTTGCTGTAGGAGATCCAGATGCTGCTGTGAAAAAGGGCCGTAGAACCCATCCCCGGACTTCCAGTGACATCACTGGTCAAATGACCACTTAGTATTCGAGCTCCAGGAGCCTCTGATCAATTAATAAAAAAAATACTGGCATAAACTTCATCCTACCTTACCATATTATCACTAACAGAGATTTGAGGATGGCAGCTACCAAAACAAGGGGGAAAGGCTCGCAATCCACCAAGATAAAAGCCATGATGGAGATGGATAAACTGATGGGCCTACAGGAGGAGTCGTGACTGGGATCCCTGGTGGTAGGTCTGGCTGACACTGAAGAAGGTATGGAAATGGCAAACCAAAGCACTGTACTTACAAATTAGATAGAATAATAAAAACTCTGCACAGAGTGGACTCGTCAGTAGCCGACATAAGAGCAGACCTGAAAAAAATTGAGAAATGAACAGACGCATTGGGAAAAGCCATTGGCTCCATGTTGGACACTATCAACCAACACGATAGAGCCATACTATACCTCCTAGCCAAGAAGCGTGAACTTCAGGCAAAAATAGACGACCAGGACTACCAGTCACGTCGTAACAATTTTTGTTTATGTGGGGTTCCAGAGGACATGGAAAAATCATTTGCCTCAATGGAAGAATTTGTCCTCGATTTACTGCGGTCTGTGCTCAAAATCCCAGAGACTGTGCCACTTGCCATAGAATGAGCACACTGATTGCTGGTGCTGAAACCCAAGGGGCAAGAAGCATGGCCATGATCCATAATTGTCTGAATGTGGTACTATCAGGCATGTCAGCTAATCCTTCAGGCGGCCTGGAAACAAAGAGAGCTGCAAGTGGATGGAAAATGGATTTTCTTGGACCAGGACTTCTCCAACCATCTAAATGAAAAGCAGCGACAGGCATGGGAAATTATTAAACAAGACAAAGACAAAGGAATTAAAATTCAACTGAACTATCCGACCCAACTGAGACTCCTTACAGAAAAGGGGCCAGTACTTTTTGACTCTCTATAGGAAGCCGCACCGACACTGCGCAAGCTGGGCCTCAGATGTCCAGACTTACAATCAGAGGCACTGGAGTCACAGTCAGAGGCACTGGAATATGAGATTTCCAGCATGGTGTGGCGCAGGGTGGGGAAACCAAAAAAAGCAAAACCTACTGCAGGAACCTGGCCTCTTCACTTGAACCCAGACCTGAAGGAGCTCCTCGCCAGAGAAATCAAGACCATGAAAGAAGGTCAGGGAGTGGAGGAGGTAAGCAGAACAGAGGTACCTACATGAAAGAGACCGTATAACCATGCTGCACAGAACTTTCAGTTTCCTTGTTCCGCTTTGTGGGATTGTGAGTTATCCACGCTGGTCAAATCATTTGTTGATCGGCTCGCTTCAAGGGTCTAAATTGACTTTATTGAAGACAGACCCTGAATTAGCCATGTTCCAGTGACCCAACACTATTGATCACTATGAGGGGGTCTTGGTAAATTCCAAGGCCATCTTCACATAGCTGCCATCATTATGCGCTGTCTCTCAACATGTTTCAGCCTGAACATTCGAACAGGCATGCTGGATCCCAGATAAATATACTGAGTTTTTTCCCTAATCACCACCTCGACCGAACCTAAGAACAGACATTTAAAGACTCAAAACAAAGACCTGAACATTTATTCATTTAAGGTTATGAGTCTGAGCAAGAGAAGTTGAGGGTAATTGCATAGTTTCACTTAGAAGAGAAGCAGGAACAAGGACAGTTCTTTCTCTTTAAATCAGACACAGTTTTACTGAAGGTCCTAAGTTTCCTAACACAAGAGGATTTTACACGGAGTTAACTGGTTGTTTTGGGAGGGGGGAGGGCAGACCAGGAACAAATAGATAACAATTTTGTTGGTATCCAGAATCATAGACTTACTATAAAATTGCTAGACATACGGGCTGAAGGAGGGAGGGGGGAACGGTAAGGTGGGATGCTAGACGCAAAAGAGGTGTTGGAAGGCAGTACAGGATGTATACTTAACAACTCCAGATGGAATAGACTAAATAATAGCTAGTATTAAATAACTTTACATTTTTGGTGTGGAGGTGGCTCCTGGGCAGATATTGGTGACTTGTGGATGTAGCGGACTTACGTGGGGGGGGGCACATCTGTTGTCTCTCGATGGGTGTTCGGCTGCATTCGAGGGGGCCGTTGAGGCCGTTGGTGGAAGCAATACTTGTTTCCTAACACCACTCCCAGTGAAAGTCTCACTTCACTGACACATTTGGTCAGGCTTGTGATGTCACAAGCACGGTAGCTAGAGCTACATACACCCTGTTCATACACAGGGTACCACCATTCATACCTTGGAAGTACTGTTGTAAGTTTCAAACCCGCTGGATGTTGGGTTGCAATACCGGGGTTATGTGTTATAATTTTATGATTTTATTAGCAGCTGTTGTGCTGTTTAGTTATCATGCAGTTCTATGAGTACTGTAAAGTAAAATGGATCAAACATGTTATAGATACTAAGCAGAAGAGAGGAGTATGAGACAGGAAATTTATGGCATACTGAGGAGAGGACTGTAAGTAGCCAATCTAATCCTCAACAGTGGGGTCACTAAAAATAGCTACTCTGAATGTCCAGGGGCTGAATTCACCTACTAAGAGTACGAAAATCTTACAATATTTAAAAAGACTACAAACAGACATATGTTTTCTACTAGGAACAAAATTATCCATAGTAGAACATCAGAAACTTAAAAGGGCATAGGTAGGGAAGGTAGTGGGGGCCTCACACCCCTCAGGGAAAAAGGCAGGAACAGCTATACTATTCAGGAAAGATTTAACACTAGACATAATTAAAGAGGAAAGCCTCCAGGATGGCAGAATGGTAATTATTACATGTACAATATTTTCACAAAAAATAAATTTAATAAACATGTATGCTTCTAATGCAGACAGCTCCTCCTACAAAACAGTCTTTGAAAAAATATAAAAGTGGGAGAGGGGATGATTACATTGGGAGGAGACTTCAACTGCCTTTTAAATGCGCTCAGGGACCGCTCCTCACAGATCACAACAACTAACAAGAAAATGAGTAGAGAGTTTAGGGGAGGTATGAGGGAACTAGCCCTAGCTGACATTTGGACAGAATTAAACCCTTCAATGAAAGATTACACTTTTTATTCTAATCCCAATAAGTCTTATTCTAGGATAGATTATTTTCTGTGTAGCAGTACTGGCCTATATGAAAAGAAAGATTGCCAAATTCACCCCCAAAATAGTCTCAGACCACTCAGCAGTCACAGTAGACCTCCATGTAGGGGATTGGGATAGAAACATCTTTTGGAGAATGAATGCCTCCCTGCTGGGGAGAGAAGAATTCGAAACCCTAGTCTAGGATGCAGTTAAGGACTATCAAAGATCTAATAACATGGAAGACACAGGACCTAAATGCTATTGGGATGGGCTAAAAGTGGTGACGAGAGGGGTGATTATATTTTATCCATCCAGAATAAAGAATCAACATAGATAAAGGTAGGAAACCCTAGAAAATACATTAAAATTGTTAGAAAGGGAACATAAAATACAGGAGATCTGGGGACACTGAATTAATTATCTCAAGTAAGGGCAGAACTGCAGAAACTCCTAGACCAACAAACCAAAGGGAAATTGAGATACTTAAATTAGAGGTATTATGAGCAGGGCAACAGAGCAAGTTGACTCCTAGCATTCAGACTCAGGAAGACCCAGGCTGATAGATATGTGAAAAAAATAAAAGGCACTCAACAGGGAAATACGCAAAATAGGTATACCCCAAAAGATATAGCCCAGGCATTCAGAGAATATTATGCAGCTCTCTGCTCAACAGAATCTAAAGAAATGGACAATTCGGAGAAAGTGTCAGACTTTTTAGCAACGATACACCTCCCTCGGCTACAAGAAGAAGACAAAGGCTAGAGGCCCCCATCACTATCACAGAAGTTAATTTAGCCATTAAATCTATGAAAACAGGAAAGTTCCCCGGGGAAGATGGTTATACTGTAGAATTCTATCAAAAGTTTCAACATCGCTGGCCCGGTGGCACAGAGGGCAGAGGTGCTGGTTGCCACACCTCATGCCACACCAGCGACCCAGGTTCGGGAGCGAGCACAGGTCACCGGGAGCTGGCAGGGGAGGAGAGGGATCGAGCATCCGATGGACTGCTCTCCCTCTCCGGGGAAGGGGGGGGTTCAAGACGGTCGGCGCCTGACTGCCCCGTGGCGGAGGCTGGGGTCAGGGATGCATGCTGTATACTGGGGAGGAGTCGGGAGCAGACGCCAGGACAGGGGCATGTGTGGATGCGTTCCCGCTGCCACCACTGGCGTCATCGCATGCCCACTGACTCGGGGAACAGTAAAGAGGAAAATTGGGCTTCCTGGCCTGGAGGCTTGATGGCCGTCTTCAGTGCGCTGGTTCAGGACTGCCAGTCTGGATCCGGAATAGGTGAGTGAGATAGGGGCTCCCACCGCTGCGGGGGGGCAAGCGCAGGAGATAATAAGGGCAGGTTCCTGTGTGAATTGCATGTGTCAGCGGGCTTGGAGTCCCCAGAGGTTGCCTGGAAGGAGCAGGCCAGGTAAGCCTGGAGAGAAATCAATAATTAAAAAAAAAAAAAGTTTCAACATCAGTTGGTCCCCATTGTATTAGAAGTTTTTAATTCATGTGAGATAGAGCAAGATTTCCCACATTCATGGAGAGAGGCATTCATAGCAGTAATTCCTAAGGAGGGCAGGCCACTGGATGCCTTAGTTCTTACAGGCCTATTTCCCTCTTAAATGTAGACTCAAAAATGTTTACAAAAATATTGGCCACCAGGGTAAACACAATTTTCTAAAGACTTGTCCATCTAGATCAAGTAGGTTTCGTGCCCAACCAACACTTAAAGGGATAACATCAGAAGGTGTTTAAACATTTTCCACGGGGGGGAAGCCCAAGAGCAACAAGTATAGTAGCAATAGCGATTGATGCAGAAAAAGCATTCGGTCACTTACAGTGGGATTTTCTTTTCGCAGTCCTAACTAAATTTGGATTTGGTGAGCAGTTCAGGACTTGGATTGGGGCAATGTACAAAGTTCCTGTGGCAAGAATAAAAGTAAATGGTACGGTGTCCGACACTCTGGAAATACAAAGAGGAACAAGGCAAGGATGCCCTCTGTCTCCAATATTATTTGCTTTTAGATTTATAAGTCTTGCGAACAATTTGGGATGGAGCGCTCTGAACAGTGGCCTCAAACACATGGAGGGAATTTTGCTGGAAAATCATTAATACATTTTTCCACACACCAACCGGAACTAAACACTTTAAACAGGGTACTTCGGATAAATGTTGGAGAAACTGCGGGAGGGTAGGGAACCACTATCACATATTTTGGGGCTATCTGATGATACAACCTTTTTGGACAGAATTAGAAAAGCACAAAGACAAATGACTGGAGCAAAAGAGCAACTTAGCTTTGAACACATGATACTAGGTCAGCTTCCAAAAAGCAAGAGATCTAATGGTCACAGGTCTTTTGCAGGGATATTACTGGCAGCTGCTGGTAAGGCCATTATGAGAAGATGGCTGACCCAAACCCACCCACAGTACAGGAATGGGTTACTATAGTAAAGGGTAGAGAGCATCACTGCAGAACTTAGACTACAGGGTGAAACATTTAATGGGATATGGCTCCCTTTTATGCACCTCATTGAAGAACTGGAGGGCACTTCCATTTTATCCCGATAGGCATTTGGATATTAAATGGATTCATAAGGAATTAGTAGACAACAGAATTTTCAGGCTTTACATAAAGCACATACAGTCGGTAATTGACAAATTATGTCTGGTATGATTGCCTGACATGGAAATGCCCGACCTTCAGTTTCCCGACTCTGTATTCCCGACATTTGAAACACCAACTGTACTATTTGCCCGAAGTTTCAAAATCCCATAAATGCACTATGCATTATGCACTCTGCAGTATGCAACGTTGTTTGCTCTAAATCTCGGCAAGCAGCATTACTTCGGCATCCTTCCAGTTCTAAAGTAATGCAAACTGCATGTCTGTTGACAGGGGAACCAATGAGCGGCACTGATGTTATGTCAAGGTGTCATCACTTTAGCATTCTTTCTATTAGCTGATCAGCTGGTTTGCACATTGCATGTGTGATCTACTAATTAATTAGGCTGCAATTAAGTTGTGGCCTTTACAGTCAGTAGCTGCCTGTTTAGAAGCACACTGAATGTTTGCAACGGCAGCCGCTGTGGTTTGTAGCACTGTGTCATCTCAAAAAGGGAAAGAAAATATCAGTCATGCTGGATAGTTGTATGTGAAAAAGCTAAAGCACAAAATCAGCCACTCCACAACGACACTGTGCCATACTAAATGGAAGCAACAAAACAAGGCATATGGCACCAGTACCAGTGCAACATTAATTGTGAAAAATATTTAAGGACCTTACAGTGCAGTGCAGTTCTTGTGCAAACGTGTAACGATTGTTACCGCATTGGCAAGGAAAGACCCTTTTTCCCTGGTAACAGGTCGCTTGCATTTTGCACAAGAACTTAACTGTAAGATCCTTAAAATATTTTGCCATTGTTGCACTGGTACTGGTTCCATACGCTTTGTTTCATTGGTATGTGAAAGAGCGCAATCGGGGGGATTTGTACTACTGGTGTTGCCAGAGTAGGAAAACATTGAACTGTCTTGGTCATGCGTCCACAGTTTTAGTAGGTGCACAGCATTATTTGCACAAGACATCGGATCATAATCACTCCCCTGATGTGAACGATACACCGATAGCTGTAGCACTAGCTGCCTTGAAGTGCTCGGCTCTTGCAACAAATGACATGCTGGCGCAGCTAATTCAGACCCAGATGTCTAATGTATCAGACGAGGTCAGGCAGAACATGCCAGACAAACACGCCATGCAGCAGATAGTAAAACGTGCCAGGAGGCAAAACACTCCACCAGAAGCCTGTAGCTTGGATGAGCTATGAATACCAGACAGCCTAAAGCTTGTGAACGGTGTGAGTTTTTTGGTCAAAGAGTCATCTTTTGGCAAGGATAAGCTCCTCATATTTACCACCAGAAAAAATATGGAAAAGTTCTCTGCAGTGCCGTATTAGATAATGGACGGGACATTTAAAACTGTACCTCCATTATTCAAGCAGCTGTACACTATCCATGCCCCTGTTGGTACAGCTGAAACAGCGTGCATACTACCACTACTGTTTGCGTTAATGTCAAGCAAATCCCTTGAGAGCTACAGTAGACTTTTTCAAGACATGCATGACATTGCTGACGACTATAACCTGTCATTGTCTACATCTCTAATAATAACAGATTTTAAACAGGCTGCTGTCAATGCATGTAGAGCTAAATTCCCTTCTAGCCAAAGTTAGGGTTGCTTGTTTCATCTGGGCCAGATAGTTTGGAGGAAAATTCAGAGCACTGGACTAGCAACTGTATATATCATGGACCCTGAATTCAGTTTATTACTAAGATATTTGGTAGAACTCGCATTCTTGCCAGCTGATGAGATTGCTTCAGTGTTTGCTGAGCTGAAACCACAAACACCTCCATCATGCAGCCTGTTAACTGATCGGTTCAAGGAAAATTACATCCTTGGTAGAATTCGAAGGTGCATGAGAAACAATACCATTATTCGTTGCCCCCCACTTTTCCTACTTGAGTTCTGGTCCATGAATGAGCAGATGCAGCATGGCTATCCACGGACACAAAACAACATCAAGGCATGGCATCGTAGACTCGGAGCTCTCATTGGAACAGCACATGTTGGGGTGCATAGATTTGTCTCCGAGCTACAGAAAGAGCAGTTGAACACAGACAGCACCATCAAAAAAATCAACTGTAGGCTGCCGAAATCACCTCTGAAAAAGTGGTACGCAAAACGAAAAGATAAAATTTCTACAATTGTCGAGGATAAGTCTACCCATTCTGCATTAGATTGTATCGGGGTATTGCGCATAACCTGAGTTTATAAATGCGTTTTGATGATTGGATAACAGAGACTTGAAGGAGCTGAAGGAGCAGTAATTTTAACATTTTCTTAAATAAAGTAACTTTTAATATGAAACTGTGAACTGAACTCAGTAGCTAAGACTGTGATCGCAAACTGCAAACTGCATCCTTGTTTCAACCCGACTGCAGCCATACAGACAGCAAGTGAGTTCATCTGTGTATAAATATGCATACAAAATGTTATAATTTTACTGCTCGATGCCGCTCATTTTATTTCAGACGACATAAATGCTGCCTTGCCGTAATATCTATGCCTCTCATTCTGTTTCAGATGACATATATGCAGTTTTGTTAAAGCCTCAGTAGTGCTGATTTGCCGAACTTTTGTACTAGCAGTGGGTGGAAGTGGGAGTGGTACTGGCAGTCTGTTATTAATGTCAGGATATCGATTAGCGGGCATTGCAATGTCTGTCTGATTGATATCGGGCAATTACGTGTGTCAGGTTTCTGGAGTCGGGAATATGTCTGTCAGGCATTTCTATGTCGGGCAATCGTACGGATCCCGACCAATTAACAAATCAACCATGCATGAGTTCAAGGTTTTAAATAACAAGTTTTTTTATTGGTTATATGTTACACAAGTTTTTTGAATAGGGAATTGTAAGAATAACGTAATTTGGAAAAGATAAGTATCGTTTAGAAAAAATCAGTTTTATAGATGAAACAGACTGGACAACTGCATCAACATTTTCTTCACTTACTGATAGAGAGGCAACAGGATTATGGAATAGGATACTTGGAGAAAGACGTGGATATAACAAAATAAGATAGCATTACTAAGTCCTGTATGAATTAACACTGAAGAAAGTATTTGGATATATAAAATCTGTACAAGTCTGTAATGTCTTATGAGAAACTATATTTGATTTTGAACTGCACAATAAAGAAACTAAATAAAAAAGAACCCGTCCGGAGAATCAGCACAACACAGGGCTCTACTCACGCTTCTTCCTCATTCCCAAGTCCACAGGGGACTTGAGCCCCATCCTAGACTTAGGAAACCTGAACTACTACATCCAGTATCAAAGCAAGAGCAAGGAAAAAGTGTATAACTAAAATTAATCAAAATTATATTGAAACTGAAATTATGTATGCATGTCTGTTTATGTGATGTTATGTTAAATGTGGATTCAATTGCAAAAGAGATAATTTAATCTCAATTTGAAATCCAATAAAGTTTGAAAGTTTGAAAAAAGAGTAAAGCTTCTTTTGGCTAGGCAGATTTACTGTATGTTATTTTCTTTTGTACTAACAGGGATTGTTACTGTTTGTTGCTAACATTTTACTGCTTTATTTTTCTCTGATTCAAATTGTTGTTGCAGGGTATACTTTCTGCTACATTATTACAGGGTGTGCCTACAGGTTTGTGCTTACAGATTACTGCTGTAATCTTCTGATTCAATTTTTTTTTGCAAGGTATATCTTCTGTTACTGCTTTATTTTTCTCTGTAGCAAAGTGTTTTTTACAGGGAATATCTTCTGTGAAATTATTCCAGGAGGTGCTTTTCAGGCTTTACAGTTGTATCTATCATTAGGCTAAGCTTTCAGGGCTACTGCATTTGTTGTTGGTTGATTGTTTCTGCTCTTACCTTCTTGTTTCTTTCGTCCGTGGTTCTTCTTTTTGGCAGGGGAAGGGCCCAGTCACCCACCCCCATCCCCAACCACTCCATTCTTACACTCCTTTTATAGGGTAGTACAGTCGTGATATTTCTTGTAGCAAAGCAGGAAGGGGAGAATCAAAGTAGTATCCACACAGTGACCTCATTTACAGGGGCACAAGTAATTTAACTTGTTATAACAAGCTGTACAAAAACAAACAAAACATAAAATAAAATTTTTGCTTTCATTTTCCTCCTCCTAATTACTCTGACCAGGTTATAAATCCAACAACTCATCTGGAATGAATGTTGTTAACTGCAGGTACTGCGGGACACTTTTCAAAAGGGCAGTTATACAGGATTTAGGACACTGTCCTACATGCTGGACCATTGGAGATCTAAGGGTTCAGCTCCAGGCAGCATGGGCAGAGATTGAGTGCCTCAAATCGCATATTCAGGAGGAAATATAAGAACTGCCCACCATTTCCCCAACATCCAACAGAAGCACCTCGACTGCAGAGGGTAGTTGGTCTGGGAGGTTGGCAGGTGGTTAGGAGGGGCAAATTGGGTGCCCCATCTCTCTGTGCTCTCCAATGTATCACCTCTATAAACCATATAAAAACTAAAACAGGTATCTGCCTCTATCTCTGAAATCAAACAAAGTGGCAGAGGACACTGCAGAGCAGGACACTGCAGTCCAGGAGCTAGCACAACAAAACTCGCCCAAAACAGGGACCAAAACAAAAAAAAAGCAGAAAGGAAATCCAAAACACTTCTGATCATAGGAGACTCCATGATTCGGGGAGTTGATACCTACCTCCAGCCAGGGGTAGTGGTCAGATGGCTGCCAGGTACATCAGCGTGAAGAGACACTGACTGCAGTGCTAAAATAGTGCAGGAAGCAGGAGAAAACATCGATGTCCTGGTACACATAGGGACTAACGATCTTGCCAGTCAGTCAGTTGTGGAGACCAAGGAACACCTAACCAGGCTGGGTGACAAACTGTCATCTATTTCATCCAGCATCTCCTTCTCTGAGATCCTGCCAGTCTGGGAGAGGGGGACAGATGGACGGGAGGTCAGAGAAGGGGAGACAGGGGAGCTAAACATGTGGCTCAAGAGCTGATGCCAGGGAAAAGGACACAAATTTGTAGGTAACTGGCACCAGTTTTGGGAGTGAAAGTTCTTTAAATTCGATGGATTGCATCTGACTAAGGAGGGAGTCAGTGCATTGGGGCAGAAGTTTGACGTCTTTGCAGAATATTTAAACTAGCAAATGGGGAGAGGGGTGCAGCACCTGATACGTTGAATGGGAAGAACACCCCATCCCCTTCAACTAGTGATCAAACAGGAGTTCAGCATGTTTGTAGTTCATTTGCATCACCAGGTAAGGAAAAAAGTCCGGCTTCCCATACAACACACGGGAAATGCTGGACCTCGCCCAACAACTAACACACCGAAATCTGGCCAATGGAAAATCATGTTTACAAATGCTCACAGTCTGGGAAACGATCCCAGACCTGCAGGCAACAATGAGAGAGTTTAAACTGGACATAGTAGCCATTAGCGAGACATGGTTCACCAATAACCACACTTGGGAGACTTCAGTACCCGGCTATGTACTGTTCAGAAGAGACTGAGGTCCAAAAGGGGGGGGTGGAGTGGCCCTTTATGTCAATTAAAATATCAAAACTATAGAAATTCAGAATACACATAAGGAGCCAGAAGAACTGTGGGTCTCCTTGGAAACAGAAAATGGGACTGCCATACGAACTGGGATTATTTACAAGCCTCCAGACCAGGGGGAGGACATAGACACATTACTGTTAGAAGATATACAAAACATGACTGCTAAAGGGGAGGTTCTGATAATGGGAGACTTTAACATGCCAGATACAGATTGGTCAATACCAGCAGGAACATCTGCCAGAACTAGACACATAGTGGATTCCCTGCAGGCGGAAGGCCTCAAACAACTGGTAGAACAACCCACAAGAGACAGGGCTATCCTAGATATAGTACTCACTAATGGGGAAAGGATCACAGATCTCCAGGTAGAAGGTCACCTGGGGGCCAGTGACCATCACATGGTATGCTTCAATTTGGCCACTGGAATTAAATCATCCCATTCCAAGGCAAATATATAGGACTTCAGAGGAGCTGACTTTGATAAGATGTCCAACAGACTTTAGCTAGCCCTGGCAAGAAGAAATACAGGTGAGGGGGTACAGGCAAAGAGGGCAAGCATTAAGGGAGCAATACTTGAAGCAACATCCCATTGTGTTAGAGAGAAAGGCAAGAGCAAAAGAAGAAAGAAACCACTTTGGTTCTCAAGAACAGTAGCAGAAAAGGTCAGAGCCAAAAGGCTGGCCTTCAGGAAATATAAGGAAACGCAGCGGACGAAGATAGGGAGGCATACCAAACTTCCCTAAGGGAGGCAGGGAAGGCAGTAAGGCAGGCAAAGGCCTAAACCGAGGAAACACTAGCATGAACAGTAAAAGAAGGTGACAAGACTTTCTGTAGATGCATTAGTGAAAGGAGAAAGTCCAGAGGGGGTATTGCTAAGATCAAAGGGGATAAGGGGGAGTGTGAGGAGGAGGACCAAGGAAAAGCATCTATCCTAAATAGATACTTCTGCTCAGTATTTACTGAGGAAAAGGTAGGGCAGGCCCACAGCTCAGCACCATGGACACAGAGGGGAGGGAGGTGTGCACTAGTCCCTTCACAAAAGAAGGGGTCCTACAAGAGCTCGCTAAGCTCAGGGTGGACAAGGCAATGGGACCTGATGGCATACATCCCAGGGTACTAAAGAAGCTAAGGGTGGAACCAGCACAGCCATTATCAGAACTGTTTAGTGAGTCTCTGAGCACAGGAGAGGTCCCAGAAGACCGGAGAAGGGCTCATGTGATCCCACTCCACAAGAGTGGTAGCAGGAAGGAGGCAGGGAACTACAGACCAGTCAGTCTTAACTCAGTAGTGGGCAAAATTATGGAGGCACTCCTTAAGGAAAGGATAGTGCAACACCTGGAATCCATAGGCGCTCAGGATCCAAGACAGCATGGGTTTAGAACAGGAAAGTCCTGTCAAACTAATCTCATAGATTTCTTTGACTGGGGAACCAGAGTGGTGGACCAAAGGGGAGCAGTTGATGTTGCCTACCTTGACTTCAGCAAAGCTTTCGATACTGTTCCACATAGAAGATTGATTAATAAACTGGGTAGGCTCGGGCTGGGTCAGAAGTTGGTCAGCTGGGTGGAAAACTGGTTGGCGGGCAGAAAACAGAGAGTGGTGGTAAATGGTATACAGTCAGAAGAGATGCAAGTCACAAGTGGGGTACCTCAGGGATCAGTACTGGGGTCCGTCCTCTTCAATATCTTCATCAGACATTACCGATGGACTAGAGGGTAAGGTTTGCCTGTTTGCAGATGACATCAAGATCTGCAACAGAGTATATGATCCAAATGGGGTGGGCAGAATGAGAAGAGATCTGGATAAACTGGCAAAATGGTCGGAAGAGTGGCAACTGGGGTGTAACGCAAAGAAGTGCAAGATCATGCACATAGGGAAGAGAAACCCTGAAGCCACCTATAGGTTGGGAGGGGAGTTGCTACCAATCAGAAGGGAAGAAAGAGACTTGGTCATTGTCATCACAGATGACCTGAAATCATCCAAGCAGACCACTAAAGCAGTAGGCATGGCTAGAGGGATGCTTGAGTGTATTAGTAGGGGTGTCACAAGTCGTAAGAGGGAGGTAATAATCCCTCTTTACAAGACACTGGTTAGGCCCCATCTGGAGTACTGCACGCAGTACTGGAGGCCGCATCTGCACAAGAACATTAACAAAATGGAGGCAGTCCAGAGAAGGGCAACCAAAATGGTGCACGGACTGCATCAGATAACATATGAGGACAGATTAACAGAGCTTAATATGTATACCCTAGAGCAAAGGAGGGAGAGAGGTGATATGATTGAAAAATTCAAACATCTTAAGGGCATTAACAAGGTGAAAGAGTCTAACATGTTTCAATATAAGAAAAATAACAAGAGGACATAGCATGAAATTAAAGGGAGGCAAATTAAGGGGAAATGTGAGGAAGTTATCTTTCACAGAAAGGGTGGTGCATGGAACGGCCTACCTCAGGAAGTGGTGGATAGGAATACAGTGCAGGGCTTCAGACAAGCATGGGACAGGCATAAAGGAGCAATAAAGATGAGTATGAATAGATAGGCCATTGACAGAGTACAGGCCTATGGCACATTCATAAGGTAGAAAAAATGGGCAGATTGGATGGGCCTTGTGGTCCTTATCTGCTGTCATCTTCTATGTTTCAATGTTTCTAAAAGTTCAGGATGGTCACATACCCAGTCCTGTTTCCATTGCTCTGGGAGGGAGACTGGATCTGCTCCCTGGATATGCAGGACATATACTGTACCTGCACATCAGGGTCTGCCTTCCCCACAGGAAGTATCTCAGGATCCTATTTCAAGGGGAGCACTACCAGTTCAGAGTCCTCCCTTTTGCCTTGTCTTCAGCGCCTCGGGTCTTCACCAAATGCCTACCTGTGGTGGGAGCGGCCCTCAGGAAGGAGGGTTTTATGTCTTTCTCTGTCTGGATGACTGGTTGCCCAAAGCTCAGTCCAAAGAGCAACTGTCCTTGACCCTAGTGCATACCTTACAGTTGTTCAGCCAGTTGGGGTTCACAGTTAACCTGTCCAAGTCAATATTGACTTTCAGCCAGCGTCTCCAGTACATAGGAGCTATACTGGACATGGCCCAGGGTCCTGCTTTTCTGCCCCCCCCCAACAGGGTGGAGTGTCTGACAATGCATGCCAAGGAAATTTATCACAGCCGGTATGTCACAACCAGGACATACCTTGGACTGCTGGGCCGGATGGCTACAGCCATTGTCATGGTTCCCCTGGTGAGACTACACATGCGCAACTCTCAGTGGACTTTGAGGGTACAGTGGGATCAGCAGACTGACCATCTGGAGCAGATGCTTCTTGTCTCTTTGCCGGTTAAGAAGGTTCTCCTGTGGTGGTTGGAACCCAGCAATTTGCTCAAAGGGGTTCCTTTCCTCATACCTTCCCCTCATCAGACCCTTACCACAGATGCCTCAAGGATGGACTGGGGCGCTAATCTGGGTCCTTACTAGATTCAGGGGGTGTGGTCTCTGCTCGAGGCTTCATAGAAACATAGAAGTTTTTGGGAGATAAGGACCTCTTGGCCCACCTAATGTGCCTTATATTCCCTTCCTACTGTGCCACCATAGGCCCTACTTGATCTCCAGTCTTCTCCCCCCCCTTGCCTTGCTTCTAAACTCCCCATGTGTCTATCCCACGCATGCTTGTTTTAGCATCCATCACCTCTGCTAAAAAGGTGTTCCAGGCGTCCACCACCCTGTCCATGAAGAAGCATTTCCTCACATTTCCTCTGAGCCCCCCCCCACTTCATGGCGTGACCCCTTGTCCTGGAGCATCTTTTTTCTATGGAAAATGCTACCCTTGAGTACCTTATTATTACCTGTGAGGTATTTTAATACTTTAATCATATCCCCTCTTTTTCTCCTTACTTCCAAAAAATACATAATTAGTGCCTTGATTCTTTTATTGCAGGCCCTGCACCATTTTGGTAGCTCTCGTTTGTACTGCCTCCACCCTATTTAAGCCCTTCTGAAGATGTGACTTCCAGAACACAATACTCGAGATGGGGTCTTACCAGTGATCTATACAGTGGTAATACTACCTCCCTCTTTCTGCTGGTGATGCCCCTCCCTATGCACCCGAGCATCCTGCTAGCCTTCCCCACTGCCTTATGACACTGCTTGGCTACCTTTAGGTCATCAGAAATGATTACCCCAGGTCCCTTTCCTGTTTTGTGGTTGCTAATACCTCTCACTCAAATGATATGTTACCCCTGGGTTTCTGTGCCCCAAGTGCATGATTTTGCACTTTTTTGCATTGAAACCCAGCTACCATTCCCTTGACCATTCTTCCAGCATTTTTAGATCTTCCCTCATTCTTCCCCCCACCCAGGTGTGTCCACTGTGTTGCAGATTTATGTGCCACTCATGAACAGGTATACTTTCCCCTCCAGCCCTGCTGCAGTGTCGCCAATAAAGACATAGAAGAGGACTGGGCCTAGTACTGATCCTTGTGGCACCCCGCTGATCACCTTGCCTTCTCCAGAGTGGACCCCTTTTACCACCACCCTTTAACTCCTATCGCTTAGCCAACTTCTTACCCATTTTACTACTTTCAGACCCACTCCCAGGTTGTCAAACGTGCTCACCAGTCTTCTGTGTGGAACGGTGTCAAAGGCCATACTGAAATCCAGACAGGCAACATCTGCCACTCCTCCCTGATCTAGTTCCCTGGTCACCCAGTCAAAGAAGTTGATCAGGTTTGTCTGGCAAGACCTCCCCCCTGTGAAACCATGTTGCTTCAGATCCTGTAATCCACAGATTACAAGGTACAGTATTTCCCAACCCTTTCCTTCAGTAGCGATTCCATTACTTTACCTGCTACCGAAGTCAGGCTAACTGGTCTGTAATTTCCTACCTCCTCCCTATTTCCACTTTTTTTTTTTTTAATCTTTTAATTAAAAAGGAAAAAAGTTAGATTCAAGTCATACAGCATCAACCGCCTTACACAGGAACAGTGTGTTTTATACACAGATTAAGCATGTTGATGTTTGCTGTCATTTCTATACTAGGATTTTGTAAGATGAGCAGGAGGCCGGGACCCATAATGTCCATCTCCCACTCAGTGGGTTACATGATTCCCAAAGGAATTAACAAATGAATATCTAATCTACGTTTAAATATTTGAAATGTTTCTGCTTCCGTAGATCTCCTTTGGAAGTGAATTCCAATACCTTCAGCACGTTTTAATGGTAAACAAAAGGTCAGACATTTCAGATATGCATATCTCAGTTCACAATTAATATAAATAGGTATTTAAAATTCAGAATCATATCCACCTCAGTGTTTATCTGGGTATAGCTCCTACCGATAGTGAGTTGATATATGTCATAAAAGATTACATAGCATCCTTAACAGAAAAATCCCCTGATCATTGACAGGCATGTTTGAGCGCCCCAATCGCATCAGCTAGGCTTCTGCTGCAGGCAGGGCATCTCAAAAACTTCTGCACTCCAGTACACATTTTTCCGTTTTTCTTTTTAAAATGTAGTCAGTCTGTCCACCGTTAAAACTTAAATCACTAGGTTTTTCCACTGCTCTAGGGTGGGTGTGTTGCATGACACCCAAGTATTCTGGATGCCTTGTCTTGCAACTGCAAGCAAAATTCTCACCTATCTGGGGTACAGAGTCCATTCATCCACCGTCCCCTCATCTACTCCAAGGAGCAGTGATAGTGGTGAGCATGGTATCGGAACCCCCTCCATATGCAGGATATTTCTTGTGTAATACTTTTCCAGTATCTCTGCAGAGTACTACATTCCCCAAAATAATGGAAATATGTACCCCTCTCCTTATGGCATCTTCCATATATTGGGGATACACCAGGGTGAAATCTGTGGACAGTACTGGGTGAGCAATACAGTATATTCTATGTAAGAATTTATACTGGGATTCTTTTTACTTATTACAAATTAATAGTCCCATGTGGGAGCTCATAATAGGTTGACAGTTATTATCCCGTGTCCCTCTGCCCGGATCAATTTCCCATTGCTGTTTTACCCACCTTGTCAAATCTGACAAGTAGGATCTATCTGCTCAGGCCATTCTACCTATCAGGCCTTTAACTATCTTCTGTGCTCTATAGATTTCAAGTTCCACCTCAGTCAGCTGGAAGATGCTTGGTGTTTCCCATTGAAGCATATTTGCAAAGGTTCGCACTTGTAAAAATCTGAAAAAGTGCTCTCTTGGGATTTGTAGGGCTGTTTGTATGTCAGTAAACACAAAGAATCCCTCTCGGTCATATAAATCCCCCAGACAGCAAGTCCCTCTACCCTGCCAGAGATTAAACCTAGGATCCTCCAGACCCGAGAAAAAAACAGGATTTTATGCTATAGGAATTGAGAGTTTGCTCCTTAAGTGCCCCTCGCTGCATTTACATTTTTTTCCATGCCTCCAACACCCATAATGCTAGGGGTTAGGTTCCAAAATCTGTTTATAGGCCCTCCGTCCTCCATTTGCCAGCTATGCCGAAAGCCACCCTGGACATCCCTCTTCCTCCAATCCAACACAGCTTGCCTCTGGACCTCTGTTAACCCAGTCCTGGAGATATCTGACCTGTGTGGCGAGATAATAGCCCTGTAAATCTGGTAAACCTAGGCCACCCTTGTCCCGATCCCTTTTCAACCAGCCTAGACTAATTTATGGGTGTTTCCCATACCAAATAAAGTTAGTGAAGCCTCTCTCTAATTTTTTAAGATTCTCTTTTGTTGGGTCCATCAGAAGCATTTGCATTACGTATATAATGCGGGATAGAACATTCATTTTTATTAAATTTATGCATCCCATCCAGCAGATGGGGCATGCTCTCCACTTTGCAGGTCCTTCAAGATATTCTGGAAGAGTGACATATAATTTAAGTTATATAAAGTATCGACTTTCCTCCCCACTTGTATACCCAAATAAGTCAGATGCCCCTTCACTCTTTGCAGGCCTCAAGTATTCTGTATTATATCATCATTCTCTTGGCTTATATTCATAAGGTGAGATTTGCTAAGGTTTAGTTTATAACCAGAGAAACTGGAGAAGGAGGTCAGCATGTCCAGCAGGGCTGGCATTGTTTTGTCTGGGTCCGTCACAAAAATTAACAAATTGTCAGCATATAATGTGAGTTTATGTTGACGCCCCTTCTCTTTCTACAATACCTTTAATATTTGCTTCCTCCCTTATTTTAATAACTAGTGGCTCTATTGCCAAAGCAATCAAGAGGGGAGAAGGGGGCAGCCCTGTCTCATCCCATGGTGAAATTGGAATTCCTCTGACAGGGCTCCATGTACCAAAACTCACGCTAGGGCTACGATATAGCATTCTCGCCAGGTCTATAAACCCATCTCCTATACCAAATCTCTTTAGTACTTTGAATAAATAGTCACATTCTGTTCTATCAAATGCCTTCTGGGCATCCATGGACAGTATCAGAGTCTGCCCAGGACGCCAAGAACCCCACCATACAGCATTGAAAAGACGTTGCATGTTGTGATAAGACATTCAGCCTTGCATGAAGCTTGTCTGATCCCCAAGAACAATAAGCAGTAATACTTCTTCTAACCTCTTCGCCATCACCGTAGCATTTATTTTGCTATCACAATTTAGAAGTGAGATTGGCCTATAGGAGACGCACTCTTGCATATTTTTACCAGATTTCGAGATTACACAAATATTGACTGTACAGGAGGTGCTAGGGGGCCCCCCTCTCCCCTCTCACCTCTTCTATTAGGTTGGATAAAGGGCCAGTGAGAATCTCTCTCAATTGCTTATAATATTTGGCAACAAAGCCATCAGGTCCCCCCGTCGTACAATTTTTAAGGCCACTATTAGCCTTAATAACCTCGTCCTGAGTCACTGGTGCCCCCAGCATTTCCCTGTGTTCTTCTGATAGCTGTGGTATATTAATCTCATCTAAAAATCTTTTGGCTTGGGGTCCTATTCCTTGACATTTGGCTGTGTAAAGTTCCTGACAGAACTCTCGAAACCTTTCCCGAATTAAGGCATTTTCATTTACTAGTTGTCCATATTTGGTTTTAATATTCGCTATGTGTCTCGTTGTTCTACCCCGTTCATCAACTGAACCAATAAGGGTCCAGGTTTGTTTCCCCAGTCATATATTCTCTGTCTAGCGAGTAATAGCTTGGTTTGGGCTTTTTCAGTTAATATTAAAGTTTAGCACTTCCCTAGCAACCAACAGATCTCTTGTATACACATTACTTCTAGTGCCTGCCATCTTACATCAAGGAGGTTATTTTGTAGACTACACTGAATTGAATTATTACTTTGTGGACCTGTGTAAGTAACTAGTATTGATTCTGTTTTTTGGGTTGACTTTTCTTAGTTTAACTTTAATTTGCCAGGGAGGAACTGTAGCTGGGAGATATTTGCAGTCATTTGTGACTAGACCTGTTCCTTAACCTCTGTGAAATAGGTGTCTGAAAGGAAGAAAGGCATTCCTCGGGGTGGACAATCAGAGTTGTAGTTGATTGTTTCTGAACAGCATAATTTTGGATGTCATTATCCACCTAGGGACAAATGACCTGGCTGAGAATAGGATCAGAGCAGTGCAACAGGAGTTTGTGGAGTTTTATTTATTTATTTTATTTATTTATTTGAAATATCGGATTTACAACCTTTGAGCCATGAGGCTCATTTACAAAGGTACCTTGTCACAAGGAGGACAGAATAAAAACAGACCGGTTACAATTGACAGAAGAAATAGCCATCATGTATGGGTTACAGACATTGTTAACAGATATTATATACAGGTTAGAATACAGATATTTACATATACTGTACATAGCTATAAGAGGTTGCAGTCCATAATGGACTTTGTCAGAAGTTTGGGTCATAGTGGGCATGAAAGCACGGGCTAGTTGCAGTTACAGGAGCGGACATTGAGGAGGTGGTTGTGGAGGGCGACTTTGAACTGGGAAATCTTGGGCGTGCTAGTGATGGTGGCTGGGAGTGTATTAAACCAAACAGGGGCCCTGTAGTGGATGGATCTCTGGGCAAGGGCGGTTTTTACCCTGGGTACTGCCAGTATAGCTTTGTCTGAGTTTCGGGTGGAGGTAGAGGGTTTGGCAAGTTTGAGAGAGGCAGTGACCCCAGGAGGGGAGTGACTGAGCAGGATTTTCTTGGTCAGTAGGCAGGTCTGGTAGAGGAGCCTTTCATTGAGGTTGAGAAGATTGGCTGAGGAATAGAGGGAGCAGGTGTGGGTGAGCCTAGGGGCACCAGTTAGGAGCCTGCATGCCATGTTGAGGGAGACCTCAATTTTCTGGAGTGCTGAATTATCTGCTGTCCCGTACACAGGGAGCCCATAGTCTACTAGGGACAGTATAGCGAAGGTAACGGCAAGCCTGAGGGCATCAGGAGGGAGGCAGTCCCTGTGCCAGTAGAGTCAATCTGAGTGTTTGTGGTGGCCGCTAGGGTGTTTATGTGGTCATGGAAGGTAAGGGCAGAGTCGAGGGTAAGTCCAAGATATTTGTAAATGGATACTTGTTCAAGGGGGTGCTAGGTGTTGGGGAGGATGAGGAGAGGAGCACTTTTCGCTTTGTTTTGGTGGTGGGAGAAAATAATTGATTTTGTCTTTTTCAGGTTTATGACCAGTCTACGGTCCTTGAACCATGTTTCAGTCTGGGAGAAGGCATGTTGGAGGGAGTCCTGGAGGGGAGTGTGTTTATGATGCGAGGCATAGCGCTCTGCATCATCTGCATACAGTAGTATTTTTCCGGAGCAGGCCTTTGGCAAGGAGTTTAGGTAGAGGGTGAAGAGAAGTGGACTCAGGATGGAGCCCTGGGGCACCCTGGAGTGGACAGGTAGAGTGTTGGATAGGGTCCCACTTATTTTGACACATTGGTACCGGCTGGAGTGGTAACTGGCACACCATGCCAGGGGGCCTGTGGAGAAACCAAGTTGGCAGAGGGAGTCAAGAAGAAGAGGACGGCAAACTATGTCGAAGGCCTTGGAAAGGTCTATGAATACAGCTCCAGCAATGTTACCGGAGTCTAGAAAGGAGTGTAGGAAGTTGGTGAATTCTAGGAGGGCTGTGGTAGTGCTATGCCCTGAACGAAAGCCATGCTTCTCTGGGCATAGTATGTCATACTTGTCTAGGTATTCAGTGAGCTGAGTGTCAACCACTTTTTCTAAGGCTTTGGGGTGGGAATAGAGATGGGGCGATAGTTACTGGGTGTGGATTTGTCACTATTTTTATGAATGGGAGTAACGACGGCTGTCTTCCAGACACTGGGGAACTGTCCCAGGCAGAGGGATTTGTTGAGTAGGTCTGTTAGAGGGACTAGGACTTAATCGAGCACTAATCGAAGGAGCCTAGCATCTAGGGGGTCATTGCTAGGGTTATTGCTGTTTAGTGCTTTTTGTAGGTATGAACGGGGTTCTTGGGTGGATATTTTGCACAGGAGGAAATGAGGGCGCTGCTGGATTGGGGGTTGGGATTCGTGTACAGGGTCAAAGAAGCAGGAGAACAGTGCTGAGATCCGTGAAGGTGGTGTTTAGGCAGTTTGCTATGGTAAGTGGGTCAGTGGAAATGGTGTCATCTATGGAGAGCTGGGAGGGAGGTGGGGAGCGAGATGTCTCATTAAGTTCTTTGATATTGCTCTAGAAGATCCATGCAGACCCCCATGTCATGGTGAGAGTACATTGATAGTGGTCTGCTTTGGCCTTGCAGATGGCTCGAATGCATCTGTTGCATGCGGCATTATAGGACGGTCTGTCAGCTAGCCTGCCAGACTCTGTAGCTTTGTGCCATAGAGTGTCCCTTTCTCTCAGTTTTTGGAGTAGGAAGGGTGTGATCCATGGTGCATTTCATCTTTTGGTGCGGTGTTTGGTAAGTGGAGCATAGAGGTCACAGACCTTGGTGAAGGCCTGCGTGAATAGATCGAGTGCAATGTCAATGCTGGGGGCTATATTGATGGGGGACCAGTCCATTTGGACGAGTAGTTGTTTAAGTTTTTTTTAAGCCCCCTGGGCAGAGACGCCTTTGGAACATGGTATGGGCTGTGGGTTTGGGTGTGGAGGAGGTCCATAGGAATAGGATGGGCACGTGATCACTTAGGGAGTGGGAAAGTACTTTTATATCCTGGATTTTGTTGGGGCAGTTAGAGATAATGATAACCAAGAGGGTGCTGGTACCAGTGGTAAGTTGAAGTCTAGTATGTTGTGTAACTAATTGGACCATGTCGAGGGCAGAGAAGGAGTCCTTGGTTGGTGTGGCTGAGGGGCCAAGCCAGTTGACATTTAGGTCTCCTACTAGTGTCTGTTCAGCATTGTGTGGGAGGGTAATGAGGTAATCAGTGAGGGATGTGATGGTTGGCATTTGGTTCTTTGGGGGTATGTAGGAGACTGTGAGGTATAATGGACCCCTGGAGGGGTCTGGGGTGATTTTTAGGGTGAGGGCTTGTGCTCTGTTATTGAGTTTGGGGGGGTGGGAGCATGTGGCAAATAATGTTATCTCTGATGTAGATTGCACAGCTGCCCCCACATTTACCCTACTTGTCTTCCCGGTATAGTGTGTAACTGGGGAGTGAGACAAAGGCATCAGGAGTAGATTTAGAGAGCCGGGTCTCAACTAGAGCAGTGATGTCTGGTTGGTGTAGGGTGGCCCAACATTGGAGTTGGGGAAGGGCCTTAGACAAGTAGCACACATGGTAACTTTCTTGGAAGTGCTATGGCATGGATGAGGCTAGGGTACTCTGCACCATGGGATTCAATGACTGGTTAAAAAACTGGTGCAGAGCTCATGGATTTGGCTTCATTGGGGACTGGGGCTCCACCTAGAGGGATGGAGGCCTATACAGGCGCGATGGTCTACATCTATCCAGGAGGGGAACCAGGATCCTAGGTGGTAGGTTTAAATGCTTCATTGGCAAGCATTTAAACTATCCGGGGGGGGAGGCACTGAAGAGGAGAAGGGAAATCCTAGCCCCCCCCCAAAAAAATCAGGGTAGTTAGTGAGGTAAACACCAAGATAGAGCAGTCGATAGGGAGAAGGGCATGAGTAAATGGATAAAAAGACAAAGGCAGTAAGGACGGGGATAGGGCAAAAAGAAATAAAGCCATAAAAAAATGGAGGGTAATGAGTACTAATGCCCGTAGTCTAGGTAAAAAGCTCCCCACAATGGTGGCCTTGATGGAAGAGGGATGCCTGGATATTGTGGCAGTCACAGAAGCATGGTACACAGAGAACCATGACTGGGATGTCAACATACCAGGGTACACAATCTACAGGATAGACAGGGAGGAAAGAAGAGGAGGAGGAGGAGTAGCTCTCTATGTAAGGGAAGGGATCAAAGCAACAGAACTAAAGGGTAAACAGGGAGGAGAGGAGGCACTGTGGGTCACCCTGGAGACTGGAAATGACACCACAATCTGCACAGGTGTTATATATAGACCCCCGTCTCAGGGGGAGGAAATGGACAAGGAAATGATAGAAGGCATCCTTGAGATGGCAGAGAAAGGGGAGATATTGCTGATGGGGGACCTGAATATGCTAGATTTTAACTGGAGCACCTTTGCTGCAGCCACATCCAAGAGGCAGATTCTCAATGCCCTACAGGGGGCATGCCTCAGACCGCTAGTTTTGGAACCCACTCATGAGGGAGCAATCTTAGACCTGGTACTCTCAAATGGGGATGGAGAGAGGATCTCCGATCTTGAAGTAGGTAGCAATCTGGGAACAAGCGACCACCAAACAGTATGGTTCACGATAAACTTAACTGTAGAGTCAGACCATACAAAAGTGAAGGTACTGGACTTCAGGAGGACTGATTTTGTCAAAATGGGAGTGTGCATCAGAAAAGCACTGTCAAACTGGCAAGAAGGTGGGGTGGAGCAACAATGGGGAAACATCAAAACCGCCATCACAGAGGGAACAAGCCTTTGTGTGAAGCAAATAAACAAATCAAAAGGAAAAAACCTCTATGGTTCTCGAAAGAAGTGGCGGGGAAGGTAAGGGAGAAAAAGATAGCATTCAGGAAGTATAAGGAAACACAGAAGGAGAGGACAGAGAACTGTACCAGTCAAAGCAGAAGGAAGCGGGGAAGGCAGTCAGAATAGCAAAAGCCCAAACCAGGGAAAAGATAGCCAACTCAGTTAAGAAGGGGGATAAAACCTTTTATAGGTACATTAGGGAGCAAAGAAAGACCAAGGCAGGGATACTGATGCTGAATAAAGAGGAAGGTGGTTGGGCAGAGAGCGACAGTGAAAAAGCAGGGATACTGAACGAATACTTCTGTTCAGTATTCACAATGGAAAAGCAGGGGGAGATACCTAATCCAGTCAATAGAAGCACTCTGGATAGGGGGGTTGATATTAGTCCTTTCACAGAAGAAAGGGTTCTGAAAGAATTCTTAAAACTGAAGGCAGATAAAACAATGGGGCCTGATGAGATTCACTCCAGAATTCTAAAACCACTAAGGGAAGAACTAATAACACCACTGACTACCCTTTTTAATAAATCAGAGGATGGTGTGGTACCTGAGGACTGGAGGAGGGCTGATGAGATTCCCCTTCACAAAAGTGGGAGCAAGACAGAGGCAGGAAACTACAGCCCTGTCAGTTTGACCTCAGTGATAGGGAAAATGATGTAATCACTTCTGAAGGAAAGAATTGTTGAATACCTAGAGGCCAGTGGGGCACAGGACCAAAGGCAGCATGGATTCACAGCAGGAAGGTCATGTCGGACAAATCTAATTGATTTCTTTGACTGGGTAACCACAGTAGTAGACCAGGGAGGGGCTGTGGACATGGCCTACCTAGACTTTAGCAAGGCATTTGACACAGTCCCGCACAAAAGATTATTAAACAAATTAGCCAGCCTGGGAGTAGGTCCCAGGGTGGTGGCCTGGGTAAAACACTGGCTGGACAACAGGACACGGCAGGTAATAGTAAATGGAGTCCACAGTGAAGAAAGGGGGGTTACTAGTGGGGCACCACAGGGTTCAGTACTGGGGCCAGTCCTTTTTAATGTCTTTATAAGTGACATTGCAGAGGGACTGGTAGGGAGAGTACGTCTCTTTGCAGATGACACAAAGATCTGCAACAGGATTGATACACAAGGTGGGGTGGAAAGGATGAAAAGGGACTTGGCAAGGTTGGAGGAATGGTCAAATGTATGGCAGCTTAGATTCAATGCAAAAAAGTGCAAAGTAATGCACCTGGGAAACAAAAACCCAGGGGAAGAGTACACAATGGGGGGTGAGATACTGACAACAAAAATGGAAAGGGACCTGGGGGTAGTCATATCAGATGACCTAAAGGTGGGCCAGCAATGTGAGAAGGTAGTAAGGAGGGCTGGGGGGATACTAGGATTCATAGGGAGAGGCATCACCAGTAGAAAACAGGAAGTTGTTGGCCTTCTGTACAGACAGTTGGTAAGACCACATCTGGAGTACTGTGTACAGTTCTGGAGATCCCATCTCTGCAAAGACATAGGCTGGAGGCTGTCCAGAGGAGGGCAACCAGAATGATGTAGGATCTGTACCAGAAGGCGTATGAAGAAAGACTAAAGGAGCTTAAGATGTATAGCCTCGAGGAAAGGGGGGGGGGAGGACATGATAGAAACTTTCAGATACCTCAAGGGAATCAACAAGTCCAAGAGGGTAGCATCTTTCAGAAAAAGAGATGTGCAAGAACAAGGGGGCACAATTTGAAGATAGAGGGGGGACGGCTCAGAGGTAATGTGAGGAAGTATTTCTTCACAGAGAGGGTTGTAGTTGCATGGAATGGCCTTCCTGAGGGGGTTGTAGAGTCAGAAACAGTGGGGGAATTCAAGAATGCATGGGACAGACATAAGGCAATTCTAGTTGGGGGTAGAAGGAAGTAGGCTGTTGGTTAACTAGGATCTGCAGCTTATCCGTTAGGTAGGGAAATAGGCAGACTAGGTGGGCCAAGCAGTCCTTATTTGCCATCAAATTCTATGTTTCTTACTTTCTAGATCTTTTATCATCACCTTTAATTTTGCTGTCTTTCACTGCTTTTCCCCTTTGATGCAAGTCACATAGCCTATAATGGCCCCTCTCATATAGGCCTTCTCTGCCTCCTAAAAGATACCTTCTGATGTTACTGTCCCTGTGTTTGTAACCTTATACAAATCCCATTGGACCTTTAAAAATTTTCTAAAGTCCTCTCTGGCTAGCATATATGTAGGGAATTTCCAGCTAGACATGTCGTGTTCTGTTGTGTTCTTTCTCAATTTTAAACAGACCATCACATGGTCTGAAATATGTATGGGCCCATGAGAGACCTTGATCACTCGGTCATATGTAACTGAAGGTATATAGATATAATTAAGTCTCGACCAAGTGCTATGCAAATTGGAGTAGACCGTGTACTCCTTGCAACCCAGATTCGCATTTCTGCAACTATCATATCTAAATCTGACATGACCAGCTGCCAATTCTTAGTCAAGTGATTAGTGCGCTGTCTATCCCCTGAATAGTCCAACTTAGGGACATTAATGCAATTTAGGTTGCCCCCTAATGTTAGCCCTTGAAACTGTTCCTTAAGGAGGAGATCCATTATTGTTTGATAAAACACAGGGTCAAATATAACTGGAGCATATACACTACCGTATGTGACTCTCTCACCATATAGCACCCCCTCCACAAACTCCTATTTCCACTTTTATGTAGTGGGACCACAACTGCCCTCCTCCAGTCTCCCAGAACACCCCTGTTTCCAGTGCTCGGTTGAGCAGACCTGTCAAAGGTAAAGCCAGCACCTCCTTGAGCTCCCTCAGTATCCTAGGATGCACCCCATCAGGTCCCATTGCCTTGTCTACTTTTAACTGTGCCAGTTCCTTGAGGACTCTCCTCTATAAAAGGACTAGTGTCCACCTCCCTTCCTTTAATGCTTTTGTCCCTTATCTTTGGCCCATCACCTACCCCTTCCTCTGTAAATACTGAACAAGAGTAATTGTTCAGTATGTCTGCATTTTTTCGTTTGGTCCTCTTCCTCACAAACCCCTCCTTCCTCTTTTAGCCTTACTATCCCTCCTTTGATCTTTCTCTTCTCACTTGTATATCTAAAGAATATTGTATCCCCTTTTTTTGACTGACTAGGCAATACTACAAAAAACTACAAACGTGCCCGCAATGACTGCACCAAAACCATCCGGCAAATGAAGTCCGCCTACTATAAGCATGCCCTCACAAACTCCTGGGGCAATGGTCAGGAATTCTGGAAGAACATAGAGGAACTCACCGGGAATCCACCCAAAACCCCCCCATCAATACTCAACATTAACCCAAAAAACATTGCGGATACCTTTAATAAAGGCTTTACCGACCTCAGCACTGTCCTACCCCAGGACTGCTTCATAGATGGTGAAGCCCCTCTGTCCGCAATGAACACTACTCCCACCAGCTCCCCCCGCTTCTACTTCAAGGCAGTCAAGGCTCACCAAGTACGCAAATATGTTACCAAAGCCCTTGGTAAATCAAGATTCAGTAATGACTCCCTCGATCTCAAAATCCTGTCTCTCACACTTGATGAAGTGCTTAGTCCTCTGACCAGAATTTTCAACCTCTCCCTCAGCCTTAGCCAGTTCCTAGACAGATGGAAATCTACCACTGTTATCCCAATCCATAAAAGTGGTGACAAAACTGCCCACGATAACTACAGACCTATCTCCCTACTACCCCCACTCTCCAACGCACTAGAATGCATCATCTTAGACCAGCTCACAGAATACCTGGATACGTACAACATCCTGTGCAAGCAACAACACGGGTTCCGCAAAGGTCACAGCACCTCCACAGCCCTACTTGAATTTACCGGCGCAATCCACAATGCACTTGACTCTGGTGAACTACTAGGCTCAATCTGCATTGACTTAACTAAAGCCTTCGACACTGTCAATCACCGCCTCCTGCTTGTCCAGCTTCAGAACACTGGGCTGTCAACTGACTCCATTGGCTGGTTTAAGATCTACCTTGTAGAACGGTCCCAAACAGTAAGAATCACTGATACACTCTCAGACCCTAGACCGGTCTGCTCGAGAGTCCCCCAGGGCTCCATTCTGGGACCCCTCCTCTTCAGCCTATTAAACTCACTACCGGACAGCTGCCCAGAACAAATAATTCTCTACGCTGACGATGCTGTAGTCCTCACCTCAGACCCTGATCCAGTCCAATTACAAAATAAACTTCAGCGGGCTTTCTCCTCCATCGAATCCTGGTTCCTAAATCATAAACTGCTTCTCAATCAGAAAAAAAAAACAAGACTATGGTCTTCTGCAGCCTCACAACAAAAACAAACTCCACCTCTCCATTGCAATCGAACAAGGAGCCATCATAGAGCAAACACAATCGTTCAAGTACCTCGGCATCACCCTTGATCCCCACCTCTCATACGCTGTCCATATCAGCAATGTTGCAGAGTCTGTCAATGCGAGGTTAGGCATATTATTCTGGCACAAGAAACACCTAACCTCAGAAGCACTGTCAGTGGCCGGCCAAAAGCTCCATGTCGTCCAGCATCATAGACTTGGTCTTATCATACATGGGTCTGCAACTACCACTGCTGTCAAACGATCGTGACCCTCCTGAATAAGGCCTGTTGTCTCATCACTGGCTCACATCGCCGTACCTACACGTGACCTTTATTCCCAATCTGGATGGCTTCAACTGGACAAACGCATAAAATATCAAACCTGCATCACAGCCAAGAAAATTATAATGGGGCTTGCCCCACCTGGTGTCTGTGCCCTCCTTAGGCCTAGACATAGGAACGTCACTACAAGGAGATCCAGTTCCCATCTACTACATATCCCACGATGTCGCATGACCCAAGGACAAAGATCATTCGCATATCAGGCATCCAACTGGCTCAACTCTCTTGGCAGCGACATAGCGACCGCTCCAACACTCGGCCTCTTTAAGTCCAAGCTGCGCCTCTCACTGCTTGTATCCTGCGATTGCCCATCTTAACATTTCCACCATTCCAGCTGTACATGCCCCAGCACCCAGCCCTTACAATCAGTCTTTGAACCCCTAGCACCTTACCTGTCATATTCCCTCGACAAGGCCCCCTGGCTGCACTGTTTCCCACCCTCACCCACCTCCCCGTATCTCCACTCCTGCCTCTGCCCCAACCACCTCCCGTACTCCCCTACTTCCTGCACCTCCTACACCCTTGATCTCCTACCTCATTTTCCCCCACATACCCCCTTCCTTTCCTTGTCTTGCTCATAGCTCAAGTCTTTGTACTGGTTATTACATGTCTGTAAGTCAATGACTATATGTTTGTAACTAAAAATGATGACTGTTGCACATGCTGACATGGAACCTTTGTAAAAGAGCCTCGGCTCAAAGGTATTATAATCCTAGATTGAAATAAATAAATAAAATAAATTCTCCTCCATTTGCGCCTTTGCGCTAACTGCTCTCCCTGCCTGTCTTTGTATCTCCTGGTAACTCTCTCTATCCTCCTCATTCTGTGTTCTCTTTGTACCTTCTAAATGGTAGTTATATTGCCCTTACTTTCTGCACTACTTCTTCATAGCACCATAGCGGTCTCCTTTTTCTCTTGCCTTTGTTAACCTGCCTGACACAGAGATTTGTTGCCTTTTCAATGCCCCTCTTCATTTTTGCCCATTGTTCCTCAACTTCCCCCAGTTTCCTTATCCCTGCTAGGGTGATCCTGAGGCATTATCCCATTTTCTTGAAAGCAGCTCCCCTGGAGTCCAGGACCCTACTCTTTTTCTGCTCCACATACCTGGGGTACTCTCTCCGGCATCCTCGGTGACTCCTGGTCTCTATCTTCCACCTGAGACCTCTAGTTCCTCTTCCCTCATGCCACCCAACACAACCCCTGGATCTGAAACCCAAGAGGAAGGGCTGCCCTATCCACCCAGGGCGCCCTATTTTATAGTGTAGAATGCCAGGCTATACGAGTTGGTCCAATGCTTGGAATGTGGACCCAGAGGCCGAGGTGCCGTTGCCTATCCCTAGGAGTGGGGATTTTTACTCTTATTGTGTTTTCTGCCCCTGCGGAGTTAGGCTATGCAAGGCAATGTTGTGCCACAACTCTTCCCCCTGCATACATTAGCTACTATGTGCTACTTGCTGGCTGCCAGAGGCTGCCTGAGCGATCACTCCTCTGAAATCCTCCCCGGAAGAGAGAGAGCAGTCCTCCAGACTCTCAATCTCTTCTCTCTCCTGCCAATCACTGACTACCCGGGCTCGTTCCCGAACCCGCGTCACCGGCGTGGCGCAAGGTGTGGAGTCCAGCGCCTCAACCCTCAGCACCACTGGGCTGGCACCCAGGACCCTTGTCTTTGTACAGCTTGATTCTGTCCCAGTTCTTTAATGAGTCACACCGTACAGTGACCACTGGTCCCCAGGTGGCCTTCCACTGTGACATCAGCAACACTGTCCCCTTTTGTCAGTACCAGGTCCAGTATTGCCCCCCCACCAGTGGGTTCCTTAACTAGTTGCCTGAGGAACTCCCCTTGCAGGGAGTCCAAGATGTCCCTACTTCTGACTGTTGCCACAGCTGGTAGGTTCCAATCCACATCTAGTAGATTGAAGTCCCCTACCAGCAACATCTCCTCTTTGCATGCCATCCTTTGGATTGTTTCTATCATCTCTTTATCCCCCTCTCCCTCTTGTGCTAAAGGTTTGTAGATCACTCCTGTGTGAATAGCCTGTTTCGCTCCACATCAGTGTCCTTGAGATGAATGCTGTCCTCTATGGCCTGCAGGCCTTCCAGTGTCACCTGGCCCAGGGCCCTCTGCTAGTGCAGACAGACAATATCAGTGAGGTGCACTACATCAACAAGCAAGGGGGCACACACTCTAACCCCCTGTGCAGAGAGGCGATGAGGGTTTGGTATTGTGCTCTGGAGCACGGCCTCGAACTATCGGCTGTCCATGTTCCAGGTGTCCAAAACGTCTTGGCAGACAAGCTAAGCAGGTTGCAGTCCAGAATGCGTGAATGGGAACTGCTCACCTCAGTGGTAGAAGACCTGTTCTACAGGTGGGGTCACTCAGAGCTGGACCTTTTTTCGTCCCTACTCAATACAAAACTGCTGCTTTTCTGCTTTCTCAATCCAGGGCCTGTAGTTTTGTGACGAGACGCATTGTCCCTCTCTTGGAAAGGAAGGTTCCTTTACACCTTTCTCTGATTCAGAGAGAGCTAATCAAGCTCCATGTGGAGGGTGCCACCCTGATTCTGGTGGCCCCCTTTTGGCCTCGGCAGATTTGGTTTCCACTGTTGCAACAGTTAGCAGTGGAGCCTCTAGTGCAACTTCCCCTGTGCCCGGGCTTGTTGTCACAGGATTGGGTGACCCTTCTTCATCTAAACCTCTGGTCTCTTCACCTGCATGCGTGGCTCCTGAAGACATAGCCATTGCAAGGTTTGGTGTCTCACCTTAAGTGGCTGATGTCCTGGTGGCTGCCAGAAAGCCTTCCACCAGAGTCACTTATTCCATGAAATGGTAGTGCTTTGCTTTGTGGGCAGCTTCCCTTCATCTGGACCCCTTCACCTGTCCAGTGAGCCAGATTCTAGAGTACTTGCTGTCCTTGTCAGATGCTGGCCTGAAGTATTCTTCACTGAAGCTGCACTTGTCTGCCATATCAGCTTTCCATGTGCTCACCGAGGGTCATACAGTAGCCCAGTTGGACTTGGCCCGTACCTTTCTGAGAGGCATCCTGCACTTCAAGCCTCCCATCTGTAACCCAGTCCCAGTCTGGCACTTGAATTTTGTTTTGGAGAAACTTTTGAGCCTGCTGTGACTTGCAAGCTATGCTTTCTGTTGTGGAAAGCGTTATTTCTAGGGACGTAGGTATGTTCTATCCACGCTTGTTGGCAGTGTCCTTTCCCTTTAAGAGTTGCCAGAAAGTCTTCAAGCTGGCTCCTCCCACCCACCCAGGTGGTATATCCCTGTGCTCCACCCCATGATGCCAGATCTTCTTTTCCACTGGAAGAAGCAGGTTCCCTCTTTACTGATCCCACATTGAGTAGGCCCTAGCACTAAAATCTTCAGATTTACTTCCAAAACTTTGAACTGTCTCAAGTTTCATCTTCAGCTTGATCATCAATCACGACCGCAATGGACGAAAAGTCCTCGCCCTGATTTCATTGGTGCCCATGAGGGCAGAAGATGTCGCATATCGGCCCCCATGCCATGTGCGTGTACTGCCTGGGCCACAAACATGATACCCAGGCCTGCGGCATTTGCCAGTTGTTTGACATGACGGTCCTCAAGGACCACCTTACCCGCCTTAAGTTGGGCCACCTGGAAAAACAACATCCGCTGGTCAAATCTAAGGATGCTCATTGGGTTGTCTCCATGGCTGCGGGGTCTGCCGAGCAGTTAGAACAACTTACAGCCTTCGACAAGGAGGTGGCTCGGGCCACCGTGCAGTCCTCCTTGGCTTCTACCTTTGTTTCACTCAAATTGGGCTCCACTTATTTGGGCTCCTTCAAGGAGCTCTGCCAGTCCTTCTCAACTAAAGGGCAGGGCCCTTCTGGGTCGCACAGCTCCCGCTCTCGCAAGAAGGAGTAGAACAAGGAAAAGGAGAAGACTCACTGTTGACGTTCCTGGGACCGGGAGCATTCTCAGTCTCAGGACTCTTAGGTTTTGACCTTGGTCGAAACCGCAGCCTTGGCTGCTGGCTTCACAGAAACCCTGTCGGGTCAGTTGATCGAGACACCAGCTGACGATGCGGCTGAGATTTTTCTTGACCCTGTCGACCGGTTGTCATCAGAAGAGGCCAACAATCCTCTGTTCAGGACTCTGGTCCTGCCTGTAACCTCTGAAGGGGTGGCTCAGCCTGCTGAGCCAAACCCTCTGATCAACAATCCAGAACAGGAGGAGTCATGGCTCTACCCAGCTCCCTCTGATATCTCCCTCGGTACTCTCTGCAGCCGATGTCGAGGTCTCGGTTTTCCTCATCCAGTGGGTTGAGCAGATCCCACCATCATTGGTGCTCCTGCTGTGGATGCCACGGGAAGCAGACCCCTTCGCTGTTCTTCTTCTTCGTCCTCCTCAGGTGAGGAGAGGCTTCGGCACAAGTTGCGTCGACGCTACAAAGACCTCATGTGGCAACAGTTGGTGTTGGCCAGTCTGAAACTAACCCCGGCTCCCACGCTGGCCATCACTTGGCTGTCGCCCAACAGGTCATTAACAACGCCTCTGGTAGGGCCAAGCAAAACCGTTCTTCCCCCAGTGGAGCCGGTCATGACCATCTCGGTTCGGCCGAAGCTGGCCTTTCTGGCAATTGTGGAGCCGCTGCCCAAGCAGCTGCTGACCGGCGCTCCGACTAAGGAGTTATGGCTGGCCAAGGGGCTTCCCCAGTGGCTGTCGGTCACTCTCACACCTGACCTCCCCCGGTGGGTTGAAAGTGACTCAGGTGGTCGTCCGCTTTATGCGGACTCCTCTGAGTCTGAGGATTCCTTACTGCACTCCCATCCAGTCGATGTGGAGTCTGTGGGGGATCTCTAGATGGAGGAAGGGCCCACTTCCTTCATGGGCATCCTCTGCCTCATCTCCGAGTCCACAGGGATGAAACTGGAGCCTGTCCAGAAGCAGGCTCACTATCCCCTCACAGAAATCCTGGAAAAGGGAGACTCTGCAATGGAGGCTTTCCTCAGTGGCCGAGGCCATTGTTGGCCCAGCCCTGGAGCTTTGGCAGTGCCCCGCGCCCTCTACCCTGATGGCCAGCAAGTATACGGTGCCCCCCGGTACCCTCTCGGGTTTCATGGAGCACCCCTCAGCCGAGGAGTTGGTGGCTGACCCTGTGTTTTGGCATTCAGGCAATACCAGGGATGTCGATAAGCCACCGGACAAGGAATCCAAGAAATTGGACAACGCTGCTAAAAATGTCTGTGCGGCCTCCTCGCTCACCTCTGCCAGGTGAGCTCAGTTGTCATGATGGCACACTTCTCCCACACCCTCCTGGGCTCCTTGGATGAGGTGATTCCTCACCTTTCTCTGATCCTCCAGACCATGGTCTAGCAGGTCCGTGATCAGGGCTGGGCTGTGGCTAAGCAGCAACTTGAAACGGCTTTGGATATGGGGGATTCCTGTGCCCGCTTGGTGGCAGCCACAGTAGGGCTTGGCTGCAGATCTCAACCTTTACAGCAGACTCTCAGCACAAGCTGGTGGATGTCCCATTTCTGGGCACTGACCTGTTTGGGCCTGGTGTGGAGGGTCACCTCCAGCATATTGAGAAGTCCAATACCACCTTGGACTCCATGACATCCACCCAGGAGGATCCCAAGGGCTCCAGGCAGCAGAAGTGTAAGCCCTTTTGGTCCTCCACTCCTGTGGCAAAACCAGCCCAGCACCAGTCTAGCCAGTAGGCTCAGTCTTGGTGACCCCGGCCCAAGTCCATGGCCTCGGTGGCCCGAAAGCCCAGAGGGAAGGGACCCGGTGGCTCCTCAGGTGGGTACTCCTCCTTCAAGCATGCTCAGTGACAGGATGAGGGGTTCCACCCTCATGCCTGTCACACCCCCCCAGGTCCTCCTGTGGGGGGGCCGATTCGCCACTTCCTTTCCACCTGGTCCACTGTCACCATGGACAGGTGGGTTCGGGAAGTGGTCAGTCAGGGTTTGCCTCTGGAATTTGAACAGTACCCCCTAAGCCAAGCCCACGCCCCACGGGAGGACTTGGTATCCACAGACACTCAGTCGGCTTTTCAAGACAACATAGCCCGGCTTCTCTGCAAAGAGGTCATGGTCAGAGTAGCGGATCCACTGGAACACCCAGAGTTTGTCTCCAGGTACTTCCTGGTGCCAAAGCGGATGGGGGGCTGGTGCCCCATTCTAGATCTGCATGACCTGAACATATTCCTCAGGTCCCACACCTTCAGGATGGTAGCTCTGTCCCAGATTATACTATCTTTGGAGCAAGACGTGTGGTTTTGCTCCTTAGATCTCCAGGACGCGTTTGTTCATGTCCCGATCCATCTGTCCCATCGACGTTTCCTCCACTTTCGAGCCGAGGGAACCCTCTATGAGTTCTGGGCCATGCCATTCGGCCTTTCCTCGGCCCCCAGCGTCTTCACCAAATGCAAAGCAGTGGTGGCAGCTTACCTGAGGCACCGAGTAGTCCAGGTGTACCCCTGCCTGGATGACTGGTTGATTGCAGGTTCCTCCAGGCAGCAGGTGGAGCAGTCCAGGGATCTGGCCCTCCAGACCTGCACCTCCCTTGGCCTCCTAGTCAACGAGGCCAAGTCAAAACTCATGCCTTTGCAGGTGATCAGCTTCATTGGGGTAGAGCTCAACTCTTGCCAAGCCAGAGCCCGGCTCCTGGTGGACGGGGTGGAGGTTCTCTCTTCCTTTGCCTGATCATTTCAGGTTGGGCACTTGTGCCTTGCCCGGGACTTCCTGCACCTTCTGGGTTACATGGCAGCCTGCACCAGCATGGTCCGATGGGCCCGTTGGCATATGCACTCTCTGCAATGGGAGCTGACCAGCCTGTGGTTGCAGTGCAAAGGTCACTTCAACCAGCTGGTCACTGTGACCCAGAAGATGTGGGATGCCCTCTAGTGGTGGCTAGTCCCAGAGCATCTGCAGGAAGGGATCCCGTTTGCCTGACCCGAGCCAATGGTCAACCTGACAATCGATGCCTCTCTCACGGGCTGGGGTGCTCATCTGAGAGAACACAGAGTCCATGGGCTCTGGACCCCCGAGGAGTCCCAATTCCACATCCACATCCTGCTGGAGCTCCAGGCAGTTCGGCTGGTGCTGACTGCATTTGCTCTGTTTGTTTGGAGTCAAGTGGTCCAAGTCCAGACAGACAACACCATGACCATGTACTATCTCAACAAGCAGGGCGGGACACACTCCCTGCCTTTGTCTTTTTCACGGCCTCAACCCTGTGGAATTCTCTACTTCATCAGGTTAGAGAGTGCCTGTCCACTGAGACCTTCAAGACTGCCTTAAAAACGTATTTATTTAGATTAGCACTTTTAGATGCATTTTAATCGGGAAATGATGCTTATTTTAACCTGATTACTGTTGATTATTGTTTTTATTTTTATTATTGTACTTGTTTTAAATATTTTCTTGTACAGGCACTTTGATAATTTTGAAAAGCACCTTTTATAAATAAAAATGACTTAACCTGACTTTATGCAAGGAAGCTCTCTGTGTATGGACCCTTGCACGCAGCCTGGAGGTGGATCTCCTAGCCATCCATGAGTCAGGAGCCTCCAATCAGCTGGCAGATGCCCTCAACCAGGTGGGTGAGGTGTCTCATGAGTGGTCTCTCCATCTGGAGGTAGTTCACAGTCTGTTCTCCCTGTAGGGCACCCCACAGGTGGACCTGTTCACCTCCAGGGGAGAATGCAAAGCTGAGGCTGTTCTTTACCTGCCCCCCTCAGCAGGGCTCACTGCAGGGGGATGCCTTCTCAAGGCCTTGGGACCCCAGGCCTCTTCTATACCTTCCCTCCACTTCCCTTGGTCCACAAGGTGCTACTCAAGGTCAGGATGGACAACGCGCAAGTGATCCTGGTGGCTCCGGACTGGCCACGCCAGTTTTGGTACCCCAATCTCCTCAACCTCAGCAACAGGCTCCTGAGGTGTCTTTCACTATGCCCAGACTTGTTCTCCATCAATCAGGGGGAAGGTACTCCACCTGGACCTTCAATCCGTGCACCTGACAGCCTGGTTGCTGAGCAGCTAGAGTTCCAGGCTTTGGGTCCCTCCGAAGATGTCCTCACCATGGTGGAAGCATCTAGAAAGGAATCAACCAGAAAGTGCTATGCCTTCAAATGGAAGAGATTCTCCATTTGGTGTCGGGGCAAGGGGCTGGACCCTTTGTCCTGTCCAGTGGCCAGCATTTTGGACTACCTATAGTCCATCTTCAAAGGGGGACTTTGGTCAACAACCCTGAAGGTGCACCTGGCAGCCATCTCTGCTTACCAGGCATGGGCTGGTCAGCAGTCGGTGGTGCAGGAGAAGGTGGTCTGGTGCTTTTTCAAAGGCTTAGATCACATTTCCCCTCCGGTACATGAACCACCCCCACCGTGGGACTTGTTGTTGGTTTTGGCACAGCTCATGGGCAAGCCATTCAAACCGATGCACAGGTGTGACAACTCTTGCCTGTCATGGAAAACCACCTTCCTGGTGGCTATCATGTCAGCCAGAAGGATCAGTGAGCTCCAAGCACTTTCGGTGGCATCTCTTTACCTGGTCTTCCATAGGAAAAGGCTGTCCTGCATCCCAACCCGACATTCTTCCTGCAGGTTGTGTCGGAGTTTCACCTGAATCAGGTGATGACTCTTGCAGTGTTCTTCCCGAATCACACCTCGGAGGCTGAACACAGGCTCCGTGCTCTGGACCTGAAGCGAGCGCTCACTTACTACAAAGAGTGCACGGCTGAAGTTCAAGGAGAGGTTCGCCAGCTGTTTGTCACCTATGCTGATGCTGCATCTGGCAGACCTGTAGCCAAGCAGATGATTGGCAGGTGGATCACTTCCTGCATTGATCTCTGCTATAGGTTGGCAAGTAGGGAGCCTCCTGGAGGGCTAAGGGCTCATTCCACCTATCATACCACTGCATCAGTGGCTGCTTCTAGGGACATCCTTATCCAGGAAATCTGCAGGGCTGCTACTTGGAAATCAGTACACACCTTCATTTCCCATTACCACATTGACCTCGAGTCATGCCGGGATGCTGGGTTTGGGGCCTCAGTTCTGTAATCTCTATTCCCTAAGTAGGGGTGTGCACCTTGCCTCCCTCCTCCTGGAGAACTGATAGGAGTCTGCCAACAAGTGTGGGTAGAACAACATATCCACATCCCTAGAGACACATGTTACTCACCTGTAACAGTAGTTCTAGGAGTGGTATATGTTGTTCATCCACACGGACCCACCTGACCTCCCCAGGCTCAGGTGCACAATCTCTGCTTCCAGCGGGCAAGATCTGGTGTCATGGGGCAGAGCCAAGGGATATACCACCTGGGTGGGTGAGAGGAGCCAGCTTGAAGACTTTCCGGCAACTCTTAAAGGGGAAAGGACACTGCCAACAAGTGTGGATGAACAACATATACCACTCCTAGAACTACTGTTACAGGTGAGTAACATGTGTTTTTATTTGCTATTACCTCCGCTCTTAGAATTTCCAAGCTTCAGGAGCTCATGTGTGAGCAACCCTATTTGATTTTCCACAAAGACAGGGTGTCTTTGCATACTAACCCTAAGATCTTTGGGGATATCTCTGTCATCAGGTCACACTTATGAGTAGAGTGAGTGAGGAGAAAGTGGACTGCACAGCTGCATGCTATTCTACTGAGGAGAAGCAGACTAGCAGGAACACTGTCACGCCTACCCTTTTTTTACAACAGGTATGCCACTGTTGCCTGAGCAGCTTTAGGCCGAGATTTTTGTATCTAAAGGAGAGCATGTGGTAGCGGCTTCTCGACAGCATTCTTTCCGGAATTACCTGTGCTGACGAACCTTCCAGCTGCTCTTTTTTATTCCATGATATCGTTCCCAGAGCTAGAAGTCCTGTTCAGTGGGGGAGCCTGCTTCTGAGGAAGAATACATGGGGCAACCCTGTGGGGGATTGGATATTCAAAGGACTCAGGTGTGTTTAATGTTGCATCTTGCTCCTTCCCTAAGAGAGCACACATTTTTTTTTTTTGTGCCCCTCTTTCCTCTTCTTTCTATCTTTGCCCATTGCCACACATAAACTGTATTTTAATGTTTTAAACATTTAAATTCTGAAGTATATTTTATCTGTGCTTAGCCATTAGTAACATAGATCAGTGTAAATGTTTGTTTTAATTCAGTCAATTGTTAAAAATGGTGGAATATACAGTGCTGCTTTTTCTGCACTTAATTTGCAGAATACCAATTGATGAATGTTAAACTATTAATGAAGTCCGGGAACACTGAGACACTGAAATCTTGGAATCAATTACCACATTACTAATTTTAATGAGGATGTTTAAAAACATTGTGCTAATGAGATGCTGACCACCAGCTGAGACTCACCTCTTCTAATCATCTAATTTTAGTGCGAGTTAAGACTTGATTGATCTAATTGTGCGATCTTCAAAAGTGCATGTGTGGCATTTCTCAGGTAGATTTGTCATTTTCTCCTGAGTCACACCTAAGTCAACATACAGTGTTAGTGTGGCTAGATCGTGGCTTGGTATGGCAGAGCTTTGGAAGTCAGGGACTGTTTTTCTGCAGAAAACCTGTCAAAATCCTGAAAACTTGGGGAAAATTAGCTTCCCTTATCCTTATGTGACTTCTCTTAGCTGCCATATCCAGCAAACCATAGAATTATGCTGCGAGTAAGTAAGCTAATACATCTTGCTGCATAAACATTTATAAATATTGCAATTAAATATATAAAAGCCTATTCTAAATTTGTATTTCATTAAAGTGATTTTAGCAGCCCACACACTTATGAGTCACCTTTTGAAAAAGAAAGAAATACTTTAGAAATTAGATTAGATATTTTAGAAATTGATTGACATTTGTATATATCTGATGTTTTAGGTATTTTTTAAAGTACTGATATATAGCCTCAGCCCTTAAGGATATTGCCTACTATTGGTTATTTTTTGAATACTATCAGTTGGGTTTGTTTTTACCTTTTAGTGGCCATTTTTGGCCATTCAGATCCATGGAGCTGCAGTATTTATGAAATCTGGATCCTGAAGTGCTTGAAGAGGTAACTCATATTGCTGGAACCTGTTGGGACTGGAAGAACTGGAACTGCAGTTTGCTTTCTTCTAACTGGTTTGCCTCTTTGCCAACAATTATTTTGCCTTCTAGACCTTTTCTATCTTGCCTTATCCGAAACAAGAAGGCTTTACCTTTGATTTGTCAGCCGACTGGGAGGAAAAAATTTAAATAGCAAGATCACGAGGACGCCACAAAGAGACAGACAAAGTAAGGCTGAAACACATTTAGATACGATAACTCTGCTAAAACTGGAAAACAATGGACATTTAATGTGTTATTCTTTTTTAAACTAACATTGTAGTTAATGGTGTGATTGCTACTATACTTTGTTGCTACTGGTATTCTATATTTAGACAAGTTATTGGTAATATTTATATTTATATGAGCTTTGAGGAGAACATTGTACAGAACCATGGTACACACTAGAAGTGGTACATTAGCCTCTCCAGGTATGGGTAAGGGGAGGGAAAGTCTGGCGGAACACACTAATAAAAATAAATTATCAAGGAAAGATAAAAAACTGAATCAAATCTCAACTAAATTAAATGATTGTGCTGACAATGTAAACAGTGCATTTGATATAGGGACTAATCACAAACATGTAAAAATAACAAATTATTTTCAACACTTCTATACAAGTTTAGTCAGTACTCCAATTCTGAATAAGGGTAATAATTCTCTGGTTCTGTGTTCCCCCAGGCTAACTACTCCCTTTAAAGAAGAGACGCCTTTGAATCAGAATGAAATGGTTAATCAGTATGAGGACTTGTTTTACTTAGACTACTCCCACATAATAGATTGTTATGAGGATATACAAGGAAAGTGTTCGAGCACCAATGGTTGTCTAGAAGATAAAATACAAAAAATAGAAACACATAATAAGTCAGCACAAGTAATTTAGGTGCAGGATATACACCAACAGAGGGAAAATCCCAGTAAGGGTATAACAAAATAAAATCTGATTTTAGTAATACATGATTTGGACTATACAATTGAGGCTCTTAAAAAAATGAGCCAAGGATTTATAAAATACGACCATGGCGACTAGGCAAACTATCAATTACACAGATTCACTAAACGTTTCACCAGAAAAAAACTAACTCTAATTCAAAAACAGCAGGAAAAAAAGAAGTAGCATGTGAAACAGAGATAGTATATGATACCGAGCATTTTGCTAACAAGGGAGACTTTACTTCCTGTTCAGCTTTGTCAAAGCAGTTTCTTGAAACTATTAAGAATCCATATAATGCAAATGTTGTCATCTTGGAAGGTCTTTGGGCAATAAAAGAGAATCTGGAGAACCTCCGTACAGAGGTATTTCACAACATAGTTATACTGGAGCACCTCTCTCACAGGTTCCCCACACCAAAACAAGATTCCATGATTCTGGACTCTGTAATTGACAGGACAAACAAGGCTATTCAAGTTAATCTCTCAACTCCATATTCACACTATGAGACAGCGTCACAGATTAAAGAATTATCAGAAAACATAGGTATTGATAATAAAAGGTGTAGTCAGGTTACTATAAAGAAAAAATGCGAAAATAAAAAAAACTTCACGAGGAAATATAGATAAAGGGAAAAAGATAGCAAAGGGAGAATTAAGGGTAAGGTGGCAAAAGATAACAGTAACCTTAAAGAACAAACAGATCTTTGCAACAGGAAAGAAATTTACAGTGTTATAATGTTAAACGATGATGGGAAGCAGCAGAATAAGGATGGACAAAGATGGTTACAAACCCAGGACATTTAGGGCAAGGAAATGGATGAGCATGATCAAGAACTGTCTAGTTTCCCCCCCCCATGGCCCCACCACCAATATATAATAATAATGACACTTTGCACAGTAAGGGTGGTAATAAATTATATTCACAGGTACTACAATCAACAAGCAAATAAAGTGTTAGAGGGTAACATAAGAATTAAGGATGAACACCCTAACACAAGATTAAGAGCAAAACATACCATCAATAGCTTGCAGAATGCACTGACAGAATACCTAATAGAAGTATATGGAGTAAAACAATCATATAAGGAGACACAAGAAACACTGACAATTTGGTTAGGTAAATTACTAAACATACTACAAAATAAAGATGAAATATATATTACTAGGCCTCCTAAAAAAGGAACTGTGTGCTGATATATTTTACTACCTCCACTCTTGCTGATAAAATTTGGCGTAAAGAAACAGAGTTGAGCCATACAGTATATACTACCTCCACAAATGGTACCGGCCACCCCTGATAACAATCTGGAACAGACAGGAAATAAAAATGATTGGTATGATAGATTGATACAGGTAATTTTAAACTATGAACAAGAAAAACATTTAGCACTGAAATCTAAGTCAATAATTCTATTTGGCTGGAATGTTTTTAACATGATAGCATAAGAAAATTCAGAAATGATCTAGCAACTTTTTTCAAAAATACACATACATTTTGAAACAAATTGCACAGAATGGATAAAAATAAACAGAGCTGATATATCGCAGTCACAGACAGATGTGACATTCAGACATACAGTATGAATATGGCCAAAGCAGTCCTGGGAAAAGCACTGATACTGGACAGTTTATCAATCAATCATCTTTATTTCTAAAGTGCCTTTCACAACCAAGGCGCTGTACAGAGAGATCATACATACATATAAATTTTAAAAACAGACATAAATTAATCAACCATAACTAGGGTATGCTAAACTAAATAAACGAGTCTTTAGCTCCATTTTAAATCTCTTAACCAACGAGGTAGAGAATTCCACAGGGTTGGTGCTGGAAAAGCAAAAGCACGAGATCCTGATGTTTTTAATTGAACCCTGGGAATCTCCAGCAATTCCTTGTTGGCAGAGCGGAGAGGATGGAGGGGGCAATAGGGTACCAAGAGATCTTTCAGGTAGCCGGGTCCCTGATCATGTAGGGCTTTAAAGGTTAATAAACCAACCTTATAGGTGATCCACCACCTAACATGGAAGCCAGTGCAGTTCACGAAGCACAGGCGTACTCTGGTTGATCGCAAGTCTCCAGTCATGCAGCCTGGCCGCCGCTGTTCTGTACCAGCTGCAGGCGGCAGATATCAATCCCAGGTAGCCCTAGGTAGAGGGAATTGCAGTAATCAAGACAGGTAGTGATAAAGGCATGGACCAACATTGGAAGATCACTCGGTGGAACCAGGTGTTTCACCCGGGCGATAATCCTCAGATGATAAAAAGAGGATTTGACGACAGCTGATACCTGAGATTTTAAGGTCAAGCCATCGTCAAAAATAACGCTCAGGTTACGTACCTGATCAGAGGTAGCGAGCGACATACCACCGAGCAATAAGCCTGATGGTTGTCCAGCCCCCAAACCCACCGCAGGATGACCTGGGTCCACGACCAACACCTCAGTCTTATCCGGATTCAGTCTCAGCCAGCTGGAACTCAGTTTAGGCATATACAGTATGTTACGGAAATTGCTTAACTTATGAGAAGCCCTAGATATCCAAAGGACCCTCATGCATTGATTGTGGAAATTAGAAATATATTTGTAACACTGAATAAAGATACAGGTAATTGACAAAAATAGGGATCTGTGAAGGATCTGAGCTAGGTATACATGTGTTGATATGGAATATTGAGGGTTTGAATTTGAAATTAGCAGATCCTGAGACTAAACAATTTTTAATGTCTCATGATGTACTTTGTATGCAGGAGACTTGGTATGCAGGTTCAGTGCTCCCATTAATTCCAGGATATGCAGCATATGCTTTTCCTGTGGTTAAAAGTAATGAATATGGTAGACCCAAAGCAGGTATAGCAACTTATATCAAGATGACCCTAAATTGTAAGGTTACACAAATACCATGTAAACCCAGTTCCATATTACCGCTGGTCCTACATTCTCCCAAATTGAATCTAATATTGTTAAACGTATACAGTATATGCCCTGCTGAACAAAAATACTAAATACATTCATGATTGAACTGAATATACAAGATTCATAGAAATGATAACGGACACCTATTACATGGACTCAGTTATTATTACAGGGGATTTTAGTGTAAGAGTTGGTATAGAAAATCTTATCTCCACTAAAAATTATGAAATAAATTATGTCTTGGCTGCACTTAATTCAAACATCAAATTAGTGAGACAAAACAAAGATAGCAAACTAAATGTGCAAGGTAAGCATTTACTAAAAGCTATGGAAAATATTGACTGTTATATTCTTAACGGGAGAATAAATGGAGATTTAGAGGGATCTTATACTGTTAATGGACCAACAGGCTCATCAACCATCAATTTGGTCTGGGTGAATCCAGTGGCAGTAGAGAATTTAATCAATCTACAAATATTGGATAGGTCAGACTCTGCATATTCTTCTCTACTCCTTATAACTTGCATGCAAATAACAAATAATATCCAAGGTTTGGCAGAAATTCAAACTGACCCAGACTTTGAAATATTAAATATGCGTAGAATACACTAGAATGGACCTACTAGGAGACATTTTAATGAGATATTAACAGTAGATTATTTATCAAACAATCATAATAGAATAATTAATAAATTGGAACATTTTACAACTGCTTTCCTGGACTGGCAAGAAATTAACAAATATTTAGGTCCTATGTTTCAATAATACAGGAAGTCTATTAAAACAACAAATAGATGGTTTAACTCTATATGTAAGAATGAGAAGAAGAAACTAAACAGTTTAGTCAGGAAAGTGAAAAAACACCCAAATACATATAATCTTCATACTCTGAATCAAGATCAAAAGAAATATAAATCTGTACTAGAAAATTTATCGAAATAAAATGTGGGAAAAACTCAGGGTAGCAGTACAAAATAAGGATGTAAAGAGATTCTGGACACTGGTCGCTATGGGATATAATCAATATGTCAAAAATATAGAAGCCTCAATTGTACCTGGAGACTGGGAGAGCTACTATAAGAATCTTTATTTTTCCAGCATAGAGGAACAGCAAATAACGAGAGTAAACTTAGTGTTGGTACAATCACCAAGACTCATCTTTATCAATAAAGAAAAATTGACAGAAGCTATCCTATCTCTTAGAAATAATAAAGCCCCAGGCCCAGATAAAATTATGGGGGAGGTGTATAAAGATTTTATAGATTGGTGCCTCCCAATTTTATATGTCCTCTTTAATGGTTTACTTCAGGGTAATGAGATACCCCGGCCATTCATGGAGGGGGACGTATTATTTGCCCTATTTATAAAAAGAAAGGCAGTCCTATGGATTTGATCATGTATAGGCCAATAAGCCTCATAGATAACTTACAGAAAATATTTTGCAGAATTATATTGACAAGATTACAAAATTGGTTAGAAGCAGCTGGTATATTAAGTGAATATTAAAATGGATTTAGACCCGGTCGGTCCACAGCACAACATTGCTATGTTCTTGCCCACTTAGCATGGAAGTATGTAAAAATTAAAAAGGGCAAACTCTTTTGTTGTTTTGTGGACTACAAATCTGCTTTTGATTTAATTAGCAGAACCCTAATATGGGAAAAAGTATTAGCGTATAACATAGACTAAACCTTATTAGATGTCTTGATAAGGTTGCATAAAGATACATGGTTAAAATTTCATTACAATCAGAGCAGTAATTTAACTAACATATAAGGACTAATCTGGGCATTAGACAGGGTTGTCTGTTAGCACCAACCCTGTTTAACGTCTACATTAATTCTATTATAGAGCAACTGGAAGATTCAGAATTTCACTCTCCAACTATTAATGGAAAGAAGGTATCACAACTAGTTTGTACAGACAATCTTGTCTTTTTCACCACATCACTCATAGGTCTTCAAAGAAAAGTGAATCATATTTATAACTTATGCCAGTATAATCAATTAATAATAAACCAGCATAAAACTAACCTAATGGTATTTGATCACAAACAAAAGAAGCTACCAATTATCTAGACAGATAAAGTCAAATGTCTAACTGTAACTAACAATACATATTTGGGTATTTGCTTTTCCTTAAACTTAACAAGGAATGAACATTTAAAAAAATTTAATGCTTTTAAAAGGTTTTCTATTAAGCTGGGAAATGGATTTGTAATTGGACAATTAAAGACAATAGATGCAAAAATTAGGGCAAGTCTGTTATATGCAGCAGAAGAATGGGCAACTAAACCATTGAAATAGAAATGCAGCTTAAAATAATTTACAGATATATACTGAGAGCCCTTCAGTCTACTCCTGCATCTATTATAAGAGCAGAGCTGGGGCAGCTTCCACTGTCAGCATAACAGAAAGAAATATAAATCATACTTTAAAGCTCTTTATGCTCTCTGAATGTAGACTGCCTATATATTGTATTGAAGAAGAGCTAGAGTATAATTGCAGGGGCTTCTCATTGGTATCCATGGACATTATAAAAAACTACATTATGAAATTTGGCATGACAGACATTCTCTATCAAATATTTAATAGACCATTTGGAGAAATAAAACTCCAGATTAAAAATACAATAAGATATTTTTATTTTGCTTCAGACATGGAACAGATACAGAAATATAAGCAAATTAAAACTGATCAAAATTATGAATCTTATTTATCCTCATTTAATGACATTAACAAAAGAAGATTAATGACAAGATTTAGACTGGAGTTATTTAAAAGTAATTACCTTCTGTTTAAACAAAATTGTAATGGCAATAACACAGAATACTGCAGATGTAACCTGCAGGTACATGATGACCTAAAGCATTTAATTCGTATCTGTCATTTACTAGAGAAGTATATGGAAAAATGGTTAGGGTCCATTTTGGGGAATCTAATTTTCCATCCAAACCAACTATTGTTGGTATTGTTTAATTCTAAGGACCATGAGATACAAAAGAATTTGATTGGTTACATGCATTCTGTTAAATTGTAACCTTAACCATAGTTGGATATATATTAGACATAATCATAATGATTATTATGCTCTTATATTATTGTGATTGTCATAATTTATTAGTATTGAACTTGTTATGCCTAAAGATTTTAAAAGTGCCTATTTTTGAATGTTTTTAATGGATGTGACCTTGTAAGTTATTTGTAAAAACAACAGCTGAACAATAAAATATTTTTTGATGATGCGGTCACACCTATGGAACTTAGCTGTCAGGCACTATGATCACATAGAAGCTTTTCTACAGCAGTCTAGCAGGGGCTGCCCATGCCATTGGACTCCGACATCACAGCTCTATATAAGCATGGGCAGCTCTGCTCCCTCCTCAGTTCTTTTCTGCCATCGACCACTGACTCCATGGAAGTTTCATCACTTAGACGACCGCCAACATTTTACTTATCTTTTCTTTTGTTACATCCTTCAAATCACTTTATTTTAAAATGGTTCCTTTTATTTTTGTATGTTGAGAACTACTCCTTCATCAGCTCTTTTCCTTCATCAGCTCTTTTCCTTCGCTGCCACTGTGGAAAGATTTCTTCTACCGAGGACCATGAACTGTGTGTCTGCTGTCTCAGGCATGGCCACAATGCATTGCCTGTGAGCTTTGCCTGAAGTTCAACCTTACCACCTGGCGGTGCCACAAGAAAGCCCTGCAACAGTTCCTCATGGAGCAACAGGCACACAGTGGAAAGCAGGAGTCCTCTTCAGGCTCTCAGGCTGCCAAGGCCCAGGACAAGTCCTCGGGGAAACATTTTTGTCAGGATAAGGGCTGGCCTAAGGACTGTTCCCCGAAGGTGATCTCAGTCCCCGTTGGATTCTTCCTCTTCTCGTAGGATCACACTGTCGAACCCTTTGGTGTCGACGCCTCTCCATGCAGGCCTTTGCTCCTATGAGGCCCCTCATAGTGGAGAGTTCTCCTAGCCTTCCTAGGGCTATGGAGGGGCCATCAGCCCCGCCATCATTACCTCTTGAACCACAAGGTCCACAGGTGCTGGGCCCCACCACCTCTGCTGTGACTAGTGGTGGTTCATCGGAGCTGGGCACCTTGCCCTCTCTGTCAATACCTGTGTCGATGGTGCTTCCCTACCCTGCCATCCACCTCAATGCGGTTCTCACTTCTATAACCTCAGCTCTCATCCAACAGTTTGTTCCACAGCCTGGGCCTTCATCGCCCTTGCCATTGGATGCTGCTTCACTGTTGATGCCAGTTCGGTCTATCCACCCCATGCCCTCTAGAGAGCTGTTGGAGCTCCAACTGTCAGTCCCTGCTGCAGAACAGGCTGATGTAGAGGAGGAATGTCACCCTGCTCTCATCTTCCTTGATGAAGAGGAAGATGTGGAGGTTGATTCCTCTGACAGGTCTACTGTCTACTCGAGGAGTGATGACACAGTCAAACACACCCCAAGGTCCCCCCCCAGAGGACCCCTCCTTCTTTAATATTATGAAACAGCTCTTGTCCTCTATGGGGTTTCAGACTGAGGAGGAGGACGTCACAAGGAGGAACCTGGTGGATTTCTTGGAGATCCCAGAATCTCCATCCAAAGTTATTCCTCCTTTGCTTCCAACACTGCAGGATGCTGCCGTTGCTGCCTGGCATAGGCCCAACATGGTACGTGCCATGTCCAGAAAGGCTGATAAGCTTTACCAGGCACCCTTGGGGCTGCCTTTCCATGCAGCCCAGCTGGTAACTGACTCAGTGGTAATCAAGGCAGCTCATGACAAGTCCAAGGCACCCAAGCACCTTATCTCCCTTTCCCCTGACTGAGAATCTTGGAGGATTGACCTTTGGGGCAAGAGAACTTTTGCCTCAGCCACTTTGGGCCTTAAGATTGACAGCTACTTGTCTCATAATAGTATCATAGTAATGTGTCAGCAGAAAAGGACCATCCTGGCCCATCCAGTCTGCCCATCTCCCCCCTCCCCTACTTGTCACTGGTGCACAACGAACCTATCCCATCCTCTAACCAACCCCATATGTCTTTCCCATGCTCTCTTGAATCCTTCCACCGTTTTGACACCTACCACCTCCTGAGATAATCTGTTCTAGGGTTCAGCCACTGTCTCAGTGAAATAACATCCCCTTACACTACCTTTAAATCTTCCTCCTTCCAATCTTAAAGTATGACCTCTTGTTTTAACTCTGTTTTTCCTTTTAAATAGACTGCCTTCCCTCACTTTATTTACCCCTTCATGTACTTAAATGTCTCTATCATGTCTCCTCTCTCTTCTAAACTCCAGCAGATACAGTTTTAATTCTCTCAATCTTGTCTCATATGGTTTCCCTTGCATACTCTGCACCATCTTTGTTGCCCTTTTCTTAACATTTTCTATTACATCTATGTCTTTTCTTAAATGAGGCCTCCAGAATTGTACCCTGTACTCCAGGTGCAGTCTAACCAGGGTCTTATATAATGGCATCAGCACCTCCCTCTTCCTACTAGTTATACCCCTTCCTATGCATGCCATCATTCTGTTAGCTTTGCCAACTGCCTTACTACATTGGTCACTTACCCTAAGGTTGTTTGATATTATAATCCCCAGATCCCTTTCCTGTTCTGTTTGCTTTATCTGCTCTCCCCCCAGTGAGTACTTGGCCATATCATCATATGATCATGTACCAGAATACCCTCTGGAGGAGGGGCAAGGCTGCTGCTCAGGCCCTTCCTGAGGGTTCCCAGAGACAGGAGCGTCTCAAAATTCTTTAGGCTTTGGAAGATGTTAATAAGCATCTCCTCAGAGCCACCTGTGATATAGCTGATATTACAGCCAGGGCAGTTGCCACTGGCATTTGCCTTAGAAGGCACTCCAGGCTTAGAGTCTCTGGCTTTGCTGTTGATATCCAGCAGAAGGTGTTGAATGCCTCTTTTGTGCGTCACAAACTTTTTGGTCCTAATATGCAGGATATCATTAATGACCTGCAGACCTCTGGCAGGGCTATTAGGTCTGTCCACTACCTTTATCATACCCAGCCTAGGAGCAGACCAAGGCCCTCCTTTCATAAGGTCTCTCACAAATCCGGCTCTGGAACCAAGCTCCAGGGCATGCGCAGGGCCAGTTTTGTCTTGCCTGCCCCCTCCTTCACCACTGGTCCCTCTGCTAAGCACTCCAGGGGAGGAGGAGTGGCCCTGGCTGCTGGTTCCACCTCAGTCTGACTCCTTGCCAAGACCTCCCTCCTCTTATTCCAAGCCAGGAAGTGGTGGTTGGAGGTCAGTTCACCCTCCATCTGTCCCAGTGGAGAGCCATTACCACAGACACTTGAATCCTACAGATAATCAAACAGGGCCATGCTCTAGAACTTCTAAAACAGCCTGCAGATGTTCCACCAGTTCCCATCTCTTATCCACTGGACCACACAGCACTGCTTCAGGAGGAGGTGTTCAGCTTGCTGTGCGAAAGGCCCATAGAGCCAGTATCCAGGTGGCAAAGGAACAAAGGGTTCTACTCCTGGTTCTTCTTGGTTCCCAAAAGAACTGGGGACTTGAGGCCCATTCTAGACCTCAAGGAGCTGAATATTTACATCCAATACAGAAAGTTCAGGATGGTAACTCTACACGGCCTTCTTCCTCTGCTCAAGCAGGGTGATTCCCAGGACATGCAGGATGCCTGTCTGCATATTCACACACGACAGAACAGCAAAGTTTATACCAGCACTCACCACCTCTTTCAACTAATTCAGGTCCAGTCAAATAATGAATTAAATATAATTTTAATCCACAACCAGACCAGAGGTCACAGAAGAAGGAACTGCTTGCCCCAGCACTTCGACTCCGACATGAGTCTTCATTAGGGGGTAATGATCATGGGTAACAGAACAACCTTTATAGTGCCACTAATTAAAGCTAATACAAAACACCTGTGTGCAAAACCAGTAATACAATCAGAAAAAAGGTTTTACTTAGTACCCCTTAATGTCACTAGATGGCGCTGCTCACATGAGCGCTTTAACCAATAATTGTGACTGTTTCTATTTCACATTCCTTTCAGAAACAAAGAACTAATTTATAATTATTTCATAATCCATTTAAACATAAAGAGAACTTTAAGAGGAAGGGGGTACAAACATATCAATCCTCCTTAGACAAGGCAACGTTTTCAGTATGAACCTCAGACATCCAGGATCTCCATGTAACTGAGGAACCACAAAGAAGGTTTGAAACTGGATAATCTATAGGAAAACAAAGAGAGAAATATAAGTAGGCTATACATACACATAAAAACACACATACAAAGAGCACCTATTAATTAGCATATATAACAAAATATCGAAAAATCATTAACAACACTGGTTCATATGAAGGAGAGCTGTCACAATATTTACTTTCTTTTTAAATGTGGTTTAAGATCCCGCTTATCATTCAAGCCAACAGGTTTCACACTTTGGAGTGTATAGATCCAAAATCTTTCCCTCTGCAGTAGTAGATTGCATCTATCCCCCATTTTTTAAGGGTGGGACATGTTCTAGTCCTAAAAACCTTAAATTATCAGGTTTTGAACCATGTGTTAGGGTAAAATGTATCCCAACTGAAGTGTCTTGTCTATTGTTTACAATTGAACGAACATGTTCTTGAATTCTCTGTTTAAGAGGTCTGATAGTTTTTCCTACATATACAGTACTTTATTGCATGTACACCACAATGTGTAAACAACATATGGAGTATCACAGGTAATGAGATCCCTAATTTCAGTCTTTATGTCATCAAATCTTGGATGGAAAAACATTTTGGTTTGAAGTCCATATTTACAGACTTTACAACGACTGCATTTATAGAAACCATTAGGCCTCTGTGGAAGCCATGTATTGGTGTTGGTCTGTGGTTTGCTAACCCTACTGTGGACTAGCTTGTCCTGTAAGTTATTACCTCGACTGAATGTACCTCTTGGTTTCACTCCCACTGACATGCCCACCTCTGGGTCACTCAAAAGTATAGTCCAGTTCCTATGCACAATATTTCCAATTTGGCCTGCAGCATGATTAAATTCAGTTATGAAACAGCATGGTTGATCATCTTTTCCCTGGCTTTTTTTGTTCACATTTTTAAGTAGGGTTTTCCTATTCATATGTGATACTTCCTCTTTACTCAATAGTAATGTTTTTCGTTTATAGCCCCTTTCTTCAAACCTTTTAATGAGTTCTTCTGATTGTTTATCGAATATTGTATCAGAACTACAATTTTGAGTCTGAAAAGCTGACTGTATGGTATATAATTTTTGAGGCTATGGGGGTGTGCACTAGATGCCAAGAGAAGAGAATCAGTAGCTGTAGATTTTCTAAAACATTATTCTGTGTTGCTGTGAGTGTGAGATCTAGGAACGTGACCCTATTTGGATCTGTAGTATGTGTAAATTTAAGATTCCATTCATTGGCATTAAGCCACCTGATGAATTATGAGCACTTTCTTCATCTCCTTCCCAGATGCAAAGCACATCATCAATAAAGTGGTGCCATTGTTTACTTTTTTTAAAATAAGGGTTACATTCAGAAAATACTATGTCCTTTTCCCACAGGCCAAGAAAAAGATTGGGATAGATGGGTGCCATAGCGGCACCCATAGCTGTGCCACATCTTTGGAGATAAAAGTTTCCTTGGAATTCAGAATAATTATGTGTTAACATAAATTCTGTGGCTTCTACAATAAATTCACATGGAACATTTGCTGTAAGTGACATTTCTTCCATCCAAAATTTAACAGCTCTCAGACCTAAATAGTGCTGGATAGAGGTGTATAGTGACTCTGTGTCTGTTCCTATCCATCTGAAGTTATTATCCCATTTGATATTTTTAACTACATTCAGAACCTCTTTACTGTCTTTTAATATAAGATGGAAGTTCCTGGACTTTAAATTGTAAGAAAAAGTCAATAAATCTACCAAGATTTTGTGTAATAGAGTCACAACCAGAGACAATAGGTCTACCTGGTGGGTTAATTAAATCTTTATGAATTTTGGGTAGAATATAGAAACTTGGGACAGTGGGATTTTCTTGCCAAATATAATTGTACTCTGTTTCAGAGATAGTACCAGCATCTGCTGCATTTTTTAATAAACTGAACAGTTCTTTCTTAAACCTAAGGGTGGGGTCACTAGGAAGTTTACAATAATTAGTTTCATCATTCAGAAGGTTGTTTATAATGTTACAATACTGATCAAGGTCCAAAATCACAATATTTACTCCCTTGTCTGCAGGTTTAATAATAATTGATTGATTACAAGACAGACCATCTAGGGTTATTCTTTGATTTTTAGTCATATTGTGATATTTAGGATTATAGTTGTTATCCAGCACTTCCTTAACCTGTTTACATACAGTTCTTTCAAATACTTGGATTATACAAATTAGGCCAAAAGGTTGAATTCCTCACAGATTTGCTCTTTCTTAATCTAGAAATGAAATTACCTGCAGTAAAGATAGGATTTCCCATTACTTTCAACTGGAAGATCAAAGGGTCACTGATCACCTGATTTGTATTGTGCATATCATTACACAATTCGAAATAAATTTCAGCATTGTCCTGCTCTGAACTAACATCTTCATAATGTTCATAATCATTTGTAGACGTTTCAGAAGTTCTTTCTTCACCACTCTGTATTGCAGAAATCAAAATATCCAAATCTTCTGAGTTCCCAAAACTTCAGTATGTGAACCCTTCCCATAACTGCAGTCTGTTGTTTGAAAAATGTTCTCAACCTAATTTTTCTAAAGAACTTGTATAAATCAATGACAGTTTTAAAGTCATTCACTGGTGGTGTGGGTACAAAATTAAATCCTTTCTGTAGAACTTCTGTTTTAATTTTATTAAGTATATAGGAAGAGAGGTTCACAATTTGTAATTGATGTCCTTGTTCCTGATTCTCAGGGCTCTCTCTATTCTTATTGGCTCTTCTGCCCCCCTTTCCTCTTCTTGTGTTCCTTGTCCTTTTTGGTAGCTCTGATCTTTGTCTAAAAAAGGTCTTCCTATAGCCCCCACTTCCTTCATTTCTATCCTGTCTACATATCATGGTTGGCCCCCCTCACAGGCAGTACCTATGGTTCCTCTTCTAGGGTGAGCATTATCAATTCAGAGTGTTGCCCTTTGGCTTATCATCAGTGCCACGGGTATTTACCAAGTGCTTAGCAGCTGCAGCTGCAGCAGCAGCCCTCTGATGCAAAGGCCTTTATGTGTTCCCATACTTGAACAACTGGTTACTGAAAGCCCCATCCAGGAAACTTCTGTTGCTGACTCCAGAACACACCCTGCAGTAGTTCCAGTCCTTGGACATCACTGCTAATTTGCCCAAGTCTGTGCTGACTCTATCCCAGCAGTTGCAGTACATAGGGGCAGTTCTGGACTCTACTCAGGGCAAGGCCTTCCTACCACAAGTCAAGGAGGACTGCCTCATAGTTCAAGCCCAGGCTGTGGCTCAGTGCTGGTATGTCCTAGTCAGGAGGTTCTTGAGGCTGCTAGGCTTAATGGCAGTGGCCATTGTTACGGTCTTGGCCAAGTTGCATATGAGGATCCTGCAGTGGACCCTCGGGGTCCAGTGGGATCAGTGTTACGATTATCTAGATCAGCTGGTCCTTGTCTCCTCCCCAGTTTGCAAGGTGCTTCGGTGGTGGATAGACCTAGACAATCTCTTAGAAGGGGTTAGCTTTCTTGTCCCAACCCCTTACCAAATCCTCTCTACAGATGCTTTGGGTTTGGGTTGGGGAGTGCACCTAGGCCCTTATCAGACCCAGGGGATCTGGTCCCAGTGAGAGACCCACCTTCACATAAATGTTCTAGAAATGTGAGCAGTTCTGTATGCCTTCCAGAACCATCTCTCTCTCCAGGCCCACTGTTGGTGCAGTCAGACATCCTCAGTGTGGTCTATTACTTTAACAAGCAAGGGGTGACCCATTCCTACCCCCTGTGCCAGAAGGTGATGAGGGTCTGGTACTGTGCTCTAGATCACGGTCTAGAACTGTTAGCCGTCCATGTGCCAGGCACCCAAAATGCCTTAGCAGACAACCCCACGTGGTCACAGTCCAGAATGCATGAGTGGCAACTGCTGACCTCGGTCATAGAAGACCTGTTCGACAGGTGGGGTCTTCTAGAGTTAGGCCTTTTTGTGTCCCCACTCAGTGCAAAACTGCTGCATTTCTGCTCGCTAGATCCAAGGCCTGAAGCTTTCTGATGAGATGCATTGTCCCTCTCCTGGAAAGGGAGGCTTCTTTATGCCTTCTCACTTTTTCCTCTGATTCAGAGAATGCTCATCAAGCTACAGATGAAGGGTACCACCCTAACTCTGGTGGCTCCATTCTGGCCTCATCAGATATGGTTTCCATTACTGTAGCAGTTGGCTGTGGCACCTCCAGTTCCCCTGCCCCTCTGCTGAGACCTGTTAACTCAGGAACAGGGAACCCTGGTCTATCCTGACCTCAAGTCCCTCCATCTGCATGCCTGGCTCCTAAAGAAGTAGCCATTGCCAGGTTTGGGTTATCTCAGAAAGTGGCTGATGTCCTAGTGGCTGCCAGGAAATCTACCCGGTCCACTTACTCGAAGTGGAAGTGCTTTGCTATATGGGCCACTTCCTATCACCAGGACCCTTTCACCTGTCTCCTGAACCAGGTTCTAGAGAATCTCCTGTCTTTGTCTGATGTAGGACTCCAATACTCCTCTATTAAGGTGCACCTGCCTGCTATATCAGCCTTCCATGTGCCCATCGATGGTCGTACTGTAGTCTAGCTGGATGTGGCCCATACTTTTCTTAGGGGCATTCTACATTTGAAGCCTCCTATTCAGAATCCAGTCCTGGCTTGGGACCTGAATTTCATTCTAGAGAAACTGACTTTGCCTCTTTTGAGCCAGCCATGTCTTGCAAGCTACGCTTTCTGTCGTGGAAAGCATTATTTTTAGTTGCTATTACTTCTGCTCAAAGGATTTCAGAGCTACAGGCCCTCATGTGCAAGCAGCCTTATTTGATTTTCCACAAAGACAGGGTGTCTTTGCATGCCCACCCTAAGTTTCTTCCCAAGGTGGTATCTGAGTTTACTTTAAATCAGTCTATCCACCTACCTGTTTATTACCCAGAGCATGCCAATCCAGGGGATGCATTGCTCCATACTTTAGATGTACATAGGATTCTCTGGTACTATACACACCGTACTAAGGACTGCAGAAAGTCCTCTCAGTTGTTTGTTTCTTTTGCCCCTGGCAAAAAGGGTGCTCCAATATCTAAACAGTGCTTGTCCAAATGGTTGGCCAACTGTATTACTTTTTGTTATAGGAAGTACGATAAGGAACTTCCTGGTGTGGTCCATGGCCATTCAGCCAGAGGCATGGCCACTTCTGTTGCCTGTTTTAGGAACATGTCAGCTGTGGAAATTTGTGCTGCTGCCACTTGGAGTACTGTCCAAACATTCACCAAGCACTATAGTCTGGACATTGCCTCCAGAAGAAGGGCAGCCTTTGGCCTAGTTGTGCTTCACAGCCTTCTTTTGTAGGCCTCTGGCCTCTTTCCACCCAAACTGTCTTGCACTTAGCACTGCTTGGGACTCATTCCATAAGTGTGACCTGATGACAGAAATATCCCCAAAGAAGATAGAATCGTTATGTAAGAACTTACCATAATAGTAGATCTTTGAGGAAATTTCTGTCATCAGGTCATGCTGTCCCTCCATCCCCCTTTCTCTCTTTCTGTCCTGATACTCCAGCCTTTTTGCTAGCCGGGCACCTTCTCTCTCTCTCTTCAGTTTACTGGTGGGCTTCTCTCTTCCATGGCCTCCAGTTAGGACAAGAACTGAGGCGGGAGCAAGGCCGCCCATGCTTAAAAAGGGATTGTGATGTTGGAGCCTGACGTCAGCATGGACAGCCCCTGCTAGTGCTAGACTGCTGTAGAAAAGCTTCTATGTGATCCTAGCACCAGATAGTTAAGTTGCATAGGTGGGACCTGATGACAGAGATTCCCTCAAAGATCTACTGTTACACTAAATTCTTATGTAACTGTTCTTTTTTGCCAAAGGTGGTGTATGACTTCACTCTGAATCAAACTATCCAGCCACATGTTTACTATCCAGAGCATGCCAGTTCAGGGGAAGCATTGCTCCATGCTTTTGATGCACATAGAATACCCAGATATTATGTTCGTCGCACAAAGGACTGCAGGAAGTCCTCACAGCAGTTTGTTTCTTTTGCCTCTGGGAAAGAGAGCGTACCAGTTTCTAAACAGTGTCTGTCCAAATGGTTGGGAAACTGTATTATTTTCTGTTATAGGATGTATGGTACGGAACATCCTGGTGCTGTTAAGGGCCACTCTTCCAGAGGCATGGCTGCTTGTGTTCGTCCTGGAGCACCCCTGCAAATAAGTGTTGTGCTGCCCGATCCTTTGCTGTTACATCTGCCGCCTCTTCCACAGTTCCTGCGGTACCTAGAGGAGAAGTGTTGAGTCTGCTAAAAGAATCAGCACAACACAGCAAATAGCAAATAGCAAAAATATCAAGTGATTACAGCTCTCCTGCTGTTCTAGAGCTCAGATAAGCCCTCCGACCCTCCTTTGAGAGAAAACTTTCCTTTGCATCCTAACCATCATTCATCCCATCCTTTTACGTCCCTAAACCTGTAATTAAAACTGTGGTGCCTTCCAATGCCGCTGTATGACTGGGCAGTTCATGGTTATGTCACTGCTGGGCTCTGTCTAACTCCAACACCATAGTCCACTAAACAAAAAATAAGAAAAAACTCAAAGAATACTATTTGTTATATTCCCCTACTCCTCAGCTGTGCCATCCACTGGAGAGAAAAACAATAAACCTAACACAGGTTAGTGTATACTCCCCTCTTACCAGGAAGACCTGCAACAGCAACTGGATGGGAAAGGGTAGTAAGTATCAGCAGCCCCGATGTCCCATTGAGTCACTTCTGACCCTCGCCACAAACTTGTCTGTGGTATTGTTAACAGGAAATCAGACCTGGGACAGGATGTCTTAATTGGTTGCACCTATTAAGAAGACTAACATACTCTTCAGGTTGATCACAGGAAGGTCAATGAAAAAAGTCTTGTTGCATTTTGTGAAAAACAGGAGGTGAAACTTACAAGCTCAGAATGCAGAATTTAATTGCTAGGAAAAGACATCTTATAAAAGACAGCAATGTTTTGTTTAGAGAGAGAAAGAGCTGGAGATTTTAAAGAAAACTCAGAAGAATTACTTTTTGTTTGTACTGCCTGTAGGAAGAGCTATCCTGTACAATTTTAATTGTTTTTCTATTGTATTCTTATTGATAATAATAAAACGCTACTTGCAAATTTTATAACTCCTCCTGGTCTGCCAGTTTTTCTTGACCTTTGCTTCTTTGACACCCATGTTGAGCAACACGGGCATGGAAGACCTGACCTCTGTTGGAGTTGGCTCTCGTTGAGGACTGGAGGGTACACCAACCAGATCACGTTCTCCTAGGTGAGTACTGGGAGCACTGGGTCTGCAAAATTGACTCCTCGACCTTGTCCAACAGCTGACTGACAGGCTCGAGAAAAAGCTTGGTGGCCTAATTGACCAGAGTCAAAGTTGTGTGGCTTGGTGGGGGAACTGGATTGCCCCTGACCTGCCCCCTAACCAAGAGGCGCTCAACAGCCCGAGAGGACCTCGATGACTCCTGGTCCACAACCAGTACCGGCGGCGCTTGCTTTTAGCACCACAGTGGGCAGGGCTATCAACCAAAGTTTGAAGGGCTAGACATATTTCATGGAATTTCCCAGCAAAAGACCCTCTGAAAACTGGCCCCATGGAACAGCGCCGAGGTCAAGGAGGTGCTAGCCGCGGCCACCTCTGCTTCAAGGCCATCAAGATGTTCAGTCACTTTGGCCGCAGTCAAGGCCTTGATGCAGCCCTTAGGGTAGTCCTTCAGTTCCTGCTCTGAGCCCCGTGCCAACACTGTTTTGGCCCAGGTGAAACCAGCCACTTCCAGGTCCCAGGTCACAGCCATAATAGTGTAGACACTGGGGAAGTATTAGTGGAATTTCAAGATAGGTTGACTGGTTGGGCAGAATGTCTTAGAAGGCAACAGTCTCTTATTTAGTCTCAGAGGCTTCAGCCTCTTCGGAGTCCAATCCATGGTCATCTTAGAGCATGGCTCCTCTTCCATCTCCTGAGCCTCTGTGTCCTCCTCCACTTGTATCTCCTCTTCTTCTTCAGAAGCAAGGGACTGAATGTCCAATTGCACAAAGGTTTCTGCTTTGGGATTCAGTCCACTCCCTATGGAAGGTTGTCCTGTTAATGTACAGCACAGGCCATAAAAAGTTCTGACTTGCTGCAGCATGCCTTAAAATACCTTTGGGTAATTGAGTTACAGTAGCTTTCCACTGAAAACAATAAGTTGCTGCAATATGTATATCATACTTACTACAGCATTCTTCAGCAATGGGTACCTTTTCTGTGGCCGCCACTGTACTGTATCTAATCCAGGAACACACTGGAGAGATCCCAGAAGGAGTAGCAATGGATGTGTTCATCCTCATCCAATGACTCATTAGTTTGGCTTTCAGCAGGCAGTTGTGAAGTGGCCTCCTGCTGCTGTCAGGCTCAGGCCCTGGTTTTGGGCTGGCCCTCTTGGTGGCTTGCTTACCAGAGTACCAGATCCTCCACCAGTAAGTGTACCTGCCTAGTTGGTAACGGGTGGTTCTGGTGCATAGTCTTATTTTTTTTCTGGTTCTCCCCCGGGTATATTCTGTACACAGATAGCTCATGAAGTTGTTCTTTAACAACAAATGGGGTATTGTCCCAATGATAAGCCAGCTTGAGCTTGCTGGGAAGAGCAAGGTTCCACACCAGTACCTGGTCCCCTGGATGAGGGTCATTGACTTTTACCTTGCAGTCATATTACAGTATACTTTGTTTGCCAAATTTCTACTTCCTGCCATCTCAGTCACCAGGGGAGAGACCGTGTCCAGTTAGTCTTAGAAACATAGACAATGACAGCAGATAAAGACCAATAGTCCATCTAGTCTGCCTGTAGCACCCTATCAAACTCCTGGGGCCTACTATCCATACAGGATTTTAACCCTCCTATCCCTCCCTGTTGCTACCACCATGAGCAACTACTAAACCCTTCACTTTGTCCCTGACATTCTTGAAACCATTTATGGTTTTGGCATCCAACACATCAAGTGGCAGACTGATTCATGGCTCAGCCATCCTCTCTGTAAAATGAAAACTTTTCACGTCCCTCAAGAACCTCCCTCTGACAGTTTCCACTCATGCTCCCGTGTTCTTGAACTGTTACTCATGCTAAATAGTTCCTCACAGTTTACTCTGTTCATTCCTCTCAGGAACTTTAAGGTCTCTATCATATCTCCCCTCTCTTATCTGGTCTCCAACAAGAACATGCTCAGTGCCTTGAGCCAGTCCTTGTAAGATCTGCCTACTGACCCTGAATCATTTTGGTCACCTCACCTTGCACCGTCCCCAGCCTGTCCTTATCCTTCCTAGGGTGAGGCCTCCAGAACTGGGCACAGTACTCCAGATGCAGTCTCATCAGTGATCTACAGAGATGTAATAATATCTCTTTTCTTCTACTGTCAATACCCCTCCCAGTACATCCCAGCACACTGTTTGCCTTACTGTAAGTATTTGTACACTGGCATGATTGTTTTATGGAGTCACTAGTGATGAATCCTATGTCCCTTTCCTTAAGGGAAGTGATCAGATTAACCCCTCCCATACAGTATTCCCTGGGGTTCTTGTTCCCTAAGTGCATCACTTGGTATTTTTTGGAGTTGAATTTCAACAGCCAAACATTAGATCACCTCTCTAGCCTTTGTAGGTCTCCCTAATCCCTTTTGCGCGTCTACCGTACCACAGAGCTTAGTGTCATCTGTGTCTTTGAGCCTGCATATGTACTGCAGGTAGTTTTCCAGCCATGTTCCCTCTGTAGCGACATCAAAGCACAAATCAAGCAATAATCAGGCCTTGTCACTGAACATCAAGTACAGGAAAAATCTCATGCCTCACACTGTTTGCAAATATACACATGTACCATAACGCTGACTTGTTGGCTCCATTACCTTTATCTTTGGGGTGTAGCATCCCCAGCATGTTAAACAAGGTCCATTGAAATTGCTCCTGCTGGAGGCAACCTTGAGGGTGATATGGTGTCATTTGGAACTTTGAAATTAACTCACCCCATCAGCCTATCAGCTTTTAAATCTCTATATCTACATCATACGGAGTCCTGTGCCTGTCTACCCTAAATAGTGACTCCTATAAGTCCAAGTACACTCTAATTCCTACTGTTAAAAGACTGATCACTTCTATAATTGACTCTTCCCTCTCCCCTTTTTCTGCCCCCCATATCTGTCCCTTCCACATTCCTTTCATCCTGGTTCCAGCTCTAAATTCTCCATACCGTATCACTATATATCTTTTTATATTAGGTTTTATTTGTGTTTGGTGCACCTGATATGTATATTTCTTTACTTATTTGAAAAATTGTGTCCTACCCAAAACTAGCTGTATCTTCTGTTCCAAACATATACTACTGTCAATGTTACCTGCTGATACTTTGTATATACTGTATTATTGAATCTCACTTTATTTTTATTGTTTTCTTGTGTGTTGTATCCCATGTATATTGTCCCTTGTTCCTTGTTGACAAACCCAGTTCCTCCTCGAAAATGAACTTGCTCAATGGTGATCGCCTGGTTAAATAAAGACTTTGATTGATTGATTGAACTTCAAAATCCCCACAGGGATGGCATATCCTAGCTCAATCTACTTTCAAAGTCATGGTCTTTATCAGAGTGAGTCCATTTTGGTGCACAGTAATGAACAATGAATTGTCCAGAAGTATGAGCACAACTGCCTCCTAATCCTTTGTAGGGTACGCATGGGCATACTGGGAGAAGTAGTATGTAACCACTAGAATTTTCACAGTGATTTTTGAATCAGGTTTGAGGCTTGAGAAGTAAGTGCAAACTAAGACTGTGGGACAACTGTCCTCAGTGTTCATTAATGGGGGGCCACCTTCCTTGGCTGGGTCTTGTGCTATACATGTCTATAGTACTTATAATGATCCTCCATTTTACTCCACATTCTTGCCAGGAAAAATGGGCACAGGCTAGCTCCAGGGTTTGATCTGCTTCTAAATTCCCCCTGTCATCATAAAGAGTTCATATCATAATCTTGACAAATCTGAAAGGCAATAGCAGCTGTTCTCTTGGGAACCTGTCTGGTCCTTGGGCCTACTGGTACAGTTAATTATCTTTCAGCTTCACACAAGCCTAGTCCATCAGCAATAAGTTAGCATTTCCATGCTTAGGCACACTTTGAAAACATCCCCCTCCCAGATGGAGTACTGAAGTGATGTTTCAGAAGTTGGGGTCTTGCCTTTGATCCCATTACAGGTTGAACCAGCTCAGATGGGGCAAGGATGTTTTTGCAGTGTCGCAAAGCTGCAGTAGGTAGCTGGGAGGCAGTCACTGGTAGTCCCCAAACTGTCCACAAACCAGATGGTGTTGGCAGGGGAGGGTTGTTCTGTGATGCTGAACTATTTACAGAGGGCCTTTACTGTTGAGTCTGGAACTCTTTTCCGGTCAGTGTCTGCAGGGTTCTTGTTCACCAGGCACTGCGACAAAGTATCTGCATCTGCATGGTTTAAGCCTAGGTGGCACTCCACAAAGTAATTGTATGTTGACAGAACAGGCAACCAATGATGTCTGGCTGCATCCATCTTAGCCATGGTCTTCACGTACACCAGCAGATGATTGTCAGTCTCACAATGATCTGCACCCCATACAAATAACTGTAGAACTGGTCCACTATTGCCCAGTTGAGAGCCACAAATTCCAACTTGTGCACATGATAATTTCTTTCTGCTGGTGACAAGCTCTGACTAGCGCAAGCTACAGGTCTTAGGCCCTCAGGGAACTCCTGGTACAGGACAGTACCCAGTTTTCTGAGGCTAGTGTCAGCGTGCAGCAAGAAGGATTTGGCTGTGTTGGCATAAGTAACAGCAGATGATTCTATCAGTTGCTGGATTATCTCTTTAAATGCCATGTCACAGTCCTCAGTCCAGCAGGGTCCAAAGGGCCCATGGACATTAAAATACACCTGGGGCTACTTTACCTCCTTTGGACCAATCTTCCAGGCCTTATTGGTGGGTGACTTCCCCTGGATCAAATTGAGAAGTGGCCTGACCACAGGGGTACATCCCTTGATAAAATGATAATAAAATCCACAGGATTCCAGAAAGCACTGCAAGTCCTTAAGGTACTTGGGTCAAGGCAAGCTGGTCAGTGCTTCTACAGTACTTTTGTAACCGGGTCACTATGCAGATGTTACAATATTACTCATGGTTACTACCCCTATCTTGTGCACATTGGGTCTCCAAACAAGGTTGAGGGGGCCTGGTGTCAGTAGGCTCTTCACATTAGAAAATAGCACAATGCTTCCATCCAGAGAAAATAAGTTTAGTGTCTGGCTGATTCCTCCGGCTGAGTACTCCAGCAAAGTGCTGTAGTGGGTGGGTGGCAGACCCCGCTACGTTACTTTATTTTCCATCACAAAATACATCAGCGAGTCCTCTGAGGAGCCGGGATACACTAAACAGCTGACATAACAGAGAGCTGCATGGTGCTTGAAGGTGCATGGCCCCCCTTCTGGTGTCATTGTGCCTGTGAGTGAAATGAAAGGTATAGGGAAAGAACTTAAAGATTGGGGGATACTACAAAGGATAAGTATGGTCACAAGTGTTTGGAACAGTAACTTACTTAAAAGCTACAATTTGAACTGCCTGTGAAATGACTGCACTTTGTTAACTGCTACTTGGAACTGAATATATTTAAAAGTAGAGACTGACAAAACTTTTTCAGTGACTGCACCTGATTTGTGTTGCTATTAGATTGGACTGTCTTCTGTATAGAACCTTACATAGTCACCTTAATTGCACTTTAATTGGGGGTAATTTAGATCTGGATAGTGGGGGCTTACACAAAGGATATGGTGGCAAAACAGCAACTAATGTGGTCTCAACAAGGCATGCTGCCTCTACACCAGCTCTGAATGGCAAACCCACACCTATGACCTTTATATCCATGCCAATTGGCTCCAGTTTATGGGCAGGCTTTAGTACCAGACCTGACTGCTGGCCAAAAAAGCAAGTCTAGGTATGCTGCCCATGGGTGTCCAGAAGCTCTTCACTCCCTGTGAAAGCAGCTGCCCCAGAAGAAGCTCCGGGAGCATGGTTTTCAAGGTACCCAGGTGTCGCATCTCACTAGGACAAAGGGCTTTTTCCCACCAGGCACCCAAATGGACTAACAACCTACCTCCAAGCCTCGCTGCTACAGCAACGTTAGGCCCCTTCAAACATGAGCTAAGAACTCATCTGGTTGACAAAGCAAATTGTCACTGTTTCCAATAAGGCCTCCAGCCCCCGTCTGTCGCCCAACTGTTGCACTGCCAGGCCGCCTCTCTACCACCCTACTACTCCACCCTTCTGCCCCTCTCAACCCCCCCTCATTTTCTCTCCTCCCCTCCCCTCCCTGTCCTCCCACTCCCTTTCTTGTAAAAGACATTCCTGTACTATTCCTGCTCGGCCAATTACTCTGCACCTCTGTTAACCCCCACCTGCTACTGGTATTGCCAGTATGCATAGTATAAGACTCCTTCTTCTCCCTTGATGAGGCCCACTATCTGGGCTGATTCCGGCATCACTTCCCTCTCTGCAGTCTGTCTTTTCTCTCTTGCCCATCTCCTCCTGAGTCAACCTCTCCCTCTATTCACTCTCTCCTCCCCCTTTTTATTCACTCTTAGTAGCTGGTCCAATTACATACAGTGTTATTTACCTCTCACTGCCATGTAACTTGTATATTGTGTTATTTACTTCTTACTACCATGTAACTTGTTTAATTGCCTTAATTGTTGTTTAACTTTTTTATGGCATATCCGTAAGCTCTTGTTCATCTTCTACTGTATGACCCAGACGTGGGACCTATTTAATGAGCCTGCACTCAAAGGTTTAATCAGAGAGCTTAAATAAATAAAAATAAATTAAAAAAAAAATTATTATTTAAGAACAGACCCTTCAAGCGGTGGCTGTGTAGTATCAGACTGATTCCTCTGGCTGAGTACTCTGGCAGAGTGCTGTAGTGGGTGGGTGGTAGACCCCGCTGGGTTACTTTATTTTTCATCACAAAATACATCGACGAGTCCTTTGAAGAGCAGGGATACACTAAATAGCTGACATAACAGAGAGCTGCTTGGTACTTGGAAGCCCCCCCCCCCTCACGTCATTGTGCCTGTGAGTGAAATGAAAGGTAAAGGGAAAGAGCTTAAAGATCGGGGGATATTGCAAAGGATAAGTATGCTCACAAATGTTTGGAACAGTAACTTACTTTAAAACTGCAGTTTGAACTGCCTGTGAAATGACTGTGCTTTGCTAACTGCTACTTGGAACTGAATATATTTAAAAGTAGAGACTGCCAAAACTTTTTCAATGACTTCACCTGATTTGTGTTACTATTGGATTGGACTGCCTTCTGTATAGAATCTTGCATAGTCACCTTAATTGCACCTGAACACTTTAATTGGGGGTAATTTAGATCTAGATAGTGGGGGCTCACACAAAGGCTATTGTGGCAGAGCAGTAACTAATGTGGTCTCAACTTACTATTTAAGAACAGCCCCTAAGATGTGGTAGCTGTGTAGTGTTCAGCTGATTCCTCTGGCTGAGTACTCTGGCAGAGTATGGAGGAGTCAGCAGGGGAACAGCGGAGGGGAGTAAATCATTTGTTGAAGGTTGGATTTAGTTACTTAGTATTCTTAGCTTTATACGTGGTTATAAGTGGGTTTAGGTAGTAATATTTGTTAGATGTGGGATATGAGTTTAAAAATGGGGCAAATGTATATTGTTTATGTACTCCTTTTAGGATTGTGTGGAATAATGGAAGGGAAAGTATATGAGATGAGTATGTCTGCCCTTGGGGAAGGTGAGGGGATGGGAGAGGGTGTACAATATTCCAGTAATGATTAGTAGGGAAAGAAAGAGCCATGTAAATAGGAATGTTGTAAATGTGAATAATTTATGTCAGATACAAACTGGGTGTGTGGAAATGGGAAACGCAGATAGAATACTTGTAATGATTGCAGAAAGGAAAAAGAAGTATAGAGGTAAAAGGGAAGTAAACAGGAGTAATCCAACAGTTATTCAAACTGGGAAAAGATGGGTACCAAAAATGATGAATACTAATGTAAGAGCTTTAACTACAAAGGTGGATGAACTTGCTGTAGCAATGAAGAAAAATGAAGTCCTGGTGGGTGTGATAACAGAGACATAGTGTAGTGCAAATATTCCCAGCTAGATGGTTACAATTCTGGGATATCATGTTGAAAGAAAAGATAGGTTAGAGTGAATTGGGGAAGGGATAGCTTTACATATTCAGGATAGTATTCCTTATAGAAGATTATCAGATTTGGAAGTTGATGGGTTTGAAATGATGTGGGTGGAACTGAATGTACCAAATCTGCCAAGGCAATGTAAACCATTAATTGTAGGTGGGTTTTATCACACCCCTACAAGTAATAAACAGCAGATGGTAAATCATATAATCTGGTGTTTAGACAAAATTTGGGGAAAACATGATAAGTGTGGTCTTCTTATTATGGGGATGCAAATAGATTGCCACTTGAAAAAATAACAAGTGAAGATGGTTTAAAACAAATAGTTGAAAAACCTACAAGGGGACAAACTGTTAGATATGGTTATAACAAATTTAACTGAATTTATTTGTAAACCAACAATTGCGCCATCTATTGGGTTATCAGACCATAAAGTTGTATTGCTAGCAAATAATTCAGAGGGATGTAGAAGGTTAAACAAGGAGAAAATGGCATTTAAATGTAGAAAGATTACCAGGGAGGGTAAGAGTTGAACTTTGGATGTGATAGCTGGTAAATTACAAGAAGCAAAATTTGAGGATAGGAATGTAGATGCTTCATGGGAGATGGTGACATCCATAGTTAATGAAGCTCTAGATCAAGTAATGCCTACAAAAGAAATAACAAAGATAGGTAGTGACAAACTATGGGTTACTGAGGAGTATAAAAAATTGATAAATGAAAGGCAAGCAGCATTTATGAGGAAAGATATTATTGTATATCATAGGTTGAGAAAGCAGGTAAATTGCATGGGAAAGAGTTTGTTACGTAGGAAGTTTTATGAAAGGAAATTGAAGGGGTTAAGGAAATCTGACCCGAGAAAGGGGTGGAAAAGTACAAAAGAATTCTTGTGTAACCCCCTTGTTCCCAGGGGTTACAAGGACCCCATTTAGAATCAGTGGTAGGCAGGAAAGGCAGCTAGTTATTTGCCAGTAAATGGATTTCACTCTTTCCCTCTGTTTCTGGTCTCAGCTGGGAGCTGGAGAGGTGATGTCACCTTAGAACTCTCACAGCAGCATAAGCCACACAACAGTTGTTGTGAGTGGGGATTTAGAATTCTGTAGTCAGTTGTTGGCTGGAGTCTGCAGAGTGCAATTGCAGTTCCAGTAGCAGCTCTGATAGAGAGCTGCAGTGTTCCAGCTTTTCTCACCCTAGTGGAGTACCAGATTTTCCAATTGTTGTGAACCGTCTCCAGGGATTTCCTGTTCTTCATCCCAGGTGGGATTGAGCAGGCTGCCAGGATGTTAGGGGCAATCCCCTGATCCTACCAGGACATTGTGAAGCTGCCTTGTGTGACAACTTCTTGTGAGTTCTTTTGTTTTGTCTGAGTCTGCCAAGGAGTACCTGTATTTAAGGTGAATTTCTCTGACAAAGGGACCCTGTCACCTAAGACATTTAAAAGTTGGCTGTCCAGAGTGGAGTCCAGTATGTGACTGTCCATGTGAGGAGAACTTTTACCTTTGACACCCCTGTGGTGTTCTTTGCTGATGTTAAGTGTGAAATACATTTCTAGAAAGCATCGTCAGTGACATTTTGGATAAATGTGAGGTGTATTTTCCAGAGTGATGGCCAAGTATGAACTTGGAAACAAAAGGTGGGAGACCCCCCACCATCTGGAGTGACTAGTTTAGCACTCCGGGTACTGAAGGGCACCTGCATTTTTCTGTCAGTGCTTGTGGCCAATGCCTGAAGAAACTTCTACCCCAGTGAGTGGGTTTTTCTCCAGTTTACCCCAGTGAGTGGGTTTTCTCTATTTTTGAGCCTTTTGTGCTCCGACGTGGTCAGTGTGCCACAATAAATCCTATGTTATATGGGAAGCGTCCAAGTATTGGCCATGTGTGCCATTTCCAGAGGAACTTGTGTGTTCACCTGTGGATAGTTCCACATTTTCTAAAGTAATCCTATGACATGTGAGACTTCCAAGTACTGGCCTTGTGTGTCTAGTCAAGGGAATTTGCTTGGTGTGTTTTACCGGTGGCTAATTCCACAATTTCTAGTGATCCTATGCTATATGGGAAATTTGGAATTCTGTAACTCAGATGTCTGCATTTATCATGTGTGTAAACCCTTGGGGGTCCATTTTTGCTTTGTGTGTTCCTACTTTGTTACAGAATAAAGGCACACTCTAGAATCCCAACCTGGTATGGACATTTATTGCTTCCCATGTGGAGTTACTCAGGTACCCCTGTCCAGAAGTGCAAACCTAGCACAGCCCTGAGCAAACATTTTCTCCCCGGGACCTGGGTATGGCCATGGTATTGGTCCCACCAGTTGTGTGCCTGGTAGCTGCACTTGGTTTGTGTTTTATAATGTCTACTCCATCTGCATATCCCACCTTGTCTGTGGTAGCAATCAATGTAACCCCCACCCCTCTCTGTTCCCCTAGACTGTGAGAGGTGTGCCTACTTGTTAAATAAGTGGCTGGTGGGGGGTTACAAAAATGGGGGCTTGTCCAATGATGTTGTTTAATTTGGGGAGAAAACACAGAATAGTTTGTTTGGGGTATGGCTAGTGTTTTGTCTGTCTGGCAGTGTGATAGTCCAAAACTGGAAGGGAAGCTTTGTGCAAAAGGATCTGCCTAGGATAGTGCCATCCATATGTGCTGCTGTGTGTCTGCTGTTACAGTGCTGCTGTGTGTTTGTGCCACCTTTACCAAGGGACTGTAAAGCCAGAATGTGTATGCCTTTGTCCTGCTTCAAGAACGTTAACAGAACTTTTAAATCTCAAGTTTTTATTGTCAAAAGTAATGTGGACTTTGGGAAACAGAGAGATAAATGTGCCCTGAAAGTTTCATGTTCTTTGTGTGTGAATTGCGGGAATCGCTAAAGAAACAGTCAAGTTCTGAGTAAAGAAATGGTCAAAAATGCCACTCCCACTGTGAAATGTCAGCAGAGAAAAAAAAAGTTCAGTTTGCAGTTTAAATTTTGCCCTGCTTGATGATTGCTGTGGAGGAAGAGCACAAGGAGAGAGAGGCTCATTTGCATGGCGTCGAGTGATTGGCGTGTCTGCAATCAGTCCCACCCCTAGCCAGCTTCAGAGTGCAGCCCAGTATTCCAGAATGGAGAGCGAGTGGTGTGCAAGCTGGTCAGCCAGGAGGAACCATTGAGGGGCTTGTGAACATTCTAAATCTGTAATTACAGACATTTGCTGTTAAGATTCGAGCTCAACCCATTATACGACCGATTGGGAAGAAAGCGTGGCGTTTGTGGTAACAATCGGTGAGATCTCCAGTCCGTTTCACCCCAGAGGCCTTCCAGGATCGGCTTTAGGCCGAGAAATTTCCATCAGAGAAGGTCAGCTACTGATTCAGTGAGTACCATTCAGAAATAACTGCGTCAAACTGTGTGTGATTTTAAATGCCAACTGGATCTGTGTGTGAGCAGTGAGATTGTTTTGCAAAGGACGACTGTGAGTTGGAACAGTATCTACAACAAACAAAAATTCTGAGCATAGACTGTGAGCATGTATAATGGATTCAGCAGCAGTAAAATGTTCTATGCAAGTGAGATACTGTGAGTGGTACTTTAATCTGCTACAGAACAGGCAATCCTGTAGAGAAATACTGTGGCTTTTAAGTGACTTAAAGCATGTGTAAATAGTTGGTTTGTGTGCTAATCGTAAAGTCCAAAAAATCATATGAATGTGCTGAGAAGTATCAAAGCAATGCAGTCAATCACAGTTTGAGCGAAAATCAGTAGCAGAGAGGTTGGATGTGCAGTTTATTTGAGTCAGAGACACATTTGATGCCAGAGGAGTGCTGCTGCCACCATTACAGGGTGGGGCAGTAAATGTAAACAGCAGCTGGGAGCCATTTTAAGAGACTGTTCAGAGTGTCATGAACCAGTAATAATAACAGACTTTATGTGTTTATTCGCAGACATGGCTTTGGGAACATCCCACTACCCGGATCATGCCCGAGCTATGATAGCAGAGGAGGTGGCCAAACTAAAGGAAATAGAGTAAGTCTTCTATGGCGAAGGGTTGCCTCCACATGTTGCAATACTCAACTACCTTGGGAGAGTATGCATAATGTGCCTTAAGTCTGGAAGGGATGTGTTTTTAATACCTCATTGTTTGGGTTGCCTAGTGAAGTATGGTCTGTCCAAGGCACCACGAATTTGTCTGGCTCCCACCTGCACCAAAGTAGGAAACCCTACATGTAGCAGCACACAGTATCAGGTTTAACCTGTTGGGGTAGGCCCAGTAGAGTGTGGCACAAAGGAAGAGAGTGTGGATTTCTTGCAAGGGCAGACATCTCATGATGTTTTCTTGCCTGTGTCTCATATAGGCAGTGTGGAGGAAGGATCCATGGACCCATGGAGAGGGGTCCTAGTCCTAGCCTAGTGGGGGAGGACGAAGTTCGAGAAATTTTGGATTGGGAGGTGCCTACCTCCGCGCCCAGTGAGGAGTGAACTGTCTTGGGAGTGAGGACGATTGCTCACTCCTGGGCTCAGCTCCTAAGTGAGGAAGAGGAGGATTAGGGTATGTATCTTCATGTTGAGGGTCCCAGTGAGCGGCTTCAAGCTCGTGCCTCAGAAAAGCCAGAGAGAGAAGATGGTGACTCCACTGCCCTGCCTGCAGAGATGGTTGAGGACAAGTTCTTTAAGTATGCAGCACTGGATAAACCAGGACTGGCCACCCCCAAGGCGTGCCATGGGCCGTGTACTTGTGAAAAGTAATAAAGAGGAGAGACTGGTTTGTAGGAGGGCCAACACCATATATTGGAGGTCCTTTCCTACCTTTCCTCATAGAGTCTGGGAGTAAATTGAGCAGAACAAGCAACCCTGATTATTGGAAGAAGCAAGCAAGAATCTGCATCCATGTGCAGCACCCTGTGTTAGAGTCAGAGTCATCAGTGATAGACTAAAATTCTGGAAATTGGGCAGGACATTGTTTATGGACACTGCAAATTGTGGACAAAGCAGGGAATGAGACATTCCACAACATCAACTACGAATGCCTAGATGGGGTCATAGTTTTTGCACCTCACCCAGAGTGGTACTACCCTTAATGGTACCACTACCTGTGAATATGCCCATGCCTACCCCAAGGGAAGCAAAGCAGTGACAGCAAAGTGTCTGCCATCCAGCAGTAACCGTATCCGAATAATGCCACCTGACTGGTGTTCCAGGATCCAAGCTGCACCCAAGATTTGTCAGCCCAGCAGTGTGCCTTCCCAATTTCATCGCCTGGCCTTCCAAGATGACCTCATCCCAGCTGTTTTCCTGATTCATCGCTTGGTATGCCAGATGACATCAGCTCAGCTGTTTTTTTCCTGTTCCAGGATTCGATTTCTGAGATTACATCATCCCAGCTGTTTTCCTGTTTCATTGCCTGTTTTCTGGAGGACATCATGCCAGCTGTATCCGAATGATGCCGCCAGAGGGGGTGAGTCTTTGGCTGGAGAAGTAGGCGATTCTTTTGTTCGATCATCAAGGAACTGGTAAGACCCAACTTTTCTATGTTTAACTGACTTTGCAATGCACATCATATACCTGGCAGACTTCCAAACTGAACTGTCCACAAAGATTCTCCCTTTTGGACTACAGTACTCTAGGATTGTGTTTCAGTGGGCTGCAGCCCAGGAGAGACTCTTTCATGGACCTTGCCTTTGGGCAACAACATTTTGTCACTAGATGTGACTTTTAGGGCATTCCATCCCCCCCAAAAGTGTATTGTGTATAACGTCAGTGTTTTCTACTTTTTTTACTTTTATACTTTGCTGTATTATATTTTTGGGATTCTTTAGTGTTTCGATGGAGGAGTTGTAACACTGTGGTATGCAGATTTGGGGTGTTTAGTTTGTGTTTTCTCTTTCAGGTCGTCGTGGTGAAGAGGGAAGAGAAGAACCAAAGAGGATTTGGGGAATTCATCGGAGTTCCTCTGTGCTTTAGAGTATTTAGGATAGTGTGTAGTTGTTAACATGTGTTAACCATTGTTATTTTCTTCCACAGGTGTATGTGTGGGGAATTGGGAGTTTAATGCTTTGTATAGTATTGTGCTCTGGTGTGTTTTTGGTTTGCAGGTACCCGGGGTTGGCAGGAGGTTCCCCTGTGGGTAGTTTGGATAAATAGATTTTTCCTAGAGGGCTAGGGGGATAGACAGGCTGTGGTTCTGACCGGCCAGAGGGGCTGCAGCTCTGGTCTATTAGGGCATGCTTTGGGCAGTTCTCCCAGAGCCACTGATTCTCCATAGTAAGATCGTAGAGTAGGGGCTGATGCATCAACCAGTGGCCTCTGGGCCCTTAGTGTTGTCTGCCTGTGTCTGGCACATGGTAGGGGAGAAGGTAGCACTACCTCCCCATAGGCAACACATAGGGTAGGATGGTCTGGTGCCAGGTAAGGGAATGACTGCGGACAGTCATTTACCTGGCTGAGGGCGGGTGTAACCCCCTTGTTCCCAGGGGTTACAAGAATCCTGTTTAGAATCAGTGGTAGGCAGGGAAGGCAGCTAGTGATTTGCCAGTAAATGGATTTCACTCTGTCCCTCTGTTTCTGGTCTCAACTGGGAGCTGGAGAGGTGATATCACCTTAGAACTCTCGCAGCAGCATACGCCACACAGCAGTTGTTGTGAGTGGGGATTTAGAATTCTGTAGTCAGTTGTTGGCTGGAGTCTGCAGAGTGCAATTGCAGTTCCAGTAGCAGCTCTGATAGAGAACTGCAGTGTTCCAGCTTTTCTCACCCTGGTAGAGTACCAGATTTTCCAGCTTTTGTGAAGTGGTGGAAACCGTCTCCAGAGATTTCTTGTTCTTCATCCCAGGTGGGATGGAGCAGGCTGCCAGGACATCAGGGTCAATCCCCTGATCCTACCAGGACATTGTGAAGCTGCCTTGTGTGACAACTTCTTGTGAGTATGTTTGTTTTGTCTGAGTCTGCCTAGGAGTACCTGTATTTAAGGTGAATTTCTCTGACAAAGGGACCCTGTCACCTAAGACATTTAAACGTTGGCTGTCCTCAGTGGAGTCCAGTATGTGACTGTCCATGTGAGGAGAACTTTTACCTTTGACACCCTGTGGTGTTCTTTGCTGATGTTAAGTGTGAAATACATTTCTAGAAAGCATCATCAGTGACATTTTGGATAAATGTGAGGTGTATTTACAGAGGGATGGCTGAGTATGAACTTGGAAACAAAAGGTGGGAGACCCCCCCATCTGGAGTGACCAGTTTAGCACTCCAGGTACTGAAGGGCACCTGAGTTTTTCTGTCAGTGCATGTGGCCAATGCCTGAAGAAACTTCTACCCCAGTGAGTGGGTTTTTCTCCAGTTTACCCCAGTGAGTGGGTTTTCTCCATTTTTGAGCCTTTTGTGCTCCAACGTGGTCAGTGTGCCACAATAAATGCTATGTTGTATGGGAAGTGTCCAAGTATTGGCCATGTGTGCCATTTCTAGAGGAACTTGTGTGTTCACCTGTGGATAGTTCCACATTTTCTGAAGTAATCCTATGCCATATGAGACTTCCAAGTACTGGCCGTGTGTGGCTAGTCAAGGGAATTTGCTTGGTGTGTTTTACCGGTGGCTAGTTCCACATTTTCTACAATGATCCTATGCTATATGGGAAATTTGGAGTTCTGTACCTCAGATGTTCTGCATTTATCATGTGTGTAAACCCTTGGGGGTCCATTTTTGCTTTGTGTGTTCCTACTTTGTTGCAGAATAAAGTCACACTCTAGAATCCCAACCTGGTATGGACATTTATGTTATTGCTTCCCATGTGGAGTTACTTGGGTACCCCTGTCCAGAAGTGCAAACCTAGCATAGCCCTGAGCAAATGTTTTCTCCCCGGGAACTGGGTGTGGCCATGGTATTGGTCATACCAGGTGTGCGCCTAGTAGCCGCACTTGGTTTGTATTTTATAATGTCTACTCCATCTTCATGTCCCACCTTGTCTGTGGTGGCAATCAATGTAACCCCCACCCCTCTCTGTTCCCCTAGACAGTGAGAGGTGTGCCTACTCATTAAACAAGTGGTCGGTGGGGGGTTACACTTGGAAACAGGAAAACGAGGTGACCAAATAAAAATATGGGAGCAAATGTGTAGTTTTTCTGGGAGAGATGAAAATGTTTCCTTTTTGATCTGCTTAAATAGACTATTTGGTGAAGTAAGTAAAGATTTGCCCCCATTGAAAAAGAAGGATATTTCAGGAGTAATGGTCCCCCATAAGCATGTAGTATCTGTGGAAGAAATAGCAAAGGAATTAAAAAAGATTAAGATAAACAAGGCCCTAATGCTATTCCAAACTGGGTATGGAAGTAAGGTGCTGACTTGCTTGCACCATGGGTGTGTCATATTTTTAATAGATTAATGCTGAGTGGTGAAATTCCTTTACAGTGGAAGCAGGCAAAGGTTGTTCCTCTTGCTAAAATTGTGACATCTAAAAATATGTCAACAGATTTTAGACCAATTGCTTTAACATGTATGGTTTCAAAAGTATGTGAAATGTTTATTTGTAGATGGATTTTAGAGGTTGTGGAGGGAGTTTTGGACAAAAATCAGTTTGGTTCCGTGAGGGGTTACTCAACTATTGATGCTGCTTTAAAATTTTTGGACGCAAGTATGAAAGCTTGGGATAAAGGACATAATGTAAGGACTGTTTTGGTAGATTATAAAAAAAGTTTTTGATCTTGTTGATCATGTGATGGTAATACAAGAATTGCAAAGTTTACATGTGCCAGAGTGTACAGTTTTTTGCAGGGAAGGTTACAATGGATTAAGATGGAAGGCACAAAATATCAGGTTGTGGGTATGTGTGGTGGGGTCTCTCAGGTAACTAGATTGGGGCCATTATTATTTTTGATTATGATAAACGATCTAGACACGAAGGGTCCATGTATAAAGTACGTAGATGATACTACAGTATTGGATATTCGGGAAAATGTTGAAGATAGTGCTATGCAAAGTGATTTAGATTATATAGAAATGTGGTCCGGAAATAATTTTATGCAAATAAATCCTACAAAACCCAAAGAGATATGTTTTGGTAAGCAGAATAAATGGACTGAGATAAAAAGGATTGTCTTTTGGGGGTGAGGAGGAAGAAGTAGTAAGAAAAGTGAAATATTTGGGATTTATTTTTCAGAATGATTTTTCTTGGGCAGAACAGATTTTAAGCATGGTAAAGAAAGTAAATAGTAGGTTATACTTTTTAACTGTTATGAGACGTGCAGGTTTGAATGAATCAGATTTGGTTTATTATTTTACTACAGTGGTTAGACCAGTGGTTGAATATGAAACTGCTGTGTGGCATAGTGGCCTCACCAAAAGTGAATCTGAAGATTTGGAAAGAGTACAAAAATGGGCACTAAGAGTAATTGCTGGGTGGGATATGAGCTACAGGGAAGCCTTGATTAAATGTGGGCTTGATAGGTTAGATCGATCAATCAATCAATCAAACTAACTTTATTTAACCAGGCAGTTACATCATTGAGTGAGCTCATTTGCAAGATGGTCCTGGATACACAGAACAATTTTCTTATACAAGTTATAACAACAAATTGAGACATAACAGACGGGAAAACAGTATAATTAAGAGGAAGGATTACAAAAGATAATATCAGGAATAAATCTTAGATAGCAAGGCTGTATACATACACACTATTTATACCTGGTATTTATACTTGGTTTAGAACAGTAGAAGGCCATAGGTCCATATAAACTGTTCCCCACCTTAGTGGGTATGTATTAACCTATTCCCCAAGAGCAATTTATCAATCTTTCCCTTAAATTCCATAAGTGTTTTACTATTCACCGCTTCTATGGCAAAGTATTCCAAACTCTCCCTTCTCTATTTACAAAAGAATAGTATTCACTATTTTTTTCTTTATTCCCAGCGTGATCTGCTTTTCATGTCCTCTCAACCCTTTTGGCTTCTCTTGCATTTCCAGCCTCATTTCATTTACCAGTTCCTTACCATTTATTATTCTAAACAACATAATTAGATCTCCTCTTTCCCTTCTTTATTCCAGTGAAAACAATCCTGTCCTTTTCAATCTTTCATTATATTCATATCTATTTAAAGTTCCTATCATCTTAGTATATCTCCTCTGCACCCCCTCCACTCTCTTTATCTCCTTCTTAGTATCCGGACTCCATAATTGTGACCCAAAGTCCAAATATGGCCTAACATAAGACCTATATATTGGTACCATACATCCCACCGACTTGTCCATAAAACTCCTTTTTATATTCCTCACCATATTATTGACTTTTTGTATAGCCACAGTATGCTGTTCATCGTATTTCAGTTTATTATCAATCACTATCCCGCAGTCTTTTTCCTCATCAACCACCTTTAATTCTTTTCCATCCAATATATACCTATTTTTATCCTATTCCCCTTTCCTAAATACATTACTACTGACTTCTCTATACTGAATTCATCATGTTCTTACTAGCCCAGGCTTCAGTTTTATCCAAATCCATTTTCAACATTTTTTGTTGCTCCATTGTTTCTACTGGTCCTCCTAATTTAATATCAGCAACTTTTACTATTTTATTAATAACCCCTTGATGCCAGTCACTGATATATAGAGAAAACAAAACAGGACCTAACACAGATTCTTATGGGACTCCACTTTCCACTTTAATAGATCTAGATAGTTCACCTGTTATTTTTACTTTTTGAGTTCTATCACTCAACCAATTTCTTATCCACTTAACAATATGAATATCCAATCCCATTTTAGCTAACTTTTTGGTTAGCTTATCATGAGGCACCTTGTCAAAGGCTTTTTGAAAGTCTAAAAATATTATGTCTATTGGTATGTTATTACTTAATTTCTCATTTATATTTTCATAGAAGCATAAGTGATTAGTACCACATGCTCTGTTCTTTTTAAATCCATGCTGTTTTTCATTCGTATAACCCAATATATCCAAACTTTCCTCTGTTTTTATTTTCAGTATACTCTCAGTGACTTTCCCCAAGATTGCAGTCAGGCTTACAGGTCTATAGTTAGACACCACTGCCTTTTTCCCTCTTTAAATAAAGGCACCACAAAAACCTGCCTCTAATCGTCAGGCACCTCCTCTGTTCTAAAGGATTCGTTAAAATTCCACACTAGTGCTTCTGATATTAATGATATCATTTCCTTAATATATCTTGGATGCAGCAGATCAGGTCCAGCAGATTTATGTATCTTTATTTATTATTCTTTCTATTTCTTCTTTTGTTGTTGATAATTCCAATTTCTGATGGTTTTTATTTATAATTACATTCTTAACCTCATTCCCTCCTTCAAAGACTGATCCAAAAAATGTGTTTAATGTATTAGCCATCTCACCAGGATCCTTAATTTCTTTACCATAAATATTTAATGGCCCTACACCTTGTTTATCTTTTCTCTGTTGATTTATATACGTATAAAAACTTTTCCCATTATCTTTCCTATATGCCAACCTGGCCTCCAGTTTTCTTCTTTCTCGCTTTATATTCTGTTTAACTTTCTTTAAACACTTTTTATAATTCAATATAGTCTCCTCTGTTCCCAATAACGTCATTCTTTTGAATGATTTCTGTTTCTTTAGGCATGATTTTATCACCTTATTAGTAAACCATAGAGTTTTTTTCCTCTCCTGTTATACATTTTTTATCTATATTCTTTTTCTAATTTTAATAACTTATTTTTAAGTTCATCCTACATTTGGCCTACTGTCTTCCCACCTAGACTTTGTTTCCAATTCCATTTTTTTTAATTGTCCTTTAATTCTTTGAAAACCTGCTTTGTTATAGTTTTTTACAACTGTTTTTCCTCTTATACATGAAATTTTCTGTTTAACATTAAAGGACACCATAACATGATCACTACTTCCCAACTGTTCTCTTATTTTTATTCATTTAATAATATCTGTTCTATTTGTTGACAGCAAGTCCAGAGTAGTTTCTCCTGTAGTTGGCTTATATATTAACTGTTCCAACCCTACCGTCTCTAATTGTTGTACACATTTTCCACTATTGGCATTCTTACTAGTACACTTTTCCCAACAAATATCAGGATAGTTAAAATCTCCTGCTATAATAACATCTCCTTACATTGTCATTTGTCCAGTTTATTCATTTATCATTTTATCTATTTCCTTACTACTATTGGGTGGCTTGTAGTATAATTCAAATAAAATATTTGTATCTAGTCCTCCCATTACTTGAATCCATAATGATTCTATTCTTTCATTTTCTATTACTTTACTTAAACTACTGTTTATTTCTTCTTTAATATGGATTGCTACTCCCCCTTTCTATTCTTTCTAGCTCGGGAATATAATTTATATCCTTCAATACTCGTATTCCATTGTATTTCTGGGTCCCACCAAGTTTCAGTTACCATACACATATCTATATTTTCACTAACCAACTTTCCTTCTAATTCAGCCTTCTTTTCAATATTCAAACTCCTGGCATTAAGTGACCATGCAGACATTCCCCCTTTTCCTTTCTTAACTTGTTTTTGATCATGTTTTTCCCCTTCTCTTCTTTAACTTAAACTCTTTTTTATCCCCTCTCCCCATTACCTAGTTTAAATTACTATCTACCCCCCAATTTGATATCCAACCCTAACTTTCTACTACCTTTCTTACTTAAATGTAGTCCATCTCTACAAAAGTAAGATGACTCATGAATGTAATTCTCCCAATGTTTTATACATCCCAGATTATTTTGTAGTGTCTACTGCCTAAGCCAGTTGTTTAGTTTTTTTTTTTATTTTGATGTTATTTATACTACTTTCTTTTGGCACTGGTAAAACTTCTGAAAAATATATCTTACAATGTAACTTTTCTGCCTCCATCTTTATTTCTTCAAACTCTTTCTGTATGTCCCCTAATCCTTGATTTCTGATATCATTAACCCCTAAATGCAAAATCAGAACTGCTGATCTATCTTTTTCCTTAATAATATCTCCTAGCATTCTTTAACATCTCTTATCTTTGCCCCCAAGAAATACCTTGTAGTTATTATCTCTTTGTTGTCCCTTGATGTATATCTATCCGTATATTTCAATATTGAATCACCTAATATATAAATATTCTTTTCTCTCCTCTCTTGTTCCATTTGTTCCTCACCCTCATCTGTCACAGCTGTTTGTCTCACACTGTTAACATCTTCCTGACTATTATTTAAATTATTTTAACCTGTTCCTTAATTGAATCAATTTGCCCCCATCATTCTGTTCTGCTTCAATCCCCCTTCTCCCATTCTCATCTCTCTCGACTCTCATTCATTTCCTGTACAACATTAGTTAATCCTTCTTTGTCAATTACTTCCTTCCTTCTCCAGTTTTTCGTTCTCCTGTTGGAGGATAGGTTCTTTGAGTTCTGGTCATTGTCCCCCACTATGTTTGTTGCCTCAATCAGATCCCCCCCACATCTGCTGTTTCATTGCAAATATTAATACTATGTCCATTTTCTCCCTTAGCTCCATCATCATCCACTGTAATCAGGGGCTCAAAACTATTTTAGCATTCCATTGGGAAATTCATTGCTCTTCGTTTTACGGCTTTTTTATTTTTGGCTTTTCTTTCCACAGCTACCCAGTCCCCATCCTGATCTTTTTTTCTCTCCTTCTCTTTCTTGAGTCACCATCATTTACATCTTCATAAGTCTGATCCATCCTTATACTATTTACGTTTTCATTAGCCCCAACAACTTCTGCCTACACTCTTTTAATTCCTGACCTACTTCCACCAACATTTCTTGTAGTTCTTTAATTCTCTTACATTGGTCACAAGTGTATATCAATAATTCATTTGCTACATCTGTGCCAATCATTCTACATAATAGGCATCTTAACCCTAATGTACCATCCTCCATTCAGATGATATTAGTATCCATTCTTATTTTTCCACTAATCTGTATGTCCCTTCATTGTTCTAGACTATAACTCACCTCATAAGGCTTTGTTGTGCAAATTCTATACACCCCCCTTTCCTCTTACCCCGCTTAACACGTGTAACATGTGCAAATATGCATGTCTCAGCATGCGTCTCCATGCGTGCCCCACTCACGCAGGGCATGTAATTTATACGGTCACTACCAGAAGACTCTTCTGGGTCACGTGACCTCCCGCTGTAGTGCTGTCCTGAACTGCAGAACAAACTCCCTCAGAAATTTAAGCTGTCCCTCTGGTGTTTCTCAAGCCCTTAAAAGGGCTGACAATCACACACAGTACTTATTCCTTGCCACTTCACAGAGTTTCTAAAATAACACAACACCATGGTGCCAGAGACAGGTGATTTGTAGTCCTTAGTGTCTTTCAATGACTACAACTACCATCTCTCTCCAGGTCTCCCCTGTCCCTAATAGGCACCTCAGTAGTACACAATTCATACACACCCGCTCTCCGCTGCAGAAACATCACAGTCAGACCTGTCTCACCAGCTCAGACACTGGTCTCACAGTATTCAGACTGCAGCAATAGTTTCTGCTCATGCAGGGTGTGTAATTTATATGGTCACTACTGGAAGACTCTTCTGGGTCGCGTGACCTCCCGCTGTAACTGGCCTCCCTCAGAAATTTAAGCTGTCCCTCTGGTGCTTCTCAATCCCTTAAAAGGGCTGACAATCACACACAGTACTTATTCCTTGCCCCATTCACAGAGTTTCTAAAATAACACAACACCATGGTGCCAGAGACAGGTGATTTGTAGTTCTTAGTGTCTTTCAATGACTACAACTACCACCTCTCTTCTGGTCTCCCCTGTCCCTAATAGGCAGCTCAGTAGTACACAATTCATACACACCGCTCTCCGCTGCAGAAATACCGCAGGCAGACCTGTCTCACCAGCTCAGACACTGGTCTCACAATAAGTGGACTGCAGCACTGGAAAAGAAAAAATGACTAAAGAGGTTTTTAAAAAAATTTGGGAGCCTGACTGTAAATTGCATTGTTTACTTGTATTGAGGAATATGTCTGGATATAATTTGCGAAGTAAGGAGAGGTGGGAAAAACCTGTGGTAAGAACTCAAACTTACAGTAGATCTTTGTGCAGTATTTGAATGTGGTGAAATGAATGTTATTATTTTTTTTTTAGTCTTTCATTTTTAAAATTGTATAATTTTATGTTTTGGATCTGCTATATGTAAATGTTTATCTTTTTATGCTGTATAGAACTTCAACCTGTACTTTTGTGCCTGGTTGCAATATTAAGTAATAAAGTATTAACTAACTAAATAAAGTGGGTCATGTCAAGTGTGCAGTACTGCCCCCTGGGATGCAGTACCAATCTACCTTCCCAGAGTTTAAGAACACCACCCTGAGATCAAACAATTGCAGGGCTTTAGTTTGGAAAAATCACAGTTTGGTGTGTTGCTAATAATATGCGCACTAATACCATGCTCACCCACAAGAAAGTAAGAAAATGGCAAAAAGACTTTATTAATCTCAGCAAATGGTCCTGTAAATGAAAAGGGTGGTTATGACAGATGCAGCAGTGAAAATTAAGGCTCCTCTGCAAGGAATAAGGCCCTCCCTCATACTTCCTAAGAGATCCCTCTGCTAACTCTACTGTTGTCCCTGCTACTCACAATAATAACAGTTCCACCACATTAACCAGCCCCAGCAAAGGAATTAGCTTTCAAGTAAGTAATTACTGCAGTTCTAAGTAATTGCTGGCTACCTAGGCTAACTTAAAAGTTGTAGGCCTGATGATGTGTTGCCAGGGATCCAGGGGCGCAACCAGCATTAAATTTTGGGAGGGGCTAGTCATTTTGCAAGGGAGGTTCTTTTTCAGCCATGGGGTGCTAGATGGTCTATGGTGCATTTTGTAGCTTATTTTGAAGACAAATAACTAATCTCTGACCTCTCCTCCACCATGGAAGATAGTTCAGAGATGAGTTATCTTGCTTCAAAATAAGTGGCAAAATGACTTGCTCTAAGGGATATTTTTATTATCTGGCTGGCTGCAGGTTGAAAACTACATATGTGTATTCAGTATGAGAAGCTAACAAGATGCTAATAATGTACTTGGATGGAAGGCCGAATGGAAGGCTGGGAAGTAAGTTAGTAGGCACAGGGGCGGGTGCAAAGCTGGTGAGATGGGTAGGAAACTGGCTTCAGGGAAGGCAACAGAGGGTGGTGGTGGGTGGGGAGCTCTCACACCCAAGGGTAGTGACAAGCGGTGTTCCACAGGGCTCGGTGCTGGGACCAGTGTTGCTTGGGATATTCATTGCAGACATATTATGGGACATCAAGAGCAAGATCAGTCTGTTTGCTGATGATACCAAGGTAGGAGCGGTGATGGATGACCTAGGGGGATGGCAGGGGTTGCAGGATGATCTGGAAAAGCTTGAAACCTGGTCAGACACCTGGCAACTGGGGTTTAATGCCAAAAAGTGCAAGGTGCTGCATTTTGGGATGAAGAACCCAAGGAGGAGTTACCAGCTGGGGGGAGTGTAGCTAGCCCAGACAGAGGAGGAGGAGAAGGATCTGGGGGTGCTCATTACAGGGTCAATGAACAACTCGGCACAATGTAGGAAGGCAGCTGCAAGGCCAACAAAATGCTGGGTTGTATTGCAAGGTATATCCTCGAGGAGGGAGGAGGTGATTCTGCCACTGTATAGGTCATTAGTTAGGACGCGACCTGGAGTACTGCGTGCAGTACTGGTGCCTGTATCTGAAGAGGAACATTAAGTTACTGGAGGGGGTGCAGCGCAGGGCAACCAAGGTGATCAGGAGGCTGGGGGACTTATCATACGTGAGGAGGTTGAGGGAGTTGAACATGTACTCACTGGAGGAGAGGAGGGACGGGGGGACATGATTGAAACCTTTAAATACATGAAAGGAATAAACAAGACAGGTACAGAAGGGCTGTTCAAAGTAAGGGAGGGGAGGGACACCAGGGGCCATGATATGAGACTGGAAGGAGAAAGGTTCAGGAGGGAGATGAGGAGACACTTTTTTACAGAGAGGGTGGTGGCTGGGTGGAATCACGTTACCTGCAGAAGTGATATCCAGTAGAACAGTGGACTGCTTCAAAAGGGGATGGAACAGGACAAGGGGGAGGGTTAATGAAGGGGAAGGGTGGAAGGGAGGGGCAGCTGCAGAATAAGGGGTGCTAGCTGCACATTCGAGCAGACTTGATAGACCTCTAGGCCTTTATCTGCTGGCAAATTTCATATGTTCGTACTTAACCTAAGGAATACAGTCACCATAGCTGTTGGCAACAGGCACAGGAGCAAGTATCCAGCTAAACACAGCTATGGTGTCTAGTCCAGGGATCTGGGGACCATCAGGCCCCCAGAAGCCCTGGGGTATTAAATGCTTTGTGGTGCATTTTGTATCTTATTTTGAAGCTAAATAACTCATCTCTTCTTATTTCTCTTTCACCATTGAGTAGAGCTCAGATATGAGTTATTTAGCTTCAAAATAAGTGGTAAAATGACTTGTTCTAAGGAAAATTTTTATCTGGCTGGCTGCAGGTTGAATACTACGTATGTATATTCAGTACCTGAGGCTAGAAAAGATGCTGATAATTAAGCAATAAGATATGACCAGGGGTTATGTTAATATTATAGTTAGTCACCCCCAAGGGTCATAATGTGGCATGAGGCACAGCCAAGTGCCATATTTCCCCAGGGGTGATTAGCCTGAACAGTAACATAACCCCCAGGACTATCATATTGCTCTTATAAAAATTTGAAAAAACAGTTCAAAGTCTAACTTTTTCTAAATCTATTTACATCCAAAGGAAGGTTTTTTAATTAAGTAGTCCTTCCATCATATTTTGAAATGCTGTCATGATGGTAACTCCACTTAATGGGCAGTGCACTAAAACTGCATACATTCAAATTAGTGCATTTAAGTAACAACTCTGCGAGTAAGTAAAAATGATAAACCTTTAGTAGTGGTTCACATCAAGCTACGAAAGTGGCCAGTAGTGAACTGGACAGCATGCAGCACAGCACTGCTGCAGTTACTACAGCTTAGTTTTTCAGCCTAATTCCAGTTGGCAGTGTGAGCTGAGTGGGAACACTTTCTTTTTCACTGCCTTATAGTGGTAATGGTGGCTTGCCATTCTGAAAATAATTAAAAATGAGAGAGAGTGGACAGGAGTGAGTGGATGGCATGGCACAGCTACAGCAGATATTAAAGCAGGGTTAGATTCATCATAAATTAGAAAGCTCTCAGTTACCAGCAGACTATATTTTTCTTTAATGAACATCAGGCAGTTTTGTCTTCACCCATAGTGTGAGCTTGCTATTCTAAAAAAAGTGAAAATGACTTGAGTCAAGAGACGGCAGACAGCACGGTACAGCTAACAGCACAGCAGCAGTTATCAGAGCAGGAGTAAATTTGCTGTGAGTCAGAATACTCTTGATTATCAACAGCCTCCCTCTGCTCTAGCTGACATTCTACAGCTTTGTTTCCCCCTTACTCTAGTCTTCAGTATGAGCTGAGTGGGAACAGTTTTTTTGCTCACTATAGTCTAGTGGTCAATGGTGGCTCACCATTCTGAAAAAATAATTTAGAGACATGCAGAACCTTTTAGTTAAAGTCGATACTCTGGTGATGAGACTGTACTAGTATGTTAATTAAAGATTAATGTAGAGCTCTCATAATTCTTACAGCCAATCAGAATGCAGCATTCCTGAGACCCTTTATATAATGCACTTTACCTGAGGCATACAGTCACCTCACCAGCTGTGCCTGGTTGGATAGTACACTATCTTGCTGCTGTGCCTGTTGGCTTCTAGACCACGGGCTTGGGGGCCATTCGTCACCCAGAAGCCCTGGGGTACTAGATGCCTTGTGGTGCATTTAGTGAAAAAGCACCTTTTTGTTTTACCACTGGCCGTGATGTGTTAGACAAAATAAAAGAGTGAAAACATATTTATTCTAAAGAAAAAAGAAACAAACATGAAATCAGTTACTTATAGATCTAAATGACAGTTTTTCATCAGCTCATCTATTATGTCTTCTACTTGAGGACATTTATTTCTGGAAAGGTTCATCATTGCAAGCCCAGAAAGATGATCCTGTCCAATCATTGTACACAAGTAGGACTTGAGCCTGAGTAGACAGCTGAAAGATCTTGGCTGATGCTGTTGTAATGGATATCGTAGCAAAAATTTTCAGTAGACAGTGAATGTTGGGATAGAACATTATGTCAGCTGCTGCAAGTGCTTCCCTGACATTCTTTGGTATGTCATCCAAGATCACTTTGCTCCAGTTTGCTAGCCACCTATCGTACTCGCTCTTCAGGTCCTCCCGTGTACCAGGAATGTCATCCTCATACATCTGTATGGTACTGCTTAAGTTCTTGAATCCACTCACGTATTTTGGAATCAGATGCTGGATCATGCAAACCATTCTGAGATGTTCACTGAATCTATCATGTAGTTCATTTAAGAGGCCATCAACAAGCGGAAGGAAAATTGAAAGTCTGTAGTGCATTTTTGGATCCGACGTTGGATAGTTTGCCTTCCCACCAGACAAGGTGTTTCAAGAGGGATGCCTGCAAGGTCTTCTGCTTTATGAAATATGTTGTCAAAATCATCCTCAGAGTTCTGCATTGTTTTCTGAATAGCGCTATGGACATCTTCAATCTGCTGCAAGCACTGCAGAATGTCAGTATCTGGTTTCTGTAGAGAGATGGAAGAAGCAGTCCTCAAAACCTTGCCAGTGTGTGTAATGAGATGAAGCCATGTGAGTGAATGCGGGCAAGAAATTGTTTAGCCTTTGCAAACACAACACGATCAGGCCAGTCACATATGTCTGACAGTGCATCTGTCACAGCAGGATATGTATCAACAAAACGAACAATTATTTCATTCCTTTCAACCCATCGTGTTACACACAGTCCAATGAGCTTTTTCTTTTTTATGTCTGGTAATGTGTTGATTTTGCCTTTCAGAAGCATCATTCTCTTTGCTGAGCCACGGACAAATTTTGACACATCCTTTATTGTTTCAAAACAGTTACTGATTTCACGTAACTGACACACATATGCTATGACAAGATTCAGTGAATAGCTGGAACAGTACATGTAAAGTGCTTTTGGTATTCTTGTTGCAACTACTGCTTGTGCACCTTTTGCGGGGCTTCTCATTGCTACACAACTTTCATATCCTTGGCTGCACATCTTCTCAGTATTGAGACCATACTGCTTTATGCTTTGTATTATTTTCTGAGCAATTCTTTCTCCTGTTCCAACCATGAGTTGCTCAGGTCCTAGAAACTTTTTGTGAATAATGTTGTTTTCGATGAAATACATTACTATTGACAAATCTGATGCTGGACTCATACTATCTTGGTGGTACTTAGCACATGTGATTGAAACTTTTCAAGAACATCTTTCCATTTAACGAGATGTTCTGCAATAAGTTGTCCTGCATTTTGATGATTTCCATGTCCCACTTCAGTATTTGCAAAAAGAACACAAAACTTACAAAGGACACCCTGAACTTCAGAACTGTACGCTCTCCACGGGTATGTTTTTAACCAAGAAAACTGAAAACTATGTGTTTGCTTACCTTCTTGTACAGAAGGAAAACTATACGATTCTTGTGGCACCCAACAAGAATGAAGAAGCTTGTAGCGAACATCATTAGTAATACATGAAGGACCTTTTGATGGCAAATTCATAAATCTGTCAATATCATATTCGTCAGACTTTCACAATGGTGAGTGAGTCTGTGTTGATGATGTTGATTCCACATCATAATCACAGCTTTGTGGTGAGTTTTGACATTCAGCCAATATGACTGAAGATGAAGGCATTGCTCCAGAGGGAGATTCTTGCTGCCTACGTGTTAATGAAGAAGCAATCGAAGTGGCTGGCTTGATTTTGTCAAAAAAGTCAGACAACTTTCACTACTTTGGTTTACTTTTGCCAGTCTCATCTTTTTCAGCCATCAGAATAATCACAGTTTAAGATTCTCTCCTGTTTTTTCCTTTTCAGTTGAAGTACCAAGACAGGAGTGCCATGATGTGATGTTGATAACAGTAAGAACTACAAACTCTTAATCATTTTTATTTGCAGATCCCTGCTCTCTCAGTGCCAGCCCAGTGCTTTAATTCTCTCTCTCTCTCTCTCTCTCTCTCTCTCTCTCTCTCTCTCTCCTGGTTTTGTCTTCTAGTTCAAGTGCCAAGAGTGCTGTGAGGTGGTGGTGTTGATAATAGTAACGGTGAGAAGTACAAGCTCTTAATAATTTTTATTTGCAGGTCCCTGCTCTCTTAGTGCCAGCCCAGCACTCTCTCTCTCTCTCTCTCTCTCTCCCCTGATTTTGTTTTCTAGTTCAAGTGCCAAGGCAAGAGTGCTGTGAGGTGGTGGTGTTGATAACAGTAACAGTGTAAGAACTGCAAGCTCTTAGTAAGTTTTATTTGAGGGGCCCTGCTCTCTCAGTGCCAGCCCAATACTCTACCCCCCCTCTCTCTCCTGGATTTGTTTTCTAGTTCAAGTGCCAAGATAAGAGTGCCTTGAGGTGGTGGTGTTGATAACAGTAACAGTAGGAACTGCAAGCTCTTATAGTGACACTGTTAAGATGTTAGAATTTTCTTTGGCACTTACTTCTGACTGCTACCATGCGGTATTCCATGTGTGCTAAAATGTCTTGTGTTCTGATGTTGTTTTGGTGTGCTAATAAATAATAAAACTTTAAAAATTCTTCCCTCCATGTTGTCTTGCATCTCTTATTTCTGCTGACCGGCAATGGGACGTGCTCATGCACATTCCTAGGTGAGGTGTGGGATGGCAAAGGAAGGGTGGGTGAGGACTGTTGCTCTTTGTTTTTTTTTTTATTGTGTAAGTTCCTGTTCCTTCCTGTGTCAGGTGTCCCTCCTTTATTGATGTCCCGATTCATTACTTTTCACCTGGCCTTCAAGGTTGCTATGGGGTTTTGTGATTGCTGTTATTCTGTTGTTTTTCATTCTGCAAATATGAACGTGGACTGTGTAAGATTTTTTTTGCTGTGTTGTAAAAAGCATTTAAATGAACATTCATTTAAAAAAACATACAGCAGTGTTGTTATTTTCTTCTTACTCATTTCTTATGTAGATAGGTAACAGACAGGGGGAAAGCTCAGAGCCACAGCATGCCATAGATCCTCTCGAGCGCTGGTCAGCAGAACCTGGGCAGTAATCATAATTAATTGTCAACTTCTCTCATGTTGTGTAGACATAATGTTAAGCATTACATCATTTTGTGTTTCAGTACTAATAGCCCAGATCCTTCTAATTTTGGCCACCTGCTTTGTGATGCTGCGTTCATTATATGTGCTGTGCAGTCCAGATGCAATGCGCGCCACAGTGCTACCTAAATGGACAACCTTGATTAATTACTAGTCCATGACTATTCTGCCATGGTAGAATTTCTTTAAGTGTCCTGTCAATGTTCCCTATTTATCTCAAGCACCAATGCCATCAAACGCTGCCAGTTCCCCATTATTTAATTAGGCACTGCGCTTCATTTTGCATGGTGCATAAGGCAAAACAAAACTACAGACTAATGGCTTGTTTCTGATGCATATGTAGATGTCTGTAGCACTTGCCATCAAGACACAATGATTATTTGGGTCATGCTTTGTCCCAGTCAACCAATGGCAACTTATGGCAGAGGTCAGGAAAGCAAAGGGCATTTTTCACAGAACAATGTGTTGTGTGCTCCTTATGTGTTGCAAGCTACCCATCGTTTGCGTTCTTTGTACATTCTGACCCACCCCCACACACACACTCACAGACTCATTTAAAAGAAAAACAATTTCATACTTTGCTATTCTTGGTGGGTGCTGAACTTTGATCAGCAGCAAATTGGACTGCCAATGCTAACAGTACCAATGAGGGACAGCACAATGAGTCATTGTACTTGCCATTCAAGTATGCACTCCACAGTTTTACAGTATTTATTTATTGCTAGCGATTGTTCATGGAGTGAAATAAAACTTCAACTCTCCAGTTAGCATGCCATGATTAGCAACGATATCCAAAGGCATTGAGTATACATAGTACTGAGTATTGTGATGACTTCAAATGTTTTGACAATGTGTGATGTATCTCCCTATTCCTCACCTGCACCATTGTCATTATGCTCTGTGTGTGGTCCTTTTCTTTAGTTGGCAATTGGTTTGTCAATGAGCATTGGACACGAAGCAAAAAAAGCCCACAAACTACATACTTGCTAGTGTGCGATGCATTCTATGTGTGCTCTGGTTGTCATGCAGATTATGTATGTATTTTCCAGTACCCAGAACTGAGAACGCATTTCGTAGAACATGTAGTTTGGTTTTCTGCACTTAGATGTGTCCTCAGATGAGCAGTTATTCACTTACTATGCGGTTTCAGCGTACAAGATACCTGATTAAAAAACAAAATAGGACACTAGCCAAAATAATTTTTTGGCTAATAATTCAGATGTTATGCAAAGGTGGCTACTATCGATAAGTGTTTATTTTTTTTGTGGGTACACTCATTGCCACAATGACATTATACTAAACAAGCATGTTCTGTGTTGATGGAACGTCATAACGAGCAGATATCAATGTTGAAACAGGGTCTCGATTCCAGTGTTGACCAGCTTCAGCCCATCTTCACATCCTTGTGCCACGGAGTACTGTCCCTCATGACCCAAATCCTTACTTTGTTCAGGGTGGGTAACAGGCATTTGAAACTTGTCAAGCTTGAATATACTGTATGTGTCAGGCATTGGCAGGTGTTGCATCTAGTGGCACGAAATCAAACTCCACAAATTTCTAATCCTGTTTAGAAATGGTTATGCCCTTGATGTGCGCACTGCAGTGCTCAATGATACTCAGTGACTGCCTTTGATGGCTGGTTCTAACAATATGCAAGGGGAACTTCACACAAACCAATGTGTTCACCCCCCATCCTGTGACTTGAATGACCTTACCAAGCAGTGGCTCTATAATATCGACTTCATGGTGGTTTTACTGTCAATCAAAAGTATGCAATATAGTGCAGTCTTGACACATGAAACATTCGAATGGGTACACTGATTGATAAATTCAATTACACAAATGGTGGTGTGATAACCAGCAGTGCCATGCAGTCATTGGTTGAGTTGATGTAAATTGCACCATAATGGATAACCCCACACACACACACACACTGTTCCAAAAAACCATCAGTTGAGCGAACAGTTGCAGTGCAGGGCAGAGCGAAGATGCATTGCACTGGATACTCATTGATAGTGTAATGGTATATTTAGCGCAGGACACTATTTATTGAACCAGCACTTTGATGCCTTTGGTGTTGGTACCTTGTGCTCAACCATCATAGCTGACTGTGTGACAACCGTACCTTTGCCACCGATATCTGCAGAAGAACATCGTTAGCACTGTCTTTTACTCGTACTCTTATGTCAGTGCATTATCAGTGATATCTATCTGGTGCTGAGTGTCATTTGATTGATCTGCCTAAGTAATCATAGCCACCCCACCCACTGCCACCCAAGTAAACCACCACCACTAGCAGGCACACATAGGTGGACAGCTACGCAGGAGGGCACACATCAAACAAATGACATAGGACTCAAGGGTCCATGTTTAGTGCATTGATATGCATGGCTAGTGTTCCAGTGACCCGGACTTCCAGAGTAACATCACACAGTAACATTCCCTTGGTCATCCCCATGACAACCATGGATCCATAACATCCCCATGAACTTCGTTTTCAGACTAGCACTGGGTATGACAGCCTGGAGTGTCCTTATGATGTCATGCTAACAGTGACACATATGTGACATGGTCCATGGGCTGCCTTTGAATAATCTGGTGTTCAGTACTGGAGACATAGTGCGCAGAACGCAGCAGTGTAAATCTGTCGGACAATTATCCATCAACTAATGACGAAATCACATGGGTCAAAGTGCACATTGTTGTTGTCTGATAAATAAAAAAGTAACCGGGCCTGCAAGGTGTAATTCATGACTATCTGTTACTTCCCATGTGTGCCATAGACAACAATTTTTTTTTTTGATATTGTCATTTAGTTTGTGAGGGTCCGAGCACAGTCTCAAGCCAACCCATTCACGGGCCACATTATGTGTCATCAGAGGCTACCTATGAAATATTTTCATTGCTTGTGCAACACCAAGAAACCCGCCATACTTTTAGTCCAGCCACAATCTTCACCACTTGCGGCAGCTCAACAACACTAACCCCCCCACAACAGTACTCATCACATCCACAGTATATAGCAGAGATATGAACCTGAAATCATCCACTTCTAAGACATATATTGTAACCTATGGAAACAACAGTGTAGGACCAGTCAGTGTCAAGGTAGTATGATCTTGTTATCGTACATACATTGTAAACACATTACACGTTGTTAGCATAATTTCAGTTACGATTTTCAGGCTGATAGGCGGTTTGGTGCACATTATAATATTGTCCACCATCCCTTCCTTGGCCACTGAAGAGCAGCACACACTTATCATTCAAGATTTCATCAGGTGCACTGACTCTGCATGTCTGAATGTCTGTTTATTGTCATTCCCAGTTAGCCTTTGATATTCCTTCTGCTGGCATTTCATGGTGTTTCATGCTTCCTGCTAACACGTTACCAGCTTCCGAAAATGTATTCCTGATCTGATGCTATCACCTTTTTCTGTCTCTCAGATGTGTTTGTGTCTCTGATCCCATTGTCCTAATACATGAATGACAGAAAATAATTAACAACACCCATTTCTTTTTAGTCTGTGCTTCCCCTCCTTAGCATTTCTAAGTGACTTTTGTTTCCTGGGTAAAGTATTCAACTGACTCCTGCCATTTCCTGTTGCATTCTTATCTTGGGCACATACTTTTGAGATTCCAAAAAAATCATTGTGGTCATCAACCCTTTTTCATTTGTTCTCATGCCCACAACCACCATGTTATTTGGTTTCACACTGAGATCCATTCAAGTACCTTTCACAGACATAGCACAGAAACTGCAAATATACACCAATGCTTTGTGCCCACCTACACTTATGAGGAAATTGCAGCTTATTTCACCCAGTTACTGGATATTTTTGCAGTCTCCACTCAACATAGCAGAGTCCAGAATACCACATAGTTCTACTATGGGTGGTGATTCTGAAGTAAGTTAAACATGGCCTGTGGCTGCATAATATTATTGCAGGTCTCTCTATGTATCTGTATGGCACAATATAAGAACTAGCCAAAATCTGCTTGACACCTTTACATGTGACATTTTGAAGGGGTTCTTATGATGCCTGAGACATAAACGTTATGATATATGTTACTTGGGGGGAGGAGGGTTGTCTGGTGGCACATACAAACATATGACATTGCCAGCAGACAAAGAAGTGGTGGTCTGTCACGTCTGCTCGATTGTTCTTCTATCAACCCTCATACAGCAGCTGACCGTACCTCCGTTGCCCTCCTCTAGTGACCTTACCCCTTATCCTGTCACGTCCCCTTTTGAAGCTGCCCATGGTTCTACAGGATTCCACTTTTCATGCCTTTACCTTTTACCCTGGCACCACCCTCTCCGTACAGTTAGTGTCTCATTACCTCACTCCGGAACTATCTCACTTCTATCTCATATTGTGGTGACGAGTGTCCCTCCCCTTTCTTACATTGAAAAGCACCTCTGTGCCCAACTTATTTATTCCATTCATGTTCCTGAAGGTTTCAATTATATCCACCCTATTCCCTCCTCTCCTCCCGTGAGTACATGGTAAGCTCCCTTAGCCAGCTCTTGTGTGCTAATTCCCCTAGCCCCTGGCTCATTATTGTTATTGCCTTGTGCTGCGTCCATGCAAGTACCCTAATGTCCTTTTTTCCAGTATGGTCTCCATAAATGCATGCAAAATTCAAGTGTGGTCTAACTAGTGACCTGTATTGCAGCATGAGCACCTCACCCCTTGTGCAGCGTATGCCTCTGTCAATGCAACCAAGCAACCTGGTGGCCTTTTTGGCTAAGTTATTAATCAAAGCCTTTATATCCACCCTCTGATCCTTCTCCTTCTCCATCTTGGCTAGTTGTCTTTAGACCATCTTGGTAAATGCTTACAGGTATGTCCCGTAGAGGAGAAGTAGATGGAGGGGGAATCATAGCAGAAATTGAAATCTGAGTAGTTGAGTTCTTGTACAGTAGACTGCTCTATGGGGCTAGTGGCAGGAGGCTGAGGGCTAGACGCAGTGGATAGAATGGGAGAGTTTTGCAGGACAGGATCAACACAACCAGCACACACCTCATTGCAAGCCTGTGTGAGAGCACCAGTAAATATAGCAGGCAATGCAGTAAACCCAGTAGCAAAACACTCCAGAGTGATTCCTGAAGGCATCAGGATGAGCGGCAGCAAAAGCAAACACAGGAGGTGTTCTCAGGAACAGGTGTGTATCTGATAATGGAGGTAGTGGGAAGGAAGGTAATGCAGCAACCGGTAAAGGATCTGAAGGGGTAGATACCTCAGAGTCAAGCGTGGTGCTAATAGGTAAGTATTCACACTGACAAGCAGACACAACCAGAATATCAGCTGAGTCTTGCAAAGAAACAGTGGCCAGATCAGAGAAACTTTGCAGTACTGAGGTAACAGCGGTGGGAGTAGCACAAGTCTGCCGGGCAGTCGGCTTAGAAAGAACAAAAGATGCTGTCACTAGATGCTTCTCTTTATGGCAAATGCTTTTTTTTCAGCTATCATGAGCAGAAGTTGTTTTCTGGCATGCAGCTTGGTTTGCAAATGTAACTCCTCTGCAAGCAACGAATCCTCTGAGACTACAAGCACAATATTCACAGTAGCAGTCAGAGGAGTTGGGCATTCAACAGCAGGCATCACATCTCCAAAGCAGTCAGAATTAGGGAAACAGGTAACTTCAAGTGAAGCATAGACAGGAAAGAAGGCTCTCTCTCCCCTGCCTCTAGCACTTCCATGATGACAGCTTCAGTGGTGGTGGCCATCTGGGCAGGATGTGTCCTTGCAAGGAATCAAATGTCCTTTTTTTCAGTATGGTCTCCATAAATGCACGCACTAATTCAAGTGTGGTCTAACTAGTGACCTGTATTGCAGCATGATCACCTCACCCCTCGTGCAGCATATGCCTCTACCAATGTAACCAAGCAACTTGATGGCCTTTGTAGCTGAGTTATTAACATACTAACATACTAACGTACTATGAAGGCAGCAGAATAGGCCCTATGGCCTATCGAGTCTACTCGATGGTCAGTGCCTACGCAGGGCACTGATTTTAGCCCTCCCTCCCTCCCAACAAGGATCCCTATTTCCCAGCGGGGCTCCTGAATGTACCCTCCCCCTGCACCTATCCCAGCTCTTCTTGAACTCCTCTACAGTAGTAGCAGCCACCAGTTCTCTGGGCAGTGCATTCCAGGGATCCACCACTCTCTCTCAGTGAAGCAGCGCCTCCTTGTTTCCCCCCCAACCTCTCCCCATCCAGCTTCATGGTGTGTCCCCTGATTCCCTCAGCTGGAGGACCCCATCAAGGCTTACCCTATTGATCCCTTTGAGATACTTTAAAACCTCTATCATATCCCCCCGTCTCTTCTCTCCTCCAACGAGTATAGGTTGAGCTCACCCAGTAACTCCTCATAGGACCTTTCCCCTAGCCCCAGTACCATCCTGGTTGCTCTCCTCTGTACCCTCTCCAGTAACGCAATGTCCTTCTTTAAGTAGGGACACCAAAACTGCACGCAGTATTCAAGGTGTGGTCCAACCAGGCTATTGTACAACAGAAGGAGTACCTCACTACTCCTTGAGGTTATCCCCTGGCTATGCAACCCAGCATTTTATTTGCTTGTGCTGCAACCCTTCTGCACTGCTCTGAGTTGTTTTTCTGGCATCCACCACCACCCCAAGGTCTTTCTCCCCCTTCGAAACCTGCAATGTCTCCCCTCCCAAGGTGTATGTATGAGTCGGGTTTTTGGTTCCCAGGTGCAGAACCCTTCATTTCACAGCATTAAACTTTAGTTTCCAGATTCATGACCCCCTCCCTAGAGTCTCCAGGTCCTCCTGAAGATCCAACTTTCCATCCTCCCCATCCACCACTGCCCACAGCTTAGAGTCATCCGCAAAGAGACTCAACCTGCTCCTGTTACCACTTCTGATATCTGCAACATAGGCATGAAATAGGAGTGGACTCAGCACTGACCCCTGTGGTACCCCGTTTGTGATTAACCTTGAGGATGAGACCCCCCACCTTCACTCTCTGTACCCACCCCACCAGCCAGTTTCCTATCCACCTGCCCATCCTCCCACCACCCCCATACTCTCCAGCTTCTCCAGTAGCCCATGATGTGGCACAGAGTCAAAAACACTGCTGAAGTCCAGGAAGAGAACATCCACTGGCCTGCCCTGATCCAGCACCCTTGTCACCCCTTCATAGAACTCCACCAGATTTGTCTGGCACGATCTGCTATTAACAAAGCCATGCTGGTGAATGTCTATATGACTCCATGCCTTCAGCACCCCCTGCTATCCTTTCCTTCAGTATGCTCACCAACACTTTGCCCACTACTGACGTCAGGCTAACCAGCCTATAGTCACCCGGCTCCTCTTGTGGGCCCCCTTGTGGATAGGCACAATATGGATCATCCTCCAGTCCTGAGGTACCCAACCACACTGCAGGGAGGAGTTAAAAAGATCTGGTAGGGGGGTGGCCAGGGTATCCATCAGCTCTCTGAGCACCCTAGGGTGGATCCCATCAGGGCATGGTGCCCTTTTAGGGCCTTGAGTGCATCCAACACCCTACCTCTGGGTATTTCCTCATCCTTTTCCCCCTCTTCAACCACCTGATTCCCCTTCCTCCTCTCCTAATGGTGCTGCACCCCCCCCATGAAGAGGGAGGCAAAAAAGTAATTTAGTACCTCTGCCTTCTCTCCTGCCTCTTCCACCACCCACCCCTATCCTGAGCTGACTGATCTGCCCATTCCTCTTTATTCTTTCCCTGATATACCTAAAGAACCCTTCCCCCCCTTCTAATCCCCTGAGCCAGTCTCAGCTCTGCCCTCACCTCAGCTGATCTCACCACCCTGGTGACCCTTCTGCCTGCCATATCATACTCCTCCTTGGATATAGCCCCCCGTGAGCATTTATAATGGCTACAAGCAGCCTTTTTCTTCCTCACTGCATCCTGGACCTCCTTCATCCACCGATTTGGCTTCCTAGCTTTGCCCCCTTATGTCTTTCCCTCATGCAGGCCTTGGTGCCCGTGCTTGGCCTGATCCCATCTAGATAGCCCCTCAGGATCCACTCCATCCCCCCACAGTGTACCCCTCTGAAATGCATGGTAGTTCTTTTTTTTTTTATAACGTTTTTATTAAGCTTAAGGGTCATTGACATACACATAGAGAGCTGATACATAGATAGATTATTCAGCACATATAATCATACATTAAAGACTAACAGTACACATTTCTAGGTAAGTCTATTACAGGAGGAATTCAGGGAGCAATATACAAAAATGCATTCTCTATTGTAGTTAATTTCAGGGGTACAAAATCAGGATAGGTGACCAGCTGGTACAGGACCTATTTTCTCCACTTAATGTCAAAAGCTTCTATTCTATCCCTCATTCTAGCTACCATCCTCTCCAATCTATTTATCTCCCTCACCAGATCCTGCCAGGCCCCCTTGGTGGGTAGTCTGTCTGTGTCCCAGAGTCTGGTTATTACTTTTTTTGCTGCCAGTATCATTACGGTAGTTTGTAAATATGTGGACTTATCCACTTTTAAGCAAAAAGGGGTTGTGGCAGTCGGTATGTAACCAGATGTAAAAAGGTCTGGGGCATCATAGATCGCTACTAACGCCCACCGATAGGAGCCTAGCAAGCTGCATTCCCACAATATATGGGCCTGATCTGCCTGGGTAACCCCACAATTTCTCCAGTTCTTGCCCTCAGAATCTCCCGTAAACCTGGCTACTATTGCAGGAGTGTGGAAGTACCGGTATCTTAACTTCCTCCAGTAGGGGGATCCTGAAGCCTTCATCATTATTGAGGAGGCTGCCTTCCAGTTTGTCTCTGGGAGTTCAGTCCCTAATTCTATAGACTACCTAACTCATATGGCTTCTGTGGTGTCCCTAGATTTCTTACCAAGGGCTTCATATGCTGTACTGATGAAGTGCTCCATACTAGCACCCTGCATTTGAGAATGGAGCAATTTTATGATAAACGGAGGGTTCTCAGCTATTGCCACCAAGGCCTCCTCTGACGGCTATAAATATGATTTTAACTGCAGATAATTATGGAAGAAGCCATGTGGCAGTTTATATTGAGATTGGAGTTGTGCAAATGAATGTATGCCCACAGGCCCTATTAGGTGAGAAACTTATTTAATGTTGTATTTTTACCACTGAAACATAGATTTATCTATATTATTCGGTGAGATAGAGCTGTTAACAGCCAAAGATCTAAGAAACAGTGCCTCTGTTTGAAGACCTCGGCAGTGCTCTGTGGAAATTTTGAGAGGGGCAAACATCCGGGAGGGTGACCAAACAGATAATCTGTTAGATCTGTTGGTACAACAACCCACAAGAGACAGGGCTATCCTAGATCTAGTACTAACTAACAGGGAAAGGATCACAGATCTCCAGGTAGAAGTTCACCTGGGGGCCAGTGACCATCACATGGTATGGTTCAATTTGACCACTACAACTAAATCATCTTATTTCAAGGCAAAAATATGGGACCTCAGAGGAGCTGACTTTGATAAGCTGGCCAACAGAGTTAAGCTAGCCCTGGCAAAAAGAAATACAGGTGAGGGGGTACAGGCAAAGTGAGCAAGCATTAAGGATGCAATATTTGAAGCAACATCCATTGTGTTAGACAGAAAAGGAAGTGCAAAAGAAGAAGGAAACCACTTTGGTTCTCAAAAATAGTAGCAGAAAAGGTCACAGCCAACAGGCTGGCCTTCAGGAAATATAAGGGAACACAGCGGGATGAAGACAGGGAGGCATACCAAACTTCTCTAAGGGAAGCAGGGAAGGCAGTAAGGCAGGCAAAGTCCCAAACCGAGGAAACACTAGCGCAAACAGTAAAAGAAGGTGACAAGACTTTCTATAGATACATTAGTGAAAGGAGAAAGTCCAGAGGGGGTATTGCTGAGATCAAAGGAGATAAGGGGGCATGTGAGGAGGAGGAGGACCATGTAAAAGCATCTATCCTAAATAGATACTTCTGCTCAGTATTTACTGAAGAGAAGGTAGGGCAGGGCCCACAACTCAGCACCATGGACACAGATGGGAGGGAGGTGAGCACTACTCCCTTCACAAAAGAAAGGGTCCTACAAGAGCTCGATAAGCTCTGGGTGGACAAGGCAATGGGACCTGATGGCATACATCCCAGGGTACTAGTAAAGGTGGAACTAGCAGGGCCATTATCAGAACTGTTTAGTGAGTCTCTGAGCACAGGAGAGGTCCCAGAAGATTGGAGAAGGGCTCATGTGATCCCACTCCACACGAGAGGTAGCAGGGAGGAGGCAGGGAACTACAGACCAGTCAGTCTTACCTCAGTAGTGGGCAAGATTATGGAGGCACTCCTTAAGGAAAGGATAGTGCAACACCTGGAATCCATAGGAGCACAGGATCCAAGACAGCATGGGTTTGCAAAAGGAAGGTCCTGTCAAACTAATCTTATAGATTTCATTGACTGGGTAACCAGAGTGGTGAAAAAAAGACCGAGGTAGAAAGGTCAGTGGGGGATGCTGCAACAGAAGGTAAAGCCATCAAAAAATGGAAAGCAATGAGTACCAATGCCCGTAGTCTGAGTAACAAGCTTCCTGAATTAGTGGCCTTGATGGAGGAGGAACATCTGGATATCGTGGCAGTCACAGAAACATGGTTCGCACAAAACCATGACTGGGACGTAAACATACCAGGATACACTATCTACAGGAGGGACAGAGAGGGTAAAGAGGAGGAGGAGTAGCTCTTTACATAAGGGAAGGAATCAAAGCAGCAGAACAAAAGGGAAAACAGGGAGGAGAAGAAGCACTGTGGGTAAATTTGGAGACCGGCAATGGCACCACAATCCGCATAGGGTTTGTATACAGACCCCCTTCTCAGGGGGAGGAAATGGACAAGGAAATGATAGAAAGTATACTTAGTAAGGCAGAAAAAGGGGAGATATTGCTGATGGGTGATCTGAATATGCCAGATGTTAGCTGGAGTGCATTTGCAGCAGCCACTTTGAAGAGTGGGGTTATTCTAGATGCCCTACAGGGGGCATGCCTTAGACAACTAGTATTGGAGCCCACTCGAGAGGGAGCAATCTTAGACCTGGTTCTCTCAAATGGAGATGAAGAGAGGATCACAGATATAGAAGTGGGTAGCCATCTGGGAATTAGCGGCCATCGAACAGTATGGTTCACAATAAACACAGCAATACAGTCAAGCCATACAAAGGCAAAGGTACTGGACTTTAGGAGGGCTGACTTTGCCAAAATGGGTGAGTGCCTAAGGAATGCACTAGCAAATGGGCAGGAAGGAGGGTGGAAGAACAATGGGAATAATAAAACTGCCATCACAGAGTAACAAGCCTTTGTGTGAAGCAAATAAACAAAACTAAACGATGTAAGAAACCACTATGGTTCTCAAAGGAAGTGGCAGTGAAGGTTCAAGAGAAAAAGAAAGCTTTCAGGAAGTACAAGGAATCACAGAAGGAGCAGGACAGAGAACTGTATCAGTTAAAGCAAAAGGAAGCTGGGAAGGCAGTCAGAACAGCAAAGGCCCAAACCGAGGAAAAGATAGCCAACTCGGTTAAGAAGGGGGATAAAACCTTTTATAGGTACATCAGGGAGCGAAGGAAGATAAAAGGAGGGATAACGAGGCTTAATAAAGGGGGAAGGGTGGGCAGAGGGTGACTGTGAAAAGGCAGAGATACTAAACAAATATTTTTGCTCAGTATTTACAAAGGAAGAGGGGGAGGTACCTAAAACAAACAGTAGAAACACTGGATACAGAAGTTGATACCAACCCATTTACAGAAGAAAGGGTTCTAAAAGAACTCTTAAAACTGAAGGTGGACAAAGCAATGGGGCCTGATGGGATTCATCCCAGAATTCTAGAAAGAATTGGATAGATAGTGACACCACTGACTACCCTGTTTAACAAATCATGGGAGGATGGGGTGGTACCCGAGACTGGAGGAGGGCAGATGTGATTTCCTCACAAAAGTGGGAGCAAGGCAGAAGCAGGAAACTACAGACCTGTTAGTTTAACCTCAGTGGTAGGGAAAATGATGGAATCACTTCTGAAGGAAAGAATTGTCAGTATCTAGAGGCCAGAGGGCACAGGACCCAAGGCAGCATGGATTCACAGCAGGAAGGTCATGCCAGACAAATCTGATAGATTTCTTTGACTGGGTGACCAAAGTAGTAGATCAGGGAGGGGCTGTGGACATGGCCTACCTAGACTTTAGCAAGGCATTTGACACAGTCCCACACAAAGATTAATATACAAGTTAGCTAGCCTGGGAGTGGGTCCCAAGATGACAGCCTGGGTAAAAATTGGCTGGAGAATAGGACACAGAGGTAACAGTAAATGAGTCCACTCTGAAGAAAGGGGGTTACTAGTGGGGTACCGCGAGTTCAGTATTAGGACGGTCCTCTTCAATGTCTTTATAAGCGACATTGCAGAGACTGGAAGGAAAGATATGTCTCTTTGCAGATGACACAAAGATCTACAACAGAGTTGATGCAAGGTGGGGTGGAAAGGATGAAAAGGGACTTGGCAAGGTTAGAGGAATGGTCAAATGTATGGCAGCTTAGATTCAATGCTAAGAAGTGCAAGGTAATGCACCTGGGAAACAAAAACCAAGGGGAAGAGTACACAATGGGGGGTGAGATACTAACAACAACAAAAATGGAAAGGGACCTGGGGGTAGTCATATCAGATGACCTAAAGGTGGGCAAGCAATGTGAGAGGGCAGCAAGGAGGGCTGGGGGGATACTGGGATGCATAGGGAGAGGCATCACCAGTAGAAAACAGGAAGTTATTATGCCTCTGTACAGACAGCTGGTCAGACCCCATCTGGAGTACTGCGTGAAGTTCTGGAGACCCAGTCTCTGCAAAGACATAGACAGGATGGAAGCTGTCCAGAGGAGGGCAACTAAAATGGTGCAGGGTCTGCACGGAAGACATATGAAGAGACTTAGGAACTTAATATGTATAGCCTCGAGGAAAGGAGGGAGAGGGGACAGATAGAAACTTTCAAGTACCTCAAGGGAATCAACAAAGTCCAAGAGGTAGCATCTTTCAAAAAGAGGTTTGCAAGAACAAGGGGCACAATTTGAAGATAGAGGGGGGCTCAGAGGTAATTTAAGGAAGTATTTTTCACAGAGAGGGTTGTGGATGCAGGCGGCCTTCGGAGGAGGTCGTGGAGTCAAAAACAGTGGTGGAATTCAAGCATGCATGGGACAGTCATAAGGCAATTCTAGGGGTTGGGGGTAGGAAGAAGTAGGCTGCTGGTTAACCAGGATCTGCAGCTTATCCAGTAGGCAGGGAAATGGGCAGACTGGGTGGGCCAAGTGGTCCTTATCTGCCGTCAAATTCTATGTTTCTATGTTTGGTGGACCAAGGGGGAGTAGTTGATGTTGCCTACCTTGACTTCAGCAAAGCTGTTGATACTGTTCCACATAGAAGATTGATTAATAAGCTGGGTAGGCTCGGGCTGGGTCAGAAGTTGGTCAACTGGGTGGCAAACTGGTTGACAGGCAGAAAACAGAGATTGGTGGTAAATGGTATACAGTCAGAAGAGATGAAAGCCACAAGTGGGGTACCTCAGGGATCAGTCCTGGCCGGGGCCTGTCCTCTTCAATATCTTCATCAGTGACATTGCAGATGGACTGGAGGGTAAGGTTTGTCTGTTTGCAGATGACACCAAGATCTGCAACAGAGTATATGATCCAGATGGGGTGGGCAGAATGAGAAGAGATCTGGATAAACTAGCAGAATGGTCGGAAGAGTGGCAACTGAGGTTTAATGCAAAGAAGTACAAGATCATGCACTTAGGGAAGAGAAACCCTGAAGCCACCTATAGGCTGGGAGGGGAGTTGCTGGCAGTCACAAGGGAAGAAAGAGACTTGGGCATCATCATCACCAATGACCTGAAATCATCCAAGCAGACCACTAAAGCAGTAGGTAAGGCTAGGGGATGTTAGGATGTATTAGTAGGGGTATCACAAGTCGGAAGAGGGAGGTAATAATCCCTCTTTACAAGTCACTGGTTTGGCCCCATCTGGAGTACTGCATGCAGTACTGGAGGCCACACCTTCACAAGGACATTAAGCAAATTGAGGCAGTCCAGAGAAGGGCAACCAAAATGGTGCAGGGACTGCATCAGAAAACATATGAAGACAGATTAGCAGACTCAGTATGTATACCCTAGAGCAAAGGAGGGAGAGGTGATATGATCAAAACATTCAAACACCTTAAGGGCATTAACAAGGTGAAAGAGTCTAACATGTTTCAATATAATAAAAATAGCAGGACAAGAGGACACAGCATGAGATTAGAGGGGGGCTGATTAAGGGGTAATGTGAGGAAGTTCTTTTTCACAGAAAGGGTGGTGGATGCATGGAACGGCCTACCTCAGGAAGCGGTGGATATGAATACAGTGCAGGGCTTCAAACAGGTATGGGATAGGCATAAGGGAGCAATACAGATGAATATGAATAGCTAGACCATTGACAGAGCAAAGGCCGATGACACATTTATGAGGTACAAAAAGAAATGGGCAGACTGGATGGGCCTTGTGGTCCTTATCTGCCGTCAACTTCTATGTTTCTTTCTAGGATATCACTCCAGATTGTCTCAAACTGCTTCCAGGGCATATTATAGTTAGGATTGAGCCAAGAAAGGAGTACTTTTAATTGGGGTACCCTGGCATATTCCTGAAGGTTAGGTAGGTTTAAACCCCCTCACTCCCTGGGTAGTTGTAATAGAGTGTACTGAATCCTGGGGGCTTTCCTTTCCAAATAAAACAAGATATAAGTCTGTTCCAGGACTAAAAATAAACATGAGTTGGCATTATGGGCAGTGTCTGTAAGAAAAATAAAATACGTGGAAATATATTTTTTTAATGGTTTCTATTCGGGCCAGGAAACTTAGTGGAATATGTGACCATTTAGCAAGATCCTCTGTTAAGTGTTGAGTTAAGGGTTCAAAATTAGCAATGTCTGCATGAATCAGGTTTTTAGTTAAGCGAATCCCTAAGTAACACATTGACTGTTTATGCCATTTAAAGGGTAGGTTCTTTTAGGGATTGCAGGGGAGGGGTATAGTCACATAGCAGAACTTCTGTTTTTGTTGGTTAATTTTATATCCTGATACCTCTCCAAAGCGTTCTAATTGTTCCCACACCCTCGGGATTGATATATCTGGGGAAGTCAAGGAAAGAAGAATGTCATCAGCTAATAATGACATTTTATGTGTTCTACCTCCCATAGGTATTCCCTTAATTTCTGGGTGCAATCTAATTGCCTGAGCCAGAGGCTCGAGGTATAGTGCAAATAGTAGGGGGGAGAGGGGGCATCCCTGGCGTGTTCGCCTCTGAAGGGGAAAAGGGTCAGAAATAGAGCCATCTAATTTTAGTTAGGCCTTGGGATTTTTTATATGTTTTGTAACTGTTGTATTACTTCTTCCAGGAATCCGAATCGGTACAGGGTTGCTCATAAAAAGGGTTAGGCAATCCTGTCAAATGCCTTCACGGCATCTAACCCAAGGAGTGCTAGGGGGATTGATCGTTTAGCTGCATATTCTTTGAGGAGATAGGTTTGCTGGACTGCATCCTGTGCTTGTCGACTTCTAATGAAATCAACCTGGTCAGGATTAATCAACAAGGGCAGAATATTTTCAAGTCTATGGGCTAGAACTGACATGTATATTTTGTAATCAAAATTTAACATTGAAATCAGCATATAAGATGAGGGATAACTAGGGTCTTTATCTGGCTTAAGAATAACAGATATTACTGTGTATTGCCATGAGGGTGGGGGGGGGGGGTCACCGTTCTGTATCTCATGTGAGGCTTTTAATAGGGACGGTAACAATTCTTCTTGGAATACTTTATAAAATTCCAGTGGATAGCCACTGGTCCTGGGGCTTTCTGTGTTTTGGCTTTCCGTAGCACTCCATCCATTTCAGCTATAGTTAATGGCGCTTTTAAAATTTCTATGTGAGAGGTAGTCATTTTTGGGAGCTGTAATTTATTTAGATAGCTCTCTATCTGGTGGCTCAGGTTTGCAGTCTCAGCCTTATACAAATTTTGATAATATTCTGCCATGATTCATCTAATCGCTGTGGAGTGATTCTCTAATTTCCCCCGTTTTGGGGTCCTGCATTAGTGTGACACAAGTTCTGGCCCTATGCATACGAAGATTGCGAGCTAGGTTCCCTGCCCCCTTGGGGCCTCACTCATGAGCAGAGAGTCTCAAGTAGAAAAGTTGTTGCTCAATTTTTTGATCTATATGTTTTTGTATTTTTTGTTTTGTGAATAGCATCTGTGGTTTTACCGTTCTGTCCTCTTGAGCATATAAAGATTGCAGTTCTTTTAGTGCCTGCTGGAGCTGAGACATCTGGGCCTCCCTCTCCCTACATTTTTTGGAAGAAAAAGCAATGATTTCCCCTTGAAGTACTCTCTTAAGGGTGTCCCACAGTATCACTGCAGGGACATCCGAACCAGCATTTTCCCTGAGGATGCAGGGAACCCCGTCTCTGACTAACTGACAAAACTTCGGGTCCCTGAGGTGCATCATGGTTGAGATGCCAGAATGTTGTTTTATGCCCACCTCCTAAGTTGAATTTAGCATATATTGGTGCGTGGTCCGACAATAGGGTCACACCATGCCAAATGTCCTGTAGTGTCTCTAAGTGCTCTGCAGTGGAGAATATGTAATCAAGTTGTGACGCCACTCCAGACCCTGGTGCCATATAAGTATATTCTCTTTGCGAGCGGAAACAATGATGCCAGATATCAACTAGCCCCAAGGAGGAGACCGTTCCCTTTAAATATTTCTGGAGGGGGTTAGTTTGGTGGGGGAGATAAACAGAAGCATCCTTTGCGGGGTTTAAAGTGACATTTAAATCTCCACCCATCAGAAGTTGCTCCTGGAGGACCCCAGAAGATGCAAGAAAAATTTCTGGGGTCAATATCTTTGATGCCCCCAGAGGGAAATATACAGAAGCCAAAGTTACTGGACGGGCATGAAGTTTGCTCGTGGCAATAGCATATTGCCCCTCTGGGTCTGTAATTACTTCTTGCACATCGAACGGTACTCCCCTCCTTATCAAAATGGCTGCCCCCCTTCTCCTGCCTGAACTATGTGAAGATGCTGCTACCGTTGGGAACCCCCACTTTTTAAATTGTTCATGTTCGGAAACCAACAGGTGGGGTTTCCTGTAAGAAAATAACTTCTGGGTTAGCTCTCTTAATAAATTGTAATAATCAGGATTGTTTAACAGGACTGTGGATCCCATTGATATTGAGCGATAAAATTAACGAAGATCTACCCATTTTGTATATTTAGTAGTATCTTTATGATAGTTTAAATCTATCCTTCTCCATTTCGCCTCCAGTCCCTGACCACTATGATGCTCCCGCTCATCTCCCCAGAGTGCATTTTGCAAATTCATAACATCCTTCTGTGCTGAATTCAGAAGCTTAGGTTCATGTGCAGCCAGACCCCCAATGCCTATTTTTCGCATTATATAATTGAGTTCAATTAAAAGTAATCACCCATAAGATAGGGTATCAAAATATAAAACATCTACTAACATCCAAAACACAAATGTCAGCATAGAATAACATTTACTGCCCTCAAGCGGCGATATGGTGATATCCCTGGTTGTAAATTGTGGCAGTCTAGGCATAGTGAATGGCCTAATATGAAAGAGTAACCAGGAAATATGACAATGGTAATATTCTGAAGCTAATTTCAGAATAAGCCACTCGCTGCCATGTTTCCTATAGCAAAAATATGACACCAAACTATTTACAAAGTCAACAAGAGAACAGATTAGTGGCTCCCACGGTAGGAAGGGATCTCTACTCCCTCCTATGTGGGAAAGAATGTTATTTCCCTGTGGGGGTGTGTGGGGGTGACTCACGAATCCAACATGGGCCCCCAGTGCCTTGAAGTTGTAGAAGCATCATGACGCTCGAGACTAGCACATGCAGCCCTGTGCAGAGAAGGTGGTCTGGCTCAGAATACTGCCCATTTAGTCGCTGCAAGTTGCCATCACCAAGTGGCCACCCAGAGTAAAGCATATCGCTCCCCTATCCCAAGGATGGTACAATGCCCACAGTGTTTCCGTCCCCACGGGGCCCAACAACAATAATAAATATTGTGGCTGGGGAGGGAGTCCAATGTTAAGTGGAGAAATCCACCGGTGGAGGAGGGGAAGGGGGGGAGGTCTCCAATTGCTCAGACTATTATTTCTCAGGTTCGACACTTCACTTTGGTTCTCAGTTTTAGTAGAAATGTTCGGTTTTACTGTCTCATTTGGTCTTTACCCCACCCCACTCCCCATAGCATTCTTTGAGTTTGTACAAAAACTTTAAAAAGATATAATTCTAAGGAATGAAGTCGATGGGTAAAATCCTGTCTCCTACCCCAGGCAGTGTCTGCTTTGCAATAAAGATAAAGTCCCTGGGTTATGAATAAGCCATGACTCTCCTCGTGGCTAAGAATGATTACCAGTGCCCCCATTCTGGACAGTCAATCAGGGGCAGTCCTCCGGAATTTATTTTTTTAATTTTTTAACATCCTGTAGTGTTGAATACCCTTGTCACTTTCTAGATTGTGCTGTTTCCCATATAATTATTCGCAGCAGTGTCTCCTGGTCTCGTGGGTCTGGTGTGGGAGGCTGGACCACTACAATATTTTTGGTTTGCAAAACTTTTGTTGCTTCATCTGAGGTTTTGAATGTTTGCAGGCCATCTGGAAACATTATTGTGAGTTTCGCTGGGTATGGAGTGAAAAACTTCAGTTGTTGTTGCTTTAGGACTCGAAGTATCAGTGCATAGGCCCTTCTTTTGGCTGCTATCTGCGGTGAGTAGTCGTTATCAAAATATAGACGCCAACCTTTATATTGTACATCCCTCATTCTCCACACCCGTGTCAGTAGCTGCTGTTTTACTGCCTAGTTCAACAGCCTGAGCACTATAGAGCGCAGTCTCTGGTTGGCCTGCTGTGGCTTCAGGGTGAGTGCCCGATGGGCTCTTTCAATTTCTGTTTTGGTAGCAGGATCGAGTTGTAGAACCTATCTCAGTAATGTGACCGCAAATTTAAGCATATCTCTCCGTTCCTTATCTTCAGGCATCTCATGTATTTTTTCAGTGTCCTCTCATTTTTCACCCAGCATTTTTTGCTCGTTTAATAAGTGCACCAGTATTCTCTCTAAACTATCGGTTCTGGCATCAATCTCTGTGTGTGCTGTCTCCAATTCCACTACTTTTTGGTTTATTTTGTTCAATTCTGAAGTTAACTCCATTTGAAAGGTTCTTACTTCATCTTGAAACCCTTTTAACTCTGCCAGGATTGCTGCGTTGCTGGGCTGCCCACTTGGAGCCAGCGGGGACTCCGTCATGTCCTCCAGGCTTGGTTTGCCAGTCGGAGAATCAGTGGTTTGCTTTGCTTGCTGCATGACTGCTGTGGATGATTTTTTCTTTTTCCGGGCTTCCATTCAGTTCTGTGACTCCCTTGCACCTTTTACTTTTAGGTTTAATATGTTATTCTCTGGTTTTAGGAGTCTGTTTTTCGGGTCCCAAGAGAGACGTTGCTTCAGTGCTGCATTCCTCTAGGTGGCTCAACCGGAAGTCCCCCCACCACGGTAGTTCTTGTGTGTTGTACCCTGCCCCCTAGTTCTAGAAAGAACCAAACCATGGCATGGTCACTCCCCGCCAGTGGGTCCCCAACAACTAGGTCCCTGATTAGCTCCCCGACTGACAGGATCACATCCAGAATGCACCCCTCCCTTGTTGGCTCCATCACCAGCTGATCAAGGAACGCATCCTGGAAGACGTCCAACAGGTGCTGCTCCTTGCTTGATGAGGACACCATGGTTCCCCAATCTGCTCTTGGCATATTCAGGTCTCCCATCACCACAGTGGTGTCTTTACCTCCACCACAGTAGTCCTTAAGGTTAGCCACCAGGCCTTCCTCCTGTTATTCTTCCTGCCCAGGGGGTCTATATACCACCCCCATTGCAGCCTTTATGACCACCCTCTGATCCTTCTTCTTCTCCATCTTGGCTAGTTGTCTCTGCCCTTGCTGGCAGATCCTCCCTATGTTTAAAGCGTCAAAATGTAGTACCTTGCATTTCATGGCATACAGTGGCCCACCAGCTGCAAAGTGTCCTCCCACGCATTCAACTTTGCTAGATCATCTTTCAATCCCTGTCACCCCTCTTAGTCATTTCCTACTGCTCCCATCTTGGTGTCATCGTCAACCTGACTGATCTAGCTCTGTCTGATAACTTCAATGTCTGCTCTTAAGGTCCAAACTAATAGTGGCTCCATTACAAAGCCTGATGTCACTCAGCTTGACAACATCCTAGGAGATGAGATCTCCCCACCCACCACTATCCTCTGCTGTCTTCATCGCAATCAGTTCCCCAACCATACCACCATCTTCTCCCCTGCCTGTGTATCTGCTTGCTTTCTTCCTAGCCTCCCATTTGCCACTGACTCTAGTGCCTTACTGAAATCCAGGCCCATGACATACACTGCATGGCTCCTGTCTAATTGCATGGTTACTCAGTCATAGTACTCGACCAGTCTCAAGTTCTGTGGACTCCCTCTATACTGCCCTCACTCCATCCCTTGCCATGGGTGGACAAATGAGAGATTCGACTGCACAACAACACAACTACTCTGGCATAGTGTCACTGTCTTGCTCAGGTATCCACTCTTGTGTACAAGGTGAGATCAGGGATACAACACTGCAGAGACACACCTGGGTGGTGGCAAGGGAAAATGGATGTAAAGGAAGCAACTCCTTTGGGTGGTGCCTACTATTAGGGTGGCAGACCTTGGGGTGGGAGAAAAGCGTGACTGATGTTGCATACACAGTGCCATGATGTGTAGTCATGCGAAGCCTATCCTGATGTTCCCTATGGCTGCATGATTATGGTTTGCGTTATATGTCATTTATCCACCCACGACTAGGGATGTAATAAGTGCATAACAGAGAGAGTTCACCAAATTGCAAACTCATCTGTAAAAGGTGACAAGCAATCTTAACTTTCTCTTAATTGTTACCAGTGTGCCCCATGGCATTGGATGGGGTGCAACACACTGTGGAAGTGGTCCAATATGCAAGCTCACTAGAATGTGGTACACTGTTACTCATGACAGTGATGTTACCATATTACCATATTATGCATATGTTACCATATTAAGTGAACACATGATTGTAAGGAGCTTGATATGAGTGATATCACAATGAGTGTCAAGACAGCTTGGGGAATATCATGAGTGGCTCCACGTAGCAGTGCCACAAGAGATTGAACCCCGAGCTGTCTTTTCACTACTTGTGATCTTACTCATATCAAGCCACATAACATCACATGTGTGTTTCATATAATAGGACCTTTTTTCTTTGTTATGGTTTGTTTCTTTACAGTACGTATGTGGTACATGTGATTTTTTCTGCTGGCTTTCTTCCACATTCTTTAGTCTGCTCAGACTCATGATGTATAGCGACTATTGATATTTTATGCTGACATGTACACAGCATATATATCTGGTGCTGTTTTCTGTTGTGTACACGTCGTATGCTTATTATCAGTAGAGGGTGGTGATACGACTATTTAATGCCGTATCACCTCTCCCCTATTTTCTAAACCAGTGTACACAGTCTGCATCAGAGACATCAATGGCAATAAGGTGCCAAGCGGTAGGTAAGTAAATCAGCTAGTGGATAAAATCTAATGAGTTCATGGTGTAAACAGGAAGAGGAACCAACACTATGTGGCACTGCAGACATCTGAAAATGCATCACCATCCACACCAATATTCTCTCCAGGCCTCCAACGAAAGGCGGTCCCTTTCAGAAATGCATATATTTAATAGCAAGAGGCCACAATATTATGCTAGAGGTGTGTAGACTTGTGGTGCACATGTGCAAGTGGGTTTACACTATAATTTATTTATTTATTGACATTTTTCACCAGGAAGGCACACTGAGTGCAATCTTGGAGCATCACAAACAGAACAGAAAGTGCAAGTTATTAGCTCAAGTGAACTGGCATGCCCTGGCAAAATTCTACTGTATGCAGACGACGCTGTCCTTTTTGCCACCCACAGCAATCCCATCTCCCTACAGGACTCCCTACAGCAGTCTTTCAACAGTGCCTAGGCCTGGTTTAAGGAGTGCAGACTCATCATCAATCTTAAGAAAACCAAAACTATGCTCTTTTCCAACCCCCAAAACAGAGCTAGCAACCACCCACTCTATATCCTTCCAAGTACCAACCAGCCACTAGAACAAGTCTGCTCCTACAAATACCTTGGGGTTACCTTCGATTCAGCCCTCACATTTCACAACCACATCGACACCCTAACATCCGCCACTAACACACGGCTTGGCATCCTATTCTGCCATAGAACCTGCCTTCCCCCAAATGCTCTCTGGCTAGCTGTTACATCATCCGTTCTGTCCCTTGTAGACTATGGTCTACCAGTATATGGTGCTGCCGACACCACTGCACTCAACAAAATTCACCTAACCCTGAATAAAGCATGCAGATTGATTACTGGTGCCCCCAGGCTCACACACACCTGTCAGCTGTATGTCGATGCTAACCTGCTTACCCTGGATGAACAGCTCCAATACCAAACCTGTCTCCTCACCAAAAAAACCCTACTCGGGCTCTCCCCCCCTGGGAGTAATGGCATCCATCCACCAGAGCCCTCCCACCATTGCAACACGGTCTTCCTACAAGACCACTCTAAAGGTCCTCAGATCAAGAACCAGCCGTGGCCAGAGGTCCTTCTGCTATAGAGCCCCAACCTGGTTTAACTCTCTCCCTGCCACCATCACCAATGCCATCACCATCTCCAAGTTCAAAACCACACTTCGGAACCACATCTTCAGCACTGCGAACTGCTCCTGTCTCTGAACATAGCCTCCACCTCTGCTTCTTCTTGACAATGCCCCCCGGCAGCTCTCCACCCAACCATCCCTCCACCACTTCCTGTACACCATGCCTATGTTTAACCTGGCCAGTGCCAGCTGTTTCAGTGCTTACCTACCAGATTGCTCACTTGATACTGACTTGTGTAACACCTGTTATCAATTACATGTACCTGTACCCAGTTGTATTTGTCTGACCACAATGTGACGTGGCGCCTCTGTTGAACGCCGATTGTTTTGCAAATCTTTGCTATGTAACCAAAAACACAATGTATGTCTTTATGTGACGAAGTACCTTTGGAAACGAGCCTCTGGCTCAAAGGTTGTAAACTGATTCTTAAAGTAAAAAAAAAACAAAACTACTTCCTCTGTGTAAGTGCTGGGTGTAGAGAGGGGACAAGGAGAGAGGGTGTGTGTAAGCGGTAGTGTTGGATGAGTCTTACCTGGAATTGGCCCCTTCAGAGTGTGTAGATTAAAGCCTAACTGACCAATGACAGTGGTTTGATGGGGGGACCAACAAAGTGCAATTGCCATAGGATCTGAGGGAGTGAGATGGGGGATGGTGCAAAGACAGTGAGCATGAGAGGTAGGAGGTAAGTACTCCAAGCCAAAATTTAGTATCAAGTTTGGCACAATTATGCTAGAGGTGTGTAGACTCATGGTGCGCATGTGCAAGTGGGTTTACACTATAATTTATTTATTTATTGACATTTTTCACCAAGAAGGCACACTGAGTGCAATCTTGGAGCACCACAAACAGAACAGAAAGTACAGAAAGTGCAACAAAAAATAACAGGAGCAGTATTCCTAGATCTCAGTAAAACTTTCTACACCGTAGATCACAATTTATTAGTGAATAGCCTTATTAAAATAGGTTCTACCCCATCCACCACTCAGTGGTTCTATAGTTATTTATCTGGAAGGACTCAGAAAGTTAAAGCAGGAGGTTTGTTCTCATCCTCTCTGCCTATTGCCAGGGGAGTTCTGCAAGGCTCCATCTTAGGTCCCATTCTTTTCTCCCTATATATCAACCATCTCAACCATCAGATAACCAAGTCAAACCTGCATTTCTTTGCAGATGATACAGTTCTATACACCTCTGACCCCACATTATCTGGAGTCAGGGACCTTCTCCAAGCTGTCTTCGTACAATTAGAAACTAATCTAATCAATGCCAAGCTGCTCCTAAATGCCAAGAAAACTAAAGCCATGATTTTCTCCCCATGCACTTCCCTCACTACTACTCTTGACTCACCTAAAGACTTTATCATCACCTCCCTAGGAGAACCGCTGGAAATTATCTCAAAATTCAAATATCTTGGCATCTGGCTTGATAACAAGCTCTCTTTTAATGAACATCTCGATGACCTGTCCAAGAGATTAAAAGTCAGGCTAGGTTTTTTCTTCCGCAATAGGTCTTTCTTTCCATTGGAGATCAGAACCAGGCTTGTCCAGGCCACATTCCTCCCCCTACTTGATTACGATGACATCATTTACAACCCTCCAGTAATTACCAATCTCCATAAAGTAGACATCCTCTACCACCGTGCACTACGTTTTATCACTAACTCCCCGTACCAAACTCACCACTGTGATCTGTACGCAACTGTTGGCTGGACCCTTACCATTAGACGTACGCTTCATGCTGGAATCTGGTCCCTAAAACCTCTTCTGAATAAACTCCTGAGCTACCTAACTTCTCTTGTCCGCATCTCCCGTAGTGTTTACTCACTCAGAAAGTCAGACTTTATGCTCCTTGATGTACCCAGGACTTGTACCTCCTTTGGTAAACACGCCATCTCATTTTCCCTTCCAACCATTTGGAATCAGCTACAATCCTCACTGAAATTATCCAGTATTGTCCCTGTTAATTTCTTCAAAAGGATAGCTATTGATAAACTTAAAGATACTTGTAGCTGTTTTTAAACTCCTTTCCCATTCTTAGTAGTCCCTACTTCGTTACCACCCAATCCTTCCCCCTTTTACTTTTACTGTACTTCCTTCTCCTCCTGTTCCATATGCCTCTCCATAGGTTTATGCTCTTTATACCAACACTATTACTTTTTATCCTAAGCATTATGTACTACATGGAATTTTGTTGCATATTAAGTGTTGTTATGTTATTCTTGATATGTATTGTGTACTTGTCTGTATACCCGTTTCAGGACCTCCTTGTGAATGAGCTTGCTCAATGGAGTTTTCCTGCAATAAACCTGAACTTGAACAATAAGTGAGGAGGCTATTGGCAAGTGAGGGATGGGACAGGGTGTGATAGAGGTCACAGTGATGAGTGCGTTTTGGAACATCAAAGGCAAAATGTCAGAAGGATTTAAAGAGAATGTCCAATTTGTTTAGGGAGGATTTTGAAGCAGCACCATAGCGTGCCTCACAGTAACCTAAAATGGGGAGGTTCGTCTTCTTGACTAGTTCATGCCATGCCATAGAAGGGCTACAACCATGGTTTCTAATCAAGGCACCAAGCTTGGGGAACAGATTTTTCATGATGATGTGCGCTGTGTTGAAAAACTATTTTTTTTTTATCTGCACTCCATGCGAGGACAGGAACAGATACGTGGAAACAAAGTTTTACAAGTGGAAAGCAATGCCTCACAAAATGCCTAGACATTTTATGATGTCTAACAAAAGCAGATGCATCAAGGGCCAGTGGTGGACTCTGTCTTCCATGAATAATGTAAGTCCATAGACAACATTCTATGCTGCAGACTGGTAAGCAAATATTATTGGAGTAGGTGTGGGGCATTATTTGGTGTGATTCATAAATCCAGCTTATAGGATAAGATACTGGGTTTAGTGCTGCATATAATTTTTCTTGGGTCAAGTGATAGTGACTTGTGGTTACTGTGCAGAATCAGCTCTGTAACCTGTTCTTTTGAACAGCTTTTCATTTGATGCATCATGGGAATGTGACATCAAGAGCTGCCTCATACCAGATGACAACAACCTATGCCACACACTGGACACTAGAGGATAGAGAGTGATAGATGACAAGCTGATGCCTGTTCTCAACTTGCCTTGTGCACACTCAATGGTAGAATTCAAATATGTGTGTGTGTGTGTGTGTGTGTGTGTGTGTGTCTGAGTGTTTATATTTTGGTGTGTTTTCGTGTGTTTTATTGTTACCATGCCTATTTCCTTGTGCCTTAACTCATTCCTTCCTGATGATGCCATATGGCGTCATAAAAAAAATACCTCTTTTTCCTGATGACGCCATATGGCATCCCAAATCATTTGCTGTAGTGTCTGGGATGACTTCAATTCGGGTTCATCTTTCCTTGTGCAGCCTGCCATTTGTTTACATTTGATGAATTGAGTTGTACCAGCTAATAGGGACATCGTACCTTACTGATTTTACCTAATATAATATGTGTTCCCATTGGCTATTTTTGAGAAAACAAGCCTTAATAATATAAATAAATAATTTACTATTTTTTGCATAAGCTGTGAAAAATGTATTATGTTCATTCTGCCATTAGTTTGTATCAGAACAACAAATCATCTTGTTTTAGTGTAACATGTTGCTGATCAGGTTTACACTCTAATTAATTTCATAATCTATTATTATTTTTTTATTCGAGCAATCCGATTGGCCGACCACTTTGGTGTATTTTTTGTCTTTTGGGGTATTTTTCTACAATAACATGTTGTCACTGATATTATGATTGTTATAACTATTAGTCCATTTATACCACTAAGTGAGCTGGATATTTCTGTATTTAAAAATCAAGCTCTATGATTGGTCGGATTTTCTGACATCATCAATTCTGAATTTAACTGGTATAAAGGGATTGTCTTAGATGCAGGCACCATCCCCCTGACGAAGCCTTAGTTGTTGAAGCACAAGGGAACCTGCACGCAGATCTTTTGTTGTGTCTTCCACTATTCTATTCAATGTGTGTGCCTGAAACGTTAGACTAAATCCTTATTTAGCATTCAAGCAAGGACTCGTATTTTTTAACACCGTCACTGGAGGAAAAGTGGCTCTCTGGGCTCTGGAGTGTACAGTGATTTTTACATGATGTTTCAGTTGGGTGACAGCCCTCACCTACACCCGCCCTAGCTCTGTAGTCGTCCACCATTTGGTCATATTGATCCTCACTGTTGCCACGCTTGCTCTATGCTTATTGTACACGTCACTATTTCCATTAACCAGTCAGAGCACACACTGGTGCAGGAAGAGCATGGTGACTAGAAACTTAGTTTCAAGATGGAGGTGCTTCTCTTATCCTAAAATACTCACTTCATTTCGATGCCAAAACCTCGATTTGTAATCTGTATTTACTTTATTTGTTTTAATTTTTATTTATGATAAAAGTTTTCATAGTTGTTACTTTGTTCATTTTGGGATAATTTCTGTTCATCCTGTGTGATCACATCTTATGGATCCGCTGGCATTCCTGATGGGAGAGAGTTTCTTGTGCATGTACTAGATGAGGTCACATGAATTCAGCACCTTTTGTTACTTTTTAAAGAGTTTATGTTCGGATTATGGCTATATTAAAATCTATGTGGCATGTTGCTCCCTCATGCTATGGCTGATAAGTGGGTTAGGGTCAGTAGCATGTTTGTCTCATGCTCTGCACTTGAGTTTTCTCCCTAACACGCAGTTGCTGATTGTTTAAAATGAAAAATAATGGTGTTGCCTTCAACTTATCTGGCATCAGTCCAGCCCCAATCTCTGATGCATTGTAAAGGCCAAATCAGTTTTGAATCCTCCACAGTCACTGGTGTTGTCCATCGACTCGTATGACGTCAGTCCAGACTCAACCTCTGATGCACTGTAAAGTGTTTTTCAGGTTAAAATCCCTCCACAGCCACTTGTAAGATCTAGCTCCTTACCATGCATCAGTCGAGCCCCAAACTGTAGTGAACAGTGAAGTGCATTTCAGGTTCAGATCCCTCCTGAACTGATGGTGTTGTCCATCGACTTACCATGCATCAGTCCAGACCAATCCCATAATGCACTGTGAAGTGCACTTCATGTTCAAAACCCTCCACATCCACTGGTGTAGTCCATCAGTTCAGCCCCAATCTGTGATGCACTGTAAAGTATTCTTCAGGTTCAAATCCCTCCACAGCCACTTGTAAGATCTGTCTCCTTGTCATGTGTCATTCGAGCCCCAAACTGTAGTGAACACTGAAGTGCATTTCAGGATCAGAGCCCTCCACAGCTGATGGTGTTGTCCATCAACTTACCATGTATCAGTCCAGACCAATCCCATAACACACTGTGAAGTTCATTTGATGTTCAAAACCCTCTACAACCACAGGTGCAGCCCATCAATTCATATGACATCAGTTCAGCCCCAATCTCTGATGCACTGTAAAGTATTCTTCAGGCTCAAATCCCTCCACAGCCACTTGTAAAATCTATCTCCTTATCATGCATCCATCGAGCTCCAAACTGTAGTGAACAGTGAAGTGCATTTCAGGTTCAGATCCCTCCACAGCCAATGGTGTTGTCCATTGACTGATCTGGTGTCAGGCCAGCCCCAACCTCTACTGCACTGTAAAGTGCTGTTCAAGTTCAAATCCCACCAGAGTCACTGATTTAGTCCATCTGTTCATCAGTCTTCAGTCCAGCCTTTATCTCTGACAATCTGTGATGTGCATTACTGATATGGATCCCTCCTCAGTCACCATGGTGTAGTCCATTGTGCACATCAAGATTCATTCCAACACTACCCTCAGATGCACTGTAATGTTCTATTCAAGTTCGAATTGCTCCACAACCACTTCAGTCCCTTGTGCTCATAATGCTTCAGACCATCCCTTACCTCTGATGCACTGTGATGTGATCAGTGCCAGTGTATGAACGATACAGTCCATTCAAATGAAACATAGCACACAGTACACATGTGCACCAATGAGCATCACTCCATGGTGCAGGCACACCCACACTCCTTCCCATCCACACAGTGCGCCATACTGAATGTTGCAACATATTACATGTGTATGCAGGCAAACCATGTGACACAGCACATAGTACACAACCTTTACAGGTGTACATGTCATCACCCTGTATGTGTACCCACAATGTTTCTGCATGGCATATGAACACCATTACCAGGTGCAGGCAGCCCCACCTGCTTCCCTACAACTGAGTATACCCCAAGGACAGGTGCCAATTCATGACACAAAATGACTGCAGTGACTATGAGCATTATTCCTTGGTACAGGCACACCCACCTCCTTCCCCATGACACAGTATACCCCAAATTACCAGTGCCTTTTCAGCAATTTCATCATCCTATACGTATACCCATAATGTATCTACAGTGTCTGTTAGCACCATTATTAGATGCATACAGCCTCTCTCATTTCCCCAGAACATATGAAGTGCATCTGAGCCTGTATTATGAATGCAGGACCCCCCCCCACCACCACCACCACCACTAACACACAGTGCTTCCTCATACAGTCATTCCCTCACCTTAAACCATCCCATAATACAACCCCAAAAAGTAAACTATGCCAGGAAATTAAATACACAGATTTATGTAACATGATGTTTACTGAAAGACTGTGAACCTTTACATGAACAACATCATGCTTCATTTACAGTATGATAAAGCAAACAGCACAAATAAAATAGTTTCCTATACTTATCATGGGATTTTATTGCAAAAATAAAATAGTTTATTTCAATGAAATTATACATTTTAACTACAGCACATATGCAATTAATCATAGAGAGCCCTCCAGCACTAACAAATGTATCAATTTCCTGTGTCAGCTCACTGACCTACACTGGAAGTGTTCTTCCTGTTTACATCGCTTGACCTCACAAAGCACTTCCTTCCTGCATCACTTCCTGATATGTCCTTCTAAGGTAATGTGTAAATATGTTCTTACTAAACTAGGAGAAAAACAAAAAAATTATAATCAGATTCATAAACTAAAATCAGTGGGTAGGAAGAATTGAACACTGCAAAAATTCCAACCAGTGGAGTGGAACAAAAAACTCAAACTGTAATAGCAAGAGATTAAGATATTGATTTCTGACAAAAAAAATGGTAAAAAACTTGCAGAATTTATATTTAGACAATGACAGATGTTTATTGTATATTTTTAACTATTTTAATCAACAATTTTACAGAAATTTAATATTTGTGCATGACTAAGTAAACACAGCATAATTATATTTAGATAAAATCATCAGAATTTATTAAAATATGAAAACAACCTTACACAACATTAAATCCAGTTAAATAGACATTACCAAACCTCACTCATATTCAAAAACTTTTTGTCCTGAAAAACTTTTCTTTTTACAGTTTTAAAATTGGATGTATGGTTTTTAAGATGTGTAGGTTTAAGCACAGTGCGTTTGTATGAATGCTGCAGATCTAAAACCCCTTCAGGCACACAGGTGTTCTAGCAGCAGGCAGAGGGTACCTGAACATTCTAAGTGACAATAGGATAGAATGAGTTAACACTGTCCTTGATCATACATTTTTAGGCTATCTCACCATCATCACAGTCATCATTATCCGATGATAGTGACCTGGAGTACATAAGAACCTGTGATGTTATGCCCCATGTTCCATCTCCTCAAGTGCATCATTCTTCCACAAGAGGATAAGGAAGGGTGGCTAGAGGAAGAGAACGCCAAAGAGGCCATGGCACACACCAGGGATGAGGCCGTGCTGTTGGCCATGCCATTGCTGCTGCTGCTGCACCTACATGTTTAGACTCTGTAGCATGCATGAATCAACGATCGGAGGAGATTCTGGTACTATGCACAAGTAATTACATGTTTTCATTGCTTTGTTCTGAATGACTAAAAAGGCCTCATTATAAGAAGACTGCTTAGAAACATAGAAACATAGAATGTGACGGCAGATAAGGACCACATGGCCCACTTAGTCTGCCCATTTCCCTACCTAATGGATAAGTTGCAGATCTCAGTTAACCAACAGCCTATTTCTTCCTACCCACCACTAGAATTGCCTTATGTCTGCCCCATACACTCTTGGATTCCCCCACTGTTCTTGACTCCACTACCTACTCAGGAAGGTTGTTCCATGTATCCACAACCATCTCTATGAAAAAATACTTCCTCACATTACCTCTGACCCATCCCCCCTCTATCTTCAAATTGTGTCCTCTTGTTCTTTCACATCTCTTTTTCTAAAAGATGCTACCCTCTTGGACTTTGTTGATTCCCTTGAGGTACTTGAACGTTTCTTTCATGTCCTCCCTCTCCCTCCTCTCCTCAAGGGTATACATATTAAGCTCCTTTAAACTCTCTTCATATGCCTTCTGGTGTAGACCCTGCACTATTTTAGTTGCCCTCCTCTGGACAGCCTCCATCCTGTCTATGTCTTTGCAGAGATGGGGTCTCCAGAACTGCACACAGTACTCCAGATGGTGTCTCACCAGCTGTCTGTACAGAGGGATAACAACTTCCTGTTTTCTACAGGTGATGCCTCTCCCTATGCATCCCAGTATCCCGTCAGTCCTCTTTACTGCCTTCTCACATTGCTTGCCCACCTTAAGGTCATCTGATATGACTAACCTGGGTCCTTTCCATTTCTGTTGTTCATTTATTACCCCCCATTGTGACTCTTCCCTGGGTTTTGTTTCCCAGGTGCATTACTTGCACTTATTTGCATTGAATCTAAGCTGCCATACATTTGACCATTCCTCCAACCTTGCCAAGTCCCTTTGCATCCTTTTCACCCCACCTTCTGTATCGACCCTGTTGCAGATCTTTGTGTCATCTGCAAAAAGACATGCTCTTTCTTCAAGTCCATCTGCAATGTCACTTATAAAGACATTAAAGAGGACTGTTCTCAGTACTGAACCCTACGATACCCCACTAGTAATCCCCCTTCCTTCAGAGTGGATTCTGTTTACTATTACCCTCTGTGTCCTGTTTTCCAGTCCATTTTTTACCCAGACTACCACCTTGGGGCCCACTCCAAGGCTGGCTAACTTATGAATTAATCTTTTGAGTTGGACTGTGTCAAATGCCTTGCTAAAGTCTAGGTAGGCCATGTCCACAGCTCTTCCCTGGTCTATTACTTTGGTCACCCAGTTGAAGAAATCTATTAGATTTTTCTGACATGACCTTCCTGCTGTGAATCCATGCTGCCTTGGGTCATGTGCCCCAATGGCCTCTAGAAACTCAGCAATTCTTTCCTTCAGAAGTGATTCCATCATTTTCCCTACCACTGAGGTCAAACTAACAGGTCTGTAGTTTCAAACAACATGAAGTCTTGCTGTATTCTGACAATAGCAGTGAGTCCCAACCTTCGAACTGCCCCGGAGATGAAAGAGTTAACTTTCCATGCCAGGCATAGAATGCTGAGCTCGAGCTCGGTTGAGACTCTGTCTGTTGCTGTTTAAACTCAAACCGTCAGATTCTTTACTCCGCCTCACTGAACAGTCGCTCCGGAGATTTCTCCTTCTGCTCGGTTCAATTTGTCGGTTAAAGTACCGCTTTTCTCGGTTTTCGGCCGAATTTAAACCGTAACCTGTCGGTTCAGTCTCTGTCTGTGGTATTTGTGAGTACTAGATAGGTTATATTTTATTTCTATTCTGTGCGGAACTTGTAAACAGTTCATCGGTCCGGTTTGAACCGATCAAGTTGTTAGAAATTCTTAATTTGTACTTTTAGAGTGTGGTTACCGGTTCTTATCAGTTCTAAAAAAGGATTTTATTACGTTTTTTTCCATGACCCGTGACACGGTCAGGAACCGATAAGAGGATCTTGCCTGGCGGATTGCCATTAAAAGGGTAAGTTTGGTTAGGACTGGCACAATGTCTGAGAAACCCAAAGGAAAAACCGGGTCCACTGGGTTTCAACACTGTAGTGTATGTGGGGAAGTCTTTGCTAAGGCTGACCCCACACCACCTGTGTTATTGTCTGGGGTTTGACCACCTCAATGCAGACTGCCAGATTTGTAAAAATTTCCCTGCAGCTACCCTAGAAAAGAGAGTTGGTAGGCTCAGGGAAAGGGAGGCCAAAAAGTCCGCTGAACCGGATGGCCAGCCCGGTTCGGTTCAAACCGAACCAGAAGGAGTGCCCTCTGACCAGGGCGAGACTTCTTCGGGCAAAAGAAGCTGATTCTGAGGTCAGTTCTGGCTAAGAGATCTAGAAAAAAAATCAGCTGTTGTGGAGCCAAAACTTTCCTCTCCAACCGCTGAAGAAATAGCCAAAGCGATCAAAATTGTGCAGTCGCTTTCCCCGGTTCCAACCAAACCGGCACCATCAGGGAGGCGCTCGGTTCGGCCGGTTCCACCGGTTCAAGATTATGATTTAGAGGAATATTATGAACCGGAGGAGGAGGAGGAAGAGGAGTATGAGGAAAGTGAATGTGGTTTTGAAAGTCTGGATGTGCCCATTGACCCGGACATCTCCCCAAACAGACCTTCAGAAATGTCTCCTCCTAGGCTTTCTGAGTCCCCCTCCCATTTCATGTTTTATAAAAAAGTGGCTGAAACCCTCCAGCTTCCTATGGAAGAAGCTGTGGATAACCAGGAGGAGCCTGACTATGTAGAAATGATGGATATCCCAGAGTCTAGGAGGCTGTCTATTCCCTTGCACAAATCTTTTGGGAAACAGACATTTAAGATTTTAAAGACTCCTAATACTATACCTCCTGTGGATAAGAGAATGGACAAGAGGTATACATTGTCAGGCTCAGATACGGAGTTCCTTACACAACAATGCAGCCATGTTGGGGTAGTGCAGGCTGCAGCCTGTGATAAGGCAAATATTCCCTTGGCTTCACACCCCTAGACAAGGACTCCAGGAGGATTGATGCCATGGCAAAGAAACAGTACATGGCAGCATCCTCGGGACAGACAGGCCAACTATATGACCCATACTGCTAGGTATCAAAATCCAGATGGGACACTGTTATGGCTTTAGCAAAACAGGTCTCTGGCCAGCTGCCAAGGAGCTGGAGCAGGTGGCTGCTGATGGTATTGAGGCATCCAAGGTGCAATTCCATGCTGCAGTGGACTCCAATGATGTGTCATCTAGAGTCGTGGCTACATCTGTGGCACTTAAGTAGAATGGCTTGGCTCAGATGTACTAGCCTGTCTGCAGGATACCCAGACTAAGGCCATGGATTTTTCCTGTTGTGGGTAATTCTCTGTTTGGGGAGCAGACAGAGGTACATGAAAAAATGGACGAATATAGGCCACCTATAGGAGTGCACAGACCAAGGAAAGGAGGCCCCCCTCAGAGGCAGCATCCCAGGGGCAGGGGCAGGCCTTTTCACAGGCCTTTCTACCAAGCCCAGGCCTCCTCTTCTGCTTATGCCCAGAGGGGGTTCTTTAGGGGGAGAGGCAGATGGGGTACAAGCAGACCTGCTTCCACCCTCAGCCAAACCCCTGCCAAACAGGCACCCTGATGGGTTGGCTAGGGCCGATTCTCCACTACCTGTAGGGGGCAGGCTGGCTTACTTTGTCCAGGACTGGGAGTCTCTGACATCAGACAAATGGGTCCTGGAAGTAGCAAGCCAGGGACTGGTTCTCAGCTCAAAAAGTTTCCAAAGATGAGAACCAGATCCTTTCCACCTGCAAATCCCTCAGAGGCACTTGCCCTAGAAGCAGAGGTCTCTTCCTTCTGGCTCTCAGAGCTGTGGAAAGGGTTCCACCCCTACACCAGGGCAAAGGGTTGTACTCAGGTACTTCCTTACCCCAAAAAGACAGGAGAATGGTGGCCCATCCTGGATCTCAGATACTTAAACAAGCACCTTTTAAAACAAAATTCAAAATGGTGACTCTGGAATTATTCTACACTCTCTCAGGCCAGGGGACTGGCTAGTGTCCCTTGACCTCAAGGATGCCTACTTCCATATTCTCATCAAAGCTCCCATCGAAAGTACCTCAGGTTCGAGCTGCCCTCAGGCCATTACCAGTTCAGATCAATGCCCTTTGGTCTGACCTCTGCTCCAAGGGTATTCACAAAATGCCTGGCAGTAGTAGTTGCTGCTCTAAGAAGGCAAAGGATTACCATCTTCCCTTACCTGGACGACTGGCTCATAGTAGGCCAGTCCCCAGACCAAGTCAAGTTACACTTACAAATAACTCAGCAACTGCTCACTTCTTTGGGTTTCCTTCTGAATCTTTCAAAGTCAATTCTAGAGCCTGTCCAGCTCCTCACCTTTATAGGCGCAGAGCTAGACACAGAAAAGGCCAGAGCTTTCCTTCCCCTGGACAGGGCAAGGACCCTTATCTCTCTGGCCTCCTCATTCACCCTGCAGGTGTCTCGACCTGCAAGACATTTTCTACAGCACCTGGGGCACACGGCTGCTTCCACAGCAGTGGTGCAGGGAGCAAGATTTCAGATGAGGGACATTCAGTTCCATTTGAGAGCCTTTTGGTCTCAAAGGAAGGACCCTCTGACCAAATTGATCCCAGTGACTCAAACCCTGATCCAGGCCCTACAGTGGTGGCAGGATCAGAACAATCTGAGACAAGGAGTTCCCTTTGTCACTCAGTCTCACTCTTTTATCCTTACTACAGATGCCTCCCTCTTGGGGTGGGGGGCTCACTTGGGTGACCTGACCACCCAGGGGTTGTGGTCCCCTCAGGAATCTCTGCTTCACATCAATCTGTTGGAACTCAGAGCAGTATTTCTAGCACTTCAAGTCTTTTCCAAGTCTGTTCAGAACAAAGTTATCCAGGTCAGAACAGACAATACCACCACAATGTGGTACATCAACAAGCAAGGAGGCACTCGGTCTATGGCCTTGTGCACAGAAGCAATGAAGTTGTGGTCTCTGGCTTATTCCTGAACACCTCCCTCACAGCAGTTCACCTCCCAGGCAAGGACAATGTCCTGGCAGATGCTCTCAGCAGGATATCCCAGGGCCATCACGAATGGTCACTGGATCCCCTGGTCTTGGAGGTGATATTTTCCAGATGGGGCACCCCACAGATATATCTTTTTGCAGCCCCAGACAATCACCAACTTCCTCTTTTTTGCTGCAGGCCCCCAGTGTTGGGCTCAGTCCCCCTGGATGCCTTAATTCTCAGTTGGGAAGGGAAGTTCCTGTATGCTTTCCCCCCTTCCCTCTCCTGTTCAAAGTGCTAGTCAAAATCAGATCTCAACCCTGCAAGATGATCCTGTTTGCTCCAGACTGGGCCAGACAGCCCTGGTATCCACTCCTACTGTCCTTAGCAGTCCATCTTCCCCTGTGTCTTCCCAGGAATTACAACCTGTTAACCTGTGCTCAGGGGAGGGTCTGGTACCTGAATCTCAAATCTCTCAATCTCAAGGCCTGGCTCTTGAAGAGTTAGAGTTTGCTGATTTACACCTCTCCCAAGGTGTAATGGATATTCTGAAGGCTTCTAGGAAACCTTCCACCAGGGCTACTTATAATTCCAAGTGGAAAAGATTTTCTATGTGGTGCTCTGGAAAGCATATTTCCCCAGAGTCTGCTGATCTGCCCACAATCCTTGATTATATGGTCCACTTAAATAGCTTGGGGCTTAGACCAGCTATACTGAAGGTGCATCTGGCAGCTGTTTCTGCTTTTATTTCAGCAGGTAAGCACTCTTCTCTTTCAGCTCACCCTGTATTCTCCAAGTTTTTCAAGGGATTGCTTCACACCAACCCTCCATTCATGGACCCTGCCCCTGTTTGGGACCTTAATGTTTGCATTGCTCAGCTTATGCAACCCCTTTTTGAGCCTTTGTCTTCAGCAGAGCTTAAGTACTTGACTTGGAAAACTGTGTTTCTGGTGGCCATCACTTCTGCCAGACACATAAGTGAGTTACAAGCTTTGTCAGTGGAGCCTGATTTTATCTCCTTTCATAGAGATAAGGTGGTCCTCAGGACTGACAGGACGTGTTTGCCTAAGGTGGTTTCAGATTTCCACCTTAACCAATCTATGTCTCTTCCTGTGTACTTCACTGACCATTCCTCCTCTGGCGAGAGGAGGCTGCACAGTTTAGATGTGAAAAGAGCCCTTAGCTACTACATAGAACGTACCAAGGGTCACAGGTTTGACTCCCTCCAACTGTTCCTCACTTATGGTGAGGTTGGTAAAGGAAACCTGCCACTAAAAGATCCATTGCCAGGTGGATTGTCTCTTGTATCAATTTTGTTATGAAAACTGGGTACAGTTCCACCCCTCAGGCCTGAGGGCTCACTCTACCAGAGGTACAGCTGCTTCCTAGCTACTGCCAGGGATATCCCCTAGAGATATGTCAAGCAACTACCTGGAAAACAGTTCACACTTTTACCAAGCATTACTCCCTGGATATCCAGGCTAGGGAGTGATGCTCAGTTTGGCACAACTGATGCTTCAGGAGCTATTCCCTAAGTAGGTTCTGTCCCTCCTCCATGGAGGTGCTGCTTAGTAGTCTGCTATTGTCAAAATACAGCAAGACTTCATGTTGTTTGAAGAAAAAATTACTCACCTTAGTAATGTTGTGTCTTCTAATGGAGTCTTGCTGTATTCTGACCTCCTCCCCTGCCTGCCCCTCTCAGAACCTCTGTTTTTGGGATGTGGGTGGGCAGTGGCAGTGCTGGCACTCAGCAGGTGCCCACCTTGTTGTTTTCACCCCTTTTTTTGGGTGAGTGGGTGTTTTGTTTTTCATTTGTTGGGTCTCCTGACTTGAGTCTTTGTTTTGGGACCAAAAAATTTGTTTTTATGTTTAGTAGCCAGTTGGCTAGTGTAGTTTTACAGCTTTCACACAGGACCTTAGTGAGTTTAGCTCGTAAAGATCTGACGGTTTGAGTTTAAACAGCAACAGACAGAGTCTCAACCGAGCTCGAGCTCAGCATTCCATGCCTGGCATGGAAAGTTAACTCTTTCATCTCTGGGGCAGTTTGAAGGTTGGGACTCACTGCTATTGTCACAATACAGCAAGACTCCATTCGAAGAAACAACATTACTAAGGTGAGTAATTTTTTCTTCCTGCCTCTGCCTTGCTCCCACTTTTGTAAAGTGGCATCACTTCTGCCCTCCTCCAGTTCTCAGGTACCACACCATCTTCCCATGATTTGTTAAAAATGGTAGTCAGTGGTGTCACGAGTTCTACCCTTAGTTCTTTTAGAATTCTTGGGTGAATCTCATCAGGCCCCATTGCTTTGTCCACCTACAGTTTTAAGAGTTATTTTAGTACCCTTTCTTCTGTGAATGGACTGGTATCAACGTCCCTATCCAGAGTGCTTCTATTCTTTGAATTAGGCACCTCTCCCATCTCTTCGTTTGTGAATACTCAGCAGAAGTATTTGTTCAGTATCACTGCTTTATCACTGTCACCCTCAGCCCACCCTCCTTTCCCTTTATTAAGCCTCAGTATCCCTCCCTTGGTCTTTCTTTGCTCCCTAATGTGCCTATAAAAGTTTGTATCCCCCTTCTTAACCAAGTTGGCTATCTTTTCCTCAGTTTGGGTCTTTGCTATTCTATCTGCTTTCCTTGCTTCCTTATGCTTTAACTGGTACAGTTCTCTGTCCTGCTCCTTCTGTGTTTCCTTATACCTCCTGAATGCTACCTTTTTCTCCTTAACTTTCCCTGCCACCTCTTTTGAGAATCATAATGTTTTTTTCCTTCATTTTGTTTTGTTGATTTGCTTCACACAAAGGCTTATTGCCTCTTTGATGGCTGTTTTGATTTTTCCCTATTGTTCCTCCACCCCTCCTTCTTGCCCATTTGCTAGTGCTTTTCTGAGGCACTCTCCCATTTTCCCAAAGTCAACCCTAAAGTCCAATACTCTTTCTTTTGTATGGCTTGACTCTATGGATGTGTTTATCATGAACCACACTGTTTGGTGGTCTCTTGTCCCCAGATGGCTACCCACTTCTAAATCCGAGATCCGTTCTCCGTCCCCATTTGACAGTACCAGGTCTAAGATTGCTCCCTCCCGAGTGGGTTTCAACACTAGCTGTCTAAGGCATGCCCATTGTAGGGCATCAAGAAAAATCTGGCTCTTGGATGTGGCTGCAGCAAAGGTGCTTCAGTTAACATCTGGCATATTCAGGTCCCCCATTAACAATATCTCCCCTTTTTCTGCCATTCTAAGTATGCCTTCTATCATTTCCTTGTCCATTGCCTCTCCCTGAGATGGGGGTCTGTATACAAACCTTGTGCAGATTGCGGTGCCATTTCCTGTCTCTAGGGTGACCCAAAGTGCCTCCTTTACTCCTGGTGTATCCTTTATTTTCATTGCTTTAATCCCTTCCCTTACATAGAGAGCTACTCCTCCTCCTCTTTTACCCTCCCTATCTCTTCTATAGCTTGTGTACCCTGGTATGTTGACATCCCAATCATGGTTCTCTGTGTACCATGTTTCTGTAACTGCCACGATATCCAGCTGTGCCTCTTCCATCAAGGCCACTAGTTCAGGGAGCTTGTTACACAAACTATGGGCATTGGTACTCATCACCCTCCATTTTTTTATGACCTTTTCCCTTTTAGCCCTATCTCTGTCCTTACTGCCTTTTTCTGCATTTACCCCTGTCCTTCTACCTATTGACTTCTTTACCTCTGTGTCTACCTCTCTAACAACTGTGTTTTGTGGGTGGAGGCTGGATTTTCCCTGCTCCTTTTCAGTGCCTCCCGCCTTGGTTAGTTTAAGTGCTTGCCAATGAAGCATTTAAGCCTATCACCTAGGATTCTGGTTCCCTTCCCACACAGATGCAGACCATCACGCCAGTATAGGCCTGCATCCCTCCAGGTGGATCCCCAGTCCCCAATGAAGCCAAAACCCTGAGCTCTGCACCAGTGTTTCAACCATTCATTGAATCCCATGGTGTGGAGTACCCTAGTATCACCCTTGCCATAGACAGGCAGCACCTCAGAGAAGTTTACTGTACGTGCTAATTGTCTAAGGCCCCTCCCCAGCTCTTCAAACTCATTTTGGACTGCTCCGATCCCATTCCCAGCCAGGTCATTTGTCCCTAGGCAGACAATGACATCCAGCTCCCTCCCTCGTGCAGCTGCTCCCGCGATCCTGAGGATTCGCTCCCTGTCCCTCCAAGCCATGGCACCAGGCAGGCACCTTGCCTCCTTCTCCCTTTCCTCCCCCAGTTCTACCCCCTAACAATTGAGTCCCGCACCAGGAGTTGCTTCCTTTCCCTGTGGGGTCCCATGCCACCCTCCTGTGGATCTCCTTTGTGGAGGTTCCCAGCATCCACCTTGGTCTCCACTGTAGGTGCCTCCATGGAGGAATTACTGTCCACCAGAACAGCGTATGAATTGTGGAAAGGTACAACTGGAGGGATGTGCCTCTGTTCCACCACTCTCACCCTCCCCGAGCCCACTGTGGTCCAACCACTCCTCATTGTTGTCAACCTGTGAGGCAGTGGAGGTAGCCCTGATGGTCCCTGGGTGGGAAAGGAGGTCCCTCGCATCTTGGCCAACTCAACTTGGAGATGAGCAACCTCTTCTCTCAGCCCAGAGAGGTGCCTGCAGAAGGGACAACACTGCATCCTCAAGAACATCTCTTGGAAGGCTGCTGCTTCACAGCCATTGCATTGCACCACTCCCATCATATCTTATTTGTGGCCCCTTAACTATTGTTTTCTATACTTCCTCTTTCCTCTCTCTCTTTATTTATTTTAATTTTTTTTCTTTAAATTTGTATACAAATGTTTTTTTTCTCCCTACTTTATTACTGCCTCTGTGGCCTTAAAGCTAGTGTGCTAGTTTGTTGAAGTTTGTTCTGTCTTAATTGGCGACTTTCTACAGTGGTCAAAACTGCTGTCTAATTCAAAATGTTTTCACTCTACAAGACTGATGGCCACTGAGGTCTGACTTAGGGCTCCATACTACTGTAGGCATAAAAAAAAACTCCTAAGTATCACCATTACCTTAGTCCACATTCTGAGGCACTGAGAAATGGAGTTAATGTTTTTGAAAGCCATAGCCACACTCACTCAGTTGTATAGACTACTGCTGCAAGGAAATTTCCTGTTGTTCACAAGATCTGAATGATTGCTCAATTCTATAGTGACTTTAAAATTGTCCTTTGATTGATACTAACATTGGCTAAAGAAGTATTGCATCACAGACCATGCTGACAATTAACAGTAAGGCCAGTTCCCCGTTACCTATTGTGGAATGTGCCTGTATTCAAATCAATTGCCGGTTAGTCAGTACAGTCATATGCTGTACTGATGTTACTTCAGGGAGGTTTAGCACAGGATGTGGACCTTGGGTTCGTTTATCCCTTTAGTCATGTCTCTTGTGTCCACCATGCACATAGCTGTGACTTCATGGATCCTACATTCATGAGCTACAGATGTGGAGGCACACCTATACCAATCAGTGATCAGTAGTTATGTGACATTTCGCTATTAATCACTGTACATGTCCTCCTACCACCACCGACTACAATTCCTGGTCCTGTAATATTAAATCATACATTGTGGTCTATTGGCAATTTCTACCAGAGCACCAATACTCAGTTCTTTGATATCATCTTTGTGTATCTAGCACACTAACCATCCCGAGCCAGCAACAGCCTTATGTAGATGTTGATCATGTTGAGAGGTCAAGCAACCACCACACGTCCCATTCCGCTGTATGCAAACCCTCCATGAAGGTTACAATGGACACCAACTGCATCAGCTATGTATCCCATGACACACTGTAATGCTGTATCGTGTTGTACACATGAGCGCATGACTGGCATCACCTGCCATTAACCAGCATGACATGCACAGTAATGAGCACCTAATAGCATGTCATGCATATTTTGCACAATCACTGACAGATTACACAAGGTACTGTATATGAGTGAATAATAACATCATGCATTATGCAGTAAGTCACATCATTGTCACTGCCTGGTCGTGTTTGGGTTCTGGTTTGCAATGTATGTTGATGATACACATTGGCAGTCACTGGCAGGACGATGGTATGTTTGAGTATGATATACTGATGATGCTAAGATATAACTCGTATATAGTATTGCTTAGAATAAGTCAGCAGTTATGGATTCAAAACATCGCTAATGCAACACATATTTGGTTGTTTTTTCTAACACATGCATGTTGCACCATGGCTCTTTTGACTCTTTTTCTCACATGGATCTAGTTTATGTTACATTAGGAACACATTGACAACATGGGATTGCCAGGACTGCGAGATCTATGCAGACAGTGTGCAATGCAAAATCCTGGTATGGTGTTCAGTATTCTGGCTGGAAGGATGCCTGAACTGTCTCAAATGCCTCCACTCAAAAACAGCTTGGCGCCTGACTGGTATGTTTGCTGCAAGTGCTGTGAGATCCCACAGCAGTGGAGAGTTTGTGCTGTGGCTACCATCCAGATGATTGTCTTTCTGGAGTACAGGTATGTACACAGTTCATTGGCAAAAAACACTAACTATTCAGAGAGATGTGGCCTGGTCCTGATGTGTGTGTGTGTGTTTGTTTATGTTTGTCTGTGTTTCAGTTCCAGTGATTAGTTTTACATACTCACTACTGGCTAGTAAATCCCACTTTGCATTGCCATGTCACCATTTTTTAACTTGTAGCAGCACCATTCAGTATGGCATGATTGTTTTGGCTATCCAACAATGGATCACTGTAATTGCCTTGTGTTTGTTCCATTAGCTTGCTTAAATCCAGCAATGGTCTGGCTACGCATAATGTTTGGTGGCCGGAGCAATAACATCACTCCACCATCAAGCCTGGAAAGGCAACTCCTCCAGCACTGTTCATGGATTCATTTTTTGGTTGCCCCACCATCCTCCCCTTCTTCTCCAGCGGCATGTCTCTCTTTTCCGTGTACTTCCTTCCTAAGCTACCTTAAGCCAAGGGAATTATTTGCCATGCACGTATAGGGAGGGGAACACTACTCTAGGGTTCCTTACATCGTACCCCAACAGTGTGGTATATCCCATTGATAGAGAGGTGAACAGCCACAATATATTCAAATAACACAAACATACATTTCAACCAGTTGCATAAGCACAATCGAACTGTATTCAACCTACTTACATCCAATTGCCATTTGATGTGGCAGCCATGAATTCCTTTACAAATATATTAGAACTCATTTCAGAAGAACACATGGGATACATGCATGCAAACATGCTGTCAATCACAGTGGACTACCTGCCTTCTGCCATTCCATATCTGCTTGGGGCCGGGCCAAAGCACTAGAAAAAATAGTGGCCATTCAGCTCTCCGTGTATCTGGCCAAATATGACCTGCTATGTCCAGAACAACATGGATTCTGCCCTGGACACAGCACCACTACAGCCCTCCTGGAGTTCTCCCAGCACCTTCACTCTGCTCCCCACTCTGGTCATGTTGCGGGTGCAGTGTTCATTGACCTCTCTAAGGCTTTTGACACTGTCTGTCACCCCCTCCTACTTGACTCCCTCCACCAACTTGGCTTCTCCCCTGGTCCACTGGCTTGGTTCACCAGTTACCTCTCTGCCAGATCACAGCACGTGAAGGTAAATGGCACCCTGTCCAATACCCTGCCCGTTTGCTCATGGGTCCCCCAGGGTTCCATCCTGGGTCCTGTTCTGTTCAGCCTATTTCTCAATACCCTCCCCAGCTCCTGGTTGGGCAATATGGTACTCTATGCCGATTATGCAGTTCTCCTTGCCTCCCACCCTGACCCTGCATCTCTACAGGAATCTCTGCAGCACACATTCAACCAAGCTGAAAAGTGGTTCCTTGACCACCGGCTGGTCTTTAACCTCAAAAAAAACAAATCTATTCTTTTATCGCATCACCAAAATAAGGCCAGAAATGCCCCCCTCTGCATTCTCCCCAACAATGCTCACCCTCTCGAGCAGGTGTCATCCTACAAGTACCTGAGCATCACCTTTGACTCAGCTCTTACATTCCACACCTATATCAATACCCTGTCCTCAGCCATAAACTCTCAGATTGGCCTTCTCTATCGCCACAGAGATTGCCTCCCCAAACCGCTCTCCGGCTGGCCAGCAACTCCTCTGTCCTGTCCCTAGTGGACTACAGCCTACCTATCTATGCTGCGGCCAACAATACCACACTCACCAGAATCCTGACCTCGATAAACAAGGCCTGCAGGCTCCTGACTGGTGCATCCCTCCGCACCCATACTTGCCTGCTCTATTCCACCACCAACCTGCTCACCTTGGAAGAGTGCCTGCGCTACCAAACCTGCTTACTTGCCAAAAAATCCCTGCTAGGACTCCCCCAGGATTCACTGCATCCCTGTGGCTTGCATCCCCATCCATTGCCACGCGTAGCTCAGTTAAGGCCACCTTTCTGGTGCCCCGTACCAAGACCTCCCCAGCCCAAAGGTCCTTCCACTACTGCGCCCCTACATGGTTCAACTACCTCCTGCTCTCTGTCACTAAGTCTACCAAAATTGGTCCTTTTAAAGTCGCTCTCCGTAACCACCTCTTTGGTGCCTGAAGCTGTAGTTGCCCATAATCAGCCTAAGGTAGGGGTCCCTCCCCGTTTCTTGCCCATAGCCTTCACAATGTCCATTGTACTGCTTCCCCCCCTTTTTTCTCTTTTCCTTACCCCTGTTCCCCCCCCACCCTTCCACTTAGGTATTTCCCTGGTATGACCAGGGTTGTGACTTCTACTATTGTTGTACTTTATACGATTGCTATGTACTGCATGTAACTTTATCCCATAAACCACTGTTATATTGTGTTCTTTTTGTTATCTGTATTGCACCTGTATGTTACCACTGTTGTATATCACACTGTAACCATGTCTACCCTCCCTGCGATGAGGTGCCTTTGTAAGTGAGTCCCTGACTCAAAGGTTGTAAATCCGACTTTCAAAAATAAATAAAAAATAAAATCTTTTTTGGCACATCTCTGTCAAAACAACCTGGAATGAAAACCTCTCTTCCTGGTAATCAGGTGTCCTTCCAATCAAAAACTCAACTCTTTTAAAAAAATATATGTCTGCACTCTGCCTTGAGGTATCAAAAAGGCATGAGCATACAGTATACAGAGATCACATAGAGCGTTATATAACTGAAAAATATGTTGCAAATAATGAATGGAAGTTTGCTAACTGGAGACATATGTCATCCTGGATGGTTTCAAGAGTAAGACTTCTCATCATCTTACCTTTTTCTGATCAATGACTTCATGGAGTTGCCTTATGATGGCACAATTGAGATTTAATGCACATATGAGTAATGGGTTTTGCCAATTGGATGATTTACATTTACGCAATGAGGCATTAACAGGGGTTAGCTTAACACTGTCACTAACCCACTATGGGTGTCATGTGGCAGGGTTCGAAGCCAATTTCCATATTGACCCTTTGTAATCTAATTCCTGGGAGGGCCTTATTGCTATAATGACAACATAGGTTTACAAACATAATGTTATAAATGTATACTTCTGTAATGCTTTGCTCATTCTCTCTTCTTGCCATAGCAAGTTCTAAGTCACTGTTAATAATGACACTTGTTTTATGTGTCCAGTTGGTATGTTCCTGTTACCTATGTAATGATGGAATTTTGAACAGTCTTGAAATTACTATAATGCACCACCACAAGCAATTAAAGTATTGTATGTATGTTGTGTTAAATGAATGTAGTTCCCGTCTTTACTATATATATGTGCATTGCCTGGATTCCTGCAATGGCCATCATTTTGCAATAATAAGGCTTCCAAAAACTGCATCACTTGTGAGACTATGAATGCAATGTAGCATTATACAAGATGCATATATGGATGGGTTCATGCATAATTCACTAATGTGCATGTTAATGATAAAGACTGAAGTGCAACATGTTTTAAAATCTGTTAATGGTTAACTGAAAACATTACATGTTATACATTGTCTCCTTCCATTTCTCTGACAGATGATGAATCACCTAGTCTTTTACCCTGCTGTTCTTTCCTTGGCATCTGCTTACAGGGAAGATATTTTTGCTTTTCCTCCTGATGCAGATGTGAACCATTCACGAAGACATTCAGCCTATCGACAGTTCATTTTGTGGCAACTGGGAAGGCTCAGCAGTCATGTGCGCACACCAATTCCAAGTTGCTGCGTGTGGCACATCCATGACATTTACCCTGATCCTTTGGGGCAATACACAGGATACAAAACTGATAGACTCTCATAACTACATCTGTAAGAGTGTGCCTATCTTTGAAGGGTTGTGCTAAATGTCCCTGTATGGCTGCACAACATGTTGAGCTCCTGTTTGTGGAAATGTGGATGCAGGTCGTGATCTTAAAATAATGTTCCATGTAATAGTTAGTACTTGTTATAGAAACTATAGCAAATATAAACAATTGCTTTGTAGCGATGTGAGACATTGCCTTGTCATCACATCTTGTCCTGTACAATATGTGTTTACCTGTGTGTTCTGTTAAATAAAAAGCTATGCTAATGCTACTTTGGTGTGATTCCTTCTGGGGTATTGTATATTCACAATACACCAAATACAGGGAAAGATGAAAGAAGGGGAGGCATAGGAAGGTAGCAGTAGGGTACCATTGGGGTAGGAGTGAGGTTAGTCAAATAAGAAGAAAGATCAAGTTGAGAACTGGGATGGGGGGGCAAGTGGGCACAAGAAGACAGTTCTGGACATGGGCGAGAGGATATGAAATGAAGGGACCATGATGTAATGTCAACCAGGAACAAGATCAGCTCCTTTAGCAGTGCAGGTGGAGAATTACCTGTTATTCAGGATCTACATCAGTAAGGGAGCCTACATATCTATAGATGACAGTCTTCTCTGAACTTGGGATGGATGCAGGGATAGCAATGAAAACAAAATCATGAATTCTGCTCAGTTGTTTGGCAAACAAAGCCAAATTGGTAGGTGGTGGGGGCCAGAATCTGGAAGGGTACATTAGAAATGGATTTTAGGATTTCAAAGCAGCCCAAGAGGTGCCCTTCCTGCCATCTGGGCGGCCATCAGAATTCACCCATCGTTAGTCTGCCAAAATTCAAAATTAGTTGTCCCCTCTCAGGGGTCTTCCCACCCATAGTTGTAATATTTCATTAGGGTGGCATGGTGGTCACATCCACCAACACATGAGTGAGGTGGGCAGGGGGCACAACATCAAATTTACAGAATGCTTGGTGAATTGATATCCAGGCACTTTAACAACTGGCGTATTACAATGGGTGCATTCTGATGCTTATGCCACACGTCATGAATCAAATGCAACTCTTTGAGGTTATGAAGTACAGATGGGTGGATACATCCTTTTATTGATACTGTAGTGCATGAAGAAAGATCAATGGAGGAACACAGATGCTTAATAAAGGTGAGGGGGTGGGCAGATGGTGACAGTGAAAAAGCATGGATACTAAATGAATAATTTTGTCATGTTCTCACAAAAGAAGTGGAGTGGGATGTGCCCTAAACAAATACTAGAAGCAGTCCAGATAGGGGGGTCGATACCAGTCCATTCACAGAAGAAATTATCCTGTACCAGGTAAAGCAGAAGGAAGCAGGGAAGGCAGTCATAATAGCAAAGGCCCTAACTGAAGGTAAGATTGCCTACTCAGTTTGGAATGGGATAAAACATTTGTATAGGTACATTAGTGATGCTTAATAAAGTGAAGGGTGAGTGGCCAGAGGGTGGCAATGAAAAAGCAGGGATAATGAATGAATACTTCGGCTCAGTATACACAAAAGTAGAGGGGGCGGTACCTAAAACAAAGAATAAAAGCAATCTGGATAGAGGGCATGATACCAGTCAATTCACAGAAGAAAGGGTCCCTAAAGAACTACTAAAAGTGAAGGTGGACAAAACAATGGGGACTGATGGGATTAACTTCAGTATTCTAAAAGAACTAGGGGTAGAACTAGTGACACCACTGAATAGCCTTATTAACAAATCATGGGAGGATTGTGTGGTAACTGAGGACTGGAGGAGGGAGGATGTGATTCCCCTTCACAACTGTGGGTGCAAGACAGAAGCTGGAAACTACAGACCAGTTACTGTGATCTATGGATGAGAAGGGACTTGGTAAGGTTGGAGGAATAGTCATAAGTATGTCAGCTTATATTCAGTGACAATAAATGCAATGTAATGCGTCTGTTGAATAAATAAATGCAGGAAAAAGTAACCAGTGTCGAGGGAGGTACTGACAACAACAGAAATGGAAAGGGACCTGCTGGGGGTAGTCATACCAGATGACCTAAAGGTGGGCAAGCAATGAGAGAAGGCAGTGAGGAGGGCTGTGGGGATACTGGGAATGCACAGAGATAAGCATCAGCAGTAGAAAACAGGAAGTTGTTTTTCTTTTTTTTACAGACAGTTGGTGAGACCTGTCTGGAATACTGTGTGCATTTTTGGTAACCTCACCTCTGCTAGGACATAGACAGAATGGAGTCAGTCCAGTGGAGGCCAACTAAAATGGTGCAGGGTCTGCACCTAAAGCGTATGAAGAGAGACTAAAGTAGCGTGATACGACTACCCGCAAGGAAAGGAGGGAGAGGGGGAATATGATAGAAACATTTAAGTACCTCAATGGAAGCAATGAAGTCTAAGAGGGTAGCATCTTTCAGAAAAAGAGATGTTCAAGAACAAGGGGGCACAATGTGATGATAGAGAGGGGGGACAGCACATGGGCACTATAAGGAAGTGTTTTTCACAAAGATGGTAGTGGATGCATGGAACAGCCTTCCTGAGGTGGCTGTTGGGTCCAAAACAGTATGGGAATTTAAGAATGCATGGCACGGACATAATGCAGTTATTGTGGTGGGTAAGAGGAAGTAGGTTGTTGGTTAACAAGGATCTGCACCTTATCCAATAGGTATGGAAATGGGCTGACTGGGTGGTCCAAGAGGTCCTTATCTGCCGTCAAAGTCTATGTTTCTATATGCTGTAGAAACTCCAAAAAGTCAAGGTGGACAAGGCAATGGTGCCTGATGGGATTCAAGCCTGATATTTGGAAAGAACTAAGAGGTGACCTAGTGACACCACCGACTCCCCTTTTTAACAAATCATGGGAGGATGTTGTTGCCCTGAGTACTGTAGCAAGGTTGGATGTAATCCCCCTACACAAAAGTTGGAGCAAGGCAGTGGCAAAAAAGTACATAACTGTTACTTTGACCTCAGTGGTAGGGAAAATGATGGAATCACCTCTGAGGTAAAGAATTATCGAGTACCTAGTGGCCAGTGGGCCACTGGACCAAAGGCAGCATGGATTCACAGTGGGAGGAAAGGTCTTGTCAGATGAATCTAATCGATTTCTTTGACTGGGTGACCAAAGTAGTAGACCAGGGAGTGGCTGTGGACATGGTCTGCCTAGACTTTAGTACGGCTTCTGACATAGTCCCACACAAAAAAATATTAAATAAATTAGCCAGCATAGGATTTGGTCTGAATATGGTGGCCTGGATAAAGAACTGACTGGACAACAGGAAGCAGAGGGCAATAATAAATGGTGTCCACCAAAGAAAAAGGGGGGTTACTAGTGGGGTAACGCTCAGTTCAGTTTTGGTGCTGCTCCACTTTAATGTCTTTATAAGTGATATTGCAGAGGGAATGGACATAAAAATATGCCTCTTTGCAGCTGACATTAAAATCTGCAGCTGTGTTTGAACACAAGTGGTGGTGGAAAGGATGACAAGGGACTTGGCAAGGTTGGAGGAATGTTCTAAAGTATGGCAGCCTAGATGCAATGCAAAGAAATGCAAAGTAAAGCACCTGTCAATCAATTACCCAGTGGAAGAGTACACAGTGGGGGTGGAGGTTGGGGGTTAACAGCCATACCACCTTCTATCTGCTGGTGATACCTGTTCCTATGCACCACAACATCACACCACTCCCCCTCCCCAAATACACACACAGCCTCAGTGCATTGTTTTACCACCTTTAGGTCATCTGATACAGGTGACCACAATTGCCTTTCCTGTTGGTTGAACATTACATTTGACCTCACCCACCACATCATGTCATTCTCCACTGTGTTCTTGCAGCCTTAATACATGATTTTGAATGTGAATTGCAATACATTGCAGTTTTGACACTGTCTGAACCATTCCTCTTGCACACAAAGGTTCATCCTCATTTTGTACACCCCTCCATGTGTGATCACCCTGTTGGAGATCTTAGTGTCATCTGCAAAGTGGAACACCTTTCCCTCAAGCCAAGTTTTAAAGTCATTTAGGAATACATTGAACAGGATCATCCCCAGCCATGATCCCTGCGGCAAATCAATATGGAGACTTTGGAATTTCACCGTGCTTCAGACAATCTAATAGGATAATGTAGAAGTGGATGAGCTGATCACAGATGACCAACCTACTGATTTCGTGTGTGCTGCGTGACTAATACTTATTTACTATTTCAAAGTATTTGCCAAATGATGTACACAATGTATTTAATGGTTGTATTCTCATTCCTGGTACTTTTTAACCAAGCATATAACACTTTCTTACTTGACTGGTCTGTCTTTTTGCACCCTTTTGCACCTAAACAGTCTCCATCTTATTTTTCATTCCTCCATCTGCATCTCAGCGCTGTATCTACAACCTTTCTGTGTCTCTTCATGCACCACTTATCATTGTGCCTTTCCTAAATTAATATTATCATTCATGCTACAGACCACCACCACATATGGCAGAGTATTCCATGTATCCATCACCCTCGCAGTGAATTAATGTCTCCCGTCTTCCCTTCCTGAATCTTCCACCCTCCAGTTGTGCCCGGTGTCCCCTCTTGACCATCAAACTTCTAATCTCGCAAATTCCTTCTATAGTAGCTCTCTTAATCCCAAGCGTATAATTAATATTTAGTGGTTTTGAGCATTTAACCATATCCCTCCTCACATCCAGCAAAGACATGTAACGCTCACCCAACCTCTACTCATGGGAGAATCCCGGTAATCCCTTGATTATCTTTGTCTGCCTGTGATGTATACCTTCCCATAATCTAATGACCTTTGGGAATGGGTGCCAGTACTACACTCAGTATTCCAGGTGTTGCATGACATGCAATCTGTACAGGGACATGATCCCCTCCATATTCTGAGAGAAGATTCACCTCGCTATACAACACAGCATCCTGTTGTCTTTTTTCTGATGCATTCCTGCACTGAACTGAGTCGTTCAGACTCAATATCATAAGCTCCCCTTGATTTTTTTCATCTGCAGTGCATTCTGGCAGTACACCTCAAGCAGATAGCACCGCTGCCAGTTATTAGCCCCAAAGTGCACCACTTTACACTTTATGGTGATAAACCCCATCTGCCATACATCCAATCACTCATGTAATTTGGTCAGACCCTACAGTAGCCCCCTCCACTGTTCGCTGTCATCTACCATGACACACAGCTTTGTGTTGTCTGTGAAGAGAGACTGCTCTAACTCTGGATACCATGGTAAGATATACAAACATACAAAGAAGCCAGTTGAAGAAGGCCATTTGGTCTATCAAGTCTGCTCATATTGCCTGGTACTTAGTTATGAATATTCCAAACAACACCGGCCCCAGTACTGATTCCCTGCAGCAACCCACTCATATCCATTGGTGATGATAGTCCCCAACCCCCACCACCACCCTTTGCCACCTTCCCTACAGACAATCAGTGATTCAACTTATTATTGTAGTTCCAACCCCTATATATTCCACCCTTCCACCTCTACCAGCCTCCCATGTGAAACAGAATCAAAGGCCTTGCTGAGATCCAAATACCGGGATAGCCACTGTATGGACTTTGTTCAGTTCCTTAGTCACCCAGTTGTAATATTAAGTCCAGTTTGTCTGGCTGGATCTTCCAGTGACAAACTCATGCTGTTGACTGTTCAGGAGACAACTGATCTCCAAAAAGCGCACCAGTCTCTCTTTTAGGACCATTTCCAGGTGTTTCACCACAGTTGATGTGAGGCTTACTGGTCTGTAGTTCCCTGGTTCATCATTATGTCTACTTTTATTAATGGGTACCATCCTCCAATCCTCTGGAATGCATCCAGTGCCCAAAGAGGTATTTAACAGGTCAGCCAGCGATTCTGTCTGGACCTCCGCTACTTCACCAAGTACCCAATGGGTGAATGCCTTCTAGACCTGGTGAGCCCACCCCATAGCCCAGAATCCTTTCCGCACACTATCCTATGTATTCCCTATATCAGTGTACTCCTCCTCCCACACCTGCCCACTCCTCCTCTCCAAGATGATATCTGACTCCCTTCCTCCATCGTGAACACAGAGAAGAATCGCTCATTTAGTGCCTCTTCCTGTTCCTCCCACTTCTCCACCGAGCCCTCATCTCTCCTAACCCTCACAATCTGATCTTTGTTTTTACGTCTTTCGCTGATGTATCTGAAGATGTACTTCTCTTAATCTTTTATGCTCTTCCCTAGTCTCAGTTCTCTGGAAGCCAGGGCACCTCTAAACAGCCTGGCAAACTCTCTGAACTTCTTCATATACTTCTTTGTGTAACCTTACAGCCCTGTATGGCGCATCTGACATGCCTTTTTTTGTTCCCTTTTGTATTCCATGACCTCCTGCATCAGCCAGCTGTTTTTTTAACACATCCCTTCTAACTCCTCTTTCTTGTACATGTCCCAGTCACCCCCTCCTTCCCCTTCTTAATAACATCCCATGTTTGTCAAACATTCATGCGCGGTACAATTTCCACCAGATGCATGCCTAAAATTTCCACCATCCTTTTACAGTTTGCTTCCTTTCAAGTCTATCAGTCTAGTACCTGTACCTCCTTCTTCCCTGCCTATGCTGACCATGAACCATACCGTGCGGTGGTCATTCCAAGCAAAACGGTCTTTCACCTCCAGATCCCTTACAGCATCCCCATTGATAAAACAAGGTCTAGAGTCCTATCCAGTCTTGTTTGATCACAGACCAACTGCACCAGAAAGCTGTCCTTAAATGAATCAAGTAAAACCATCCCCCTTGCACTCTCGTTGGTTGGGCTGCTCAACACGACCCACAGTCAGTGGGTCCCACACCTCTGCAGTGTTTCATTTACTACAGACTGTTCTGATCTCCTCAGCTAACTCTCTTCATAATTCCTCCACTTGCACTTGTGGCCTGTGCTACACCACCACCACCCACAATGTCCTACTTTATGAGTCTTGAAGCTGAAGCCTTATGACCTCTATTCTGCCTTCCTCCCCCCTCCTCCATTAAGTACCGTATCACCTCCCCTACATATATTGCCACATTCCTCCCTTTTCACTTCGCCCTATCCTTCATGACTATCCGATACCCTGGTAGCATAAAACCACATTCCTGGTTCTGGCTGGCCATTCACGAAGTACCATGCAGTACAGTGCATTTTTATAGTATGCCTTGTTATTGGGATTGGTATAGCAAAAGTACAGTAGATACAGTAGAACACATACAAATATGCAGCAATAATGCCAAGGAACATGCTTTTATTTACTCATAAGTCTCCACGGGCTATGACATGGCATAACACAAAAGTCACAGCATGAAGTCCAACAACTTAAAATCAAAAGATGTATGGTGGGTTAGGGCAGCATTGCAGTCTCTTATTTTTGGCAATCAGGTGTAATATCTTGCTACTTCAGTAAGTGCAACATACCAAAGCATACACAAAGTCATAGCTCATTTACTGGTTACATGGTACACATTGGCACACATTTTCACAGCAGTCTAATGGATGCAGTGTAGCATTCAGATTTCAAGGATGGTATCTAGACACATGCTGAGCAACCTGCTCCTTTGTATCTGGAGGTTCGAAAGATGCAATATTAGGCTAGATGCGCCATGGATCATCTTCAGTCATTGCAGTGCAAGTCATCACACTTGCAGTCGTCTGTAGTCGTGTGATGACAATTTGCTGCAGGATGTCCATGGTGTACGTATAGTGCTTTGGCATCGGCGACCACTGTCCATTGCCCACTTTTCTTGTTATACAGATGCCTGTAATGGATATAGTGAACAGTAGCTGTTAGCACAAGTTGCAAAGGACAAATCGATACATAATCACAGAAATGCAGTTTTTGGAGCAACAGGACAGTTTGTTAAATATGTGTGGTCATACCTGCAGAACGAGGTGGTGAGTAGGAGTGTAAAGTTGAAACAAACAGTGATTTTTACTTCTTCATAAAGCCATGTATAATATTACCAGTAACGAAGGCAGCAGAATGAAACTTTTAACATATGAATAGCCAGGTACAACAGTATCATAATAACTTGAGGAATGCAGTACACCAGTGTGGTTGCTGTACTGTGTGTCATGTGAGTGGTGTGCTTGTTATCATTTGGCTAGCAATCACTGCCCTTTGATGGTGTAAACAATGAAGAATGAAATAACTTGCACCTTCTCATCTTTCTGGTTGAGCAGGTGTGGCCTTGTGATATGGTGGTTGTAATCCAGTGCAGCTAGGAAGTTGCGTGCACAGTAGACAGGGAATGTGTAGGAATACCTCTTTGTCACATACATCAGTATGTGTTGCTGAAATTGCTCGAGGTCAGACATACTTTTGTGAAAGATATGAGTGAGAGCATACAGCAATGGCATAGCAGTAGCAGACTAGCCATTGTTGCACTTGGTGGCTCATTGTGTATCTAATATTTATACATCTTGCATCTCAGTGTACCTGAATCTTAGGTAATGTTGGACAGATCCAAGGAAGCACTTGGTTATTTTTTTTTTATCATCTTTATATTCCTCACCTGCAGCCACATTCCTGCCTATATCCAGCCACTGCTCCTCCTTCACCGCCGATCCCAAAGCTGACGTGGCCAGCTTGCATATGCAGCTGTACCATTGAAAGGGGCCCCCCCCCATGCCCCTGCACCCGTCCAGGATCCATTACTGGCACACACCTTATTCCAGGCATCATTGACCGGTGAAGCTGCGGCCATCAAGCTGCCGTGGACTATGCTGCCATTTTCCTTTTTTCCTTTCCCCGATGGGAGCACGGACATGCAATGACATCCATGCACTAATGTGCAAATGTCTGCCGTGCTCCCCCCCACTTGGCACCCACGCATCTATAGTACCTCTGGGCATCCACAGGGACCACCAGAGTGCGATGTGCATCCACCCCTTTCCCCAGGACTAGGAGAGCTGTCATTGGATGCTCAATCCTAGTCCTCCCCTGCCGACCCCCGACAACCCAGACTCGTTCCTGAACCTGGGTTGCCAGCGTGGAGCGAGGTGTGGCATCCAGTGCCTCAACCCTCAGTGCCACTGGGCCGGCTTAAGGAAGTGCTTGTTAACCAGAACCTTGATAAGTTCTCAGTGTGGCTGTGTCATAGGAACTATCCATTCTTTGTCACGTTGTGTTTCCAAGGCGGAGTGGCTGCACTTACCATGGCCCTCTCCATCCCCCAGTTCCCACTCATGCACATCAATCACATGATTCCCCACTCCTCACCACTGAGCCTGTAAAAAACAGCAATGGGTAACATCACAATGTCTTGACAAACCAACTTGACTATAACACTGATGTGTTGCAAGAAGTATCTCATACCAAGAAATCATGATAGTTGTTGGTCACCTGACAGCAATGCCAGAAATGATTGACTATGTCATGGCACCATTTCAGCAAAATTTTATATCCTGGCTGCATTCTGGCCTACAGTTTGACATAACAACAAATATGCCATGATTAAAACTGTTAGTTGGCTTACAACAATGATACAGATGCGCAGGCTCAGTTACAAATTAGAGTAACATGATATACTTACTGCACAAATACATTTGCTAAGATTTTTCACTCCATGCCATGTGTCATATGAGTGTTTGATGCCGGGATAAAAATTACCTGCAAGGAGAATATAACCAGTAAATACATGATGCACTGCCTTGGCCAGATACCTTGCCATAGTACATAGGTATTACTCATGCATCAAACACGAAATTTGTGGATGTGCATCTGTGATGACCTCATACACTTCAATGTGTTGTGCCATAAGATTGTCCAAAGCATGTTGAAATGCCAACTTCTCTATATTGGATGACTTCAGTGCTGTCTCACGCTTGTCTACAGCACTGGTGGAAAGTATCTCCTTTGTGTCATAGTCCATGCATGTGTACGTGCAGTACTGTGCAGAATGTCCAGGACTGTCCATGCGGCTGTCACCTGCAAATAATCAAGTGAAGAGATACATAATCCATAGGTAATCATTGTTTGTTGACAATTCTTACCTTATAACAATGACCAGTCAGACCTGCATACATGGGAGAGCAAATAGCATGACACAGTTTTCACTGCCATACTCATTATCACTACTTTTTTCCTAGACCGTTCTGTGCACAGCTTGGACTGCATTGCCTTCCATACTCTTTCAATGACTGGCACAATATGTAGTCTTTGGAAGTGAAAGAATGATGATTCACTAATCATTGTGAGCTTCAAAAAGCAGAACATAAGTGCAATTTTGCCATAGTTATTGACAGAAAGTATGATAGCGCTAGCAAGCATTAAATCACTTGAACTGAATCCATGCTTTAGTTGAGGTTGACTGGTCCATTTGTATTCCATGTGATTATTGTCACACATTTGTTACAAAGAAAGGAACATGATTAGTAAGAAACAGAACATGTGTTCAAGTTTAAGCACTGCAACTGCATTGCAGGAAACACAAGGTTTAGTAGTGTAATTAATTGATGCACGCTAAACTTATTTGCTCAGTTTTAACTGTAAAAATGAACAGCATATCAGCACAGCACCCAGAAACACCAGTGCAGCAATGTCTAGAGATCATGGTCTGCTGTACAAATTGTGAGTGTTTGACTAGACTAAATAGAATGCAGTATTAAAAAGACGGTAAACAAATGCATAGTGCTAACTATTTGTATTTGATTTGCTGGCTATTGCTTTGTGAACTGTAATGCAGCACCACCTACCCATGTGATGGTCAAGCAACTGGCACTGGTGCGTGACCTGATATGCACTTCATCACTGCATGTGCGACATGTATGGAAGTGACATTGCTTAGCCAGTGTCATTATGTTCTGGAAGAAAACAACAAATTTATTCTAGTCCATGACTGAGAGTGCCTGTTCACTCACATCAGCCCTGCTGTCACATGTGAGCTACATTCTCTCATCACTTTTACAGTGCTCTTCCTCATCCTCTTCCTCAGAGAGTCCCAAAATATCCATGGCAATGGTGGCATCAGGTAGTTGTGGTGCACTGTGTCAATATATAGAAAAGCATGGCATGTAAAGTGATTTCAGTTACACAGTAACAGAAACTAAAACTTTGTACACTTGAATCTGCACACAGCACAGCAACACTTGGAGAGGAATGTTATGTTCATGTCAAACACACACACGCGTGAACATACGTGTGCATATTATTGAGACAGCAACATGGCATTTAAATGCGAATGTGCAAAACAGAGTTCTGCGAGTACAAAGAACAGTGCTCAGTTCTCCCTGACATTGTGTTCTGTGGGGATCAACTTACCTTGCTATGTGTTTATAAGTCAGGCATTCATCATCACTATCTGCTTCCTCACTCTCTGCAACATGGGTCTTGTCTTTGTATTCTTTTGCAGCACTCCTGCATAAATCAGACCATAAATGTCAAGAACCAAGGTTTAGTTAATACTAACTATAAAGCAGCATGCAATATGCCCTAAACACTGTGAGCACACTTTTGATGACATAAGGGGAGCACTGATAAAAGAGTACATTATTAATTGCAGTATCAATCACACTGTGGAGCAGTTAGCATTGACTAACCCAAAACAGTAAATCGAAACACAAGCAGTGGACATTGCATAGACAGCATCGGCACACTTTGCTCAGTCTAGCGTCAGTGCTGACTGTGTGCCAAGGCAGCATGTGCTACCGGTATCAGACCGAAGATTAACAACAATGAGACTTACTGTGGTGTTGGCATGTAAAGAAATTAGTTGTTGTTAGGTCTGAATTCCATGTATCCATAATGTGTTGCCAAAGTGCTAACACCCTGGAGTTGTGGTTGATCAACGGCAGTTATTGGCTTCAGAGGTGACCTATAAGGACAATAGCGCATGATTAACAGACTAAACCCAACTGACCATGTTTTAATGAAGATCTCTAAAGCATGGATACCAGATTACTAAACTAATTGTAATGTGTAGTGAGGTGAGGATGAATATGACTCTCAATTATAAATAATTGAAAGTATGAGTACAGTTTCTAAGGACATTTAGATTGACATGATTGGCAATACTAGAGATCTGGATATCTGATTTGACAGAGAGATTACAATAACTGAACACAGCAATTTACTCTTAGTAACTGCACACTATCTGGTCACTAAAATCTGAAAAAGCATTCCTGTCTAGACATTGCAAGTACATTATGCACCAGCATAGTTAACTAAACAGAGTCAAATGAGTAGGGATAGGGCCAAAGCGGATGGGTTCATGTGGTGAGGAACACAAATGGTCCATTGATTTATGACGCAAAATTACAACAGTAGACAAAACTTACGGAGGCTGCATGAGCTGTTACAACGGTAGGTGAGAGGTGCTGTCTGTATGAAATGCTCAAGTAATACATGGATTCGATCAAACAAATAGGGTTAAAACAATTGTTATAGCACACCAGTCTTTGCTCAATTAACACACTTCACATAATGAATCATGACCCTGTTCACATTGTCAGAAAAGGCCAGGGAGATTGTTGAATTACCCTCAACCAAATGTACTACCTTCCGGAAGAGATCAGATTAATGTTTACGTAGTGTAGTGCATAATACTTGCTCTAATGCTAACCAATCAACACAGTGACAGCTCATCCTTCTGTCTGTGTAAACACACAGGTTAATAACAAGCATAATAAGGTACTTGCCAAGAAGATGTGGTACAGTGGCTCGGATCAGCATCATGTCCATTTATCTGGCATGGTGTTGAAAGCCATCCATTGGAATCCATTGCTTTAGTCAACATTGGTGTCGAGTGCTGAACTGGTGATGTGAGCATGGACATTGTACCATGCATTGTGTTTGATACTTGATCATACCTAGAGCAACAGGAATGGGAGAAAGCAGAAAAACAGATTGAACAACGGTAGTGTACTGTATCTATTTAATATATTTCAGAGTTTCATGCATGATAGTCAAAATCTATAATTTGCATTAAGGGCTGCAGCTGTAGATGTGACAAAATAGTGACTGGCAAATGAACTAATGAACAGTTGCTGAAGCCGTATGACTGGAGTGATACTGACACACATGCTGAATGTGTGAACAGCAGGCATCATTGGATACAGTGTACACGGTTGCCTTAACATCAAAAAGAGCATCTTATGCAAAGACATTTGACAACTCGCATGTCCAGTAGTATTCTAGCAAGGTCAGAATGAAGGTCCAAGTTCAGGCTTTGCTTGATTGACAACCAACGTCCCATCTGTGCACCGATGGCAATTCGGCATTTGCCACTCTTAGTGTCATGTTCTTTCTTTTTTCTTTTCTTTTCAGATTCTTGGTAGTGCATGGCCTACCATGCTTATGTTTTATCGGGCTATTGATGGCATGTGTTTGTGTTGATGAGAACATGGTCCTGCGAGGAGAGCAGAAAGGGAAACAATATCACACATTTAGTCAAGGCAGACTGTACCAATATTTTTGCCTGCCGTAGGAGGGTTAATGAGAAATAGTGCATCTGTAGATCGGTGACCATGTTTGTGATGTGAATGGAAGTTGGTACACTGAATGGTCAGAGGCCTAGTAATGCACACAGTGCGGTGGAGTTTTTGCAGCTTGAGACCGGTGTGAAAGAATAGTGAAATGTACAATCATGACGATCTTTATTGCATTACAGTACTGTTGCAGGTGAGGAATTTAAAGAAAAAAACACAATCAAAATGAAAACACATGAAATGAATAATACATCTGGTGTAGACACTTACTGCACAATGGTAGCACAAATATAGTGGCTCACCTGTTAGTCCTCTGTATTCAGGTAAACTTTTTCCAACGTGTGACTAACAAGGTGTAGAAGATGTCAAAGAGTGGCATAATTACACCGCTAAGTATGCAGTTCAGTAAATATGTCCATAACCATTCTTTTCTGTTGTTGCCTATCTCAGGATTTCAATGTGTATTATACAATGGCAAAAAAGAATGCTGGTCCCTGATTGGTCAGAAAGGAACTGGAGCCGTGATGTTATCCCAACACAACATCACGGATCTAGTCCCAGGAGACTCATGACCACATGTAATATTGAAAAAAGATCGCTTCACAGCCCTCCTTAGCTCCAACAGTCCCCACCCTGCTCTGAATAGGCGCTCCCTGCTGACTGACCGACCCACACTTGACATGCCAGGCACAGACTTTTCCATTACTTCCTACTGAAAAAAAAAAAGAAATTCTTCCTTGCCACAGTGTCTGACAGATCATGTATCTGACTTCCTCAATAAAAACGTTCACACCACCGACTCTTCATAAATTTAAAAAGTGAAAGTTAAGTAGCATGATCGGCGTCACATTCCCAAATCCCTTTTGGCTACTGACTTCAGTGATCCTGTTCGAAAATCTGTTAATGTGCAGCACCTTTCACTTAAAATTAAAGAACTTGGCTGGCCCGTTGGCGCAGCGGTAGCACTACCGCTCGTGACGCTGGTGACCCGGGTTTGGGAACAAGCTTAGGGAGCTGGAGGGCCAGCTGGGGGAGAAGGCTGAGCATCTGTGGACTGCTCAACTTCTCCAGGGAGGGAGGAGGGACAAGGTTCGGTACTTGACTGACCCCAGGCAGAGGTCTGGGGTACAGCGAGTGCTTAGCCATTCCAGGAGGTTTGGGCATGCCAGACGTTGGTGGAGCTGCACCTTGATGTCAGGGCACATGGCATGCCCAGGAAAGAACAGGGAAAAACACCTCCTTCGCTCCGGGTAGATGGAGCGCCAGCACAGACTTCAATGTTCCCCTGCCTGTCCCATGCGGCAGCCCTGACGAACTGATGTTAGTTCAGGGTGCTTGGAGCCCCAACTCATCCCCACCTGGGGGGAAATCCAAGGCTACATGGGGGGACCACCACAGGACTCCAATTATGGAAGGAACCGAAGCAGATGCTGGTCGCTCCCGAAGAAGCGGAGAGCAGGAGGCAGGAGTAGGCGGAAAAATAGTAAGTAAAAAAAATATATATATATATATTAAAGAACTCGGAGTGAAGCCTAAAATAAAAGTAAAGACTATCCTCTGCTTCTCGGTCTATCTGTCAACCAACGAGAGTAATAACGCGTGCTCACCTAAACATCCATGTTCTCTGACAACAACTGTTGGGCAGACCGAAGGAGAGAAACGTCTTTACATTTTTCTCAAAAAATGATCGCTGCTGTACTGTTTTTCAGTTCCCTAAGTCAATATGCCTTTAATATGACAGAATCAAGGACTCCAAGGGAACACTATTTCAAAGTGTACCACACGGTGTGGCAGTGATCGGCTTCACATACCCCTCACTCACAACACGCACATACAAGGACCAGAGGGGGGGGATGTAAATCACAAACCTGCTGAACTGGGAAACACTATGAAAAACACAGACAAAGGGATACAAATTACAGGGTACTGACACAGCAACACAGGAATGCTGGGGGGGGTTACTAAATAGAAGCAGTGAAAAAGACAAATCGATAGAAGGCAAGCATATAGCACCATTGCCACCTGCTGGACAAAACAAGAACTAGGAACTCATTTTTGAATAAGTATACCTGCCCTGTGAAAAATTGGGAAAAATAAAATATTTTAAGCATATTTATCCCATTTTATTTTCTTTTTTTAATAAACAAGTCATTGTATAATAGGAATAATGCACTCCAGGGTGTGTGTCATGCTGGGATAACGTCACTTCTGGGATGATTGGTTGCACTTGGCCTACGGCCTCATGCCTAATCACCCCAGCTGTGATGTTACACCAGCACGACACACACCCTGTCATGCATTATTCCTTTACTTACTACAGTGAATCAGTGTAGCTTGTGGGATAAGGCTAGTAAAAAACAAACACAAAGGGTTGAAATAAAATTAGATAATACACCAGTAATGTTAATACTAGCAAACTGCTAAGTGTAACCATCTGTTTGTGGGATCTGCATTATTAAACAGTACACAGGTGGTTGAGAACCACATGCCAGTCAGCCATTACTCAGTTTTTGAAGAAATCATGGAGGCAATGCTTACATATAGATTATTGAGCAAGTGGTATTCAATGGTGAACAAGAACCAAAATCGAGCATTGATTCATGGAAGGGAGGTCATGGCAAACCAATCTGACTGCACTTTCAAATTGTTTTTACAAGAGAGGAGTATGAGAGTAAAGTGGCAATGGACAGTGCCTACCTGAATCCAGGCACAGACTTCCAACCAAACCACTTGAAAGGTGGGTCCATAGGATGGGTAATCTGTTTCTTGTGCACAAGATAGAACACTGAGTCAGGATCTGGTCAAGGGACATGATGCAGTGGGTGATGTTAAATGTGAACCAATCCTGGGAGAGGAGGATAATCAGCATAGTCCAACAGAGAGCAGTCCATGGCACATCATTGCTCAATGTCTCCATTTGTGACATTGAGGATGGCCTGGAGGGAACAGTGTACCTTTTCAGTGGAAGACGCCAAGATCAGTGACGGTAGCATACATACTGCAAAATTAGTTGTGAAAAGTCTCAGAGACTCAGTAAAACTGGAAAACTGGTGCTAGGTATGGCAACTGTCGTTGCAGTCAAACAAATGAACTCAAGGCCGGCCCGGTGACACTGAGGTTTGAGGCACTGGATGCCACACCTTGCACCACACCGACAACCCGGGTTCAGGAATGAGCCCGGGTCGTTGGGGGTCAGCAGGGGCGGACTAGGATCGAGCATCCGAAGACAGCTCTCCTAGTCTGGGGAAAATGGGGTGGTTGCACACCGTGCTCTGGTGATCCCTGGGGATGCCCAGAGGTATTGCAGAGACACAGGTGCTGAAGTTGGGGGGGCACAGCAGACGTCTGCACATTAGTGTGCTGGCATCATTGCACATCCGTGCCCCCATTGGGAAGAACAAGGAAAATGCAACGCAAGTCCACGGCAGCTTGATGGCTGCAGTTCACCAATCCAACAATGCCTGGATGGTGTGTGCTAGTAGTGGATCCTCACCAGGCATGGGGGCTTAGGGGGAGCCCCTCTTGATGGTATAGCTGCCTATGCCAGCTGGGCATGACAGCTTCAAGGTCAGCAGTGGATGAGCGGTGGCTGGAGATTGGCAGGACTGTGGCTGCAGGTGAGAAAGTATTCAATGATAAAAAAAAAAGTAAAAAAAAACAAAACAAACAAATGAACTCAAAATGGGGGGGGGAGCATAATTTGCCCGATGTTAACTGGAGCACCTTTGCTGCACCCACATCCAAGAGCATGGTCATTCCTCATGCCCTACAGGGGGGCATGGCTCAGACCACTAGTGTTGGTACCCACTCTGGAGGGATTTATCCTAGACCTGGTACACTCAAATGGGGATGGAGAAAGGTTCTTGGATCTAGAAGGGGGTAGCCATCTTGGAACAAGCGACCACCAGTGAGGCTCACAATAAACACAGCCATAGAGTCAAGCCAAACAAAAGCAAGAGTAATGCACTTTAGGAGGGTTGACTTTCTGAACATGGGAGAGTGCCTCAGAAAAGAACTAGCACACGGGCAAGAAGGAGGGGTGGTGGAACAATAGGTAGAAAATCAACACAGCCATCAGAGGGGCATCAAGCCTTTGTGCGAGGTAAACGTACAAAACAAAATGAAGGAAAGAACCACTATGGTTCTCAAAAGAGGTGATGGGAAAGGTAATGGAGAAAAGGGTAGCATTTAGGAAGTATAAGGAAACATGGAAGGAGCAGGACAGAGAACTGCATCAGTTAAATCTGAAGGAAGCGGGGAAGGCAATCAGAAAAGCAAAGGCCAAAATCAAGGCATAGATAGCAAACCCAGTTAAGAAGAGGGATAAAACATTTTATAGGTACATCAGAGCATGAAAGAGGATCAAGGGAGGGATAGTGAGGCTTAATAAAGGTGGAGGGGAGGTGGTCCGAGGGTAACAGTGAAAAGGCAGAGATACTGAACAAGTAATTTTTCTCGGTATTCACAAAAGAAGACAAGGGGAAGGTACCTAAACCAAACAACAGAAGCAATCTGGAGAGGGGGGTCAATATCAATACATTCACAGAAGAAATTGTACTGAAAGATCTCCTAAAAATCAAGGTAGACAAAGCAATGGTGCCTGACGGAATTCAACCCAGAATTGAAAAAGAGCTAAGGGAGTGGGCCCAGTGGTGCTGAGGGTTGAAGCGCTGGATGCTACACCTTGTGCCATGCTGGCAACCTGGGTTCGGGAGCGAGCACGGATCAATGGGGGCTGGCAGGGAAGGAGAGGAATTGAGCATCCGAGGGACTGCTCTCCCTCTCTGGGGTGGGGAGTTCACAATGGTCAGCTTCTGACTGCCCCCTGGCAGAGTCTGGGGGTTGGGGATGCACACCGTACAAGGGGGTAGAGTCAGGGGCAGAAGACCGAGCAAGACGCAGGCGTGCTTATGCCCACTGGCATCATGGCATGCTGCCGACTCAGGGGGAAATAGTACAGGGGAAAATGGTGGCACCCGACGTGGTTTGATGGCCATCCACGAGTTTGCTGGGTGCTAGCACCCAAACTGGATCCATTGGAGTGGGGAGTTGGGGGCTCCCTGCCACCCCACTGTGGGGGGTAAGCCACAGGGGTTGCTGGGTGCCAGCGGTCCTGGTAGAGATGGACGGCGGCCAGATCCCCATAGGTAGAGCTGCGAGGCTATGGAGAAGCATCTGGGTGGCCACAGGAGAATAAATAAATAATCAAAAAAAAAGAAAAAGAGCTAAGAGGAGACCTACTGACACAACTTTTTATTAATATTGTGGGATGATGGTGTGGTACCTGAGTACATGAAAAGGGCAAATGTGATTAACAACCACAGAAGTGGAAGCAAGACTGCGGCAGGAAACTACAGACCATTTAGTTTGGGATCTATGTGATAACGATGAAAGCCAAAAGGTGATCACCATTATCAAGAAGTCAAGAGTGTTGAAAATTTCTTTCGGCACTCTGACACCCCCGTGCACAGCAAAAGGGCAACGGGGACTACGTTTTTTAATGTTTTCGGTGGGTGGCTGCACCCACCGCATCCCACTATTAAAGAGTTCTCAACCCGGGGTATGTCGGGGGACTTTAAAAAAGGTTTGGGCAGGGCACAAACAAAATGCACTAGCCCCGGACCACACCCAGTACCCTCCCGACCGATGCCAGCAACATTCCAACCACACCCACGGGGTTGACTCAGCAACCCACTGTGGCACCACCTCTCACATCCTCACAGTGCATGCCCCTCCCCCCGTGCACATACGTATATCCTGTCACTATCATCGCCAGCTCACCCATCCGGCAGGCATGTCCTGCCACAGCCCTTCCTGAAATGCACTGGGGAGTGGGTTGCTCTTATTGTCAGCACCCTTTCCACAGTGCCCTAATCACAGGATACCCTTACTTTGACATCAGTGGTAGGGAAAAGGATGGAATCACTTCAGAAGGAAAGAATTGTTGGCTTCCTAAAGGGCAATGGGGCACAGGACCAAAGGCAGCATGGATTCATAGAGGGAATGTCATGTCATGTGGCTCTAACTGATGTCTTTGACTGGGTGACCAATGTAGTAAACCAGGAAGGGGCTGTGGACATGGCTTGCCTAGACTTTAAAAAGGCATTTGGCGCTGTCCCACACAGAAGATTAATAAATGAGCTAGCCAGTGGGACCAAGGGTTGCAGCCAGGCTAGCCAAACAAGGGTGAGCTTATAGGCATACTGGGTGGGACTAACGACCTTTATGTGCTGCCAATGGCTATATCTTTATGTTCACAATTTGCACAATGTAGGCCATAATTACTTGGTGCAATAGGGTTTGTGCACCAAACACATTACATATGGATGATTCACTTTGATGCAAATTCCAAGCAACATGCACCACAACTGTGGGACTCTGTCTGTCACTAGGTCTCAATATATCTGTCTCTATTTGTACTTCTATCTATCTATCTGCCTGTCTGTCTGCCTATCAATCTACTGTATCTATCTGCCTTTCTGTCTGTCTGACTGCCTACCTGTCTATCTCCCTATTTATTAATGCATGTATGTATGTACATATGTATGTATGTAGCTATCTATCTAGCTATTTAGCTGCATGTAATGATTATGCAGACATGTGCTCTGATTGGTTTACTTGGTAGCACTGTACTGCATGACACAGTCATAACACTGCCATAGCAAGGGATAATGCCCACCAAACTAGGGTTCATATCAATACATTTGTGCATGTGCAGTAGAGTAGCACACACAAACCACATGTGCTAATACATATGAACACATGAAGAAGACAGCAGAAGAAGGCTATTGTTTTGTCTATCTTGTCTGCTCGTATTGCAGGGTACACAACTTGAGCTACTGCCCCTTCTCTCCCTATCAACATCTCCCGTCTGCACTATCCATGATCCTTACCTTCCCCCATGCCTATCCCGGCCTCTCTTTCAGCTGACCACTGTATGCAAAGAGATTATCTCTTTCCGGAAACACATTCCAAGTGTCCACCACCCTCTGTGTGAAGAAGTAATTGCGGATCTCCCTCCTAAACCTCTCACCCGCCACCTTAAGACTGTGCAACCACATGTAATGGTTGCCACTCAGCTTAAAGAGACTATTTTTATCCACCTTATCCATCCCTTTTAAGTACTTGAAGGTACCAATCATGTCCCCCCCCCCCGTCTTCTAGGGAGTTCATGTTCACTGCCCTCAACCTGTTTCATATACCTTACCTTGCTGACCTGCTATCATCTTTGTAGCTTTCCCCTGGACATTCTCCTGCAGGTTAATGTGCTTTTTGAGGTGCGGGCAACAATACTGAAACCCAAACTGTAGATACGGCCTTACCAGGAACCTGTACAAGGGCAATATAACCTCTACTCTCCTACTGCTGATCACCCATAGATATGCATCCTAGCATCTTGTTTGCCTTAACTTCTGCTTTCTTGCACTGTGTGATATGCTTCCGGTCACTAGTGATCATCACCACCAGGTACTTCTCCTCCTCCTCTGATGCAGATATTCAGACTCCCCCCTGCAGTACTCTGTCCTGTGATTCTTAACTCCACTATGCATAAACTTGCATTTATTGGTATTGAAGTCAAGCTGCCAGATCTTGTACCACTTCACCATCTTTTCCAGATCATCCTTTATGTCATGTATCCCCATCATCTGTGTCCATGTAACCCTACATATCTATTCATCTACACTGTTTGATAATGTACAAGATAAGTCTGTCAATGGACTACCAGAACATACTGATTAAAATGAATTATTCATCACAGCTTGATTTGCATGTAATAGACATTGTATTCTATTTGATGTTGTAGTCATAATTTCTAGATAGCAATAAAAAGCTTCATGGAAAAAAATAAAGTACAATTTCATACAGGAAACGGCAGATCCAATTTGATGCCTGGAACAGTTCATAAAGTTATTTTCTTACATAATTAAGCTATGTTGTTTGAAATAATCTAGTTCTACCATAAAGCATGATAGAGAATCTGTATGACTGAACTTGTTCTGAAAATTATTGACTTTTAGTTGGCTTACGGTTACAAGGACATATATTTGTGGTGCCGAATACTTGAGTTGATTGCTGTTTTCAGTCACTTGGTATGCATTTCTCATTGGATAGTTACATGTATTTAGTTTTCATCAGAGAATGCAAATAAAAAAATGAGAGATGCCGAAGGGAACAATCAACAACATAATTACATAGCAGATGATGGCAAAAAAAACAACAAGGTCTTTCTAGTCTGTCCTATTAAGCATAGTGACTGCTTCCTTACCGCAGATCATGTCAGACCTGCAACCTAACTGGCTCTTGTTCCACATTCCATGAGTTCTTGGTGTCTATCAAATGTGTGCTTCAATGCCTCGATGGTGGTTACACCCAGCAATTTGACTGTCAGCTTGTTCCAAGGTGTAACCACCCTATCAGTGATTAAGTACTTCCTAACATTGCCCCTGAATCTTCGCTCCTCCAGCCTCATAGCATGTTCCCCGGTACTCATACATTTTCTTCTCTGTAGGAAATTAACTTCCACTACATTTATTTCAGTGATGCATTTAAATGCCCCTATCATGTATTCCACTCCCTTCCAACTATAAGGGAATACATATTTAGATCTTTCAGCTTGCCTTCATAGTTCATCTATTGCATACATTAGACCAGCTTGGTAGCCATTATCTGCAGTGCGTCCACCAGTTTGATGAAACATTCAATTCAAAACAAAGTTACAGTTACTACAATTTGGTCTGGGAGAAGCAGGACACATTGTGACTAATCAACATTTGGAAGTAGTGAAATAATGAAACAATGTAACAGTAGTCCACACAGGCTGCCAGTCTATGCTGAGTGGTGTTACATTGTTTACAATGTGATCATTGTTCGCTATGAAAAAAAAGGGGTACACTGTTTCATGAGTTCTGAAAGTCCTGAGTACAGCAACCAGTCCACTAATTGTACCAGTGTGTGTTACTGTACCCCAGTTCTTGGCTTATTATTGGATCATGTGGCGGTCTGTATCGGAGTATGGGGGACACATTTGCCAACACAGGACTTGAGCGAGAGTGCCCAGAGAAAACATGGGGAAACTAGAGCAGCATACATTGGGAGGATTTGAAGCTAAGGTAGACAACGGCTATCAAGCTGTTCAGAAAAGGAAAAGGAGTAGAATTCATTTCCGAATTGTAATCCGAAATTTATTGTTAGTACGGCCAGGCAAACTAGCAAAGAGATAGTAAGAATAGCACGCATACTACAGGGTAGGGACATTGTAGTTGTAGACTGCTGCCTTGTTGTGACTCTACTTTGACCACAGGCTCAGTCAAATTTCCGTTCTGCCCCTCGAATGAATAAACAGTATTTCAGTATTTCTTACCCGTTGTCATCTAACAAAGCTGATTAGGGATCACCAAGTAGTGAATTTTTTTCGTTCAAAACAATAAAATACTATCATGCGATGCAAACTACTCTGATTCCTTCTGACAGACCGGTAAAATAAAATTGTGTGCAAGTTGTAGGGCAGCAGACTATGGGAGACTGCAGACTGCACAAACTGAAACACACACTCAAAAGCAGGGCCAGATCAAGCCTTTGGGGGGCCAGGGGCACTTGACCTCTGGGGGGCCCACGCGTATGCAGTGTTTATGACAGGTCAAAATCCCCAACCAATCTAGGGGGTTCTGGGGAAATGCCCCCAGGACATTTTGAAAAAATAGTTGAAAATGGTGCCTTTTAGGTGGTTTTCTTACTGTTTTCTGATTATTTTTCTACTGTAAAAAGTGACATTTTATGCTGGAAAAGTACTGTACTTGTCACTGCCTCAAATCATATATTGTATGTTTCCATATTCACATACCTGGATAGTGCAAATTTGTATGTACTTTCAGGATATGAATATGGAAACATACATTGGTTATTACTACAAATATAATATTTGCATTAAGATGGATGTAGAGTTTAGTTTTCCTGGCGGGGGGGTGGGGCTCAGACTGAAAACTAAAACAAGTCAGACAGTGTAGGGTAAGGGTTGTGTTCAAACTTTGGGGAGGTTTGGTGGGGGGAGCTTGAGTCTGGAAGGTGTGCACTACTCCCTTCACAAAAGAAATGGTCCAACAAGAGCTCGCTAAGCTCAGGGTGGACAAGGCAATGGGACCTGATGGCATACATCACAGGGTACTAAAGGAGCTAAGGGTGGAGCTAGGAGAACCATTAATGGAACTGTTTAGTGAGTCTCTGAGCACAGGAGACACCCCAGTATGTATATATATATATATATATATTTTTTTTTTGGGGAGAGTGACATCCTGAAGGAGTGCCTAAAGAATTGCTATTACAGAGAGTACTCAGCAGCCGAGGACAAGTGTAAAGATAATAAACTGGCCACTGAGGTGGATGTCGATGGGGATAAGGCACTGACTTCAGGGTCTGTTGGTGCCAGAGCCTTACGCCACTTCTGTTGGTGCCAAGAGAAGGGCTGGAACTGGGCCATGTCGGAGTCCCTATGGAAGATATCTAGGGCACCAAAAAAACTCTCTGTATTTCTCCTACATTAGTGGTCCATCAGGGCCTGAATGTGGGCAACCTCTCTAAAAAGCAGTGAGGCCCCAGATGAAAACAAGACTCAGTGTCTACATTGGGGAGAAGAAAGAGGGAACCTAGAAGAATATGGATTTGCAGGACTGGACTGGACAGTCCATGGTAATACAGATGTGTTCATCTCCCCCAGCACCCTTACAGATAGTGGTCAGTTACACAAGAATGAAAGGGGCATACCAATCAAGACAGTCTGACATAGTCAATAAGAAACAATTTCATCAAGAAAATGGGCCAGCTTCTCCAGCAACCACAGGGATGTACCCTCTGTAAGAGCTAGTGTAATCAATCCAAAAAGGTGCATAGCACCTCCCACGTGCAGAACAACTTCTAAGCAGAGTTAGACTGAATAGTGCACAGGGGCATGTGCTGCATTTAGTAACTAATAGGGATATACCCCAGGCAAGGAGAAGGAGGACAAGAAAGAAAAAGGGAGAAATGAGCTGCGCTCCACAAAATCCCTTGTTTTGGATGGTGGAAGGCCCATGGGATCCTCACCCCAGACAGTTGGTCAATTGTCACCCCATTCTCTATTTGGCATATTTTCCCCTAATAGAAAATCAATTTATGCAAGGAGAACATGGCATTTGCATGACTTAGTAGTTGAAAATGTATCAATAATGTCATCAAAGCTGAATTGTTGAAGTATATCACTTTCAATACTTAGAAAACTGAGTGCACTCAAATGCTCATCTCGCATTGTAGATCGCAGTTTGTTTTTAATGAGGGCCATTTTGCTGAATGAGCATTCACTTGAGCAGTTAGTTACCATTCATGACAGATACATGCGAAGAGCAAAAGAAACATTCGGAAAGGTCTCTTGGAGTTCTTCAGTATGCAGTAGTGATGCTCGAGATAGTGGTGAATCACAACCTCTTGCCTTTGCAAAGCTGATGAACTGAGACATTTCACCGGGGAAGGCCTCCACAGACAAGTCTGATGGGCATTCTTGAGCTAATTTCTCAGCCTCAAGATGTATTTCCTCATCAGTTAAGATGTCAGAGTCCACTATAACGCTGAAGCGATCATAGACTGGTAAGCTGAAATCCTGTGATTCAAAGCCATAGTGAGGCAATCAATTATAATCAAGTAGGTCTCAGTCTGGAATTTCTCTCTGCCAGTTAGAACAACTCCCTCAGATTGCACGTTGTCATACTGCATGTTTCTTTTCCTCTTCCTTGAGTGATCAGTCCTGTAATTAGAGGAACCAGATAATTCTTGTGCTCACATTCGTGACAGATACATGCGAAGAGCAAAAGAAACATTTGGAAAGGTCTCTTGGAGTTCTTCAGTATGCAGTAGTGATGCTCGAGATAGTGGTGAATCACAACCTCTTGCCTTTGCAAAGCTGATGAACTGAGACATTTCACCAGAGAAGGCCTCCACAGACAAGTCTGATGGGCATTCTTGAGCTAATTTCTCAGCCTCAGGATGTATTTCCTCATCAGTTAAGATGTCAGAGTCCACTATAACGTTGAAGTGATCATAGACTGGTAAGCTGAAATCCTGTGATTCAAAGCCATAGTGAGGCAATCAATTATAATCAAGTAGGTCTCAGTCTGGAATTTCTCTCTGCCAGTTAGAACAACTCCCTCAGATTGCACGTTATCATACTGCATGTTTCTTTTCCTCTTCCTTGAGTGATCAGTCCTGTAATTAGAGGAACCAGATAATTCTTGTGCTCACATTTCAAATGTATCGAAATGATCATGCAATGTGTTGACAAAGCTTCCAAGAGATGTCAGTAATTCAACAGCTGATTTAAGATCAATTTTGCTATGTTGCAAAGATTCGCTCATCGCATTGAATCTGACAAGAATGGTATTCCACAGATCACAAAAAAAAAATGCTGTTTCAACTAACTCCATAGTTTGGGACAAGGAGTCTGCCTCGTGTCTTGAGGTGCCATTCTGATGTTGGTTATCAGCAATTTCCTCCAGAGCAGCTTTGATGTCAGCATAGCTGTCAAAGAGTGCCTTGGTTGCATCAACACCTGCAGACCACCATGTGTCAGACAGTGACTTCAATGTCAATCCACCACCCTTTTCCTTTAAGTGTTTCATCAACACTGACCAACGGTGAGTAGACGCAGAGAAGAAAGTGTACAGTTTCTGCAGAAAGCCAAAGAAGCTGACTACTTCAATGCAGCAATCAATGGAATTAGAACCAACTAGGTTCAGAGAATTGGCAGCACAAGGTAGGAATATTGCAAGAGGGTTCACTTGTCTGAGTCATGCTTGCATGCCAGAGTATCGTCCAGCCATGTTGTTCGCATTGTCATAAGACTGGCCACGGCAATCCATGAAGTCAATGGCTTCACTCTTCAAGTTGTCTAGCAGAGTATTTGCTAGGACTTCAGCCATATGACTGCTGATTTGCAAGAAAATCAAGAACAGCTCAACTGACACACCATTTAACACATACTGAGCAATCACAGTCAGCTGATCAACGTGAGTTAAATCAGGCGTTGAATCAACAGATACCAAAAAATACTTGCCCATTGCGATTTCTCTAACAATAGTGCCTCTAACATAGTTCGCCATGATTTGAATGAATTCTTCAAAAATAGTTGAGGACAAGTAAGTAGGCTTTTCTCAACCAGCATTACCAAAGTTTTCTATATGTGTGGCCAGAAATGGATCAAACTTTGCTATCAATTCCATGCAACCAAGGAAGTTACCATTACGGTTTGATCCAATTATCTCATCATCTCCTCGGAGGGCCAGGCCTCTCTCAGCCAGAAGAGTAACAGCAGCCACTACCTGACGTAATGCATCACCCCAATACTGCTTTCTCTCCTGACACTGCTTCTTCAAATTGCGGTCAACATGGCAATATTCTTTGCAACGGTTGCAAACGCTGAGAATGCAATCTCTGTGCATGTCACTTTCTTCATGGGTGCGGATTCTCTCATCAGCTTTTTTCTGGTCACTAAAACCCTCAACTTATGAAAACTGATCTTTCTGATTTGTCATCAGCGTGCAGAAGAAACAATATAGACATCCCTTTGAAGGACTATATAGCATCCATTTCCACAGATGCATCTCACCATTCGGCCACCTGGCATAGAACATGTGATTTTTCATGAAACAGAAATGCCCCTTTGGTTGTCTCTGTGTTGGGTTGTAGTAATGCTTTGACTTCATGTAACTGTCAGAGTCAGTCTTATTCTGGCAACTGTCTGGTCCTTTCTCAACCCAGAAATCCACTGTGGTGGAACGTATAGGGAACCACTCCGCAGAGTCTTTTGATCGACATTCACATTCATCATGTATTGAGTGTGATGAATCACTGGTAGGCTCCTTCTGAGCCAAAGACACGTCATCATCATTTTCATTTGTGGAAGTGGCAGTCAAAGGACACTGGTGGACAACCACAGTATTGTCTTCAAAATTTTCTAAATCAGATTCAGTGTCAGGAGGTGCCTGTGATACTTCAGAATTGATAGTAGCATTCACACTTGCTGAGAGATAACTAGTTGGGGTGACAATGACTTCAGCCGATGCAGAAGCGTTAATCACAAAAAATTGGCTGAGTCGAGGAGTCTTTGCCAACACTGAATTCAGTTTATCTTGCTTCTCCTTTGCAATGCGATGTTTCAGAGCGCCTGATTGCAAAACCCTTTGTGACATTTTCTTTAATGTTATACACACACTGTCTCCACATGTCCCAGTCAAACCTGGGGAACAAAATGAGGATGGGAAAAGCACTGCATACAGTAGTACTTGTTAGTAATCACACAGTTCACTGGCAACATAGTTTGGATCCGCAATAATGTTAGTCTCTGGCAAAAATATTAAGACTCACATTTTTCTTTTTTTTTCATTCCTGAACCAAAATACTATGGGATGACGTTTTTAAATGTTTCCTCTCCCGATCCATATCCGCCATATAAAAATGAAATTGATATCCTTGGTACAGTATTAAAGCTGCAGTGCAACAATCCAGTGAAATTTTGACCTATACTTTTTAAATCCAATTTTAGATTGGCACTCACCTCCAGACTTGTATGATACCCTTCGTTCCACAATTTGAAGCTGCTTTAGTACTTTTTTTTCATGTTTGAAATACTAAAAAGAGTTCTTTTTTTAATATGGCTTGGAGCAGGACTTCATCAGTATTCTCTGCTGTGGTTTTGGGCAAAAGGTGTTTGCTCAGTATAAGCGGTTATCCAGTTCAAGGTCGTGGTGAGTGCGGGGGTCTTGTCCCCCGCACTGCACCAAGACCTTGTCAGTTTTCCAACAGTCGGTCTCCTAAACTTGGGCTTATGGATTTCGGAAGACTGACTGCCAGGATTTTGTAGTAGATCCTGACAAAACCACATGATGATAAAAAGACAATCTTACTTACCTCTGATAATTTAATCTTCCTCTGTCACCTTCAAAGAAATAAGTAATCCAGACAGTGTCTTCTTGTATTGTACAACTCAGTGTTATCCACTAAAATAGGAAGACATAAAAAAAAATCAAATACAGTACGTTATGGCCAAAGAAAGACCTCCAAAGCCTGATAGGTTTGATCCCTTTCTGGCCAGACATATAGAAAACGTTGGTAGTGCTGGTTATAGGCACTATTGTTAGAGAAATTGCAACGGCCAACTATTTTTCGGTATCATGAAGCCTGAACACCTTTATAGTAGCTACAGCAGTGCTGCCACTACAACCACCGTACCTGGGTGAGGATGTTTAATATCAGACATGCCCTGATTGTTTTATTTAATGTACATGACCTTACATGCACTTGTTACATTTCTTGTTGCTTTACTTTACTGTATTAACTTCAGTTGACTGATACTTTATTTATTGTAAAGTTTGTGACCGGGAGAGGCACACTGAGGTGTGGCATGTTTCCAGGTGCCACCCGCCTGCTGTGCCACTCAGCGGCAGCAGAACCCAACTGAATTTCCTCCCAGCAGCATGCAGCTGTCAAGTCTAACCACCTTAAACTAATTTAGTTGTACTGTTTACAGCAGCACTGTATAGCAGCAGCACAGGACTGTACCAAAAAGTGTGAGGAGGGCAGGATTGCATATGTAACCCCCCAGTCCCTTGGGGTTACTAGAATCCTATCAGTATTATTGTTAGGAAGGCAGCAGGCAGTTGGTAGGGAGTTCAGTAGGGGCTCCTTACATAATGACATCATTGTTTACTCAGCTACCTGAGAGAGTAATGATTAGGTCAGTTTAGAACTCTTGCAGCAGCATAAGCCACACTCTGTGTGTGGACAGCTGCTCTTGGGAGCTTAGAATGCTCAGTTTTTGCCAGTCAGTTGTGGAGTGAGGCGGTGAGAGTGGCAGAAGGACTGACAGTGGGCTCTAAGTAGAGGACCCAGGATTTCTCACCCTAGTGGAGTGTCATATCCAGCTTCCAGTGAAGTGGTGGAGACAAGGCTACAGCAGGATTTTATGATTTCTACTCCCTGAGAAGTGGAGGGAACTGCTTGTTCTCAGTGGGCTTGAGGGGCAACCCCCTGAATGTTCTGTGGTGTTTTCATCTGCCTTGGATGGATAGGACCTGAAAGAAACTGATCGGCTACCCAGGAGAGTGCCTTTCTGTTCTTTCATTGTTCCATGCCCTGTGGATGGGACAACGTCAGTGAGTACTGTTCTAGGAGACCAGATCGCCACATGTTTTAGGGGATTCAGTAGTCTGGGGTGTGTGTGTCCATATATAAGGCTGGATCGCACCTGCCAGTGCCCCTAGTTTCACCCAAGTGAGTGAAGTACTGTTAAACTGTGTACCCGTGAGTGCCATTTGTTCTTTTGTCACCACAGTGTGTGACAAGTTAAAAGTGGAACCTCTAGCATTTCAGTGGGGAATGGGGGGTTTCAATGGTGTAACCCTGAAGAATGGCAGAGACTGTCAGTTGGGGCCAAGGGTGGGAGGAATGCCATCTAAGCACTTACAAGGCAGGGCTTCCATGTTCGTAGAGGGCACCAGTATTTTTACCTGAGTGAAGGCTAAGCTGCATGATAAGGTGTGTGGCTGAGTTTCACTTATTGCACCTGTGTTCAAAGAAGAATTCTGAGTGTGTGGCTTAGTTTCACTAAAGGACTCTCATGGGAAGAAAATGTCCAGGTGTGTGGCCCAGTGTCCACCAATGCACCATTTGGGAAATGGGAAGAAGATATATTCTGTTGTTAGTTCATGAACTGTACTGCATGCAGGAAAGTTTTTGAATTGTACCTGTCCAGCCTGGATCGACCCTTGGGGGGGGGTCCACTTCTGCTTTTACTTTCCACCTGTTTAATAAAGTCATACTGCACAATCCCAGTCACTGTTACAGACATTCCAATTATTGCTTCTGGTTGTGTGGATTTACTGGGGCGCCCCCAGCAGGTAGATTGAACATATGCCTAGCAGCCTCCCCCATGACCTGGGTTCAAGTTATTTTGTTTCTGTACCCCACCCCTCTCTTTCTCTAGAAAATTAACCAGGTATACATCCTAATGCCAAGAGTGGTACCTACACTTGTGTGAAGTACATTGGCATGCCAGTCCATGGATACCACTGTTTCTAGATACTAATAAGGGGTGTGCAGACTAGTTAAAAAAGTGGCCTGGGGGTTACTCATACAATATTGCTCAGCTTGGGGCACTGTTCAAGTCACTGTTGTCTGACCCTTCAGTTACAAAAGTGAATGGTTGCCTGCCCCTCCCCCCTGATCCCCGGGCTCCACCGCCTGTGCTGTATAGCATAGAGGATAATGCCTGAGAAACAGTGGTTAACCACAATGTAATCACCTCAAGCAGTTGTCAGGACAACCAAGTAAACCTCGAGAGTGCAGCTGAAGAGGTTTACAGTTGTCATGGCAACTGCAAGAAGTGATTATGTCCATGGTTGACCATCGTTACTCAGCCATTGTATTTTACAGTGTATGGAAAAACTAGCCACTGTGGGGAAAAAAATATTCTTTTTAATGTGCGTTTGTTCTTCTGCTCAGCTATGAATGCCTCCTGATTTGAATGAACACTAAGCCGAAGCTTGTTTCCAGGTACAACCTGAGAGCAAAAGGAAGTCACTTGCTCAGACTCATTCAGTTTGCAAATTGGGGCTGTGGGATTAAAACCCAGATCTCCAGATTTGAAACTCAAAAGAGCACTAAACCAGTATGCAGCCTATACTGCCTCCTTTGGCATCATAAGGGGTACAAAGAATCTCCCGCCTCCAACACTCTATCAAGCAATCTATAAAATGTAATCAGAAGTGACTTCATTGATCAAGTAAAGTTATGGTTAGTGGCTGACCTGATCGGATACCATACTGTCAAGTTAGGGTACAGTATGGTGCAGTGGTTTAAGGGTCTGAGCTGCAAACCTGGAGACCTGGGTGTCAATCCCACTGCCCCCACTTACAATCAGTGTGGTACCCTGAGCAAGTCATTAACTTTCCAGTGCTCCAGGTTGCATCTGAAAATGAGCTTTGGCTAGTGTGCCTATCCTGGATAAACAATTTATTTCCCTCCTGACACAGTACTCTAACCAACTAAGGACAATCAACTAGCAGTACTGTCTGACTGGACTCCAATAAAGTTATGCGTTATACCACGTTTGTTGTGTTTTTCTTTTTTCAAAACAAAAAAATGAAGAAAAAAAAAAGCAAGATGATCCCTGGTCCTATGTTGCCCCCTTTGTCACCCCATTCCATTTTAAATGTGATTCCTTAGTATCTAGTAGCCACAACTCCCTTCTTCTCACCTGTCCACCACTGATCCATGTATGGGACTGGTTTCATTTTTTGTCCCCCACCCCTACCTCCCCAGTCCCTATCCCACTACTACAGTCCTCTAGTTTCTATTGGAAAATCCTACACCCCTCCTCTCAGATAGCTGCCACCAGCACAGACCTCTGCTCACCTTCCAGGCTGGCTACCAAGAATCCTTTATCATGAAATAATTTGCTTAGAGCTTATATTTCATACATGATGTGGCCACATTTTTTAATAACACACAAAGCTGGTATTTCAAAGCACATGATAAAGGATTATGGTTTTAAATAAATTCTTTACGTATCCTTAACCATCCTTGACTAGTTGCATTTCACTTTATGGCAGTGTAAACCGCAGATCTTGGGTTTAGACTGCCATAAAGTGACAGTCTGTGATGCAATGCATTGCATCTGTGTTGTTCTTTATTTTGTTAGTCTGGCAACCCTGGTATACACTGGCTGGATCTCACTGTCATATGATAAGCAGAACAGTGTTTATGTTTTTTGGTGATGGACTGGTCACATCTGGGGATGTGTACTTGCCAGTGGAAGCCAGGGGACTGACTGGAAGGGATACGGATGTACAAGGTAAGAGTGGGATGCAAGTGCAACATTAGACAAAAAAAATCAGTATTTCAATCGGTGGGTGGTGAGGAAGGGAGCACTAGACACCACTGGGAATACGTTAGTTAAGAATGGGATAGGATGTAGGGGAAGCTAGTCACAGTGGAGTGTATTGTATCACACACTGTCTGGGATGGGCAGAAGAAGGGGGGAATTTATCATTAGACACTCACTGGCAGTAGGGAGAAGAGTAGACAGACCCTACAACAAAGTGCCAGATGTGTGCTGTCACCACTGTGCCTTCTCAATCTCAGTGGCAGATAATCAACTACATGGGCCATTTATGAGTCAGATCTGCTACTGTTAATTCACACACACATGGCAACCAGTATATTTTAAATTAGTTGTGCAGTCTGCTTTAACTGATTCCACTGTCCTCAGCTCAGACACAATACTGTGTCTCTTAAGTCTGTGAGTCATTAATTGTATTTGACTGGACTGACTGACTGAGCTGAGCACTTTATGCAAAATGCAAAAGAACTTCATGCAAGCAGTCTGGCCCGTCAAGCCTGGATATTTGTGCAGTGCAGTCAGAGTCTGAAGCTCTGTTGTAGGGTCCATCTACTCTGCTGCTTTGACCATTCATTCTACTGTCCTGTCCTCCTCAGTGCCAGTCCACTCAGTCAGACCAATCTGTCTCCCTCCAGAAACAGACATTTTTTTACTTGACTGTCACTCTCTAGAGTATTTTAAGCAAAAGAGCTTCCTGCAAATCATCAGGATATTTATTTTAATTTCAATTAGTTAGCTGTGCAGTGCAGTGCTTTAAGTTTGACTCATGGGGCTAGATATTCAAAGGGGTTGCACCTGGCACAACCAAGTTGCACTGGCGCAACACCAGTAATGTGCCCTGGGGCAATATTCAAAAGGGGGACTGGGGCAGCAGTCCCAATGTGCTGGGGTGCAATGATAATGTATGCAGTGCATCTCTGGGGGGGTGTGCCTATGCATATGCGGCACATCCTGATATTCAGCCCGGGATGTGCAGTGCATATACTGGTGCAACCCTGGGATGAGCTGCATACCCTTGGGCAAACTTGAGCCCCAAAGAATAGGCTCAAATGGCAGCCACCCACAGGCAAGCTGCTGTACTGCAAAGCACAACACAGCAGCTGCCAGCCATGGATAGCCACCCGCCCACCCAGAACACCATCCACAAGCACACATAGGTACCCTGGTGGTCTAGTACCCCGCTCCCTGACCTTAACCCTGATCACCAAATAAATATATGTAAATATTTCCCTGGTGGTCCATTGGTGCCCCCCTCCCTGCCTGTAACCCTGATCACCCGATAAATATAGTTATTTATCTATCTGGTGGTCTAGTGGTACCTCCCTCCCCACTCATAACCCTGACCACATGATAAATATAGTTACGTATTTCCCTGGTGGTACAGTGGCACCCCTCACCCACACAGGACCCCTGCCCACCCAGCCCCAGGGTTAGTATAGCATTCCACCATACTATATATAATATATATATAATAGATAAACCACTCTGAGGTGTGCGGCTGTGCTCTGATATACGATGCCTTGGTGTGCATTGTATGCATGAGGCCACAGGTCGAGTGCGTCAACCACCCAAGGTGTGCATATATCAGAGCGTGACCGCACACCTCAGAATGGTTTATCTATCTTATAAAATGTCAAAATTGTTTTTAAGGGGGTAAAAGTGCAGGTGTGTGGTCCAACTCTGATATACATACAGCTACCTGATGGTGTTTGTCCAATGCTGTTGCTTTAGATGACCATTATTGTCTCACTCATTTTATAAATATGTATATATATATATATGTATCTATATACATACAGGTAAGTATGAGATAACATGGATCTGTCATTCTCTGAGCTGGGCTAGACTTTTTTTTTAATATAAATAGCAAGTTGGTAGGACATCATGGATGTGATGTGAGGGGTGACCGATCCTGTTGTATTTTGTGTTATAAGCACACTGCACACACACACACACACACACACACACACACACACACACACACACATATCAGAGGAAAAGGGTCAGGAAGTTAGGATACACATTTCCTCCTTCTCCAGTCCTACATTCTGCAGCAGGACACTATATTTTCTGCAACAGGGCAACTGCTGATTCTGTGGCAATTCTGTGGCTGCATTCAAAAAAGATGGTGACACCAGAGGCCGTCCGGGCCCTGCACTTCCATTTGTAGGACAGCACAGCAAAAAAATGCTGCTCCACTCCCAACACCTGTGCCTGCCCGAAAGTACAGTAGTTAAGGAACAACAGAATTACAGCTGGCAACAGGATCCAGTAACAAAGGTACAAATGTTTATTTACTGTACTGTTATTTACTGCCTTTTCCTAAATTAGCTCCCCCCTTTCCCCCCCACTGGGACATGGTTTCACACAGTGGTAATCATTCCCCCCCCTGCTTCCCCCCCAATTCTGGGTTGGCAGTCAGTAAGCCGTTTACCACCTCTCTGCTCTGATACCTGAATTGCCTACAATTACTATCCAGTTTACTGTAATAATTGTACCTGTGCACATTGCTAGCCCTGAAGGATTATTCTCGTTCCATCTACCATGCAGAGGGTGCGGTCAGGAAATGGATGCACTGAGTTAGCTACTTGGAGATTGGTAAATACTCGGTCCCTGAAATAGATGAGAAAGGGTAAAGCCATTTCTCAGTCGCATCACAGGCTACCAACCCACAGTTAAATGAACGCTTGCTACAAGACCACCCCTCCCACTCTCTGCCATGACCCAACTATTAAGCTGAAACTTTAGAATAGGAGAAGAGGAAAAGAAACAAAGAAATGTCCCCTTATCTGATTGTACTCTGCAGTCCTGCAGTTCTGGTGTCAGTAGACATTCAAACTGTTCTAAGAAGGAGAGGCATGCTTGTGGTGATGACCTTTTTGCACATTCTGAGAGTCCGGCTGAGGGTAGAAGTCTAGGCCCATGATTCAGTTTGGGCCTTGTGCCTCATGATGCAGATGCTAAACCCTCAGCAGTCACAATTCACAAGGAGATAAACCAACAGATTCACCAGGAGTTGGGTCAGTCCTTAGAGGAGATGTTGGGTTGCTGGTTCTGTTGGTTCTTTAAGGTCTCCACTATCTTCTGATGTGCATCAGCTCCCATCTACTAAAGAGAGGATCTCTGTCCCTGTTGCCACATACACTGTGAGAGCTTCACGGAGAGGGATTGTGCTGGGCGGGCCGTTGCTTTAGGGATCTCTATTTTCTGCTTGGTCAACTCTACAGTTACTGCCTCTGGTGTCTCAAAGTACAGCATAACCTCCAGGAAGAACACTGACTTCTTGGCTGGGTATGGGGTTTGGAAGCATAGGTCGGCACCCTGGAGCACTTTCATGAATAGGATCTATGCTTTTTAATGGGTCATAATTTACGGTGAATAATCATTTTCGAAATATAGTCTTTGGTCCTGGAACATGATCGTACCCTGCTTCCATGCCATGTGGAGGACTGTTTCTTTCTTCTGAAAGTGGAGAAACTTCACCAACAAGGTACGTGGGCAAGATCCCAGAGGTGGTCTAGGCCCAAGAGTATGATGGGCCCTGTCGATTTCTAGCATAAAGCTCTTTGATAGCTGCAAACAGGAGCAGAGAAGTTGCTGAATGTAGACAATTATGTTGGTACCTTCTGTGCCTTCAGGAATGCCAGAGAGCGTAATGTTGTTTCTTCTGTTGTGGCTATCTGCGTTCTCAGTGCATTCTTATGACATGGTAACCATCTGATGTAGTTGTAGTATAGCCCACTCAGAAGTGTCCAGTCAGAAATCAGAAGCTGTAAATTGGTCCTCAATGTCATTATCACAAATGCACTCAGCAGGTCAGGCCCTCTGCTCCCACAGTGCCAACCTCCGAGTGCAGTAATGTGAACAGATAACAGACAAGGTAACCCTCCTGTCTGTTTGTGGGTCTGAATCACCTTTGGTCTTAAGTTCTGGGGGGATTCAAACTGTGAATCTTATGCTAGCATACCCAAATGTACAGGCTCAGATAAAATTATCTTTAAGGGATGCACTATATCTTTCGCCTAAGGGCACCTAACCACGTATCCAAAATCAGCCCTTAAAACTCTATAAAAGACCTTGGGCATAGTCTTACCTTTCCCAGTTTAGTAACACCATCAAGCTTCAAACAGTTTTTGTCAGTCTTAACCTTCTATACGTCACATGCAAAAAGAACTTCGAAGACACACCCAGGCAGTCTTTCAAAAATAATATATTTACTAAAATGGTTAAAAATATCTAAAATGTAAACACAGAACACTATATCAAAAAGCATACAATCACTTAAAAGAAGAAGGTTAAAGTACAAAACATAAACTCCTACCACAATACAATTAGACTTTTTCTATCTAATGTATTACCTCTTTATAGTGCTTAAGTTAGATCAGAGATCTTGTTTCTTAAGAGTCCAAAAATATATATCACAAGTTCAAACACAGTATACAGTTTAAAACTCTGTGTTTCCACATCCCTTCTATGATGTCATCTAGCTCCTCCTTTTAGAATATAAAAATTATACAAACAAGGATCTTCCTGTCAGGAGATATTTTAAATACTGTGATTTCAGCAAAAACTATTTTCCCAAATTATGACAGTTATTAATCAAGCCTTTCCTTTGATCTTGTGTGGTTTCCTGTTCCCAAGGCAGGTCAAAGATTTTACAGCTTTTCACACCATGGTGGTATAACATGTTTTTCCTCTAAGATGTCATAAAAGTTTATGAGCCCTATATCCTGGCAGCTGGGTCAGTTCTAATTAAGACAAAAAAAAAAAAACAGGAGACCCTTAATTAAGTCTCTCTGATCTTTTAATTACCTTCTGGTTTCAGGTTAATATATCCTGTAGCTTCTCTGAAACCTTGGGGGGGGGGCACCCATAGCACAGCTGTCTTATGTGAGACAATCACACACTACATTTTTATATTACAAATATCATAGATCATAACCAGCTGGCCAAGCATCACAGTCCTCCCCACCTAGACTGAATTTGGGGCTCTGTCTCCTGCATGGGATGAGCTTCCCAAATCAGATCACTCCTCATGCAGATGCAATAGGCCATCAGTATTCTGATTGGTTACTCTAGCCCAATGTAAGATTGTCATGTCATACCCTTGCAAGACAAGACTCCATCTTAATGCTATTGTCCTTATTGCCTTGACGTGGAACCTTTGTAAAAGAGCCCTCGGCTCAAAGGTGTCATCCAAAATACAAATAAATAAATAAATAAATAAATAGTCTACCATTAGTTTTCCCATTTGGGTCAGCCAAACAAGGGGTTGTGGTCAGTTGTATGACTAAATGCTGCCCATATAAGTATGGCTCTAACTTCTTTATGGCCCACACTATGGCAAGACACTCTTTTTCCACAGTGGAGTATGCTTGCTCCCTGGAAGTAACTTTTTTATCGATACACTACAGGGTGATCTTTCCCTTGCTGGATGTCTGACTCAGTACTGCCCCAATACTCACATCTGAGGCATCAGTCTGAACTATAAAGGTATGCTATAGTCAGGACTTGTCAATACAGGAGTACTGCCCAGTGCCTCCTTCAGTCTGGCAAAGACTTTTTCCAGGCTGGTTCCCAGGTAATTTTCTTAGGCATCTTTTCTTTACCAGGTCAGATGAGGGAGCAGCCAGGGCACTGTAATTGGGTACAAATTTCCTATAGTACCCTGCTGTCCCTAGAAAACTCCTGACTTGCTTCTGTGTTTCTGGTCTGGGCCATGCATTGATCACCTCTATTTTTACTTGGTTAGGACAGAGCTGTCCCCAGCCCACAACATGCCCGAGGTATCCACTTCAGCCATGGCCACGGCACTCCTGCTTTGACAGTGAGCCCGGCCATCTGTATCCTGCCCAGCACTCCCCAAGGTGGGACAGGTGTTCCTCCCAGCTGGCACTAAAGATAGCAATATCATCCAGGTATGCTACTGCATACCTCAGCACCATTTAACACCTGGTTCGCCAACCTTTGAAAGTGGCCGGGTGTTCTTCATTCGAAAGGTATTACTTTAAATTCAGATAAGCCTATCAGATTATGAAGGCTGACCTCTCCTAGCTCTGTCCATTAACTCTACCTGCCAATACCCCTTTGTCAGATCAATAGTCATGGGTAAGTCGCCCTTCCAACTTGTCCAGTTCATCCAACCGGGCATTGGGTGGGTGTCTGACTTTGTGACTGAATTCAGTCCATGATAGTACACACAGAAATGAGTAGAACCATCTGGCTTGGGCACAAGGACTACGGGTGAGGCCCAGGGGCTGTGGGATCCCTGGATTACCCCTAAATCCAGCATTTCCTCCACCTCCCTCCTAATGTCCTTTTGGATAGCCTCCAATACCGGATATGCTGTCTGCTGTATGGGCGTCTGTGTCCCTGTCTCTATATCGTGCGTCGCTAAGGGGTTTAGTCCAGACTTGGCGCTAAACAGTGGGGCAAAGTCTGCTAAAACCTCCCTTACTTCCTGGATCTGGTCTGGGGCCAGCTGGGGTGACAGTTTAACTGCCTCCACAGAGGACACCCACTTACTTTCTTCCAGCAAGTCCAGAAGGGGGTCTCCTTTGTCCATCCCCTCCCCAGGATTACATACTGCAAACACCATGTCAGCCCTATTAGCATATGGCTTCATCATGTTGACATGGTACATCCTTTCTGTATGTCTTCTGTCAGGTAACTCTAAGATATAATTCACGTCATTTAGCTTTCTAACTGCTTTGTATGGTCCTGCCCACTCAGCCTGCAGCTTGTCTTTCTGGACCGGAATAAGGACCATGACTTCCTGACCCATCACGTACAAGCGAGTTCTGGCTCTGCAGTCATACCACACTTTCTGTTTCTGTTAAGCAGCTGCCAGGTGCTCAGGGCTGTCCCCATAAGCTCCTTCAGCTTTCTCAAACTTGGACATAATCCACTATGGGAGTTCCCTGGTGGCATGCTTGCCTCCCAGTCCTTCTGGATCAAGTCTAGGGGCCCATGTACCCGGCATCCATATAAGAGCATGAAGGGGGAAAATCCTGTCAACTCTTGGGGCACCCCCTGTATGCAAACAACAGGTGGGGAAGGTATTTCTCCCAGTCCCTCCCATGCTGTTCAGCAAATGCTTGGAGCATTGACTTCAGGGTACCGTTAAATCTTTCCACAAGCCCATTGGCTTGCAGGTGATAAGGTGTTATGCACCTTTGCACCACCCCACACTTCTCCCACAAACATTTCATCAGGTCCAACATGAAGGAACCTCCTTGATCGGTGATAACCTCCTGTAGAAACCCAACACGGGAGAAAATCCCAAGTATGGCATCTGCCACTTTGACTGTCCTCAGTGAGGATAGGGTGACTGCCTCTGGATACCAGGTGGCATAATCCACCACAGTCAGGATGAACGTCTTCCCGGAGGTGCTGGGGTATTTAAAGGCCCCATGATATCCATTCCCACCCTCTGGAATGGCTCCTCCACTATGAGCAATGGAATTAGGGCAGCTTGGGTTTTCTTACCTGCATTCCCTATTTCTTGGCACCGGTGACAAAACCTGCAATACTCCTTCACCTGCTGGGTGAAGTTGGGCCAATAGAAATTCTGGGCCAGTTGCTTTACCATGTGCATGATTCCCAGATGACCAGAGAAGGGAACATCGTGTGCAGTCTTGAGCAACTGCTCATGGTACCTATGGGGAATGACAAGCTGCCTGCCTATCACCCCTCCCTCTGTCTTCACAGCCTGAGTATACATCAGTACATTTTCCCAATAAACCTTATGTTTACCGTCACCTCCCTGTGCTCCATCATAGTCTGCCCAAACCCTCAGCTTCTCCAGACTAGCATCACCTACTTTGTTAATGATTGCTTTGTACTATTATTGTAACTCCAAGACTATACACCCTGATGTGGAACCTTTGTAAAACAGCCTCGGCTCTAAGGTAATTGTAATTCTAGATTTAAATAAACAAATAAACTTTTCTGAGCAGCTGCAAACTCCTGACACATTCCCAAGGTATGGGACAGGTCCCCTTCAGTCTCTAAACTAGGGTCCCTAGCACTAGCGTCAGGGCACTCAGGATCACTGTCATCTCTAACCTTCTGACAATGGGTCACCCCTCCTTCGGAGTAACCCCCTCTAGCTGTGTGGTTACTTGCTACTGGGGAATTTTCTACCCCTTTTTCATTAGTCTCCATATCAGGAGACACAGGCTGGGGAATCAGTCTTCCAGTGATTTTTGCAATGGCTTCTGTGGGGTCCAGGGAACTACAATTTTCCCTTGCCACTTGGCTATGGGTAACTGCACACACCATCCCCTGTTTCAGATTGTTGCCAAGGATGACGTCAACTGCTAAAGCTTTGACTACAGCTACCTGTTGTACAGTTCCCCCTGTTTCACCCCAGTCTAGGAGAACACTAGTGAGTGGCAATGTTTTCTCCCCTCAGTGAAGTCTTGTACAGTTACAAACTCATTGGCTATAAGCTGACCAGGCTCTACCAGATCCCCTTTTACCAATGGCAGGGATGCCACTGTGTCCCTTAACCCTTGTGTCTGTACACCATTCAATGTGACTGGGTGCATGTGTTCCTCATGTTCACAGGCATGCTTCCAGGACACATATAACCCACTTTTCCTAGCCCCATGTTGCATATTGCTTGTCCTTTTGGGACACTGTCTGGCAATATGTCCACTTTCTTTACAAACCCAATATGTATTTCTTTTCTCAGATAATTTTTTCTTTGAAACCTGGGGCTAACTGGTTTCGTGAAGGCAGTGAGGGTTTTAGCTGCCCTGAAGGTGTGCTTTCCTTTCTGTGCTCCTGTCCTCCGTGACCACTCTCAGAGCAGGTCTGTTCTTGGCATAGCGGTCCGAGAGTTCAGCAGCCTCTTGCACTGTTTTGGGATCTTGGTCCTCCAGCCAGGTTTTCAGCCTCTGGGCATGCCCAAAAACTGTTCTAACAAAATAGCATTTTCAATTTTATCTACAGAGTTTGCTTCAATTCCTTCCCACCGTTTTAAAAACTGACATTGTTTAGTGGCTAGCTCCTCGTAGCTCATGGCAGGGCTTCTCCTGAGCTTATGGAATTTAGCTCTGTGTGCTTCTGCAGTTAAATCAAACTTTTTTAAAAGTGCAGCTTTAAGCTTGCAGTAATTATTACTGTCATCATTGTCCATTTGATCCAATGCATCCCGAGCTTTCCCAGTAAGTAGCGAAGATAGCTGGAAGCTCCAGGACCTTCTAGGAATTTTAGCCAGAATACAAACTTTTTCAAAGGAATTTGAAAAGGCATCCATATCCTCCCCCTCTTTAAATTCAGCTATAGACCACCCACGCTGGCAGAGGAACTAGAGGAGAGTCTGGTGGCAGATGTTGGGAGACACTGCAGTTTGGGCAGGGGAAGGGTAGTGGTGTTGGGGGACTTAAACATGCCAGGAATGGACTGGGAGACTATGACCTCCTCAGTGGCCAGGGAACAGAGGTTGTTGGATGTATTTTAGGACACGTCTCTAACTAAGCAGGTGGGGAACTGACCAGGGAGGCATAGATACTGGATGTGGTCCTGGCAGACAGTAACTAGATTGGGGCCCTCGGTAAGGGACCCATTGGTGGGGAGCAACCATGCCATGGTCTGGTTCTGCCTGGACCTAGAGGAGTAGAAGGCTGCACAAAGATGGAGGTAACTGACTTCCAGGGGGTGGATTTCAAGGAAATGGAAGGATCCTAAAGAAGCATTTGAATGGGATTGGGCTAGACATGGATGCTGACAGTAAGTGGGAAATAATCAGGAGGGGGTGCAGGATGCTACCAGCACCTGTACAAGAGTAAGACAAAAATGTGGTAGGGCCCGTAAACCCTGCTGGTGGACCAGGGAGGTTCAGGAGGTGGTGAGGAGAAAGAAGGTGGCTTATAGGCATTTCAAGTGCTCAAGGGGTGAAATAGATTGAGGGGAGTATGAGCTGATGGCCAGAAGGGCCACTAGGGAGGTGAGGATAGTTAAGGCAAGGAAGGAGCAGAACCTTGCCAGGGAAATTAGGAGAGAGAACAAGAGGTTCTTTATATACATTGGGAAAAATGAAGGGTGAAGGGGCAGATTAGCAGGATTGAAACAGGGGAGGGATAGGCACAGGCCCCGGAGAGCAAGCTGAGGTACTAAATGAGTACGTCACCTCAGTTTTCACCAAGAAAAATGGATGGGCTGCATCATACATGGGAGGAGATGGTGAAACTGAGGAGGGGGGACCCTTACTGATCAGCGGGTCTGGGGAGAGGGGGTCATCACTGGCAGGAGGGGGAGGCAAAGCAGGGGACAAGGTAGCAGAGGTGGGAATCACAGCAGAGAGTTGAGGAAGCCACTGGTCCCTTAAGACAGAGAAAGCACGGGCCAGATAAATTACATCCAAGAGTGTTGAAGGAACTGGCGGATATCCTGGCAAAACCCCTGGAAGAGCTTTTTAGCATCTCTGAGGACAGGGTGGTGCCCCAGGACCAGAAGGTGGCATATAGTGCCTGTCCACAAGGGGGATCAAGGGAGGTGGCAGAGAACTACAGGACCATCAGCCTGACATTGGTGGTGGTGTGCAAGGTGATGGAGAGCATTGTCAAGGAGAGGCTGAGGGACCTGGAAAGTCTGGGTGCCTGGACAATAGACAGCATGGATTCATCCTAGGGAAATTGTGTCAGACAAACTTTGTGGAGTTCTATGACTGGGTGACAAGTGCCTTGGACCTGGGTAGACCAGTGGACATCCTCTTTCTTGACTTCAGCAAGGCGTTTGACTCTGTTCCTCATGGGGGCCTGTTGGATAAGCTGGGAGAAATGGGTGTGGGGAACCAGACGATCAGATGGATTGGAAATTGGCTCCAGGACTGGATCCAGAGGGTCGTGGTTGGTGGGACAGTCTTATCCCCAAGGAGGGTCATTAGTGGGGTCCCTCAGGGATCAGTCCTTGGGCCCCTCCTGTTCAACGCCTATGTCTCTGATATACGGAAGTGTATCAGAAGTGAGATGAGTCTCTTTGTGGATGACTCAAAACTGGGGGTGGTGGTGGATGGAGAAGAGGGGAGGGTGACCCTACAGGGGGGCCTGGAGGCTCTGGAAAGGTGGTCTAGAAAATGGAAGCTGAGGTTCAATGCAGGGAAATGCAGGGTACTGCACCAGGGAGCCAGACATCCTGGCCAAGTGTACACCCTGGGGGGAATGCTACAAGACTCAGTGGCTGAGATGGACCTGGGGTGGTGGTGGATGTCAAGATGAACAACTCTGAGACTTGCAGGAGGGCAGTGGTCAAGGACAATATGATGCTGAGATGCATCGCTAGGGGGATCACCTCCAGAAGGAAGGAAGTGATACTCCCTCGTATAACTGCTTGGTGAAGTCGCACCTCAAGTACTGTGTGTAGTTTTGGAGGCCACACTTAAAGAGGGACATTGAACTCCTGGAGAGGGTCCAGAGGAGGGCAACCAAAATGATCTGGGGCTTGGAGGACAGGACCTATGGGGGAGAGGCTCGAAGAGCTAAATATGTACACATTGGAAGAGAGAAGGGACCGGGGGGACATGATAGAGGTCTTCAGGTACATGAAGGGGATAAATAGGGGAGGAGCAGTCAGGGTGTTCCGAAGGAAAGAGGGGGGCAACTAGAGGGCATGGGTGGAAGCTGGAGGGGAGAGATTCAGGGGAGAAAGGAGGCAGTGATACTTCACTGAGAGGGTGGTGGAGCCATAGAATGCTGCCCAGGGGCTGGTGGAGCAGAGATGGTGGAGGTGTTCAAGAGGGGTGGGACAGGTACAGGGAAGGGTTCTGAAGCAAAGTCCTGTGCAGTGAGAATATCCGGGACTGGGAAGGGAGAAGCCAAAGAGGGTGAGGGGCAACAATGTCAGCTCCCAGGGTGGGGGCTGACCAAACGAGCAGACACGAAAGACCATTAGGCCTATTCTGCTGGCATTTTAATATGTTAGTATGTTAATTTGGAATTCAATTTGTAACCCAGTCCTGTAGTTCCAGTTAAACCCAAGCCACTTACCTGCTCTGGTGCTGGTGGTTGGATTCATAGCTTCTCCAGTTAATGTTGCCTTTGATGCTCTCGCTCCTCTCGGTCCACCTCTCGCTTCTCTCAGTCCTATTCTCACTGTTCTTGCTCCCTCTTTTCCTCTGTGGCTCACTTCTCTTGTTCTGCTTCTCTCTGTTCTCACTCCGCTTCTTGCTGTTCTTGCTCCGCTTCTCACCGTTCTCGCTCAGCATCCCTCTGGAACTCCAGCCCCATTCTGTGCAACTCAATCTGCAGCCTGAGTGCTTCTGGCTCCAGAATGCTGGTGACCTTCCCTGCTGCTGTGGCCCTTCGTTGACACTGACACTTCTGTCATCCTCACGGATCTGGACAATGCATTGGCCACTGGCCCTCCATGCTCAAGGTCTGGTCCCTTACAGCCACAGTCAGTGGCTCGATGCTCTGGGCATCTGCTGTCATCAGGGCATCCACTGTCATCAGGGCATCCATGAGGTTCTGCTTGGTGGTTCTCCCCTACAGGACTCCTCTGTCCTGGCACAACTGCCTCAAGTGGTCTACAGTGTGGCCGCTGTAGTTGGGCCATTTTCTTCCCTAACTTTGGCTACTCTAACCTGCACTTCAGAAAAAAATAAAACAGGTAGGAACTTGACTGTAAGCAAAATGATATAGTTCTGTTTCCTTTTTAAAAATAAATCACTGCCTTTTTTTGCAAGTGAGCTGTACAGTATTAAGCTGACACACTGAACAGTTAAAGCTTGTGTTACCAAATTTATCCACACCGTTGCCGAACAAATCTGTCACAAACGCACTCAACAGGTCAGGCCCTCTGCTCTCACAGTGCCAACCTCCGAGTGCAGTAATGTGAACAGGTAACAGACAGGGTAACCCTCCTGTCTGCTTATGGGTCCAAATCACCTTTGGTCTCAAGTTCTGGGGGGGATTCAAACTGTGAACCTTATGCTAGTGTACCCAAATGTACAGGCTCAGATAAAATTCTCTTCGGGGGATGCAATATATCTTTCACCTACGGGCACCTAACCAAGTATCCAAAATGAACCCTTAAAACTCTATAAAAGACCTTGGGTGTATTCTTACCTTTTCCCAGTTTAGTAACACCATCAAGCTTTGGACAGTTTTTGTCAGTCTTAACCCTCTATACATCACATGCAAAAAGAACTTTGAAGACACACCCAGGCAGCCTTTCATAATAATATATTTACTAACATGGATAAAAATATGTAAAATATAAACACAGAACACTATATCAAAAAGCATACAATCACTTAAAGAACAAGGTTAAAGTACAAAACATAAACTCCTACCACAATACAATTAGACTTTTTCTATCTAATGTATTACTGCTTTATAGTGCTTAAGTTAGATCAGAGATCTTGTTTCTTAAGAGTCCAAAAATATATATCACAAGTTCAAACACAGTATACAGTTTAAAACTCTGTGTTTCCACATCCCTTCTATGATGTCATCTAGCTCCTCCTTTTAGAATATAAAAATTATACAAACAAGGATCTTCCTGTCAGGAGATATTTTAAATACTGTGATTTCAGCAAAAACTATTTCCCAAATTATGACAGTTATTAATCAAGCCTTTCCTTTGATCTTGTGTGGTTTCCTGTTCCCAAGGCAGGTCAAAGATTTTACAGCTTTTCACACCATGGTGGTATAACATGTTTTTCCTCTAAGATGTCATAAAAGTTTATGAGCCCTATATCCTGGCAGCTGGGTCAGTTCTAATTAAGACAAAAAAAAAAAAACAGGAGACCCTTAATTAAGTCTCTCTGATCTTTTAATTACCTTCTGGTTTCAGGTTAATATATCCTGTAGCTTCTCTGAAACCTTGGGGGGGGCACCCATAGCACAGCTGTCTTATGTGAGACAATCACACACTACATTTTTATATTACAAATATCATAGATCATAACCAGCTGGCCAAGCATCACAGTCCTCCCCACCTAGACTGAATTTGGGGCTCTGTCTCCTGCATGGGATGAGCTTCCCAAATCAGATCACTCCTCATGCAGATGCAATAGGCCATCAGTATTCTGATTGGTTACTCTAGCCCAATGTAAGATTGTCATGTCATACCCTTGCAAGACAAGACTCCATCTTAATGCTATTGTCCTTATTGCCTTGACGTGGAACCTTTGTAAAAGAGCCCTCGGCTCAAAGGTGTCATCCAAAATACAAATAAATAAATAAATAAATAAATAGTCTACCATTAGTTTTTCCCATTTGGGTCAGCCAAACAAGGGGGTTGTGGTCAGTTTGTATGACTAAATGCTGCCCATATAAGTATGGCTCTAACTTCTTTATGGCCCACACTATGGCAAGACACTCTTTTTCCACAGTGGAGTATGCTTGCTCCCTGGGAAGTAACTTTTTATTCAGATACACTACAGGGTGATCTTTCCCTTGGTTGGATGTCTGACTCAGTACTGCCCCAATACTCACATATGAGGCATCAGTCTGAACTATAAAGGGTATGCTATAGTCAGGACTTGTCAATACAGGAGTACTGCCCAGTGCCTCCTTCAGTCTGGCAAAGACTTTTTCCAGGCTGGTTCCCAGGTAATTTTCTTAGGCATCTTTTTCTTTACCAGGTCAGATAGGGGAGCAGCCAGGGCACTGTAATTGGGTACAAATTTCCTATAGTACCCTGCTGTCCCTAGAAAACTCCTGACTTGCTTCTGTGTTTCTGGTCTGGGCCATGCATTGATCACCTCTATTTTTACTTGGTTAGGACAGAGCTGTCCCCAGCCTACAACATGCCCGAGGTATGCCACTTCAGCCATGGCCACCTGGCACTTCTCAGCTTTGACAGTGAGCCCGGCCATCTGTATCCTGCCTAGCACTCCCCTAAGGTGGGACAGGTGTTCCTCCCAGCTGGCACTAAAGATAGCAATATCATCCAGGTATGCTACTGCATACTCCTCAGCACCATTTAACACCTGGTTCGCCAACCTTTGGAAAGTGGCCGGGGTGTTCTTCATTCCGAAAGGTATTACTTTAAATTCAGATAAGCCTATCAGAGTTATGAAGGCTGACCTCTCCCTAGCTCTGTCCATTAACTCTACCTGCCAATACCCCTTTGTCAGATCAATAGTCATAAGGTAAGTCGCCCCTTCCAACTTGTCCAGTTCATCCAACCGGGGCATTGGGTGGGTGTCTGACTTTGTGACTGAATTCAGTCCACGATAGTACACACAGAAATGAGTAGAACCATCTGGCTTGGGCACAAGGACTACGGGTGAGGCCCAGGGGCTGTGGGATCCCTGGATTACCCCTAAATCCAGCATTTCCTCCACCTCCCTCCTAATGTCCTTTTGGATAGCCTCCAATACCGGATATGCTGTCTGCTGTATGGGCGTCTGTGTCCCTGTCTCTATATCGTGCGTCGCTAAGGGGTTTAGTCCAGACTTGGCGCTAAACAGTGGGGCAAAGTCTGCTAAAACCTCCCTTACTTCCTGGATCTGGTCTGGGGCCAGCTGGGGTGACAGTTTAACTGCCTCCACAGAGGACACCCACTTACTTTCTTCCAGCAAGTCCAGAAGGGGGTCTCCTTTGTCCATCCCCTCCCCAGGATTACATACTGCAAACACCATGTCAGCCCTATTAGCATATGGCTTCATCATGTTGACATGGTACATCCTTTCTGTATGTCTTCTGTCAGGTAACTCTAAGATATAATTCACGTTCATTTAGCTTTCTAACTGCTTTGTATGGTCCTGCCCACTCAGCCTGCAGCTTGTCTTTCTGGACCGGAATAAGGACCATGACTTCCTGACCCATCACGTACAAGCGAGTTCTGGCTCTGCAGTCATACCACACTTTCTGTTTCTGTTAAGCAGCTGCCAGGTTGCTCAGGGCTGTCCCCATAAGCTCCTTCAGCCTTTCCCTAAACTTAAGGACATAATCCACTATGGGAGTTCCCTGGGTGGCATGCTTGCCTTCCCAGTCCTTCTGGATCAAGTCTAGGGGCCCATGTACCCGGCATCCATATAAGAGCATGAAGGGGGAAAATCCTGTCAACTCTTGGGGCACCCCCTGTATGCAAACAACAGGTGGGGAAGGTATTTCTCCCAGTCCCCTCCCATGCTGTTCAGCAAATGCTTGGAGCATTGACTTCAGGGTACCATTAAATCTTTCCACAAGCCCATTGGCTTGCAGGTGATAAGGTGTTATGCACCTTTGCACCACCCCACACTTCTCCCACAAACATTTCATCAGGTCCAACATGAAGGAACCTCCTTGATCGGTGATAACCTCCTGTAGAAACCCAACACGGGAGAAAATCCCAAGTATGGCATCTGCCACTTTGACTGTCCTCAGTGAGGATAGGGTGACTGCCTCTGGATACCAGGTGGCATAATCCACCACAGTCAGGATGAACGTCTTCCCGGAGGTGCTGGGGTATTTAAAGGCCCCATGATATCCATTCCCACCCTCTGGAATGGCTCCTCCACTATGAGCAATGGAATTAGGGCAGCTTGGGTTTTCTTACCTGCATTCCCTATTTCTTGGCACCGGTGACAAGACCTGCAATACTCCTTCACCTGCTGGGTGAAGTTGGGCCAATAGAAATTCTGGACCAGTTGCTTTACCATGTGCATGATTCCCAGATGACCAGAGAAGGGAACATCGTGTGCAGTCTTGAGCAACTGCTCATGGTACCTATGGGGAATGACAAGCTACCTGCCTATCACCCCTCCCTCTGTCTTCACAGCCTGAGTATACATCAGTACATTTTCCCAATAAACCTTATGTTTACCGTCACCTCCCTGTGCTCCATCATAGTCTGCCCAAACCCTCAGCTTCTCCAGACTAGCATCACCTACTTTGTTAATGATTGCTTTGTACTATTATTGTAACTCCAAGACTATACACCCTGATGTGGAACCTTTGTAAAACAGCCTCGGCTCTAAGGTAATTGTAATTCTAGATTTAAATAAATAAACTTTTCTGAGCAGCTGCAAACTCCTGACACATTCCCAAGGTATGGGACAGGTCCCCTTCAGTCTCTAAACTAGGGTCCCTAGCACTAGCGTCAGGGCACTCAGGATCACTGTCATCTCTAACCTTCTGACAATGGGTCACCCCTCCTTCGGGAGTAACCCCCTCTAGCTGTGTGGCTACTTGCTACTGGGGAATTTTCTACCCCTTTTTCATTAGTCTCCATATCAGGAGACACAGGCTGGGGAATCAGTCTTCCAGTGATTTTTGCAATGGCTTCTGTGGGGTCCAGGGAACTACAATTTTCCCTTGCCACTTGGCTATGGGTAACTGCACACACCATCCCCTGTTTCAGATTGTTGCCAAGGATGACGTCAACTGCTAAAGCTTTGACTACAGCTACCTGTTGTACAGTTCCCCTTGTTTCACCCCAGTCTAGGAGAACACTAGTGAGTGGCAATGTTTTCTCCCCTCAGTGAAGTCTTGTACAGTTACAAACTCATTGGCTATAAGCTGACCAGGCTCTACCAGATCCCCTTTTTACCAATGGCAGGGATGCCACTGTGTCCCTTAACCCTTGTGTCTGTACACCATTCAATGTGACTGGGTGCATGTGTTCCCTCATGTTCACAGGCATGCTTCCAGGGACACATAAACAACCCACTTCTTTCCTAGCCCCATGTTGCATATTGCTTGTCCTTTTGGGACACTGTCTGGCAATATGTCCACTTTCTTTACAAACCCAATATGTATTTCTTTTCTCAGATAATTCTTTTCTTTGAAACCTGGGGCTAACTGGTTTCGGTGAAGGCAGTGAGGGTTTTAGCTGCCCTGAAGGTGCGCTTTTCCCTTTCTGTGCTCCCATGCCCTCCGCATTCACTCTCAGAGCAGGTCTGTTCTTGGCATAGCGGTCCGAGAGTTCAGCAGCCTCTTGCACTGTTTTGGGATCTTGGTCCTCCAGCCAGGTTTTCAGCTCTGCTGGGCATGCCCAAAAAAACTGTTCTAACAAAATAGCATTTTCAATTTTATCTACAGAGTTTGCTTCAATTCCTTCCCACCGTTTTAAAAACTGACATTGTTTAGTGGCTAGCTCCTCGTAGCTCATGGCAGGGCTTCTCCTGAGCTTATGGAATTTAGCTCTGTGTGCTTCTGCAGTTAAATCAAACTTTTTTAAAAGTGCAGCTTTAAGCTTGCAGTAATTATTACTGTCATCATTGTCCATTTGATCCAATGCATCCCGAGCTTTCCCAGTAAGTAGGGAAGATAGCTGGAAGCTCCAGGACCTTCTAGGAATTTTAGCCAGAATACAAACTTTTTCAAAGGAATTTGAAAAGGCATCCATATCCTCCCCCTCTTTAAATTCAGCTATAGACCACCCGCGCTGGCAGAGGAACTAGAGGAGAGTCTGGTGGCAGATGTTGGGAGACACTGCAGTTTGGGCAGGGGAAGGGTAGTGGTGTTGGGGGACTTAAACATGCCAGGAATGGACTGGGAGACTATGACCTCCTCAGTGGCCAGGGAACAGAGGTTGTTGGATGTATTTTAGGACACGTTCCTAACTAAGCAGGTGGGGGAACTGACCAGGGAGGCATAGATACTGGATGTGGTCCTGGCAGACAGTAACCAGATTGGGGCCCTGGTGGTAAGGGACCCATTGGTGGGGAGCAACCATGCCATGGTCTGGTTCTGCCTGGACCTAGGAGGAGTAGAAGGCTGCACAAAGATGGAGGTAACTGACTTCAGGGGGGTGGATTTCAAGGAAATGGGAAGGATCCTAAAGAAGCATTTGAATGGGATTGGGCTAGACATGGATGCTGACAGTAAGTGGGAAATAATCAGGAGGGGGTGCAGGATGCTACCAGCACCTGTACAAGAGTAAGACAAAAATGTGGTAGGGCCCGTAAACCCTGCTGGTGGACCAGGGAGGTTCAGGAGGTGGTGAGGAGAAAGAAGGTGGCTTATAGGCATTTCAAGTGCTCAAGGGGTGAAATAGATTGAGGGGAGTATGAGCTGATGGCCAGAAGGGCCACTAGGGAGGTGAGGATAGTTAAGGCAAGGAAGGAGCAGAACCTTGCCAGGGAAATTAGGAGAGAGAACAAGAGGTTCTTTATATACATTGGGAAAAATGAAGGGTGAAGGGGCAGATTAGCAGGATTGAAACAGGGAGGATAGGCACACGCCCGGAGAGCAAGCTGAGGTACTAAATGAGACGACACTCAGTTTTCACCAAGAAAATGGATGGGCTGCATCATACATGGGAGGAGATGGTGAAACTGAGGAGGGGGGACCCTTACTGATCAGCGGGTCTGGGGAGAGGGGGGTCATCACTGGCAGGAGGGGGGGAGGCAAAGCAGGGGGACAAGGTAGCAGAGGTGGGAATCACAGCAGAGAGATTGAGGGAAGCCATCAGGTCCCTTAAGACAGAGAAAGCACCGGGGCCAGATAAATTACATCCAAGAGTGCTGAAGGAACTGGCGGATATCCTGGCAAAACCCCTGGAAGAGCTTTTTAGCATCTCTCTGAGGACAGGGTGGGTGCCCCAGGACCAGAAGGTGGCGCATATAGTGCCTGTCCACAAGGGGGGATCAAGGGAGGTGGCAGAGAACTACAGGACCATCAGCCTGACATTGGTGGTGGTGTGCAAGGTGATGGAGAGCATTGTCAAGGAGAGGCTGGAGGGGACCTGGAAAAGTCTGGGTGCCTGGACAATAGACAGCATGGATTCATCCTAGGGAAATTGTGTCAGACAAACTTTGTGGAGTTCTATGACTGGGTGACAAGTGCCTTGGACCTGGGTAGACCAGTGGACATCCTCTTTCTTGACTTCAGCAAGGCGTTTGACTCTGTTCCTCATGGGGGCCTGTTGGATAAGCTGGGAGAAATGGGTGTGGGGAACCAGACGATCAGATGGATTGGAAATTGGCTCCAGGACTGGATCCAGAGGGTCGTGGTTGGTGGGACAGTCTTATCCCCAAGGAGGGTCATTAGTGGGGTCCCTCAGGATCAGTCCTGGGCCCTCCTGTTCAACGCCTATGTCTCTGATATACGGAAGTGTATCAGAAGTGAGATGAGTCTCTTTGTGATGACTCAAAACTGGGGTGGTGGTGGATGGAGAAGAGGGAGGGTGACCTACAGGGGCCTGGAGGCTCTGGAAAGGTGGTCTAGAAAATGGAAGCTGAGGTTCAATGCAGGGAAATGCAGGGTACTGCACCAGGGAGCCAGACATCCTGGCCAAGTGTACACCCTGGGGGGAATGCTACAAGACTCAGTGGCTGAGATGGACCTGGGGTGGTGGTGGATGTCAAGATGAACAACTCTGAGACTTGCAGGAGGGCAGTGGTCAAGGACAATATGATGCTGAGATGCATCGCTAGGGGGATCACCTCCAGAAGGAAGGAAGTGATACTCCCTCAGTATAACTGCTTGGTGAAGTCGCACCTCAAGTACTGTGTGTAGTTTTGGAGGCCACACTTAAAGAGGGACATTGAACTCCTGGAGAGGGTCCAGAGGAGGGCAACCAAATGATCTGGGGCTTGGAGGACAGGACCTATGGGGGAGAGGCTCGAAGAGCTAAATATGTACACATTGGAAGAGAGAAGGGACCGGGGGGACATGATAGAGGTCTTCAGGTACATGAAGGGGATAAATAGGGGAGGAGCAGTCAGGGTGTTCCGAAGGAAAGAGGGGGGCAACTAGAGGGCATGGGTGGAAGCTGGAGGGGAGAGATTCAGGGGAGAAAGGAGGCAGTGATACTTCACTGAGAGGGTGGTGGAGCCATAGAATGTGCTGCCCAGGGGGCTGGTGGAGGCAGAGATGGTGGAGGTGTTCAAGAGGGGGTGGGACAGGTACAGGGGAAGGGTTCTGGAAGCAAAGTCCTGTGCAGTGAGAATATCCGGGACTGGGAAGGGAGAAGCCAAAGAGGGTGAGGGGGGCAACAATGTCAGCTCCCAGGGTGGGGGCTGACCAAACGAGCAGACACGAAAGACCATTAGGCCTATTCTGCTGGCATTTTAATATGTTAGTATGTTAATTTGGAATTCAATTTGTAACCCAGTCCTGTAGTTCCAGTTAAACCCAAGCCACTTACCTGCTCTGGTGCTGGTGGTTGGATTCATAGCTTCTCCAGTTAATGTTGCCTTTGATGCTCTCGCTCCTCTCGGTCCACCTCTCACTTCTCTCAGTCCTATTCTCACTGTTCTTGCTCCCTCTTTTCCTCTGTGGCTCACTTCTCTTGTTCTGCTTCTCTCTGTTCTCACTCCGCGTCTTGCTGTTCTTGCTCCGCTTCTCACCGTTCTCGCTCAGCATCCCTCTGGAACTCCAGCCCCATTCTGTGCAACTCAATCTGCAGCCTGAGTGCTTCTGGCTCCAGAATGCTGGTGACCTTCCCCTGCTGCTGTGGCCCTTCGCTGGCACTGACACTTCTGTCATCCTCACCGGATCTGGACAATGCATTGGCCACTGGCCCCTCCATGCTCAAGGTCTGGTCCCTTACAGCCACAGTCAGTGGCTCGATGCTCTGGGCATCTGCTGTCATCAGGGCATCCACTGTCATCAGGGCATCCATGAGGTTCTGCTTGGTGGTTCTCCCCTATACAGGACTCCTCTGTCCTGGCACAACTGCCTCAAGTGGTCTACAGTGTGGCCGTTGTAGTTGGAAGCCATTTTCTTCCCTAACTTTGGCTACTCTAACCTGCACTTCAGAAAAAAAATAAAACAGGTAGGAACTTGACTGTAAGCAAAATGATATAGTTCTGTTTCCTTTTTAAAAATAAATCACTGCCTTTTTTTTGCAAGTGAGCTGTACAGTATTAAGCTGACACACTGAACAGTTAAAGCTTGTGTTACCAAATTTATCCACACCGTTGCCAAACAAATCTGTCACAAACGCACTCAACAGGTCAGGCCCTCTGCTCTCACAGTACCAACCTCCGAGTGCAGTAATGTGAACGGGTAACAGACAGGGTAACCCTCCTGTCTGCTTATGGGTCCAAATCACCTTTGGTCTCAAGTTCTGGGGGGGATTCAAACTGTGAACCTTATGCTAGTGTACCCAAATGTACAGGCTCAGATAAAATTCTCTTCGGGGGATGCAATATATCTTTCACCTACGGGCACCTAACCAAGTATCCAAAATGAACCCTTAAAACTCTATAAAAGACCTTGGGTGTATTCTTACCTTTTCCCAGTTTAGTAACACCATCAAGCTTTGGACAGTTTTTGTCAGTCTTAACCCTCTATACATCACATGCAAAAAGAACTTTGAAGACACACCCAGGCAGCCTTTCATAATAATATATTTACTAACATGGATAAAAATATGTAAAATATAAACACAGAACACTATATCAAAAAGCATACAATCACTTAAAAGAACAAGGTTAAAGTACAAAACATAAACTCCTACCACAATACAATTAGACTTTTTCTATCTAATGTATTACTGCTTTATAGTGCTTAAGTTAGATCAGAGATCTTGTTTCTTAAGAGTCCAAAAAGATATATCACAAGTTCAAACACAGTATACAGTTTAAAACTATGTGTTTCCACACCCCTTCTATGATGTCTTCTAGCTCCTCCTTTTAGAATATAAAAATTATACAAACAATGATCTTCCTGTCAGGAGATATTTTAAATACTGTGACTTCAGCAAAAACTAATTTCCCAAATTATGACAGTCTTTAATCAAGCCTTTCCTTTGATCTTGTGTGGTTTCCTGTTCCCAAGGCAGGTCAAAGATTTTACAACTTTTCACACAATGGTGGCATAACATGTTTTTCATCTAAGACGTCATACAAGTTTACGAGCCCTATATCCTGGCAGCTGGGTCAGTTCTAATTAAGACAAAAAACAAAACAAAACATGAGACCCTTAATTAAGTCTCTCTGGTCTTTAATTACCTCCTGGTTTCAGGTTAATATATCCTGTAGCTTCTCTGAAACCTTGGTGGGGGGAGCACTCATAGCACAGCTGTCTTGTGTGAGACAATGACATGCTACATTTTTATATTACAAATATCATAGAACAATCATAACCAGCTGGCCAAGCATCAGAGTCATCTTGTCTCTTTTCAAGTTTCCCAATATCAGTCTGCAGGGCAGTCATGGTGGACCTCATCTCCTTCTAATATTCTTGCAGTTCAACAAGCAGTAAGTCATTTTGCATTTGTAGTAGAGTGTTACTAACTTTCCCAGGCTTGGTGTTGCTGTGCCATGAGGGGAGCGAAGCCTGTGAGCTTTCACTCACTGAACTGAGCTTTCATTCTCTGAACCATGTTCCATGAATCGCTCACCATCCTGTGATCCCATCGGGGATTGGGCGGCACATCCCTGGGAGTTTATCATTATTAAGCCTTATGTTATGATTAGTCTGTTTTTTCTGGTTTTAAAGCTGTAATTTGTGGCTTTTGTTGTGAATCCTAGGGAGAGCTAATTCTTTAGCCTGCTATCTGGTGCATGACATCACCAGAAGTCTCTCTGGTTTTGTTTTCTAGTTCAAGTGCCAAGACAAGAGTGCCATGAGGTGGTGGTGTTGATAAGAGTAACAGTAAGAACTACAAACTCGTAATAAGTTTTATTTGCCAGGCAATGCTCAGTGCCAGCCCAGTGCTTTACCTCCCTCTGTCTTTCTCTCTCTCTCTCTCCTGGTTTTGTTTTCTAGTTCAAGTTCCAAGACAAGAGTGCTGTGAGGAGGTGGTGTTGATAACAGTAACAGTAAGAACTATAAGTTCTTAATAAAAATTATTTGCCAGTCCCTACTCTCTTAGCGCCAGCTGAGCTCTCTACCTCCCTGTATCCTGGTTTTGTTTTCTTGTTCAAGTGACAAGACAAGAGTGCCGTAGCTGTGGGGTTGGTGGTGATGATTATAACTATTACTTTTCTTTGCAGGTCTCTTCTCCCTCAGCACAAGCCCAGCTCTCTCATTCCCTCCCTGACTCTCTTCTGTTTATCTTTTTATTTGATATTTTGTTTTGTAGAAGTGGCAGTGCAAAGCCAACAAGAAGGCTGTCTGTGGGGTATTGTCTTATCAGTAGCTGTTTTTTTTATTGATAATGTCAGATCACCATAAAACAGCACATGCACTGCAGAGTGGATCAATAACTTTCCAAATGCTAATGCTTTGTGTCTTATTTTACTCAGAAATGCCAACTTGCAATACAAGTTTCATTTATAGGGTTCTAAACCATCCATTTTACTTCACAATTTGTTTGCTCCCCCTAGTAATAATTTGCATGCAAATCACAGTGATCAGATCACTCCCTCCCTCCCACCACACCAGCACCAACTCAGCTCTCTCCCTCACTGTCAGAACCTCTTGTCTAGTCTGACTGACTTTGTTTTTTTGGACAGATAAGAGAGTAAAAAAATAACAAGCTGTAGTAAGAGCAAGCAACTACTCTCTCTCTCTGACAGATTAGACAAAATCTCTTCTTGTGTGGTTTGTCATCTGACTGGCTTATTTATTTCTTTTTTTGACAAATACAGCAAAAATTAAAAAACTAGCTGTAGCAAGTAACTACTAAATATAGCTCTTAAAAGAGCTTTTTAACACTCTGCACACATACGACCATCCAATCCCCAGTCAGAACAGTATATCTGACTATCTACTGAGCATCGGAGGGGACAGAGGAAGGATACACACCATTGGTTGTAAAATGGTTGTTAAGCAACCTCGCTATTGTTATTGGCCTACCCAGCTGCCAGTAATGATAAACATGGTGGTGGAGTCAGGGTCAGATCGCACATTCATGCCCTTGGTCACCTGACCAGCAGTTCAGTGTCCCAGTGATGACTTTCTAACTGCAGCATCAGCGCACAGCCACCAGCCACATCTCTGTCACCCGAATGACTCACCAGTGACCTCCTGAGGTGATCAGCCACCACTTCTCTGCTGCAGGCATGTAAGGAAAAAAATGGCACCAGGAGTCCAACTCCTGACCATCGTAACTTTTAACTGTACAGGTGCTACATAATTCTCAGGGGCGGGGGTTGGGGCTATAGCCCTCTTAGCCCCCCTCATTCTGCCTCTGCCAGGATCTTGCATTGGTGCACTTAACTTACCACTGCAAGCTTGCACTAATACACCCTACCTGAGTGACTTTTGCTAGCAAACAATAGAACCACAGAATTGTGTTTCAAGAGGAAATTTCTAATCTAACAGGAACTTCAACTTGCTGACTTACAACCACTTGGGCTTCAAGCGTCTCTGGTATCTGGCTGGCTATGGCTAACCACATCCTCACCGGTTGGTGGGAGCACAGCAGTGGCTCTCTGATGGGCTTTGCATGCAACCTAGCACTAATAACACAACATCATACAGACACCTCAGGTGTCAGTCAGGTCAGCTCCTGCTGTCTGGTAGGGTTGCTCAGATATACATTTCAAAAGACAGATACATTGACTAACAGCAAATATTTTGGATTTTTTGGATAAAGCTATCAAAAATCCAAATTCTGAAATCTTACAGTAAAAAAACTCCCCCCACCATGTACAACCCCCTACCCCCCAATATAGTAACCTCCCTCTCATCAGCACTGTAACCCAAACCTCCCTCCCCACCTACAAGCCCTCTGATAAGTTAATTACTTGTCTGGTCATACTTCCTTATAATAAACAAAAGTATACTGCTGGCAATTTAAACCACTCCCTCACTGCAAAACCAAACTGCCCCAATCCTGGCACAAATCAGCAGGTCTCCATTGCCCCCCTAATCTAAGAAATAACCTACCCACCCAATGCGCCCACTAGCCCCCTCCCCCCATAGCACCCAAATACATCAACATGCGTGTTGTGTACTTGGATCACACAGTAATTTAAACATATCCCCCTCAGTAAATCAAGGTGTCCCCTCCTCCTGGTACAAGTACTTCAGGTCCCCATCACCATATTCAAGAAGGACCCCCTCACCCAGTATACCCATTGACCCTCACCTCCCTGCCCCCTACACAACACTGAAAGCAATAGCAACATCTGAGTCTGGTGCTCTGATCACATCACTATCAGGTCCCATGGCAGAGTAGCTTGTGCTCATTTTTATTCCAGTAAGTATGAATGAAATGATACCCTCTTGTACTAGTAACACTTGATTGACTGACAGTTGGCCAGTCAGATATTACTACTATTACAGGAGGATGACATTTTATTCATACTTAATGGAATGAAGATGAGCACAAGCTGCTGTGCCATTGGATCTGTTATTGATGTGATCCAAGCACCCAACTTAGATGTTGGTTTACTTGGGTGCTATGGGGGGAGGGAGTTCTTTCTTAAATCATGGGGAGGGGGACTGATGGCTTGTGCCAGGGTGGGAGGCAGTTTGATTTTGCAGGGGTGGTTTAAATTTCCTGCACTGTTCTTTTATTATAAGGTAGGATAACTGGATGAGTAATTTGGCTATTAGCAAGCTTGGGGAGGAGGGAGGTTGTGGGTTACAGTGTGGTTTGGGTGGCATCTGGGAGAGCATTGTATTGATTGCAGGATGGGAGAAATGTCATTTAGGGTATGAGGATTATTGGATATTATGATATCCACATCTGACATCTAGTGACATCCGACAATACGATAGGATGTTGGATTCAGGTATGGATTTTCCTAACAACAGATCAGATTTTAAGGTATTTGAGCAACACAGCTCTTTGGTACCACCTCTCAGCAGTCAGCAAATAACATGGCAAGTTCCAGGTGAGGCCTGAATTGTGGCATTTCCATGCCTCTACCCTTTAGTGCACACAAGGTTGTGGTACCAAGGCACCAAGTACTGAAGTTCCCTGAATTCACCCTTTCCTCATTCCCACCAGGAGAGGTGGAAGTTGGCAATCCTCCTACCACTAAATTCCAGCACTTGATCCTGGAAATTCTCTGCAGTTAGCAATCTTTCAGCAACAGCAGCAGTTCAGTCCAAAATTCACTGCAGCAGATTTTGGCAGCAAAAAGACAATCTAGAAAAGTGAGGTTGGGGGTAGGCTACAGACTACCCAACCAGGAGGAGGAAAGAGACAGGGTCCTGAGTTCACAATTGTTAGATGCTGCAAGAAAAGGGGAGGTGGTAGTGGTAGGGGACTTTAATCTGCCCAAGGTGGACTGGGGTATGCTGGCCACATCCTGTGCCGGGAGTCAGGTGATCCTGGATGTGATACAGAGTGGGTTTCTGACTCAGGGTGTCACTGACCCCACCAGGGAGGGGGACAATCCTTGACCTAGTGCTCACTAATGGGGAGCACATACAAGAAATAGTGGTCAAGGGACCCCTGAGAGGTAGATTGGATATGAGCAGCAAAAACATTCCCAGTAAGACCAAAATCCTGGAGTTCAGGAGGCCAGACTTCAGGAAAATGGGAGAAGTGCTAAGGACGCACTTGGGGGATGTCAGAGTGGACATGGGAGTGGACCAGAAATGGTCCATCATCAAAGAGGAAGCAATACTGGCTGCCACAGCAGAGTATGTTAGGCTCAGGGGGAAGAAATTGTGGGTACGGTTGCCCATTTCATTCAACCTTGAGGTTGCCCGGGTGGTGAGGGACAAGAGGTCAGCCTACAGGAGATACAAGAGGACTGCAAGTAAGGTGGATAAGGAGAACTACCTGAAGTTGGCCAAGGTGGCATGCAAGGTAATGCAGCAGGCTAAAGCACAAAAAGAACCCCAAATAGCTGAAGGGATTAAGAGAGGGGAAGATGGCTTTCTTTCATTACATATGTGAGAAATGGGACTGGAAGGAAGGGATAGTTAGGCTTAGGAAAAGGGGAGACTGGGTGGAGGAAGATGGGTGCAAGGCAGAAGTATTAAATGATTACTTCTGCTTGGTCTTCCCTAGGGAAAAAGGAGGACTGTGTCATTGGGGAGAAGGGTGGAGGGGGAAGGAGGCACAGATGTGGTAATAGAAGAGGATAGAGTGAGGGAAGGGCTGCTAGCACTAAAGGTAGACATGTCCCAGGGACCAGTCAGCATACATCCAAGAGTGCTAAGAGAGCTGGCAGAGGAGCTTGTGGGTCCACAGGAGGGCCTCTTCAATAGCTCCCTGGAGGCTGGTGCAGTGCTGCAGGACTGGAGAATGTCAGATTTCATGCCTCTCCACAAGATTAGTCCCAGGGATGACCCAGGGAACTACAGGCTGGTCAGTCTGACTGCAATTGTATGCAAACTCATGGAGACCATACTCAAGGAGATGTTAGTAAGGTAAATGTAGGAGAATGGTTTCCAGGATGAGAAACAGCATGAATTTGTAGAAGGAAGATCATGCCAAACTAACCTGATTGACTTCTTTGGCTGGGTCACCAGGGCAGTCAACAGGGGCCAAGCGGTAGATATCCAGTGCCTGGACTTCAGGGAGGCATTTGACTCAGTGCCCCACAAAAGGTTGATCAGGAAACTGACTGATCTCAGGGTTGGGAAGAAAATGACCAGGTGGGTAGAAAACTGGCTGAGGGGCAGGACCCAAAGGGTGATGGTAGGGGGAGAGTTATCCAACACCAGGGAAGTCACCAGCAGAGTCCCACAGGGCTCAATGCTGGGGCTGGTGTTGTTCAGTGTCTTCATAAATGACATTGGGGAGGGCATTAAGGGCAAAATGTGCCTGTTTGTGGATGACACCAGGGTCTGTGGGAGGTTGGACACAATGGAGGGGATACAAGACCTGCAGGAAGATCTCAGAAAACTTGAGAGATGGTCAGGGATCTGGCAACTTGGTTTCAATGCCAAGAAATACAAAGTGATATACGTTTGAGCCAGGGACCCAAGGACCGACTACTACCGGGTAGTAGCAACAGAGGAAGAAAAAGATCTGGGAGTGATGATAACTAGTAACTTGAAGCACTCCTCACAGTACAAAAAGGCAGCAGTAAATGCCAACAGGATGTTGGGGTGTATAGCCAGGGGGATCAACAGTAGGCAGGAGGAGGTTATACTGCCCCTTTACAGGTCACTGGTTAGACCGCACCTAGAGTACGGAGTAAGATACTGCTGTCCATGCCTGCTGGAGAAAGTCCAGAGGATGGCTACCAAGATGACTGCAGGTCAACAGGGTATGTCCTTTGAGGGAGGCTGGGAGCCCTGAAAATGTACTCCCTGGAGGAAAGGAGGGGGAGAGAGGAGACATGATAGAGATCTTCAAATACTTATAGAGGATAAATAGGGTGGATAGGGAGAGTCTTTTCAAGCTAAGAGACAGCAGAACCACAAGGGGGCACAGTTTGAGGCTGGAGATGGGGCAGTTTAGGGGGATGTTAGGAAGCACTTCTTCATGGAGAGGGTGGTGGCCAATTGGAATGCACTACCAGAGGAAGTGGGCTCAGCAAAGACAGTGGGCAGCTTTAAGAAGGCCTGGGATAGGCATAAGGGGAAACCATGGGACCTGGGAGGGGCAGACAGGGTGGAAGGGAGGACTAGAGGGGCAGGGGCAGTGGCATAAGCTAGGGACCCTGCTATAAAAACAGACTCAACAGACCTGATGGCTGTCTTCTGCTGGCACTTTTGTATGTTTGTATGTACTGATCTGAATTTGAGCAGAACTTCAGCTTCTTTCTTACAGCGTGTTTGACTCTTCCATGAGCTTGGGCATAACTCCCTGAATCCTTCTCCTTGCTTCTGGGAAAGTTCCAGCACTAATCCCGAGCTTCCAGCCTCCTAATATGCTTAACAGTTTTCAGTAACTTAGAGGGGCACTTAACAATGCATGATTGATGTTGCTGTGGGGCCAAAACACACTGCCACTATGTATCCCATAATGCTTCTGGCAGTCCTTCCTGTGATCCTCTGCCTTCTAATTGATTTTTCCTGGGATCAAAGGTCTTAAAGATGATGATGTTATGGTGTCACAGGGGCATTTCTCCAAAGTAATTTATTTTAATGGGCTCTGTGCCCATAACACTGGTGGCCAGTTTATTAGCATTAGCTCCCCATTGGAAATGATGGCTGATGTGGTGGAAATGTCTGTAGTGGTCTGGTTGGAAGTTGGGGAAGACCCAGTCTTCAAGCCCAGGAGCTCATGTCTTTGACTGTATTGTGCACTGTTAGCACACAGTAACATATGGACACCATCATTTGTATTTCGTAAATATAGCTTTTTGGTCCTGAGCTTCCACCATCTACCTACTTCAGGTCTGAACTTGGCGATCTTCCAGCCATATCAGTTGCTCACCCCACCATCTCAGCCATTAGGGGTCAACAAGAAGTTGGTCAGAGAGTGCTGGCAACAGTCATACCGGAGGCTTGGAGGACATAGACTATTTACAGCATTCTCTCCCAAGTTCCACAATCCACCTGTCATTGAGGCACAGGTCCCTCAACAGCCCAATGCAGTTCCCCTTTCCATTCATGAATTGAGGTTGCCGGCATAAAAGAGTGACATGCTGCCCACTGGGCCATCAGACGGCCCTTTGTTTGCATTTTTTGAGCTGTCTTGGGGAGGATCTCTACTTCTCAGTATACACTTTTATTTACTAGTCTAATGGGGCACACATTTATGGTGGACACAAGTGCGACTGATAATTAAGCTTTTTGCGTCATCCAAAAATGAGTCAATTAAAAAAACTGTACACCACTGGTCATAATGAAATGGTAAATAAAAAGGTAACACTAGAGGTCAAAAATAGAACAAAAGACAAACAGTGAATGTCAGGGGGGTGGCAAACTGGCTAATATCTGCATACTCAGTACATCGCATAAGGACGCTATTGAAAGGAAAACTATAAAGCAGCAACAGCTGAAATATTCCCTTTGTCCACTGCTCAGTATTCAAACAAATTGGCTTCACCTTGACAAAGGAACCATACTGTACTTCCTTCTTACAGATGTTTAGTTTGTTTTACATAATGTATTTTGCTGTAATTTTTGAGAACGTGCAGTTTGAAAGAAATTGTAACATTATAGGAATAAATGTTCACAGCTGTCTTGGAAAACCAGACTCCTTGGATAGTGTGTTACCTTTTACCAGATCAGCATAGACACTGTACCTAGATGTTACAGAATACAAACTTTCAGGGCCTCATGAGTCTCTTTTTTGGGGGCTTTAGCAGACTGAACAGAGGGAGCAGATTTTATAGTGGTAGCCACTGATATCTGTAATGATATCCATAGTTATGGCTAGCCAGCCCATACCTAGATACGGGTCATTCAGTTTAATAGCAGAGATAAAGGCCAAGACTGAATATTGTTACAGATGTCCATGGTTACCACCATGTACCTAAAGCTGGTATGTATGTATGTATGTAATGTACATATATGTATGCGTGCATGTTGTTAGCAGAGTATGCAGCAGATAAGGTGCATTTAGTGATGTGGTGTTAACTGAGTGTTTGCATTTACAGTGGAAAGGACAGAAGCTGCAAGAGATGAAACACGTCACATTGCCAGTTATCAGGGAGTGCTGTGAAATTAGCATTGAGGGCCATAATTGGTTTTATGCAGCATAATATGGGTTTCAGAGGCCTCATGGTGTGCCATGAATCCAAAGTTCCATTGAGACCTGTAATTTTATGTATTGTTCCCCTTGTCTTCTGCCCTGAGCATTTGTGAGGGTTCCTGTTACAATAAACACTGTTCATTGAAGACTGTGATATCTTTTACTGGACTACCATAGATAATGTGCAGAGATGCAAATGTAACCCCTAGGTGGTGCTATCCTATGGGTTACTACCCTTGCCTGCATGACTAGGCACAGGTTGAGGGGCATGAGCTCTGTGAATGGGTGCCTCCACCCAGAGGAATGGTTTTGGGTAGCATAGCTGCCATTGGTATAGCCCTCCAGGATGCTATAACCACCCACCAACACTTCTAGTGGCCTAAACAGTTCAACAACAGAACATTCACATGTACCATATGACAGTAATGGTATGCTCACACTCCTTACACTTACCACCAGGGCTGGACTTTCTGCAGCTGCCCTGGATACCCCCTGGAAAATAAGACCAGTGATGCAACAATACAATGGCAGTACTGTATCCCCACCAAGAAGGTATACACTAGCCAGGTTATATGTGAAAAACCACAATCTGATTTATTCAGGGGGATGTGAACAAGGGTGGGGCGTGAATCTAGCAGGTAATTGGCAGTTCTGACTAAATTCAGGTTGATTAAGCATGCACAGTGAGTCCCTTTAACAGTCCCCACAACCCTGGGTACCCAGTACGTTAAACAGGCTAGCCTGAAGCGTTGCCCAAGGTAGGCCGGCATTGTAGCTGTTGTTGGGGCCCTTAGGAAGGAAAACAATTAACATGCACTCAACCCAAATATTTGTAATCCGGAACCAGATGGCTCAGTCCGTTGCAATAAACCCAAACAAGAAAATCAGATGACACACACAAATGATTGCAGCTTTTGTTGCAGGGAGCTACCCTCTTTTGTACTCATGCTACCCAAACCAGGATGCAGGACAGGTGAGATGAAGACCCCTGTGGTGTTGTACTGGATTGCCTGGGGAAACAGGGCTTACACGACTCACCTCCTGTTGGTTGCTACCTGTTCGGTGGTGTTGAGCAAGGGGCCAAATCTTTGAGCTGGTCTTTCGCTGAGAAGGTCTCTGAATCAGGAGCAGCAGCCTAGGCTGAAATTGCAAATGCCCAGGCACAGCAGGCAGTTCAGATGAAGTCAGTGATGAAGTGCTGGAACCGCCTCCAGCTTTCATAACACAACTTGCTGTGAGGAACCGAATCACGACCCAAGAAACACATTCAGCACATCTATAACACTTAAAATATGTTGCCACACTCTGGATAAAGTCAATTTGCAAATCACAGCTTCCCTGCACACTCCTTTTGATCTGAGGTTCACTTCGGTATCAGGCGGGCCAATCGCTTCAGGAGCAAGTCTTCGGTCCACTCTCAAGTAGCACTAACACACTTTCTCTCTTCAGATACAGATCTCGATCTGGTAATCAGATAAGTCTGACTTTCACACTCAAAGCAATACTTCACACTGGAAGATGTGACAGGCATGCCAGCAGTGCCTTCCCGCCGATTCTCCTTAGGCTCCAAACAGGAGCAGCTGCTCAATGGCTCAAGCTGTTTACTCTCCAAACTTCTACTCTCGACTGACCCTCTGCTTTAGCAGTTCTGGGGATTTCCCAGTAATCCAAAAGGTTTGGTTGGCTGAGGAAACTGTCTGCCACAGAAAGGGCTACCCTTCCAGGTCCATTTAGGTGCCAAACTCTTAAAACTACAATTCCTACAGAAATTCAGTCCCACAAGACCTCTGGGGACAGTCTCCATTTTAGGTCCCCTGAGGTTCGCTCGGTCCAACACTGGTGGTCCAGAAACAAAATGGTAGCTCTATTCAAAAAGTTCAAGCTGCAGTTGAAAGCAGGTTAGACAAACACCTCTATTATTATTATTATTATTATGACAAACAGTAAATAATCACTTTCCCTAGCAGAGCTCCCTCTGCGCAAATAGCGACTGCAGAATGGAGCAGAAATACAGACTTTCTGGCTGGTCACAAGCCTTAAATCACTCGGACCCAGCCCAGACTAATTTTCTCACACAGCATAGTTGCTCTCTTAAAGAGACAGGCACAGAAGCTTACTGGAGCACTCTCATGCAGATGATTAGAACTACCGAACACAGGACACCATCCTGACAGTGGGCATTAGGCAGCCCAGGAAAACATTATAATAACCCCTATTTGTAGGGGGGGTTACAAAAGTATGCAAGCTTTCAGAGCCACACAGGTCCCCAACATCAGGACATGATGAAGAGACCTTTGTGTTCTTGAAAGCCTGCGTGCTTTAATTTCTATGCACAGACTTTCTCAGCAGGGGAAACAGGTACTCTTTCCACTGCATTTAGTTGCAGTGGTGTTTTCTCCTCCAATTCCAGTAGGATTTTCTGCTCTGCAATTTGAACTAGAAAGGCTAGTTGGATGAACCTTGGAAATTTTACCAATGGAAGGGTTAAGCCCTGTCCTAATACCTCCAGTGCCCACTTGTCTGTAGTAATGTTTTTCTTCATTCTTGGAGGTAATAAAACAAGCACCTTCTTACTGGCAATATGTTCATGGTGACATGAGCAAAGTTTGTCAGGAGTTGGGCTTCACTTGGGCTACAGGAGCTGAGTTAGACCTCTGCCTTGCTCCTGTTATATCTCTGCCTCTCCATGTGTCCCTCCAAACTTGGTAGCCATGGTGGACGTAGGGTCTGCTGTAATAAGCCCATCCCATACCTTCCTTCTATAAGGCCTATAGGAATTGGAGGCCTTTTGCTTTTCTGTGAGATTTGTAAAAGTTGCTTTTGTTCATCAGCCTTTTTATATAGGCCTCTGTTTTGTTTCCACACAGAGAAGGGGCTTCACAGGAGATATGGACTTACTCTGCATGTTATGTATCAGGGAAGATGACCTAAGCCATGCAAACCTTGTGACTGACACTGCATTTGCTAGAGCCCTAGAAGCACTGTCATTTACATCACTTGACATCTGAAATTTCTATTTTAGAGCTTCTAAATCATTCTTCACAGCATGTGCTAGGTGGGACTTTTCCTGCAAAGGCACGCTTTCACACTTAGACAGGATTATGTTCCACAATGTCTGCTGATAGTGTGTTGCATAGCTAAGGTAGACTGCTTGCCTTAAAACCAAAGTGGAGGTAGTGTAAGCCCTACAAGTCAAGTGGTCCAATTTTCTTGAATCCTTGTTGGGGGCGTTGCTGCCAGTGGGACTTTTACTCCCTCCCATGTAGCTGCTTAGACAACTCCCTCATGATCAGGGTGAACATATAGGAATTCTGAGCCCTCCCTGTTCTGCTGCTATCTTTTTTTTTACATTTTTTTTTGTCAGTGAGTAGTGCTAAAAAAGGTGTGGCTAGCATCCTATCAGTGGCTTTTTTGAGGGATTAATGTATGGGAACTGACATTCTTCATTAGGAAGTTAGTCCCAACATGTTCATAAATTCTGCTTCCTGTACATCCAGTTTTTAGGACTGCAGTGGGTGGAGCCCAGCAGTCCTATTGCTTTCAGAACAAACTCTGGCCAGAGCCAATAGGGCTGCAGGTGAGGAATGTGGGCCAGATTGGTTCCAGTGTAGGATGGTGGTCCTTTGTGAAGCACCACAACAAGCAAATTGCCAAACCTGAGTGATAGGAAAGAGAACAAAGCCAGAGATCAAGTAGGGTCTGTGGTTTCTGCAGCAGGTAGAGAAAATGGGCAGACTGGGTGGGCCTAGCGGTCCTTATCTGATGTAAATTTCTATGTTTAAAGTGTGGCTCTTGTGATATGCAAAATGCAAGGATCATGATAAAAAAATGAGATGCAATAAAATAGTTAAGTCTGCTTGTGTGACTATAATTGAAAGCAAACATAATGCATAAAAACCTGATTAAACTGTACTATTCAAGAGCCTCCTTTGAAAAGCAAAGCAAAATAATAAATGACTTATTCTCAGAATGCTTCTTTTCTCACAAGATTGGGACTATGTTTTTAAGGGTCTTAAGGGAGTCTCTTTTGTGCAGTCTTCAGGATGGATGAATTGTTTACAACTTAAACTCCCTTCCACAAGGGAAGTGTGAGGTGGGAATGCAGCAGTTGGTGTTCATCATCTTCAAATATTTTCTATGGCAAGCACAGTGCCAAGTATCTCTTGTACTAACCAGGAGATGGCACCTTAAATCATGGTTGGACAATTTTAAGTCCTAATTAGGTCACTATAGTAGGAGGAATTGCTAATAATGGAGACTGAAGCTTTCCATAACTAATAAGAAAACTTTTCAACACCCCCGTAATGATGTCACTGGAAATACTGTGTAGCAGAAATTGTGTGAAAGAAGTGCATATAATAAGGGGGTGGGTCCTAGGGGTAGGGAATAATGACATGATATATTTACGAATATTGTATTATAATTTGCTAAATGATTTTAAAATAAAAAGTTATTTGACTTTTGCATTAAGTTCAATGGGATCTTTAACTTCACTCTGGACAACCAGAAAAGATGGACAGAAGATACCTTGGTTTAACATCTCTTACAAAGGCTAGCACCTCAACATCAGTGTACTACATCCCATACCCAGGTGCTACACTACAGTATCAATACTGGGTATTAGCCCATTTTCCTGGTGTGGGGCACCAGCCTATGTCCTGGCCTTCCAGACCCAGAGGCAAGCATGCAGCCTATTGAGCCAATAAGACTAAATATCTAACATGTTCACAGAAACAAAGAATTGGATATTGATGAGGATTGGGTAGCCCCTCAAGGCCCTCCCCTTTCATTAATCCAGAGCCAGTGTTCATTATCTCTGCATAGGTGAGAGTAATGACTATTAACCATTTGCTCCAGAGCAAGAAACAAATTCAAGTTGCAAAAGAGCAGTTTCATTGTTCCTCTATTAAGAGTCTTGATCACAGCCATGAAAGAATATGGAGGAGTGGAGGCACCGAGGTATGGCATTGGGTAACAGAACTATGATTTGAATCTGCCTCAAATTAATAAGTGTCTAAAATATGTATTTTCTTGATTTTTATTATGAATGTAATGTCTATGAAAGAGATCAGATTGACAGCACCAAAGCATTAAATGGTCATTGAGTACAAATGACCCCCTCAAACACTAGAGGTCGTATCTCCCACAAAAGATTAAATGCTGGCACTACAGGCTGGTGGATTGTGGCTACTTACTGCAAACTTCTTGTACATGGATCTTCAATCCTCCCTTACCCTGTGAGCCCCTGAGCAACCTGAGTCCATTCCTGAACCCGGGTCACCAGTGCAGCAGGAGGAAGGTGCCCAGTACCTCAGCCCTCCATGCCACTGGGCTAGCATGCTAGGTGCACCTTGAGGACCATCAACCTTAGACTCAATTTAGATATGGACCACAAGTAATCCAGGATGCTGGCCACAAGGCAAGAGAGGGGGTTAAGCTCTCTGTCCTGGCACCAAATGGAAAAAGCACTCCCATTTGAAGGCATAGCACTGACAAGTTGACTCCTTTTGAGAAGCCTCTACAACAAGGAGGACCTTGTCAGAGAGACCCAAAGGCTGGAACTCTAGCCACTCAGGAACCAGTACAAATGGCAAAAATGGCAGACTGCAGGTAATTGCAAAAGATGCAAAGTATGTGATATACTCCTATCATCACTGTTGTGTTAATGTTTTGTCACTATCAAGAAAAATTACTGGTAGTTATATTTGGTGTGTATGTTCCCTTTAACTAAATTAGCTCTGTTTTAATGTAGCTCTGTAATTTGCAAGCTGTAGTAAATTGTAGCACTCACTATCAGAACAAAAGGGGTTGCAGACACTTATATCTTCTGTTATTGCCTGCTTGGTGTTTTCCTCTGTGCTAGCTCCTCCTCCACCCTTGTGCATTTAATAGAGGTCACGGCTGGGGTGGGAGGTCAGGGCCAGGGTGGGGCAAACAACCCCCTCTGCAACAAGTCTGGTGGCCTGTTCCATGGCCACCACTCTGGGCAGTCACTCTCCCCAATGCTCCCCAGAAATTCTTTACTGAGGGTGACGGCCAGCAGTCCTTATAATGCTGCTGCACTCTCAAATCTTGCACATCTCCTTTGGATTGGCTCTTCCAGGAGCCACGTAATCACAGCTCCTTCAGTGGATTGGTGCTGGGTCCCCCTGCCCGATTGGCTTCTCCGGGACCCAACTCAGGTTGTTTTGCTCCAAACAACCCACTCTCCACCAACTCTGGTGGCCTCTTCCACAGCCACTGTTCTGGGCTGTCTCTCTCCCCGATGCTTCCTTGCTCCCAATCCGATTGCGGCTACAACCACTGGTCTCTCTCCCCAAAGCTCCCCTGCAGTTCTTTACTGAGAGTGGCATCCGGTGGTCCTTATAAAGCTGGCTACACTCTCAGATCTGGTGCATCTCCTTTGGATTGGATCCTCCAGGAGCCACATAATCACAGCTCCTTCAGTGGATTGGTGTTGGGATCCCCTGCCTGATAGGCTCCTCCAGGACCCAGCTCAGGCTGTTTTGCTTCAAACAACCCACTCTTTACCAACTCTGGTGGCCTCTTCCACAGCCACTGCTCTGGGTGGTCTCTCTCCCCCCGATGCTCCCCTGCTCCCGATACGATCATGGCTATGGCCACCGGTCTCTCTCTCTGATGTTCCCCTGCAGTTCTTCAATGTGATACATATCTTGACTATATTAATGCAAATCAAATGGGTTTATTCTAGTTATACTAGTGATAGTTGGTGTGTATTTTCCCTTCAACTGAATTAGCTATTTTAATGTGGCACTGTAATTTCAAGCTGTAGTAAATCATAGTACTCACCATCAGAACAAAAGGATTTATAAGCACTTTTTACATATTCTGTTACTACAAATCCTAGAATCTCCTGCAGCTGACCTTAGAACAGTGTGCAGCAGTGAGAGGTTCAGTAGCCTGCATTGTATGTCAGAGTTTATGTAAGTTCTGATATTTTGTTTGCTGGTCCTGTCATCCTCCCTGGGCCATGTACAGTCACACAGGGCTGACCTAACTGGTGATTAAACAAAAGCTCTGTCATGCACTATGTGCTGTTGAATCTCCCACTGCTGCCTACTGTTCTGATGTCAGCTGCAGGGGATTCTGGAATTGGCAGTAACAGAAGGTGCCAACTTAGAACTAAAGCAAATTAGATTGATATAATCTACTGTGCTGCAATAAAAGTAAACGGTAACATGTCGTAATTTTTGTTTTAAAAAGAGGCCTAGTTAAACAGTGTATCATTAAAAACATATAAAATATGCTTTTTCTTTTACAATTTTTTTTACCCAGAATAATCCAACTGAGAAGCAGCATCTGATTTCCAGGGGGGAGGGGGGTCTGCTTTTATCCATTTCCACAGCAGGGTTGATGGAGCACAGTAGAGTTTAGAATACTTTTAAATCTTTTGTTTATATGAAGATTTAACTGTTTCTCTTTGATTTTGTCTGTTGGCTGCATTGTTGCACATGGCTATTGTTAAGCGAAAGCTGCTTTCTGAAAAGTCAGTATTTCACTGTGATGGAACCGACTTTTCTGAATATTAGCTGTGCCATTCCCACAATGCAAGATACAGTATCATGCCATCTTGCAAAGTGGGTCTGTGACAGGGATCTCCTGCCACTCTTGAGGACCGACCTTTTCTTAAATCTGTTGCAACAGTTCTTCTATTTCTTAGCCTAATCTATTCAAGTTCTAGTCCATAAGGTTGGCCACCTATGGGCACCCCTTCCCTTTCTTGACTATGCTATAGTGTCCTCTTTAATTTTCCTTTTCCCTCTCAGGTCCTTGTACAGGGAGGGTATTGTTGTGATCTCTGAGCTGATATAAAACAACAGGCTGTGTTCCTCATTGTTGGATTTAGTATGCAATGGCACTATGTCATAAAATACTTTAATGTATATATCTTATGTGTATAAAACCTGCAAATGCTGAAAATACCATGGCACAAGGTGTTTTTGATAAAGGTAAAAAGTTACTAGGAGACTGTATGATAAAAATTAAGTTAGTTGTGCTATTTAAAATGCATGTTAATTGCTGTAAACTGAGCCAGTCTAAAATGGCATAGTGATTTGCATATATCCCATGATGCTTTGCAGTTTGGGAGTATGTGTGACATTGTGTTTCTTAGAAACATGGCTTTTTATCAATGCCCTTTGGGGTAACCCTTGTTTCAGTGCTCCTGCACTGTGATTCTTTGTCTTTAGCTTGTTTTTTTTTCCATTATATTGATCCCCCACAGCCTAAGCAAGCAAGGCCTGCAAAGGGGAGACTAAATCTCAAGTGATAAGTTAGATCAGTGAGTCAGTAGGTGCTGGCAAAGTGTAGAAGTAAAACTTGCATAGTCTATTGCTACAAACTGATGTACTGAAGAAGAGATACGCTATGGCTGAAGGTTATCTCCTGCATTTTGAATAAACATCACACAAAGATTGGGTGTTGAACTTGAAATTTGGTGCCTGGTACATCTGTTATCTGATAATCCCTCCACGGACTTGATATCAGAAGTGGGATAACTTGCTGGAAGCATCTGGACTGGCCAAAGAGGGATGTATTCCAGTGGATATTTCCCAGATATCCCAGGTGGACCGATGCACCAGGAGTTGCCAGAGGAGAACCCAGAGAAGAAAGTCCATGGAGCTCTGACCAGAACTATGGCTGACAGATGGAGAGAAGCTGCTGCTTGGACTGGACCTGGGATCTTGGAGGAAGGCCAAGTCTGAAGACGATGAAGAGATGCAGAGGGATAAGGAATTACCATGGGGTCGAGGCAGACTGGAGGTGCAAAGACAACACCCAGGAGGTGGAGACCCTGATGAGGATGATCTACTAGATGAGTGGGCAATGGCTGGAGGCAGGCCGAGTATGCAGAGAGGCAGAACACCAGTGCCAGGTGCTTGAGAGGTTCCTGCTGAAGAGTTTGGATAAAGAGTTGGAGGAGGATTTTTCATAGGCTCAGTTTGAGGAGGCCCCCCTGACTGAGCAGGATATTCCTTTGTTGCCTTTGATACCAGGATGTTACCTGTTGGAGGTCGGAGCTGCAAGTATGGAACTTGAATGTGAGACCTCAGGTAAGACTGTGCCTAGTGATATTGTGCTGGGGTTGACTCCAAGTAAGCAAGAAGAAGCCCATGAGGCTGAAGGGACTTTTTCTTGTGTTGATACAGCTAAATCTATTGACAGTATTGACTGGGGCATACTGCAGGCTAAAGATGCTAATGATGCCAAACTGTAACAGTATGTTAAAGGGGGATATGCAGATTAATGGTGATGTGGGGGCAAAACAATGTTGGTGGTACAAACTAAAGAAGGGCGTTCTGTACCACATGAGGCCCAACCCCCGTACAAAAACTGTGGATGCCCAGGTAGTGATACCGAAGGTGTACCGGCAATAAGTGATGGAAGCTGCTCACTTTAGTCCCTGTGGGCATCTGAGCCATGGTGGAGTCTTAGCCTGATTCACCCCATATAATTACTGGCCAGGAATGTGCAGACAGGTGACAGACTATCTTAAAGACCTGTCTTATGTGCAACCAGACAGAGGTACCTGCTGGGGACAGCAGAGGAACTAGTAGTAGGGGTGTGGAAAGAGTGTCCCAAAGGGTAGAGGTCATTAAAGAAAAAAATGGCACTCTTGGAAAAAGGGAAAACTCCCACACAGGTCACAAGGTACCAGATGGTAACTGACAGCTAAAAATAAGCACAATGATTAAAATGTTAATGTTCCCAAAAACACCCCAGAGTGTATAGGATTTAGGACCCTGCTGTTTAACATTGGATGGAAGTCAGTTGGGGAGGATTCCTTGGTTTCCTGTACGTTTTGGTAGAGACCTGCCTGGAATAGGATGACCAAAGGTTTGGGGTCTTAGGTTGTCATAGGTTGAAATCAGAGAATAGAAGCTACTGTTGCTCCTTCCATATTCCTGCAGACACTTTGTGTAAGACAGAGGGGTCAATGTACTGTACTTGCAGGCAAGGCCAGATGTGGCTCTGCAACGGTCCCTTTCTGTAGGCAAAAGTGTAGCATGGCCAGCCTGGTGGCACTGAGAGTTGAGGTGCTAGACGCCACACCTCGTGCTACGCTGGTGACCCGGGTTTGGAAATGGACTCGGGTTGCTGGGGGTCAGTGGGGGGAGGGAGGATTGAGTTTCCCTATGGATGCTCTCCTCCCTCTGGGTTGGGATACCAAGGGTGCTTCTAGCACCCAGTGCCCCTGAAGCCGGTGGATGCACGGGCTTTTGGGGCACCGGCGGCTCTACTACTAGAGTTGGGAAGGGGGAGCTGTTACGCATGTGGCTGTCGGCATGAGTCAGCATGTCGGCAAGCCTGGACATAAGTCCTAAGCACAGGCACCTCAGAGAAATGGGAGAAAAACAGAGGAAAAATGTAACACCCCTGGCCCTATGAGTGGATGAAACTGGGGTTGGGATGCCATGGGGATTGCCCTGGCAGACAGAGTAGGAGGAGGTACGAGGCCTCCTGTGAAAGCTGTGGGAGCCAGGCAAATAACAAAAAAAAAGTGTAGCATGTTTGGTCAGGGGTGGGCCTGATGTTCAAAGAAAGAGGTACTCAAGGGCAGACAAGGAATCTGAGGTGGTACATATGTTTTATTCTTTTCTGAGGAAAACCTACAAAGGAGGAGGAGGTGGATGGAAAATAGATAGGAACCTGTGTTGGTGTAACACCTAGAGTGTCTACCCTCAGGTGTCTGTATCGGTAGCAAGTGAAGTGAATCAAGAAACATAGTGGGTTTATGTAGCGGGGTTGAACCTAAGACTGGGCCCTTGCTTAAAACCGACATGTCTGGTGGGGTTGGAGCAGGTAATTACTCACTCCAGAGAAAGCCTTTCTATGGTACTGGACTTTACAGCCATCTAGATTTTCAATCAATAAAATATGACGGACTTTTCCTAAAAGGAGATGGGAAGGTAGCATTAGTCTCTGTTGAGAAATGTGTTAATGCCTCAGGTTAAAGAATGATGATATCAACTATGTTTATGATAGAATGTTTATCATTAATAGGGACCCTGAGACAGATCTTCTGAAGATGGATGGGTGGAAGCTCCATCCCTTCCTGGGACAGGAAGATGGTAAGCAGCCTGCAATAACTGCTTCCCTCTTAAGGTGGGGGATATGTGACAGGGAGCTATGGCACTTTTGAGGACCGACCTTTTCTTAAATCTGTTGCAACTGTTCTTCTAGTTCTTAGCCTAATCTATTCTTTACAAGTTCTAGTCCATAAGGTCGGCCACCTATGGGCACCCCTTTCCCTTTTCTGACTCTGCTATAGTGTCCTCTTTAATTTTCCTTTTCCTTCTCAGGTGCTTGTATAGGGAGGTTATTGTTGTGACCTCTGAGCTGATATAAAACAACAGGCTGTGTTCCTCATTGTTGGATTTAGTATGCAATGACACTATGTCATAAAATACTTTAATGTATGTACCTTATGTGTATAAAACTTGTAAATGTTCAAAATACCATGGCACTAGATGTTTTCGATAATGGTAAAAAGTTACTAGGGGATTGAATGATAAAAATTAAGTTAGTTGTGCTATTTAAAATGCAAGTAAATTGCTGTAAACTAAGCCAGACTATAATGTCATGGTGATTTGCATATATCCCATGATGCTTTGCATTTTGGGAATATGTGTGATGTTGTGTTTCTTTGAAACTTGGCTTATTGTCAATGCCCTTTGGGGTAACCCTTGTTTCAGTGCTCCTGCACTGAGGTTCTTTATCTTTAGCTTGTTTTTTGTATTTGATCCCCCACCACCCAAGCAAACAATGCCCACATAGGGGAGGCTAAATCTCAACTGATAAGTTAGATCAGAGATCAGTGAGTCAGTAGGTGCTGGCTAAGTGTAGAGGAAAGACTTGCATACTCTATTGCTACAAACTGATGTACTGAAGGAGGGATATGCCATTGCTGAAGGTTATCCTCTGCATTTTGAATAAACATCACACAGAGATTGTGTGTTGAACCTGAAGTTTGGTGTCTGGTCCATCTGTATCCCACAACCCCTCCACAGGGTCTAAAAATACTAGCTCTATGCCTTTTATATAAATTGATATCAGTAGTATTGGTGCATACTAAGTGAAAAAATGATTGATGGGCTTTTAATAAGCCCCCCTGGAAATGACATAGCCTCCACCCCACATCACTTCTGCTTCCGGCTGCGCAGGAAATGATGTAGCCCAACCCCACGTCACATCCACTTCCGGCTGCACAGGATATGACGTAGCACCACCCCATCTGCCAATGATGCAGTTCTGGCTGCGCTGAATGTTACGTAGTGTTCCCACCCCAGATACAATACACGCCCTTTTCTGGCACGGGGTTATGACACGCTTATGGGTTGGGAAAATTTGGGCTTTTTCAGGCTTGTCAGGGCATGTCAGAGGGTCCAAACCAGACTTGACATTGCTAAAGCCACACACCATTGAGGGTCCAAAGTCTACCTGCACCATGTTTTGCTCACATGTGTGTAGAGTTGCTGAGGAGAGCAGCAACGATGATAACAATGATTCAGCCACTGGATGCGATATAATGGATGAACCTAGCCAATGTTATCTTACACCTTCTGCTAGTGTCACACCAGTGGGTGTCAATTTGGTGGACTCTGGTATACCTGATTTGTTAGAACAATTCATGAACCTCCATTTGCAAGATACTCATGAGCTTGTTAATAGAGATGAGCAGTGGGAAGAGTCAGATGTGCTGGACACTGAGAAATGCTCTGATGAAAAGTCTGCTGTGGTCGGGGCTGTGAGTTATGCATTACCTGAAAAGTCTATCATGTTGGACCTGGTAAAGGGCATTTTAATACAACTACTGCAAGACTTGATTGCTCAGGATTTGAAGCTAAAGTGTGAAGGTTGTACAATTGACCATCCATTGCAGATAAGACATAGCTGTGTATATGGCCCTGAAAAGGGTACTGGGAGCATGTTTTTCCTGAACTCTGTGAGAGATTGCGCCCTCGACAGATCAAGCTACTAGTGGAATCTACAGCATGGAAGCTTGGGTGCACAGCATCCTATTTTGATACAATACAAGCTGTTAATGATGTGTTGACAGAATTTAAAGCGTTGCCAAGTATTGCTAAAGGTCTTGACGAACTGTATGATCAATTGAGTATAACACTACAGAAGGCTGTTGAAGAAGCTGTTTCTTCAAGAAGTCGTAAAAAATAATTTAAAGGACCTCTGCAAAAAGGAAGCTCTGTGCCCTATTGCATGTACTTGTATGATATTGGGAGTTCTGATGAGGAGCACATGGCTACTTGGTGAGAGCCATTGAGATGGGTAACCGTTGGGGAAACCACCAAAGAAACTCTGAAAAGCAGAAAATGAAAAATGTTTTACATACATTGATAACTATGCAAATTCCAGACTATGCTACTCACCACCAATGCAGTCCCATAAATGGTGATAAACTTCGGTTTATCCAGATTTTGATGAATGACATTAAAAGAAACTCACGTTGGTGTGAAATAATGAAAATGACTGTGCGTATAAAGAATAATGTGTTAGAAACTGTTCCAAATGTGCTGCCACTAATATTTGAAAAACAGGGGTCTGGTTCTCAGGGTCGTATATTGGTAGCTATGGTCTACACTGTTGAGATCTGGTGTTGTATTTTAAAATGTCAAAGACAGTAAGATGTTAGAGATGTGGTTGAATTTACATCAGATTTTCTTGTAATGCAGTATAACAGGGCCTGTCTTTTCTTGTTGTGATGTTTTATACTATCATATAGTGTAATTTTAGCACAGCTGCTACTGTATGTTTTATGTTGTTATATAATGTATGTGTACAATGTGTGTGCTTTCATAATAAAAAATATTAAGACTGGAAAAACCGCATGTGTCTTATTTGTTCTGTTTAACAAAAATCATGGTTAAGAAATCCTTGAAAAAAATTTACTATGATCCTCTTTCGCCTGGTAGCTTAGGAGGCGTTCAAAGACTACATGACGCTGCAAAATAAGAGAGAAGGTTTACTCACACACAAGTATCACACTGGCTGTCATTACAAGATGCCTACACTATGCATAAGCCTGCAAGGAAATGATTTCTTAGAAACAGGGTAGTTGTTAACAACATTGATGCACAATGGCAAGCCGATTTGGCAGAGATGAGTAGCCTTTTCAAAGAAAATGACGGATTCTGGTTTATTCTGACAGTTATTGATGTTCTACCAAAATATGCATGGACTAAAATGTTAAAAAATTACAAACAGATGAATTTCTTAATGCTAAATTTCAATTATTTTTAAAATCACAAAGCACACGCCATTTTACAACATCAAATGATGTTAAGGCATGCACTGTGGAAAGATTTAACCGCACATTGAAAACAAAAATGTGGAGATATTTTACAGCATTTAATACGTATAGGTACATAGATATCCTGCAATCTTTAACAAGGTCCTATAATTATAGTTATCACTGGTCCATCAAAATGAAGCCTGTTAATGTAACAAATGGCAATTATTTAATTACCTGGAAAAATCTATATAAAGATCTTGCACCAAAAGTGAAAAGACCTTTCAAATTTCATGTGGATGATCACTTGCGTGTTTCTAGAGTTAAGAAAACATTTGAAAAAGGTTATGAACAAAATTTTACCAGTGAGATATTCATTATTTCTGAATGTATACCTAAGCCTATACCTGTGTACAAATTAAAAGATTATGATGGTGATGAAATAAGAGGTACATTTTATGAACAAGAATTGGTAAAAGTCACAGACACAACAAACAGTGTATACAGGGTGGAGAAATTAGTCTCACAGAAACCTCAAGGGAAGAAACAATTTGTTTCAGTGAAATGGCTTGGCCAGCCATCAAAATTTAACAGTTGGATAGAATCCAAACAGCTGAGAGATTTAAAATTATAAAGATGCATTCATGTTTTGCATGAAAGCAGTTGCGTGAAGACGTTAGTGGTAAAACAATGTCGGAGAATGTTTTTTATGTTACATTGCCCAGCAATGCCTCTTTTGAAATGTTCTCCAATAACTAGCAAAACCCGTCAATTTAGTGGGTTTATTGGAAGTTGGCCTGTCAGAAATACAGTACCCAAGGACATGGGACAATATTACATCACATGATGGGAAATTTTATGCAGGTGAAACTTCTAGGCCTATATTAAACATTCCCAGAGGTTATTATCAAAAGGTTGAAGACATCACAGCAGCCATCAATGAGACACTGGAAAGTGCACAGCTAGAAATGTGGCTAGAATATGACAGTCGGGACCAGAAAATAAAATTCTACATTCGCGGTAGATCATTCAGAGCTCTCAATAATCTTGCTCATATTTTGGGGGTACCACCCGGACCTGGGTAGACCGGTGGATGTCCTCTATCTTGACTTCAACAAGGCATTTGACTCTGTTCCTCATGGGGGTCTGTTGAATAAACTGGGAGAAATGGGGTTGGGGAACCAGATGATCAGATGGATAGGTAATTGACTCCAGGACTGGACCGAGAGGGTCATGGTTGGTGGGATAGTCTCATCCCCAAGGAGGGTCATTAGTGGGGTCCCGTAGGGATCAGTTCTTGGGCCCCTTCTGTTCAATGCCTATGTCTCTGACATAAGGAAGGGTATCAGGAGTGAGATGAGTCTCTTTGCGGATGACTCAAAACTGGGGGTGGTGGTGGATGGGGAGGAGGGGAGGGTGGCCCTACAGGGGGACCTGAATGCTCTGGAAAGGTGGTCTAGAAAGTGGAAGCTGAGGTTTAATGCAGGGAAATGCAAGGTACTGCATCTGGGAGCCAGGAACCCGGGCCAAGAGTACTCCCTGAGGGGGAATGCTACAAGTCTCAATGGCTGAGAGGGACCTGGGGGTGGTGGTGGATGTCAAGATGAACAACTCTGAGACTTGTAGGAAGGCAGTGGCCAAGGCCAACAGGATGCTGGGATGCATCACTAGGGGGCTCACCTCCAGAAGGAGGGAAATGATACTCCCCCTGTATAACTGCTTGGTGAGGCCGCACCTCGACTACTGCATGCAGTTTTGGAGGCCACACTTAAAGAGGGACATTGAACTCCTGGAGAAGGTCCAGAGGAGGGCAACCAAAATGATCTAGGGCTTGGGGGACAGGACCTATGGGGAGAGGCTCGAAGAGCTAAACATGTACACATTGGAAGAGAGAAGGGACCGGGGGGACATGATAGAGGTCTTCAAGTACATGAAGGGGTTAAATAGGGGAGAAGAAGTCAAGGTGCACTGAAGGAAGGAGGGGGAACAACTAGAGGGCATGGGTGGAAGCTGGAGGGGGAGATTCAGGAGAGCAAAGAGGAGGTGCTACTTCACTGAGAGGGTGGTGGAGCCATGGAATGCGCTGCCCAGGGGGCTGGTGGAGGCAGAGACAGTGGAGGGGTTCAAGAGGGGGTGGGACAGGTACAGGGGAAGGATTCTGGATGCAAAGTCCTGTACAGTGGGAATATCCGGGACTGGGAAGGGAGAAGCCAGAGAGGATGAGGGGGGCAGCAAGGTCAGCTCCCAGGGTGGGGGCTGACCAAACGAGCCGACACAAAAGACCGTTTGGCCTATTCTGCTGGCATTTTAGTATGTTAGTAAGTTATTTGTAAATTTTTGAAAATATTTATTTACATTTGCAGAGTTTGGTTATATTAGTAGGATATTTATTAAGGGTAAATATAGATTATTTGAATTAGTGTTGACAAAGTACGTTTCTTGTTGTAATTGTCTTACTCACTGTCTTGTTAAATGTGCCTGCTTTCATGGTTCATTCTTTGGATAGATAAAAACATGTTAAGTTAAGTAGATAGCTGGGATTCCCTCATTTTTTAGCAATTGTGTATAATGATTGTATGATTAAAATAAGCATGATAATGTAGCATGTTGTAATTTGTTGTAAATTACTTGATTAATTGATAGCATTATAAAATAGGGATTGCTATGCTAATTTTTTCAACTTCTGAGGAAGCTCCGCCCAGACGGAATTAAACAAGGTCTCATTCACCCGCAAGGGTGTTAGCTATAGTATCATGAATTGCCATTACTCCATGTTCTTCTTTGCCTCTTGTCATAGTAATGCAGTAAATCAGCTAGTTATTTTTTTAGCACTGAGATAGTCTTGCCAAAACATTTTGCACTTACATTTTGTACTGTTTTATCATGATAAGTATTAGATCATTGTTTTGTATTGCACTGGAAAGAAAAAATAAATAAGAGTTTTTCTATAAAGTATTGTGCATTGTGTGGTCTAATATACAGTACTGACCTATACAATACAGAATGGGTGCTCTATTTTTTGATGTTTTTCTTTTAGTAGGCGATTTGTGAGCACCATTCGATGTGGATGGTTCCTTGGAGCGCTGTTTTGTTGATTACCTAGTATGTTAGTAAGCATCATACCATATTACACAGACATCAAAGGCATTTTTTATACACTCTTTTTATATTCAGATATAAGCAGGTGGAAACAAACCAGATCTTAAGCGGTATGATTCAGGTGTAGTGGCTTTTAAATCCACCAGAAGATAACCATTGGGCTTGCGGGTAGTATCTTCAAAGACCTCTTCAAAAAATGTGGTCTTTCCAGGATACATCTGGTGGGCCAGTCTACTAACCTGTAGCTTATCGCTGGGATTTATAAATAAAACGATATAATTAGCATTCAAATTTATGGTCCTGTTTTGTTTTTTACCCTGGACAAACAAATTTTGTGTGACATACAGGATACTAACATTTCTGTGATGGCAGTACTGTGTGAAACATTTTTAAATTTCAGTTTTCAGATGCTGTTTCCATTAAGTCATCTACAATTAAAAGATTTACTTTTTGAGGTGGTAATAGTTTGTCATCTTGTAGAGTACTAGGAATACCTTCTATAAATCTCAGCTGAGGAAATTTACTTTGTAATTCTGTATACAAAGGTTGCCAATAGCTATAACACAAGATAATATTTTCTGGAAATCTTGTTAAAGCACTAAGACCAGCTTCCAACATGCTTTTAATAAAATAACTTTTCCCACAGTTTGATAGTCCAGCCAAAATACAGGAAAAAGGGTGCTGCAAATGTATATCTATACCCATAACCATATCAGAAGCCATAAGGCAATGTTTTAAACTCCTCAGTCAAAACCCTTTTGTTGTAGACAACCTGAAGGTTTTCTTTTCTGGCCTGTTTTCAATAGTGATGCTTTTTTTGTTTCTCACAATTTTTTTCAGTCCAATAGTAACTGATTGTACTCCAACACCTTTATCTGCACCACCGTCCTTGGCAAAATGCTCTACTAGCGATTTGAGACAGCTGTAGCTAACCTTTTCACTATTAGCCATGTTTAGTGTTATGCCTTTTGCCTTCATGCAAATGTTACCATTGGACAGTTTGTAGCCATAGGTTTTAGGACCACCAGACACAAACTCCACAGTGTGTTCACCATGTGGTAGGTCACTGGTCAGATCACCTAAATAGTCACCCAGTGGTGGATCCCAGTCACCCGGTCTGCTGACAAATATGACAGAGTCTGTATCATGGTATAAACAGCGGTTCTGCAGGCTTTCGAGTAAACTGTACAATTTAAGTCACGCATAAGCTGTGGTAAAGGCAGCAATAACAACATTAATGTTGATAGTGTTTGCATAGTGATTTTCAGTGTACTGAGGATGTATCATCATTGATGAAATACAGACCAGATACATGGTAGCGATCTGTGAAAAGGTACTGAAAAAGTTCTTCAGCATCCTTGACAAGGGCTGTGTTCATCACGTTAGGTCGCTGGCCAAATTTTCCCCACAAAGAATTCAAAAACATCTTTGAAATCTGTCTTTGTGCTGGGTTATTTGCTATTTTTTCTGCTTCTAAAACAACACCTGCCTTAGCATAGTACTGCCAGATGTATACTTTCAAACAACATGAAATCTTGCTGTATTCTGACAAATGCAGTTAGGTCCTGCCGTTCAACTGCCCCGGAGAACATAGGGTTAACTTTTCTATGCATGGCATAGAATGTTCATCTCGAGCTCGGTTGAAGCCTCTGCCTGTTGTTATTCGAACTGCAACCGTCAGATTCTTTACTCCGCCTCACTGAACAGTCGCTCCAGAGATTTCTCCTGCTGCTCGGTTCAAAGTCGGTTGAAGTGTCGGTTTTCGGTCGGTTTTCTTCCGAAAACTGTTGTTTTCCACATAGTCGGTTCAAGTCTCTGTCTGTGGTACCAGGAGTACTAGATAGGTTTTGTTCTGTTTTCTGTGTGGAACTTGTAAAGCTGTGGATCGGTTCGGCTGAACCAATCATTTTGAGGTAAAATTTGTACTTTACTTTAGTGTGTGATTACTGGTCCGTATCGGTTCTAAAAAAAACAGGTTTTAGTACGTTTTTTTCCAAAACCCGTGACACGGTCAGGAACCGATCGAGAGTCTTGCCTGGCGGATTGCCGAAAAAAGGGTAAGTTTGGTTAGGTTGGCCATGTCTGAGAAACTCAAGAGAAAAACCGGGCCCACTGGGTTTCAACACTGCAGTGTGTGTGGGGAGGTCTTTGCTAAGGCTGATCCCCACACCACCTGTGTTTATTGTCTGGGGTTTGACCACCTCGATTCAGACTGCCAAATTTGCAATAATTTTCCCAAATCTACCCTGGAAAAGAGATTAGGTAGACTGAGGGAAAGGGAGGCCAAGAAGTCCGCTGACCCAGATGGCCAGCCCGGTTTGGTTCTGACCAAACTAGAAAGAGTGCCCTCTGACTAGGGTGATACTTCTTCGGGCAAAAGGAGAGCCGATTCCTCGGAATCGGTTCCGACAAAAAGAAAAAGAAAAGAAAAATCGACCGGTTCGGATCCAGAGGTTCATGTTCCGACCACTGAGGAAATAGCCAGAGCGATTCAAATTGTGGAATCGATTCACCCGGTTCCGACCGATCCGGCACCTTTTCGCAGGGGTTCGGTTCAGTTGGTTTCCCCGGTTCAAGATTATACCCCTGAAGATTTTTATGAACCGGAGTTTGTGGAGGAGGGGGAGTTTGAAGATGATGGTGATGATGATAAAAGTCTGGATGTGCCTGTGGAACTGGACATCTTCCCAGACAGACCTTCTGGTGTATCCCCTCCTAGGCTTCCTGAGTCCCCTTCCCATTGTTTATTTTACAGAAAAGTGGCTGAAACCCTCCAGTTTCCTATGGAGGAGGCAATGGAGGATCAGGAGGAGCATGATTATGTGGAAATGATGGACATCCCAGAGTCCAGGAGACTGTCTATTCCCCTCCACAAATCTTTTGGGAAACAGACACAAAAAATTCTTAAGTCTCCCATTCCATACCTGCTGTGGACAGAAGAATGGACAAGAGGTATACTCTTTCAGGCTCAGATACGGAATTCCTTTATCGGCAATGCAACCATGTTGGGGTTGTACAGGCTGCTGCCTGTGATAAGGCAAGCATTCCCTTTGCATCACACCCCCCAGACAAGGACTCCAGGAAGATTGATGCCATGGCAAAGAAGCAGTATATGGCATCATCCGTAGGACTCAGGCAGGCTAATTATATGGCCTGTGCAGCCAGGTACCAGAAGTCCAGGTGGGACACTGTACTGGCACTGGCTAAACAGGCTCCTCCCCAGCTTGCCAAGGAGCTGGAGCAGGTGGCTGTGGATAGGATTGAGGCATCGAAAGTTCACTTTCATGCTGCTGTAGACTCCAATGATGTATCATCAAGAGTCATGGCTACATCTGTGGCTCTTTGGAGAATGGTTTGGCTCAGATGTACTAGCCTCTCACAGGATACCCAGGCTAAGGCCATGGATTTTCCTGTAGTGGGTAATTCTCTGTTTGGGGAGCAGACAGAGAATTACATGAAGAAAATGGATGAATACAGGACCACTTACAGGAGTGCTCAGGCCAAGGAAAGGCAAGCAACTCCTCAAAGGCAGCAGTCCAGGGGCAGGGCAGGCCTTTCCAAAGGCCTTTTATGCCAACAGGCCTCTTCTTCTTTTCACAGAGGGGTTCTTCAGAGGGAGAGGCAGAAGGGGATGAGCAGGCCTGCATCCACCCTCAGCCTAAAGCCCCTGCCAAGCAGACACCCTGATGGGTCTGCCCGGGTTGATTCTCCTATCCCAGTAGGGGGCAGGCTGGCTTACTTTGTCCAGGACTGGATGTCTCTTACATCAGACAAGTGGGTCCTGGAAGGCCAGGGTCTGGTTCTCAGCTCCAAAAAATTTCCCAAGCTGAGAGCCAGATCTTTTCCACCTACAAATCTCTCTGAGACCCTTGCCCTGGAGGCAGAGGTTTCTTCTCTCCTAGCTCTCAGAGCTATAGAGAGAGTACCTACCCTACACTGCGTCAAAGGATTGTACTCCAGGTACTTCCTCACCCCCCAAAAGACAGGAGAGTGGTGACCCATCCTGGACCTAAGATACCTGAACAAACATCTTTTAAAGCCAAAGTTCAAAATGATAACTCTGGGAATTATCCTTCCCTCTCTAAGGCCAGGGGACTGGCTAGCCTCTCTGGACCTCAAAGATGCCTATTTTCACATTCCCATCAGGTGCTCTCACAGAAAGTACCTCAGGTTCAAGTTGCCCTCAGGTCACTATCAGTTCAGAGCAATGCCCTTTGGCCTAACATCTGCTCCAAGGGTCTTCACAAAGTGCCTGGCAGTAGTTGTTGCCTTCCTAAGGAGACAAAAGATTTCCATTTTCCCACACTTGGATGACTGGCTTATAGTAGGCCAGTCTCCAGACCAAGTCAAGTCACACCTGCAAATGACCCAGCAAGTGCTCACTTCTTTAGGATTTCTTCTCAACCTACCAAAGTCAGTTCTTGAACCAGTGCAGCTCCTCACCTTCATGGGGCAGAGCTGGATACGGTCAAAGCAAGAGCCTTCCTTCCCCTGGAAAGGGCAAGGACCCTCATGGAACTGGCCTCTTCATTCAGCCTTCAGGTGTCTCAACAAGCAAGGCATTTCAGTCAGCTACTGGGCCACATGGCAGCTTCTACAGCAGTGGTCCAGGGTGCAAGATTCCAGATGAGGGACATTCAGTTCCACTTAAGAGCTTTTTGGTCCCAAAGGAAGGATTCCCTTACCAAACTAATTCCAGTGACTCGAACTCTGATCCAAGCCCTGCAATAGTGGCAGGATCAGGACAATTTGAGGCAAAGGGTTCCATTTGTCATTCAGTCTCATTCAGTGGTCCTCACCACAGATGCTTCCCTGCTGGGCTGGGGGGCCCATTTGGGGGAACTTACGACCCAGGGACTGTGGTCACCTCAGGAATCTCTGCTTCACATCAATCTCTTGGAACTCAGAGCAGTGTTTCTGGCACTGCAAGCTTTTTACAAATCTGTACAGAACAAGGTGGTTCAGGTCAGAACAGACACCACCACCATGTGGTACATCAACAAGAAAGGAGGCACTTGGTCTACAGCCTTGTGCACAGAAGTGATGAAGTTGTGGTCCCTGGCCTATTCCCTGCAAACCTCTCTGATAGCAGTTCACCTCCCAGGGAAGGACAATATTCTAGCAGATGCACTGAGCAGAATATCCCAGGGCCATCACGAATGGGCCCTAGATCCTCTGGTGTTGAAAGTGATTTTATCAAGATGGGCACTCCAGAGATAGATCTTTTTGCAGCCCCAGACAATCACCAACTTCCTCTTTTTTGTTGCAGACCCCCAGTCTTAGACTCAGTCCCCCTGGATGCTCTGATCCTGAATTGAGAAGGAAATTTCTGTATGCTTTCCCCTTCCTCTCCTGTTCAAAGTGCTTGTCAAGATAAGATCACAACCATGCAATGTGATTGCTCCAGACTGGGCCAGGCAGCCATGGTATCCCTTGTTGCTGTCCCTAGCAGTCCATCTTCCCCTGTCTCTTCCCAGGAATTACAACCTGTTAACATCCTCTCAGGGGAGGATTTGGTACCCGAATCTTCAGTCTCAATCTCAAGGCTTGGCTCTTGAAGAGTTAGAGTTTGCAGATCTGCATCTTTCCCAAGGGGTTCTGGATATCCTTAAGGCTTCTCAAAAGCCTTCCACCAGAAAGACATACAACTCCAAATGGAAAAGATTCAGCATTTGGTGTTCTAAGAAAAACATTTCTCCAGACTCTGCTGAATTGCCTACGGTTCTGGATTATATGGTCCATCTTAATGGCCTAGCTCTCTGACCAGCTGCTCTCAAGGTACGCTTGGCAGCTGTTTCTGCTTTCCTGTCTGTAGGCAAGTCTTCCTCTCTGTCATCCCATCCTGTATTCTGTAAGTTTTTCAAGGGATTGCTTCACACCAATCCCCCCTTCAGGGATCCTGCTCCTGCTTGGGATCTTAATGTTTGCATTGCTCAGCTTATGCAACCCCCTTTTGAGCCTTTGTCCTCAGCAGACCTTAAGTACTTGACTTGGAAAACTGTGTTTTTGGTAGCCATTACTTCTGCCAGATATATCAGTGAATTGCAAGCCTTGTCAGTGGAATCTGATTTCATCTCTTTTCACAGAGATAAAGTTGTCCATAGAACTAACAGAAAGTTCTTGCCCAAAGTGGTTTCAGATTTCCACCTCAATCAGTCTATATCTCTCCCTGTTTTCTTCACTGATCATTCTTCCTCGGGAGAGAGAAGGCTACACAGTTTAGATGTTAAAAGAGCCCTTAGCTACTACACAGAGCGTAACAAGGGTCACAGGTTTGAATCCCTCCAGTTGTTCCTCACTTATGGAGAAGTTGGGAAGGGCAAACCTGCCACTAAAGAGATCTATTGCCAGGTGGATTGTTTCTTGTATACAATTCTGCTATAAAACTTGGTAGAATTCCACCCTCAGGCCTGAGAGGCTCATTCCTAGAGGTACAGCTGCTTCCCTGGCTACTGCCAGGGATATCCTCTTAGAAATTTGTCAAGCAGCCATCTGGAAAACAGTCCATACTTTTACCAAGCATTACTCTCTGGATATCCAGGCAAGGGTGATGCTTGGTTTGGCACAGCAGTACTTCACAGCCTGTGTCCAAAGTAGGTTCTGCCCCTCCTCCATGGAGGTACTGCTTGGTAGTCTGCATTTGTCAGAATACAGCAAGACTTCATGTTGTTTGAAGAAAAAATTACCTTAGTAATTATGTTTCTTCTAGTGGAGTCTTGCTGTATTCTGACCTCCCGCCTCCCCTCTCAGAACCTAGATTTTTGGGATGTGGGTGGGCAGGTGCAGTGTTGGCACCCTAGAGGTGCCCCCTTTACACCCTCTTTTTTCTTTGGGTGAAATGTTGTTCATTTGACTGGTTTTTGTTTTTGGGTTTCCTGACTTGAGTCTTCCTTTGAGAACCAAAAACATTATATTTTTGCCAGTTGGCTAGTTAAAAATTTTACACTTTCCACACAGAACACCTAGTGAGTTTTTGCTCGTAAGGATCTGATGGTTGCAGTTCGAATAACAACAGGCAGAGGCTTCAACCGAGCTCGAGATGAACATTCTATGCCATGCATAGAAAAGTTAACCCTATGTTCTCTGGGGCAGATGCAAGGCAGGACCTAACTGCATTTGTCAGAATACAGCAAGACTCCACTAGAAGAAACATAATTACTAAGGTGAAGTAATTTTTTCTTACGTCCTACATCAGATGTACACCAGTTTGGATACCCTGAAGCTTCCTGTTTCCCCTTTAGGTGTAATTTAATATAGTCTGTAAAAAGACTGACCTGTCTTGGTAGTGCCAGACTTCATACACCTTGGCCATCTTATAACCTTTCTCTGAAGCCAGCTTTAGCTCTTCAGTATACCATGTGCCCTCCAGAGATCATTGTTCATCTAAATGGGTACAAGGTTGTGACTGTTGAACTGTCTCAGCACATGTGTGACACAGTGTAAACCCCAACTTTTCACCTATTCTGCTGAGAACAGGCAAAAAGAGACCATGGGGCAGATACACTTTAGCTTTTTTAAGCCCAGAATATTGTCTGAGATCCTTGAAATTGTCATATATAACCACTGGGTGCCCTATGGGGTATGTCTTGGTCTTGTTCATATAGGGATACAAACTGGTACAATCATAACTGGTATAATCATCTTTGTAAAAGAGCTCACGCTCAAAGGTCTTTCCGAAATACTAATTAAAAAAATATAAAAATAAAATAATAATGGATTTTCTCACCAGGCTGTGCACTGTAATATAAACGTAGAGCATTTGTGTGCCCTCCATAAAGTGATTCACGGGGATCCATTGGCTCTGGAAAACCAGCTACTTTCAAAAAGGCCTGCAACTGAGGATTCTCGCACACTAGCTGTTTCCATTCATGCTCCCACATAACCCTTACATTCATACCCTTTTCATGTCTGAGAAAGTTAAATTTCTTGATAGTCATGTAATATAGTGTTTGCAGGTTGTGCCAAGCATTGGGTTAAACAAATCTTCAAAGAAACACATCCTGCAGCCATAATAAAAGCAACCTAAAAACTCAAATGCTGTAGGGAAACTGTCTATTACAACATAACCATCAAGAAAGTAATTACCTATCTGCACTTCACCACCATCCAAAGCATGCTGTATGGAAATATTTTCTTGTTTACTTATGTACATAAGCCACTGTATGGCAGGTGTGGAGTAACCCTTGCACTGGGGGTGATAGCTGTCAGAGAGTATTATCTCTATGGTGTCTGGCTCTAAAAATTTAAATAGATGCATGGCCATGCATACTGATGCTATAGTGATGTACCGAAAGGGGTCAATTTGTCCCCTCTCCTCTGCAATGTCCTGAAACATTTCCTCTACACCATCTTGAAACATTTCACATGCCTGTTTTAGAATCTCTACATCTGACTTGCAGTAGCGGTGTAATTCCTTTTAAAATGAAATATATCTTTGTTATGCAATTCATACCACTCCAAAAACTGTTTTTTTTTCATCTGCCATCATGTAAGCTATACCACAATCTTTGGGGTCAGGCATAGGCCCTTCATAATTTTGATTTTCTGGTTTGTTAAAAAAGTGCAGAAAGAACCCCTTTACTTCATCAAAGCCCATCGCATGTGGCATAGCAGCTAGTCTCATAGGAAGGAAATTTAATCTGTCAATAAAACAGAATTTTAACTGTGTTACAGTTCTAGACATCAGTTTACTTCCCTGAATCAATAACTCCACCTCCATTTTCTCTTTTACAAGCTGGTTAAGGATGAAGTGACTGTCATACCCCTTTGCATTATGAGCTATAAAGGTGTACCCCTTAAACCCTTTTTGAATAAACTTTTTTAGAAACTGTGCAACACAGTCAGTGTCATCAAATTACCACTTGTGACCTCTTTCAATGGCATAGATATAATTAGGAATATGTCTAGAGTCACCAGCACTGACATCTTGCATGCATTCACAATCATAAAATATATAGCTGCTTGAACATGTCTTTAATGGCTGAATATAGCATAAGTGGGGTTCAAAAGGGTGTACATCTGTAAGACAGTTATGACACTTTGGCTGAAAAGAAACAAGTACACCCTCCTTAGGTTTTCCACATGATTTGCATAATTTAGTTAAATGACAATCGGGGAATGTCAATTTATGCTGTCTGTAACAGTCTGTGGAGCTATAGTGTTTATTGCAATCAGGGCACTGTACCACCTCACTTTGCACTTCACTGCAGCCAAAGGATCTGCATGCATGCACATGTTAGGGCATGTGTGTGAACCTTTGTGTGCAAAAAAGGCATGACAATGCTCACACACATTTCTGGCACCAAAAAAGCTTGTGAGATTTTTAATACCATAATAATGGTTTTTGTGTAAAAGCATAAAAACAGTATTAGCCCATTTATTAGGAGAACTCACAAGCTTCTGCCATGCACCAGCTTTGTTCATAAAGTAAACAAAGATGGTCACATTTAGCTCTGTCTCAGACAGATGTATGTGACTCAAATCTATAAGTGCGTGTTCCGACAAGCCTACCCTGCTGTATAAACTTTAGCTTTTGCTAATATATGCTGATCAACTAATTGCTTGTTTAGCAAAGCAGTTAAACTAGCAGCAAAGCATGATGTGTTACTTTGATTTACAATGTTGACTAGGTTTCTTGCTTTTTGCTTTACAATGTGGCTAGATAAGATGCTTCTGACAACTCAACACCCCCATGCACATTTCACACAACTGTCACAACCAGCATTAATGTCTCAGTAGCACACATCTCCATCTTGCTGCTTAATAAATTGGAAATACATTCTAACAATTCATCTGCATTTAATTTATTGGGGTTCCGACGTAATGAGTACACAGGGTCATTTAAGCTATCACAACTCAGATGTAGCTGTACAAAATCATTACTACCCAAAGTGGGCCTTATTCTGTCCAACAACTGTTGCACAGCTGCGTGGATTGTAGAATAGTATTGTTCTATGGGTGTTATTTGGTCTAGGTTGGCAAAACAGAACTGCTGGCGATAGTACCATTAAAATTATTTCTGGGTAATTCATATTTATTTATTAATTCTAAATACACAGGTTCTGGTATATCATCTTCCCTTTCCTGTAGGGCCCCCTGACTACACATGTCTTCTTCTTCTTCATGGTACGGGGTACCACCACCCCCTATCTGCATGTGTTCGGGTGTGCTGTTTTGAGACGATCCCATATATTCCCTCACAGCCATACAGATCCATACAAACATCAGAATTATCATTCTGCAGACATTCACAGTTTTCACCCATACAATATGCTGTTTCACAGTCACTATTTTCTTGGCACTCAGGAGACTGCTGGCTTGATAAACACACAGGACAATCACACAAACAATCATAAACACAACTGTCAGAATTATCAACTGTGTTGCTTTGAGAAGGCTCCCATCCATACGTCACTGTCTGTCAGACCCCTACAAATATCAGAATTATCACTCTGCGCACATTCACAATTTTCACTCATACAACACGCTGTTTCACAGCCACTATTTTCTTGGCACTCAGGAGACTGCTGACTTGATAAACACACAGGACAATCACTCAAACAATCACAAACACAACATGATGTGAAGGACCCAGGTTTCTCATGGTTATGCTCTTGTGGCTTGTGTCTGTGCCAGGCACACTGCTGTTTTTTTCATTCTGCTATAGACAGCCAATATTTTTTTATCCCTTCTAATTTTACTACTAATATACTGGCTCACTATATTACACCTGGTGTTTCTGATGACCCACCCTTGTTGAATAATTCTATTAATAATTTTATTACACTCCTTTTGAATAGTACACATCTTTGCACCACCTACAGCTAATTTTTGAATTAGTTTCCTAGTACCCACCATTTTTGGTATACCAGTCACAGCTAACAGAATTATTTAAAATTTTAAACTTGACTTTATAACTTTGATTCTGCGAGGCTAACCATGTGTCATTAGAAATTTCAAATATTAGATTGCAACCAGCGGGTATCTGCACATGTGAAGAGACTCTCACAAGTGTACCAAAAGGTTCTAAATTGTAACTATATGTATACGCAAGTGTACTACTAGTTGGGCCTTTAACATGTGGTGATGCTTTTTCAGGTATCAGTGTTCCAGGCGTAAGTATAGGGTCGGCCTTACTCACACACACAGCTGATGATTTACTGCATAGCAGCTCTGCAGTTACACTATCAGTGGCACAGTCTAATGTAACACGTGTTTGTGTTTGTTTATTATTATTACATTTGCAGCACCTCTTAACCCCAATCCCTATATGGCAATGGTGTTCAGGTTTTGCACTTTTGTTGATAGAAGGTGTATGGCCAGCTCTTAAAGACACACAAGGTGGGACTGAAGAAAGTTTCAAAATGTCATTATTCTTTTGGGCTGCTGCCGCAGTTGCAGGCACTGTGTGCAGGGTTGGTCCAGTCTTGTTAATAGGGCTCTTTTTCTGTCTGGATAGCCTTGAATATGCATGATGACTTCTTGCAGACTTTTGAAATACAGCTTCTATATGATTAAATTCTATATTATCTAGTAACAAAAAATTAGAGATCATAAATATATTAACACTATACACAATCTTGACTACATCCTGGATACAAACATGCAGTATGCCAACATATTAAATAGTTTGCTACAATGAGCCACACATAATTAAAACTATAAAATCAGAAAAACTATGTGCTTTAAAAACATTGCCATGCCCAAACTTCTTAACAAATATTGTACAAACATGTGGCTTTGTATTACAATTTTTGTTACAAGAAAGCATGCTAAATTTACAAACAAAAAAAGAAAATATTTGCAAATACCACCACAGCTGCCTCTTATCCATCTGCAGCACTGTAAAAATAAGTAATTAGTTTTCAGTTAATGCCCAACACTATTAAAAATGTTAACACATACCCGCTGTTTTGTCTTCATTAATTGATGTTGTTTTATATTCAGATGTGGACTCCAGCTGACCAGTTTCTGTTAAACATCAAAACACCACTAACCAGATAGTGTTTCCCAAGCATACTGTATGTAGTCAAACAGCTATTACTTCTTTACACATTTAAAAACAGTATTTAGCTAGTTTTAAACTTTAGCATATTTTTTCATCTATCTACAAAGTGTAGGTGTCAATAAATCAGATTGCTAGAGGGTTTAGAACCATGTGTATACATTGATAGAAACAAATTAGAAAATGTATGTTAACAAACCTTTATATTATTGCTAACCTTGCAGCTGTCAATGAATTAAACTAAGGCTCATAGTTCTGTAAAGTGGCTACAACACTCTCAAATAAATTAATTACTATACAACACACCCTGATGTAAGCAACATAGGCAGAAAATCCACTTATGTGTATGTTCTCATGCAACACAATCATAACATGGCAAGACAGAGGGGTACCATGATCTTGTCTGGACTTGTCCACATAATTAAGACATTGGTACATTTAACAGGACATACTGTATGATATAATATGAGTGCCTGCAGATGAGTTGCTTTGTACACACAGGGCTGGCAAACCTGAATTAGGAAAACTTATAGTCTTATAAGCATGATTTTAAGCAATCAAAATATTAAAAACAATTAAAAAGTGCACTTACCAACAGCTCCTTGTGGGGCTTCTGATTCTAGAACAAGATCATGAAAGCCAATCTGAGAAAACTGTTGTACAAAAACATTTGCCATTTTAATGTCAAGATAACAACAGTATTTCACAAGCTACAACTTTGCAAAAGCTTACCAAAGGTGGCTTCAAAGTGGTAGAGACTGGTGCAGTCTAAAGTATCTCCTTTTATATTGTCCAAGGGGCTGTGACATGCCCCAAGCATTGTACAGATTGGGAGCCTGTGTAACAAAAACCCACGATGACCCAAAAACTCACTGATTAGTAATCAATACATTTAAATACACAGGGTTATTGGGAGGGGGTAGTGGGTGGCTTAGATAATATGATGCTTTCATGAGTAAATGTTATTTTCTATAGATTAGAAACTTTATTTTACATGTCAAATAATGATTTAATTTTACCTTGCTATATAACAATACGCATTCTTAGTTTAGGTTGACTATGACAGCTGATTTTCTGGAGCTGCTAACTAAGAGCCACTCTCATGAAAGATAGGATACATGGTTGCAACAAAAAAAGTCAGAGTTAGATATGTATGACACTCATTTTATCTGAGTATTTTGATGATATTTAACATGCTGTGTGTGTGTACGTGTGTGTTTAACATTAAAATTCACTACAGCAAGGAATTCATTGTTTACCTCTTTTCATTTTGTTTTAAAACCAGAAAAATGTGGCTAGTTTAAAGGGTTTATATTATAAAGCCTTTTTATGTTATTGCTCTTTCTGTATACTTGATAACTCCATAGTGTTTTTAGCCACCATATCCCCTAGCTGCTGTAACAGATGTGTGTTCTTTAGACTTTTATATTACTCTTGTTGTTTAAGCGTATGGAGTAAACACTGTGGGTCTCAGACAAATGGTCCTAAATCATTAGCTAAAACTATGTATTACAGCCTGCATCTCTGTTGAGCTGGAAAAATTGTATTTTCTTAAAACTTTCCCAGGCGTATCAATCAGCTTTAACATTTTAAGGTTAGAAATTGCCTTTTGTTTTTTTTGGTGGACCATCTGTGATTCTCTATTTTAAAAACAATGGTATCAAACAAAAGTTAAAAAAAATGGGTATCCAGCTATAGAGCCGTAAATAAATAGCATTTTTCTGACACTTTCCCAGGTGTATCAATCAGCTATAGCATTTTAAGGTTAAAAAGGTCTTTCGTTTTTGGGTGCTACCTTCTGTGACTGCCCATTTTAGAAGAATGGTAACAGACAAAAGTAAAAAAAAATAGGTATCCAGCTATTGAGCTGTAAGTAAATAGCATTTTTCCTAAACTTTCCCAAGCTTATCAACCATCATCTTTTAAGGCTGGAAAAGGTCTTTTGTTTTTGGGTGGTACCTTCTGTGGCTGCCCATTTTAGAAGAATAGTAACAGACAAAAGTTAAAAAAGTAGGTATCCAGCTATTGAGCTGTAAGTAAATAACATTTTCCTAAACTTTCCCAAACTTATCAACCATTATCTTTTAAGGTCAAACTCGGGCCACTGTGGCCATTGCATAGAGACTGCGCATATACCATCAACATGAATTTCTGCTCGGAGCCTGAAACACACACATTTGCTAACCAGCTTCCAGCATGGCAGCTTCTGTTCATTTCAGGTAACACTAAAAACCTTTGATAGAGTTTTAGATAACATTAAGCTTTTAGCTACATACACAAAACAATATTTTATACAGGGATATGACTGCTGAAAATCTGTAAACATTTTGCAGCAGGCCAAAATATTTGTAAATCAGATTCACTGGTATGATAACAGAAACAAAATAAATTGTTTTTATGATGCAGGTGACAAAAACTTTAAAAGCACTGTGTATGTTGGGAGAGAATTCTTAATTACAGAAAGAAGCACTGCTCCATTTACAAAATCAAACTAAAATTACAGGGTACAATTGAAACACTAAATCCCACTTTAGACTGACAAAAAGAAAAAAAAAATATAAAACCAGTGAGGAAAAACCAACTGTTTAATTTCACTGTTACTATACTCACCCCCAAAATGTGAAAAACAGCATTTTAAAAATACATGCTTTTACTACACAGCCTTTTTAATCAAATGTGACAGTTTCATACAATCAGTATTTTTGCCTTTTTATTTATTTCTTCATTCACAGAAAATATACACCAAGTCTGGTTTGAAACCTCTGACATGCCCTAACAAGCTTGAACAAGCCCAAATTTGCCCAACCCATAAGTGTGTCATAACCTTGTGCCAGTAAAGAGGGTGCATTATATCTGGTGTGGGAACACTACATAACATCCAGCACAGCCAGAACTGCATCATTGGCACACAGGGTGGCGCTAAATCATATCCTGCGCAGCCAGAAGCGGATGTGATGTGGGGTGGGGATCCATCATTTCCTGCGCAGCCTGAAGCAGAAGTGACGTGGGGTGGGGGCTACACCATTTTTGGGGGATCATTAAAAGCTCATCAATCATTTTGTCACTTAGTATGCACCAATACTACTGATATCCCACCCCTCTAGACCACTAAATTTGTACATTGGAGAAAATGTACAACCACCACATGAAAATGTACAACAACCACAATGTCTGATGCGGAATCTTTGTAAAAGAACCTCTGGGTCAAAGGTATTTGTAATCCTAGATGTCAGTAAATAAATAAATAAATACATCAAATAATCAATAAATAAATAAACCACTAAAGTTCTACGATGGAGAAAATGTACAACAGACCACAGGATTTTTTCCTGCCTATCCTATAACAGTGGAATTATACTTTCTAGAGATAGCTAACTTTGGGCATAAACACTGATTCATTAATTTGATTGGTTGTCTGCTTTTTTAAACAACTTTATAAATCAGATATCAGGCACAGATCTTGAACTCTAACATGTTATAATTTTTATTTTAAAAGGAGGCACAGTTAAACAGTGTATTATTAAGAACATATAAAACCTTCTTTTTTTTCTTACATTTCTTTTACCCTGTATAGCCCATCTGAGAAACAACATCTCATTCCTGGGCATGCTTTTATCCATTTCAACACCTGAGTTGGTGGAGCGCTGTGGGGTTTTGAATGTTTTTGAAAACATTATTATGGGACTCAGTACATTATTGTTGCTATTCTGCAATGTCTGTTAATAATGTGATACATCTCTTGACTATATTAATGTCAAATCAAATGGTTTCATAGTAGTCATACTAGTGATATTTGGTGTGTATGTTCCCTTTAACTAAATTACCTCTGTTTTAATGTGGCTCTGTAATTTTCAAGCTGTAGTAAATCATAATATTCACCATCAGAACAAAAGGGGTTATACACCCTTACATCTTCTGTTATTGCAAATCCCAGAATCTTCTGCAGCTGGCCTTAGAACAGTATGCAGCAGTGAGAGGTTCAGAAGCATGCATTGTATGTTATAGTTTTTATAGGTTCTGATCTTTTCTTTGCTGGTCCTGTCATCCTCCCTGGACCATGTACAGTCATACAGGGCTGATCTAACTGGAGATTAAACAAAAAGTTATATCGTGCACTATAGGTTATTGAATTTTCCACTGCTGCCTACTGTTCTGATATGAGCTGCAGGAGATTCTGGAACAGAAGGTGCCAACTTAGAACTGAAGAAAATTAGTTTGCTAGAATCTTCTATGCTACAGCAAACAGTAATGTGTAGTAAGTTTTATTTTGAAAGGAGTCATAGTTAAATAATGTATCATTAGGCACAGATAAAATATGTTTTTATTTTACCTAGCATAACCCAGCTGAGAAGCAGCATCTCATTTCCAGGGGGTCCTGCTTTTATTCATTTCCACAGCTGGGTTGATAGAGCAGTGTGGGGTTTAGAATACTTTTAAATCTTTTGTTTGTATGCAGATTTAACTGTTTCTTTTTGATTTCAGCTGTTGGCTGCATTGGTGCACATGGTTATTGTTAAGCAAAAGCTGTTTTCTGATAAGTTCAGTGTTTCATTGTGGTAGAACCAGCTTTTCTAAATATCAGCTGTGGCATTCACCACAATGCAAAATACAGTATCATGCTATCTTGCAAAGTGGGTCTAAAATATTAGTTTTTTTGCTAGTTTTTTTCTCCACACCTTTTATATAAATTGATATCCCACTCCTCTGGACCACTAATCTCTGCATTTGGAGAAAATGTTCAACAGACCAATGGATATTCCCCTGTCTATTCTATAACTGTGGCATTATACTTTGTAGAGATCGCTAACAGTGGGCATAAACACTGATTCATTAATTTGATTGGATGTCTGCATTGTTAAACATCTTTATAAATCAGATATCAGGCACAGATCTTGAAATCAAACATGTTGTAATTTTTATTTTAAATGGAGGCACAGTTAAACAGTGTATCATTAAGAGCAGATAAAACATGCTTATTTTTTTTTTACATTTTTGTTTACCCAGCATAGCCCATCTGAGAAGCAGCATCTCATTTCCAGGTGGTGAGGTGGGGGGGCCCTGCTTTTATCCATTTCCACAGCTGGGTTGATGGAGCACTGTGGGGCTTAGAATACTTTTAAAAACATTATTATGGGACTCAATCAATTACTGTTACTCTTCTGCAGTGTTTAATAATGTGATATGTCTCTTGACTATATTAATGTCAAATCAAATGGTTTTATTCTAGTTTTACTAGTGACAGTTGGTGTGTATGTTCCCTTTAACTGAATTAGCTCTGTTTTTATGTGGCTCTGTAATTTGCAAGCTGTAGTAAATCATATTTCATTGTGATGTAACCAACTTTCCTAAATATCAGCTGTGGCATTCCCCATAATGCAAGATACAGTATCCTGACATCTTGCAAAGTGAGTCTAAAAATACTAGTTTTCTTCTCTCTATACCTTTTATGTAAATTGATACCCCACCCTTCTAGACCAGAAAATCTCTACATTGGAAAAATGTACAAGAGACCACAGGATTTTTCCCTGCCTATCCGTTAACTGTGGAATTTTACTTTGTAGAGAGAGAGCTAACTTTGGGTATAAACACTGATTCATTAATTTGATTGGCATTCTGCATTTCTAAACAATGTTATAAATCAGATATCAGCCACAGATCTTGAACTCTAACATGACTTCTTTCCTGCCTGGCTTGAAATGTATCTTTCCCATTGATTCAGTGGGAAAGTGAAGTAAAAGTCCAAAAATGTGATTTTTTTTAATCATTCATAACATTTTTGTTTTTTAACATGTTTACTTCATTTTTTCTGTTGAGTGTTCCCCACCTTCACAAACTGTGTATGGGTTTCAGCTTTCAAATCACCCCAAAATGTATGTTCGTAGCACATATATGGCAAACTAGATTGTAGATAGAGTAGATGGAAGATGGCTGCCACGCTGGGCCAGCCATTGAAATAGCAGCTCATTGAGTTTGTTTTTTAGCGTGTTTTTAACATGTTAAGTTCTTTCATGTACTTTGTTTAAATTAGTTTTTGCGTTTGTGTTTTGCATTTGTTTCTTATATTTATTTTATTACTTTTGCTTATTTTAATTCATTTGTTTTAGTGGCAGTAGTGCTGTGGTGCAGTAGCACCAATTACTTTTAATTTTTCTGCAGCTGAAGTGTTCAATTTCTCTCTGGCTTCTTGGATTTTAAACTGGACTTCACACTAGCTTCGTTTTTAGCTAGTATTATGGTGAGATTGAGTTTCCATGTTACCTGTGGTGCTTTCGTATGGGATCAAGCTGTAGAAACTGTTGCTGCGGTCCTTGCTGGTTGATGAACTGAGGAAGATGTGGATGAGCACTGGCTGGTGGTGAGCTGTTGGTCCCAATCCCAAGACTTTGCTGACTTATGGAGGAGGAGGTTGGGAAGCACTGACTAGTGGTAAATTGTGGACCCAACCCCAGGACTGCATTTTTGCCAAACGGAGTTGAGCTGGGCCTGCTTGCAGGTCGTGTTTAGTGGCAGACTAAAGCTGATGGTTGGGAACTTGAATCTGCCTTGGTCTGGGAGGTCTGGCATCTTTTGAGGGGTGCTGTTGCTGGGAAGGACTAGTTGTGTGTGTGTCAGTCTGCAGGGGTCAGGAAGGTCATCTGTGTGGGGCGCTTGGTTGGGGGTTTTCCCCTGGAGGCTCAAACTGCACTGGCTGGAGGGTTGGCACTTTCTGAGCTGCCCTTGGGTCACTGGAGTTACTGGACAGAGGTCGGGATACTGGTGGCTCTGAGTAGGAGGGAGCAACAAAGTGAAGTACCCTGCATTGGGGGAGGCCTGACTGTCTCTGTAGTCTATGGCAGTGGCAGTAAGAGTGCTGCTACAAGAAGTTCATTTTCCCAGGGAGTGATATCTGTGGATCCCAAAACAGAAGACTGAGGAGGACTGGTAAAATCTTGCACATTATTACAGAAAAGAATGGTAAACTGGGACATCATAACCTTGAACTCTGGTAACTGTATACTTATTTTATTTATTTATTGAAAATCTTGGAATTACAAACCTTTGAGTAAGGGACTCTTTTACAAAGGCTCCTTGTCAAAAACAGTGCAGGTAAGAACAAACAGTGCAATAACAAAAGACAATAAGGAGACAGGATAGGTTATAATCATTGTGGTAACAATACAACAGTGCATCAGTACAAATTAAGATACAAACAAACAATATGATGAAACACAACTAATGAAGGAAAAAATAAGGAAATACAGAAGTAACAATATAAAACATAAGAGAGATTCATAGTTTCATAGTGAGTTACACGTTCAGAGAGCATGTAGCCCTTTAATGAACTCGCCACCAACTCATTGGTGGAATAAAAATGTATTGTCTTTCATAAAGTTGTTCAAATTAAATTTAAAAGTACTTATATTAGGGCTATCAACAACATAACTTGGAAGCTTATTCCAGTTAGATATCACCCGTTGTGTGTAGTAGTTACTTCGCTTAACTGTATTATTAGATTCGCCCCTCAATTTCAGTTTATGGGTTCTGGTACTCTCAATACCTAGATTCCACCTGAACCCAAGAGTTTCTGACATGTACACATCCTGTAACATTTTATGTATTAGACAAAGGTCTCCTCTTTCTTGGCTATATTTGGTTGAATAAAGATTCAACTTAAGGAGCCTGTTTCCATAACTCATATTCTTAGTAGATCTTATATTTTTTTGTCATTTTCCTTTGCATATTTTCATATAATTTCTGAGTCCTTTTGGATGTAGGAGCACAAAACTGGGAGCAGTACTCCATATGTGGTCTCACCAATGCACTGTACAGGGGAATCAGCGCCTCCATCTCTCTACTCTTGATATTCCCAAGTATACATCCCATTAGTTTTTGACATTTTTGGCAGTAACAAATGCATGGGTATCAAATTTTTAATCATCTGTAACTATTACACCCAGATTTTTTCTTCTTTAACTGTTAACAAGATGGTACCATTTATTTGATATGTATACATGTTTTTTCCCCTATGTGCATCACTTTACACTTATCAAGGTTGAAGTACATTTGATTCTCTTTAGCCCAGTTTGCTATTGCATTCAATTTAATTTGTAAGAAACTGGCATCCTCTTGATTATTTATCAAACAACCCAATTTACAGTCATCAGCATATTTTCCAACCTATACTCTATTAGAGTGTGGTAGGGATGATATTAAAATATTAAAAAATACTGGACTGAGTACAGAGCCCTGAGGAACGCCACTAGTAACACACCCCCAGGCTGATGAATAACCTTTAATGGTTACATGCTGAATTCTATCATTTAACCATGAAAAAATCCATCTGATGAGATAGTTATTTAACCCTATGTGTACAAGTTGATTTATTAAGACTTTATAAAAGACTTTGTCAAAAGCTTTTGAATAATCAAGGAAAATGATATCGACTGGGACATTTTTGTCTAAAGCTGTGCTAACTGGTTCAAAAAAACTAATTAGGTTAGATAAACATGATCTTCCAGGCATAAAGCCATGTTGAGTTGAGTCAACTAACCCATTATTTATTAAATGAGTTGAGATATGTTTGTATATTAATTTTTCCATAAGTTTTCCAATTACTGAGGTCAAACTTATGGGACGGTAATTTCCCACTTCTGTTCTTCCACCCCCTCTTGAAGATTGGAATCACCTCTGCCATTTTCCATTCTTCGAACACCTTACCCTCCAAGATAGATCTGTTAAATAGGACTGTAAATGGCTCTGTAAGTTGGGAGACTAGTTTCTTTAAGAAGCTTGGTGTAATGCTGTCAGGCCCTGGAGAACCATTAGACTTAAGACCATTAATACCTTCGATAATATCAGTTATTTGAAATTCTATTTTTTTACTGTTTAATTCAAAATGCCGTTGAGTATTAGTTGTGGGGTTGTACACACTCAGAAAGTATGAATTGAATTTGGTTGCCATATCTTTCTCTCCAGTTAAAACCTTCTCACCAATTTTTAAAGGGCCTATTGATGGTTGTTTGCCTTTGAGGCTACCTATATAGCTAAAACATTTCTTGCTGTTGCCTTTATCTTATTCACCAAGTTAAGTTCAGTGGCTTTCTTAGCTTTCTTAATTACATTTTTAATATTTTTAGCTAATGTTTTAAATTTAAGCCACTTGTCTGGAGTCTTATTAATATGGTTATGTATTATTTTCCATGTTTTGTTGAAACATTTTGCCCCAAGTTCATTTTTCCAATTTATGTTATTCAGGTAATTTTTTATCCTTTGGAAATTTGCTTTATTGTAATCCAATACTATAGTTTTACCATTATTTATATAATGTTTCACTTTAGATTCCAAAAGGATAGGGTTATGATCACTATCGGCTAGAGGAGTCATGACCTTGACGTTTTCTATAGAATCACGGTTATTAGAAAACACTACATCTAAGATATTGTTCCCTCTAGTGGGACAGTTAATAATTTGTTCTAAATTCTGTATTACTGTAGCATCAATAAATTGATTTTCAATGTAGTTACTACCTTAAATTCTATTACAATCTATATGGGGGAAGTTAAAATCTCCCATAAGTATCATACTTTATTTTATGTTAAGATTAGTTATTTCAGTTATCAAATTACTGTTCTGTTCCTGGACTGTATTAGGGGCCCGATATATGAGACCAATATTAAAGAAGGACTGGTGTGTCTTTATTTTGGCCCAAATGGACTCATTATTAAGTTCATTGTGATTAAATTCATAGGCCGTAAGAGAATCCTATATATACAGGGTAACACCACCCCTTTTTTTGTAATTCTATTTTTACATATTTTTAAATAACCAGGTATGTTGGTATTCCAGTCCCCATCCTTGAACCATGTTTCAGTAACGCCACAAATGTGTATATCTTTAGAGACTAATAATTTGTGTAATTCTTCTATTTTATTCTTCAAACTTCTGGCGTTAAGCAGCAATATTCTTAAGGAGTTTCCAAAGTTATTTTTCTTCCCATTAGATTTAGGTTCTACTATATTTGTTTCTAGTTTGGTGCTACAGTCTCAAATGCAGTTTAACCCTTCCCCCCTGCAAATTAGTTTAAATGTTTGTTGATGGTAGTAGTTAAATGTTCCCCAAGTAATTTGTTTCCTCTAGAATTTAGGTGTAAACCATCCCAAGCATATACAGTAGATCAGGTCTATCTATAAAGTCTTCCTAGTGTTTTATGATGTCGATATCTTGCTTTAAACACCAGCCTCTTAACCAATTATTCACACTTCTTTGTTTAAGGATTTGCATATGATAAACCCTAAGTGTTGGCAAAATTTCTGATATAATGGGTGTGCAACCTAACTGAATAATTTTGTTAGTGAGAGAAACATAATACTCTTTGATGTTTTGTTCTGAATTACAGGAGATATTATTAGTGCCAACATGTATGATAACCATACAGTAGCATCAGTCGAGGTATTGTGCACTATGTTATCCAACATGCATGTGATATCTTGGATCTTAGCCCCTCTAAAACTGGATAAGATTCTATGCTCTTTGTCTGGATTGCAGATTGTAGAAGGGTGTAAGATACAGTATGTAGATAAGACAGGGGCAGAAGGCAGAGCTGGAGGAGAGCGAAAGTAAAGATAGGGCATGGGGGGGCCTCAGACACAGGACTGGGGAATGGCTCTGTTGCAGCAGTGTATGTCCAATAGGACATTGTCAGACAGCCTGAGCGAGGGGGGAAATGCAAGAGGGCAATGGGGGAAAAGTCCTAAGGGGAAAAGGGGTAGGAGAAGGAAGGAAGGGAGGAATGGGGGCATATGGAGAGGAGAGTCCGATCAAAGGTAGAGTAGGGAGGTAAATAGCAAGAGTAGTATCTGGAGGACCCGGAATGGGTAAAGGTGAAAGGTGGCACTAAGAGCAGTCACAGGAGTTTTTAGAGAGGAGATGCTCTTACTGTATAAAATTGACTGGGAGAGGCGATGAGAGGGCCTCTTTATATTTTTAAACTGCACCTGCATTTAGCATAATAAACTGTGGCAGTGGCAGTAAGAAGGCCACTGCAGCTGGACAAATTTAATATTTGTGGAAGCAGGGGAGGCGAGGGCCCCCTCTCCACCACTTGAACATTATTTGGATAGTTTTTCAAAGCTATGGCTAGTAGCTGTAATTTGGTGTTATTGCTGCTCTGTATTACTGGCTGCTAGTGTGGGGTTTGCTTTTGGGGTGTTTTTCTCTTTTAATTTTTTGTTTTTGGGTGGGTTTGTGTGTAGTTTATTTAAATTGTGAGAAAGGGAGTGTCTGAGTGAAAGAGAGAGGGATTGTGTGAGTGAGAGAGTGGGTGTGTAGGATATTATATAAACTTGGTGCTGCTGGGTCTGGACAGCAGTATGTGCTGGCAGAAGGCTTCAGTGGTCGGGTACTACTACCTCCACTGAGCTCTGGGCCCTCTGCCATTTTGACTGACCCCCACTACCGGTAGAAGTATATAGGTGTTGCTGTGCCTTGGGTATAGTGAGGGGGCATTGAAGGAGGGAAGGAACAGAGCAGTTGGAGTGGGGTGATGGTGTCAAGGAGATGCCCTGGGGTGAAATGGAGCCAGGAGAGGGGTTCACCTGACCTGGTATCCATACCCAAGGGCTCCACTGTTGGTGGGCAAATAGCATGTTCGACCTCGACTGTCCCTCCAACTTGGGTGGTGTTATGCAATGCCAGGTCGATTAAAAACAGGATGGCATTGATTGATGATCTTGTTGGAACATCTAAACTGGCATGCATCACCAAGACCTGGCTGGATGAAAACGCAGGCCCTATATTGGAGTCAGCGGTTCCAGTCGGGTACTTGGTGATACACCACCTGAGATTGGATCGTAGAGGCGGGAGAGTAGCTATTTGTTTTAAAACTGAACTGGGCCTTATAGATGTGCCAGTTGGGCCTATTAGATCCTTTGAGTGTATCATGGGTGCTGGTGTGGGCTACACAATACTACTCATCTACTGTCCACCGGGGGGAGAAGTATTTCCTGCAGGACGTCACAGACTTCATCATTAACATGGTGTTGGAGTCTCTCAGATGGTTGGTTCTGGGGGACTTCAATGCCTGGGATGATGATGAACTCTTGCATTTTGGTCAGGACTTCCTCCAGCTGATGATTTCACTGGGCTTCACACTGGTGATTACCGCTGCAACCCACATACAAGGTCACTCATTGGATCTGATATTCTGTCAGGGGATGGAGATCTCTGATGTGGTGGAACCTGTCAGATGGTCCGATCATCACACTATAGGGTTCAGTTTCAAGGCTCCCCTAAATAGACCTGCCCCCATGGAGATGGTCCAGTACCGCCCTTTACATGGTTTGACTCCTGATGGTCTTATGGTGGTGCTGGACCTATCGAGCAGATTGAGTGTAAGCTCTGATCCAGGGGAGCTGCTACTAACCTATAATAAGGCGGTGACAGCTGCCTTGGATTCCATAGCTCCTGTCCTCATTCACCCCCTCACTCTCTGCCCTCAGTCCCCCTCATTTGATGTGCAATTGAGGGAGTTGAGATGAGTGGATCAAAGGTTGGAATGCTGCTGGACAAAATCTGGCCTGACGGAGGACAAGCTTAGTTTGATGGCTCATTATAGGAGCTATCAATTGGCTATCTCTCATAAGTAGGCAGAGTTCCTGTCCAGGGAGATCGCTGCTGTGCGAAATCGACTGACTCGGCTCTTCCATACTGTGAAGAGACTGTGCAATCCAGTCTGTCTCCAGTATCGGGGAGCCTATTCACAAGATAAGTGTGATGATTTTGCTCACTTTTTCACAGATAAGATTGCCACCATCAGGTCAGGGATCTGTGCAGCTCATTCAAATGGGCAGTGCAATGATCAGTGTGGGGTTGCAGATGCCCAGTTTGTATGGTCCAGCTTTGACCAGTTGGCGGTCATGGATGTCATGAAGATTGTCCAGGGCTTGCAGCTAACTTACTGTAGTTTGGATCCAGGTCCAGTGCACCTCTTGATAGGGTGCGTGGAGGTTATTGGACCAGTCCTGGCTGAGATTGCTGGGTGTTTGTTGGAGACTGGGGTGTTTCCAGACACCCTGAAGGAAGCAGTTGTCCACCCCCTTCTGAAAAAATCTTCTCTTGACCCTGACTGTTTCACAGACAACAGGCTTGTCTTTAACCTGCCCTTCGTGGCAAGGTTATTGAGAAGGCAGTTGTGCTGCACCTCGATGACCATCTTATCACCCATGATATCTATGATCTTCTCCAGTCTGGTTTCAGAAAGAGGCATAGCACCGAGACGGTGCTGGTTCGGGTGCTTATTGATCTCCTAATAGGGAGAGATGGGAGGACCTGTTTTGATCTTGGTCCTTCTTGACCTCTCTGTGGCATTTGATACCGTAGACCATGGTGTGTTGTTGGAGTGCCTGAGGCTGATCTGTGGTCTGTCTGGGACAGTCCTTAGATAGTTCCATTCTTTCCTGACAGGCAGGATACAGGGAGTGGAGTTGTTTTTTCCTCGGACCATTCTCCCTATCCTGTGGGGTGCCACAGGGCTCTATACTTTCATCCATGTTATTTGCAGTGTATATGCTGCCGTTAGGAGACATAAAGTGGTATGGGCTGAGTTTTCACTGCTATGCAGATGATACTCTGCTGGACATGTCCTTTGTGCCTGAGCAGGGTGACGCTACCTCAGTGTTTAATAACTGCCTATCTAAGATTCAGGACTGGATGAGTGCCAACTGGCTGAGGTTGAACCTGGATAAGATTGAGGTGTTGGTTGTGGAACCAGGTCATCATGTAGGAGGGTCGTCTACTGGGCAGCCATCCAGGCTTTGGCTGGGGGGCAGCCAGTTAGTGGTGTCTGATTGGGTGCAAAATCTGGGCATTATCTTTGACGATGGGCTGACACTTAAGTCTCAGGTGTCGGCCACTGTCAAGACCTCATTTTTCCATTTGTGGAATATCACCCAGATTAAGTGCCTGGTCCACCTGATGATCTTCCAACATTGGTCCACACCTCTGTGACCTTGCACCTTGATTACTGCAATGCCCTATACCTAGGGTTACTGGGGGTGGACCTCCGCCACCTCCAGCTAGTGTAGAATGCGGCTGCCAGGTTGACTGGTTTATTGAGATCTTGCCATGTCACATCTGTGTTCCACAGCCTGCATTAGCTATCAGTTCAGTGGAGGATAACCTTCAAGGTTGGGTTACTGACCTATAAGGCCCTACATGGACAGGGACCATGTTATTTGCAAGACCTCCTCTGCCCCTACCTCCCCCTCCGCCTGCTCTGTTCCACTGATGAGGGCTTGCTACAGGTTCCCAGGGTCAATTTGAAGACCTTGGAGATAGATATTTTGTTTTTGCAGCCCTGACCCTGTGGAATTCTCTACCTCATCGGGTAAGAGAGTGCCCAACCACTGAGATACTTAAATCTGCTTTAAAACCCCAACTCTTTTGGTTAGCCTTTAGTGAAGCCCGATGTCTCTGTTGTTTTATATTTATTACTGTTTGGATATGTTTTAAATTGCTGAATGCTATGTTTTTAATACTGTGTATGATGTGTTTTGTGGTACTGATATGTGTAAAGCGCTTTGATAATTTTGAATTGTGCTATACAAAAAATAAATGATTGACTGAAACTCCCATTTCAGTGTCGATCTTAAAGTTTATACCCACAGGGTTTGTGAGTGTGAATGGGAAAAAAGTACTCAAGAGGAAATAGATGTGATATATATATATAATATATTTATTTATTTATTTATAAGCAAACATATAATGAATGATCAGAAAAGAACAACTTTTTGACTTAGAATTTTATTGAACTTTTCAATTGAAATGAATGGGAAAAAAGTCAGATTTCATGCAAGGCAGCCAGGTAGGAAAGAGTCAGGGCTGTTGTTGTCTGGCTGCCCAACATGGGATGATTGGGGGGGAGAGTTGAAGGTAATGTGTGGGCGGGAGAATTTGGGGTTTTAAGACTGTCAAGTGCAAATAAAGTCCACTTCTTTCTAACTATAAGTCAGATTATTTTCAACCCCTGATTATTTGTTGTGAGATTATTAAGGCAGGGTCATGCTAGCCAGCCTGTTTTTCTGCCATTGTCTCTTACTAGCATTTCTACAAATGGCAACAGATGCTGTTTGATTTGACCACCAGAGTGAGACAAACAAAAATCAGCAGAAGATAAATGAACCCAAGCTACTGTGACTTAATTAAGTGCAGGGATGGGGGATGCATTATCAGCATACAGAGTGTCTTATTTTGGAAGGGTATTTGGAAGAAAACTAATTGAAGACTATAAATCATTTCAGGACAGAGGTCAGATCAGGCTGCTATTATTCCCTTTAGTTCTTCCATCTACAATTTCAATGGTCAAGCCCCAAACCAAGCTGCCTGCTGATAATGCAACCCCCCCCCCGACACACATATCACAAAGGCATTCACATCAGTTGTTTTATCATCAGTATACTTGTTGGAGGAGTTACTTCAAAGAAACAGGACTTGATTCTGTGTTTTTGTTCCCCTTTCTACTTATTCAGTGCCAACTGAAATGAATGGGAAAAGAGTCATAGTTCAAGTAAGGCAGTCAGGCACAGTGGGCGGATCAGTGGGTGGAAACATAGGAAATATATGCAGACCATTGCACAATTCAAGCAAGGCAGTCAGGCACAGTGGGTGGAAACTTAGGAAATGGGCAGAACAGTAGGTGGAAACTTAGAAAATATATGCAGACCTTTAGTCATTCTAAAAGGTCTGCAGAGCTACGCCCACTGCAGCCCTAAAAAGGGGACTCTGCATTCTTTCCTTTCTAACAACAGTTGCATCACAGTTTCCTACGTAGTCTGTGAAACCCTCCGCTGTGTCAATGCAGGCTTCTCATAGACACTATTGGTTGTTATGTTGGAGGGGGTGGGGCAGTGTAGTCTGTTATTACAGAGACTCACATTAGTAAGATTCCTGGCTTCTTTTATGCTTAGATGTCTGCATCAGTGGGGGGTGGGGGCCTGGGCTACTTTACTATGGCATTACTCACCTTACAGCAGTCGATAGGGAGAAAGGCAGGGGTAAATGGAGAAAAAGACAAAGGCAGTAAGGACAGGGATGGGGCAAAAAGAAATAAAGCCATAAAAAATTGGGGGGTAATAAGTACCAATACCCATAGTCTAGGTAAAAAGCTCCCTGAAATGGTGGTCTTGATGGAAGAGGGATGCCTGGATATCATGGCAGTCACAGAAACATGGTACACAGAGAACCATGACTGGGATGTCAACATACCAGGGTACACAATCTACAGGAGGTACAGGGAGGGAAGAAGAGAAGGAGGAGTAGCTCTCTATGTAAAGAAAGGGATCAAGCAAACATAGAAACATAGAAGTTGATGGCAGATAAGGACCACAAGGCCCATCCAGTCTGCCCATTTCTTTTCTACCTTATAAATGTGACATCGGCCTTTGCTCTGTCAATGGTCTATCTATTCATACTCATCTGTATTGCTCCCTTATGCCTATCCCATGCTTGTTTGAAGCCCTGCACTGTATTCATAGCCACCACTTCCTGAGGTAGGCCATTCCATGCATCCACCACCCTTTCTGTGAAAAAGAATTTCCTCACATTCCCCTTAATCAGCCTCCCTCTAATATCATGCTGTGTCCTCTTGTCCTGCTATTTTTCTTATATTTAAACATGTTAGACTCTTTCACCTTGTTAATGCCCTTAAGGTGTTTGAATGTCTCGATCATATCACCTCTCTCCCTCCTTTGCTCAAGGGCATACATATTGAGCTCTGTTAATTTGTCCTCATATGTCTTCTGATGCAGTCCCTGCACCATTTTGGTTGCCCTTCTCTGGACTGCCTCAATTTGGTTAATGTCCTTGTGAAGGTGTGGCCTCCAGTACTGCACACAGTACTCCAGATGGGGCCTAACCAGTGTCTTGTAAAGAGGGATTATTACCTCCCTCTTACAACTTGTGATACCCCTACTAATACACCCTAACATCCCCCTAGCCTTACCTACTGCTTTAGAGGTCTGCTTGGATGATTTCAGGTCATCAGTGATGATGATGCCCAAGTCTCTTTCTTCCTTTGTGACTGCCAGCAACTCCCCTCCCAGCCTATAGGTGGCTTCAGGGTTTCTCTTCCCTATGTGCATGATCTTGCACTTCTTTGCATTAAATCCCAGTTGCCACTCTTCTGACCATTTTGCTAGTTTATCCAGATCTCTTCTCATTCTGCCCACCCCATCTGGATCATCTACTCTGTTGCAGATCTTGGTGTCATATGCAAACAGAAAAGCCTTACCCTTTAGTCCATCTGCAAGGTCACTAATGAAGATATTGAAGAGGACTGGCCCGAGAACTGATCCCTGAGGTACCCCACTTGTGACTTGCATCTCTTCTGACTGTATACCATTTACCACCACTCTTGTTTTCTGCCCGTCAACCAGTTTGCCACCCAGTTGACCAACTTCTGACCCACCCTGAGCCTACCCAGCTTATTTATCAATCTTCTATGTGGAACAGTGTCAAAAGCTTTGCTGAAGTCAAGGTAGGTGACATCAACTGCTCCCCCTTGGTCCACCACTCTGGTTACCCAGTCAAAGAAATCTATGAGATTAGTTTGACAGGACCTTCCTTTTGTAAACCCATGCTGTCTTGGATCCTGTGCCCCTATGGATTCCAGGTGTTGCACTATCCTTTCTTTAAGGAGTGCCTCCATAGTCTTGCCCACTACTGAGGTAAGACTGACTGGTCTGTAGTTCCCTGCCTCCTCCCTGCTACCACTTTTGTGGAGTGGGATCACATGAGCCCTTCTCCAGTCTTCTGGGACCTCTCCTGTGCTCACAGACTCACTAAACAGTTCTGCTAATGGCTGTGCTAGTTCCACCCTTAGCTCCTTAAGTACCCTGGGATGTATGCCATCAGGTCCCATTGCCTTATCCACCCTGAGCTTAGGGAGGTCTTGTAGGATCCTTTCTTTTGTGAAGGGAGTAGTACTCAGCAACAGAACTAAAGGGTAAACAGGGAGGAGAGGAGGCACTGTGGGTCACCCTGGAGACTGGAAATGGCTCCACAATCCACACAGGGGTTGTATACAGACCCCCATCTCAGGAGGATGAAATAGAAAAGGAAATGATAGAAGGCATCCTTGGGATGGCAGAGAAAGGGGAGATATTGCTGATGGGGGACCTGAATATGCCTGATGTTAACTGGAGCACTTTTGCTGCAGCCACATCCAAGAGCAGGGCCATTCTCAATGCCCTACAGGGCACATGCCTCAGACAGCTAGTTTTGGAACCCACTCGGGAGGGAGCAGTCTTAGGCCTGGTACTCTCAAATGGGGATGGAGAGAGGATCTCCGATCTTGAAGTGGGTAGCCATCTGGGAACAAGTGACCACCAAACAGTGTGGTTCACGATAAACTTAGCGTAAGTCAAAGCCACACAAAAGTGAAGGTACTGGACTTCAGGAGGGCTGATTTTGTCAAAATGGGAGAGTGCCTCAGAAAAGCACTAGCAAACAGGCAAGAAGGTGGGGTGGAGCAACAATGGGGAAACATCAAAACCGCCATCACAGAGGCAACAAGCCATTGTGTGATGCAAATAAATAGATCAAAATGAAAGAAAAAACCTCTATGGTTCTCAAAAGAAGTGGCGGGAAAGGTAAGGGAGAAAGAGATAGCATTCAGGAAGTATAAGGAAACACGGAAGGAGCAGGACAGAGAACTGTACCAGTTAAAGCAGAAGGAAGCGGGGAAGGCAGTCAGAATAGCAAATGCCCAAACTGAGGAAAAGATAGCTAACTCAGATTAGAAGGGGACTAAAACCTTTTATAGGTACATTAGAGAGCAAAGAAAGACTAAGGCAGGGATACTGATGCTGAATAAAGAGGAAGGTGGTTGGGCAGAAAGCGACAGTGAAAAAGCAGGGATACTGAATGAATACTTCAGCTCAGTATTCACAATGGAAAAGCAGGGGGAGATACCTAATCCAGTCAATAGAAGCACTCTTGATAGTGGGGTTGATATTAGTCCTTTCACAGAAGAACATGTTCTGAAAGAGCTCTTAAAACTGAAGGTGGATAAAGCAATGGGGCCTGATGGGATTCACCCCAGAATTCTAAAAGAACTAAGAGAAGAACTAATAACACCACTGACTACCCTTTTTTAATAAATCATGGGAGGATGGTGTGGTACCTGAGGACTGGAGGAGGGCAGATACGATTGCCCTTCACAAAAGTGGGAGCAAGACAGAGGCAGAAAACTACAGACCTGTCAGTTTGACCTCAGTGGTAGGGAAAATGATGGAATCACTTCTGAAGGAAAGAACTGTTGAGTACCTAGAGGTCAGTGGGGCACAGGACCCAAGGCAGCATGGATTCACAGCAGAAAGGTCATGTCAGAGAAATCTAATTGATTTCTTTGACTGGGTGACCAAAGTAGTAGACCAGGGAGGGGCTATGGATATGGCCTACTTAGACTTTAGCAAGGCATTTGACACAGTCCCACACAAAAGATTAATAAAAAAATTAGCCAGCCTGGGAGTGGGTCCCAGGGTGGTAGCCTGGGTAAACACTGGATAGACAACAGGACACAGTGGGTAATAGTAAATGGAGTCCACAGTGAAGCAAGGAGGGTTACTAGTGGGGTACCGCAGGGTTCAGTACTGGGGCTGGTCCTTTTTAATGTCTTTGTAAGTGACATTGCAGAGGGACTAGAAGGGAAAGTATGTCTCTTTGCAGGTGACACAAAGATCTGCAACAGGGTTGATATGCAAGGTGGGGTGGAAAGGATGTAAAGGGACTTGGCAAGGTTGGAGGAATGGTCAAATGTATGGCAGCTTAGACTGAACGCAAAGAAGTGCAAAGTAATGCACCTGGGAAACAAAAACCCAGGGGAAGAGTACACAATGGGGTGAGATACTGACAACAACAAAAATGGAAAGGGACCTGGGGGTAGTCATATCAGATGACCTAAAGGTGGGCCAGCAATGTGAGAAGGCAGTAAGGAGGGCTGGGGGGATACTGGGATGCATAGGGAGAGGCATCACCAGTAGAAAACAGGAAGTTGTTGGCCCTCTGTACAGACAGTTGGTAAGACCACATCTGGAATACTATGTACAGTTCTGGAGACCCCATCTCCACAAAGACATAGACAGTGTGGAGGCTGTCCAGAGGAGGGCAACCGAAATGGTGCAGGGTCTGCACCAGAAGACATATGAAGAAAGACTAAAGGAGCTTAATATGTATAGCCTTGAGGAAAGGAGGAAGGGGGGGACATGGCAGAAACTTTCAAATACCTCAAGGGAATCAACAAAGTCCAAGAGGGTAGCATCTTTCAGAAAAAGAAATGTGCAAAAACAAGGGGGCACAATTTAAAGATAGAGGGTGGATGGCTCAGAGATAATGTGAGGAAGTATTTCTTCACAGAGAGGGTTGTAGATGCACTGAACAGCATTCCTGAGGAGGTCGTAGAGTCAAAAACAGTGGGGGAATTCAGGAATGCATGGGACAGACATAAGGCAATTCTAGTGGGGGAGTAGGAGGATGTAGGCTGTTGGTTAACTAGGATCTGCGGCTTATCCATTAGGTAGGGAAATGGGCAGACTAGGTGGGCCATGCGGTCCTTGTCTGTCATCAAATTATATGTTTCTGTGTTTCTATGTTACAGACATTCTCAGCTTTCTTACATCTTTGATGTCAAGTGTGTATGTGTGTATGTGTGGGGGGGAAGTAACAACTATCTGATTTCAGTTTGGAAGGGTGGAGAAGTTTGGTGCTGTTGTCATTTGTGCTTGTAATATGATCTATGGTTGCACTGTCTCAATACTATGTATTTATATATAAGTAAAAAAGTATACATAAAAGGTTTAAAAAAAAGAGAGCCATTCCAAACATTGACTTGGTGCTAAATTCACTCACTGCTAAAAACTCCCATATTGTAGAGAAGCAGAAGTATGCATTTTCTTTATCCATTTTATCCTGAAGCATAAAGAGTTTTTGAAATAGTTCTTACATCTGGAAGAATGTAAATGGTCCTGGTTAGCTTTAGCTTGCAAACATTCAACACCAGATCCCATAGACATGAATCATTTTAAAATTATTGCATCATTTATAAAGACAAAACTAAAACCTGCTTGGCAAAATCAAGTTCTTATTTTTGAAGTTTTCTTGCCATTGTTGTTACTTATTTTCTTATATTCAGTAAGAGTGAGGATCATTTTTAGTGTTAATTATATTTGGCAGAACTTTAAAAACACTGTAGAACACAGCAGGTGGTATTTTCAAAAGTTAAAAAAATGATACAGTTGTGTCATGACACCTAAATTTGCATCATGGAGATGCAGCATATAATTACGCCATAGTTTCATAGCTGCATCAAAACACCACTTATACTTGCATCATAATTGTAGCATATTTGCAATATATTTGTGGGATGCATCACTACTGCATCATATCTGTGTCACTTTTTGCATCACTAATCTACAGTAGATGCAAGTGCAGGGGCAGCAGATTGTGGTGTATCCATCTTCTGATGGTAGCGCACCCTTGTGATGTAGACACAGCTGTGATCTGTGATAAAAAAGTGATGCAACTTGCTGCTGTGTCTGCAGCAAATCTTTGAAAATACAGGCCTGTATATTTACCCCCCCCAATCTTTCATAAACTCCAAACAGTCAGCTACAGATAATGGGTTCAGAATGAAGCACATACCATGCAATACAGATTTGCAACAAATAGAGGAAAATAAGATGAGGGCCCATGTCTTGCAGCATCTTCTTTTTCCTCCTTAAGTTCAAGATCAGGAGAATTACAGCACAGAAGATGATCCGCTCCTAGCCAGTTCCACCTGTTAACTGGAAACCAATGACTGCTGCCCAAATATACATATGTGTGTGTCATTAATCTCGCCTTTTCTGAAAAATGATATCTTTACCAGCTGCCTTACAATGAGAGGGGAAGCATTTTTGAAACATTACACCTGTACTATCTGCCTTAAGATATTTAAACTAATTTCCTATTAATTTTAAAGATGAAGCACCTTAGTATCTAAACTTGAAAATGAGGTGTTTCTTCACAGATGCCCCTTCTTTAAAAAAAGGTCCCATCATTATGACAAGAATAACAGTTTAAATTTCCCCTCTGGCTAAAAGATGCATCTAGCCAGGGCTATGAAGATAATTGTAGGGCAGCAGGGTAAATCATACAAGGAGAGACTGAGGGTCCTAAATATTTACTCCCTGGAGGACAGAAGGGAGAGGTGAGACATGATCAATACCTTCAAGTACTTGAATGAGAATAATAAGGTGAACAGGAAGGGTATATTCAGGCTAAGCAGCAGCAAAACCACGAAGGGGCACAGCTTAAAGTTGTGGGGTGGGTGTTTAAGAGGGAGGTTAGAAGACAGTTCTTCACAGAAAGGGTGGTGAGCAAATGGAATGTGCTGCCAGAACAGGCGATCTCATTGAGGACAGCAGGCAGCTTCAAGAGAGGCTGGGATAGATATAGAGGGAAGATAAAGGTAATGGAAGGAGGGGAGGAAGGTAGTGGAAAAGTAGGGGAGGGGAGCAGGAACACCAGCCTGAGCTAAGAACCCTGGGCAATGAGCAGACTGAATAGACCAAAAAGCCTAATTCTGTTGGCTTCTTCATATGTTCATATGAGATTGCAGCCTTAAGTAAAAATGTTAATTCTTTCAGAAAACAACCTATTATTCTGTGTGATAATCTATTCTTTTAACTATATAATATGAATAAATAGATTATACCTTATAGTTGCTGTTTCATATATTTTCTTAGTTGCTAATCAATACAAACCACAATCCTGTATGATCCCACAAATGGCACGATAAATGCTTTTGTTTATTGCACTGTTATATTTATTCTGATTCTTTCTGAACTAGTTAAATTCTTAAAGTAAACAATATATACTCTCAGAACTCACTTCCATTCTCATGTCCTTATGTTTGTTTAATAGAGATTTTCTTTGCCAGCTCACCCGCTGGCACAGCTGCAAGGCATCTGCTTGTGGTGCCAACATCTTGGGTTTGGTGACAGACTCGGGACTCGTAAGGGACAGCTGGGGGAGAAGGATTGAACATCCTGAGGACTACTCTCCTTCTCTGGGGGAAGGGGGAAGAGTGTCTGATGCTTTACAGACCCCTGGTAGAGGCTGGGGATACCGCTGCAGCTGCCACCATCACCTTAGGGGGTGGGGTGGATGCTGGACATCATTGAATGTGCCCACCCCAGGGATACAGCATTCAGAAAGACAGCTGGCCCCCGGGCATGATACCCTGCTCTGCCACCATCTCCACTGCCACCAATTTCTGCCGGGGGGGGGGTTTTGCTCCTGTGGCCCCAACTCGGGAAGTAAGCTGGGGCTTGCCAACAGTGTCTCTTGGGGGGGGCACCCACCCTGCAGCTCTACCCGGGGGTAAGCCTGGGCATGGGCGGACAGTAGGCAGGACAGGCCTGGTAAGGATCAGGGGCCGCCCTCCCAAAAGAGTTGAGCATTTCTTCCCTTTCACTTCTTAATACATGTCTATAGATGTTCTATTCCCTCTCTCTCCATAAATTGTGCCTGCTATATTTGTTAAAACAGTAGAATAATGGTCACCAAATTAGTCATGTTCTAATATAACTATTCATAATAATATAAATGATTCAGTTAGTAACTAGCACACCATTATTTTGTCACTGTATGACATCTTTAATAGTGATGGTTCAGTGTTGCTAGTACACTTCCCCTAAAGTAAAAATCAAATAACCTCATTAGCCTGTATCAGCATCACATCTGTAAGACTGCTGCACTCAAAGCACTAAAGATTCTAAAAGACATGTATATACTGTATCAAGGCTATTCAGTTACACAGGGTCACCATCAGCCATCGGTGATACTACATGTGTTCCAGGCCATCCTCATTGACTTATTTTTAATGGAGGTACCCATTCCTACCATGCCAAGTGAACAAATGATGCACCAGGCATCACTGCATCACTTGGTGTGCCATGCCATTACATAGAATGTGATGACATCATACACTACTGATGACACAGTTGGCTACCCAGTTGCTTGCAAAAGCCCGCAAAACCCCTCTCATGCCAACACAGTCAGCCCCGCACCAAAAAACTGGGTGGGGGGCCTGGTATGATGAGAGGCTGATTTCATTAAGGTCATCAGCTTGGACCTAAAAATGGATAGCACCAGCTAGGAAGCAATACAGTAATACTGTGGTACATCATAAAATGCTGCAGTACGCTGCAGGAAACAATGCAGTTCAATGGCAATTAAAGCCCTTTCTACTGCAGTGTTTATAAATGTTCTTATAAGTCCATCATGCTGATTACTATGGAAATAAAAAAAAAAAACAAGTAGCAAACTTGAGAACTAAACAAGATATTGATAAGCTGAGTATTTTAAAAGGTACAGAAGTGTGGAGGGGAAATAGAGTGGGGTCCATAATAATATGCAGTCATGGCCATTACCCAGTAAATTGAATAGACCGTGACTAGCCATGGCTTGCTATAACTCTGAATATCATTACCGATTTTAGTGACTACCACAGCAGCACTGATTTGTGTCACAATTCAAGGCACAAGTATTTCCAAGGCAGCTGCTTGTAATACTCCTGTTTTCAGAAGTGACATTTCTACTGACAGAAGACATGAGAGAAACATGGCAAAGAAGAAATATTTGAAACTCAGTGCTTCAGAAAAACACTGCTACAAATGTGGCCCTGAGAGCAGATAGTACGCATTCGATGCCTTTGAAAAATGATATCCCTTATAGTCAATTTTTAAGATTAAAAAAAAATAGTGGCCAGCCCGGTGGCGTGGAGAGCTGAGGCACCATGCCTTACCTCCTGCCACACTGGCTACCCATGTTCATGGTGCGAGTGGGTTGCTGGGGGTTGGCTGGGAAGGAGGAGGAGGATCGAGTATCCCAAGGACAGCTCTCCTCTTCTGAGGAGGGGGGACCAGCAATTGGTGCTTGCCTGGCCCCTAGCAGAGGCTGGAGGATGGCACACAGACATTCTACAAGGTGGGTGGAGGTTGGGCAGATGTCCGGCGTGCCACACATGGGAGCATATGTGACACCACAACTGGCATCATTGCATGCCCTTTCCTCCAAGAGGACCAAAAAGGAAACATGTCTCCGGCGGCTGGATGATGGAGGGGCTCACAGGTCCCACTCCCTGACCAGCCGGGCACTGAATGGAACTGGATCCAATATTTGGTGGGGGCCTGGGGATCCCCTGCCGACCCCACCGTGTGGGGCAAACCTTGGGGGAAGATGGTTGGTGCTTACGGTGGATGCCGGGGGGATGGGCTGGGGCTCTCTCCTGAATGTGGCCCACCGGAGAAGGGGAGAAAAAGTAATAAAAAAAAAAAAAGACTAAAAAGAAAATGTAGTTCATCTGAACCATATAACTGACAGACTAATGTACTGGAGATAAGATTTCTCAATAAGGGTTAGAACAAAACATTACTGAGAAAGGCTAGAGATAAAGCTGATTTACGGAAAAAAGAACAATGAAAAACCACTAGAAAATTAAATTTATGAACATGGTCCTGTTACTTTTGTCAGTAAATTCAATCATTTGGCAGTTAAAATTGACAATATAATTTATTGTAACTGCCCTATCCTGCTTGGTGACAATCATGTGACTTCAGCAGTGGGTGTACCCCATGCATTAATTTAAGTAGAGAAAGCGGTCTGAGACAATTTAGTCCACAGCCGATTTAAAACAAATCAGGCAGCTATCATTAACAACCAATGGTTGCCATACAAACCAAAAGGCTTTTTCAAATGTTACATATAATGTGTGCACATATGCACAGCCTGGTAAAGAGTTTGTACATCCCCTGAAAGAAGATTTACAGTTGGAGACGTGTTATTTATTAATTGCAGTACTGACTTTATCACATATGTTCTATGGTGTAACTGCAATAAGATATATGTGCAGCGAACAGTGCCTAGCTTAAAAACTAGCTCACAAGACAATTCAGCAGTATTATTAATAGGAGACTTGACACCCTACTCAGTAGTCATTTGTTTTATTGCCATAATTCACATCCTAGAGAATTAAAGTTCATAGGCATTGAGAGAGTGGGTCCTTTTCAAAGGGGATGAGTGAATAAACTACTGTGGAAAAAATAAACTCGGATTTATGAATTACAAAGCATTACACTTGCTGGTTTAAACAAGCAATGGGATTTGAACTATTTTTTTTTTTTAATTAACTAGCCACGCCCCCTGAGGAAGACTCGTCGAGAGTCGAAGTGCTTGGGCTTTGTACAGCCATAAAGACTTTTTTACCTGCAGCCATACCTTTACATCTAGCATTTACTGTGTTTGTCAGCTTTCTTGCTTGTATTGGATTATATTTGTACTTAACATGGTTTGTGATATAACTGCCATTAAAGAATTTTCAGCATTATGCTGTGTTTGGCTAATAGTTTCCTTTGTGAGTGCTCAGAACTTTTGGATTCTGTGCTTCTGCATTTGCGAGCTGGCCGCCCTACTTTCCTGAGCACCGGCTCTGCACTGTGAATCATGCCCCCCCACTTTTGGAACCGGAAACATAGAAGCAAAGAAATTGCTTGCAGATAAGGACTGTTTGCCCCCCTCGTCTGCCCATTTTTCTGCCTACAATAACACTGCAGATCCTACATGAGCTCTGGTCAGTTCTTCCTCCCCCTTTTCACTGAGATTCCCTTGTGCCTATCCCATGCATTCTGGAACTCTACCATTGTATTTGCTCCCACCACCTCCAAAGAAATGCTGTTCCAGGAATCCAGCACTCTGCCTTTGAAGAAGTACTTCCTCACATCTCTCCTGAAATTACCTCCGCCTCCAGTTTCATAACAGGTCCCCTTGTTCCTGAGTGCCTTTTTGTTTCTGAAAAATACTTCCCTCCTGTACCTTATTTTGTTTCTTTTTATAACAAGGCTATGTTGAAAATTTGGTGTAAAAATATTACAAAATAACACATTTATGAGCATACGGTATGTTACATATTGCAATTGCAGACTCCTAACTTTGATACATTTCAATATTTTACACCAAATCAAATTCTTCACCTGCAGCCTTTTGGCTCTGGCCAGATCTTGGTTAAATGGGGGGTAGGTTTGGCATATTAGTCATTTAGCCCACAAATGCAGAGTATGCAGTAAAATCCTCAAGAACCTGAGAGGTGAACCAAAGTCCTGTTCTGGGGATGCAACAGACTCATTCAGTTCCACGTACTGGGTTTGGGGGGGGGGTGACAGCAGCAGGGACTCCCATAGCCTGCATGACCTGGAAAAACTGCTATATCCTCTAAGAACATCTTGATTGCTGGCCCTAGTTGCTCTGCCTGGGTTTTCAGAGGAACAGAGGGTTGTTGCATTGTTTGCTCCGACTCACTCAGAGGCAGAGGATACCTGCTACTGTATGCGTCTCTTTTTGCCAGATGTTGAGGGCAACAGCTGGTCAGATCATCTTTTATATATTTTGCCATCACTTACATTAGGGTTCCCCTGACTGCACACTGTGTGCTTAGAACTGGGATTTACAGATGGCTTAGCAGTCATGGCATAGATGACTGCTTGCAGCATTTTTCAGCCCCGTTTGAATGTGAAGGATGCTGCAAGGACAGTGAACTCTCTGATATTGGGTTTCCACCATCATAAGAAGGACCCTCTAATATTTGAAACCTTTTTACAGGAGAACACTGCTGTGACACTGTGGTAGTAGCTTGAGCATACAGTGACTCACGTTTAGCTGCCCTCTTTTTCTTTGCTTTATGTATTTATTCCACATAAAATCCTTTAGGCAGGGCCTATTTACAAAGGGTTTAGAGTCAGCATCAACAGGAAAAATAACAGGTGAATACAGTACAGTTCAGTGCAACAAGGAGGCAGGGCAATGCTTATACCACTTCAGACAAAAACATGCTGTACATTATGATTCGCAGTCTTGTTACTGTCTACATTTAGTTGCTGCCATGCTCAAGACAACAGAAAGGTTTTGGGACAGAAATGTTTGCAGTGGTCACAGTTTTCAAAATCGTGATCCAAGCCAGTCAAAACGCCATTCGTGGCCGTCCACCCTAGTCAAGAACTGTCCATCGGAAAACACTTTTTGAAACCTGCGAGTCTGCTCTTTTTTAAGGTCTTTCAGCCATGCCAAACTGACTGGAAAAGGCACTAACATTTTTAAGGTTGTTGTACTAGAGATGTACAACCATTTTAAATTTAAAGCCAATAGAATTTAAAAATAATTTAAAGTGTGACTCCCCAACCGAGAACCACTGTGGAACTAAGAAGAAAAAAATGTTATTTCACATAAAAAAAGGTAAAAACTAACTACGCTAACACAGAGTATCGTATTACTTAACAAAATAATAGTTATTTCTTTAACCAAACTTAGCCAGAAAGACTGAAACAGGACTCTGGGGCATCTGAACTCTTCAGCAGAAAAATTAATCACCGTTAGAATGCTAGGAGGAATGTGACCACAAATCAGAGTTTGAATTTGAATATTTCAAATTCCATCTGTGGGGCAAAAACTCAGGGTTGAGATTACTGCAGACATATTTCGAGCCTTTCACTGTAATTAGGGGATTTGAACAGAGCAGAACAGATAAGGTGAACTGCGTGTAAGATCTTTCACTCCCCAGGCTGTTTAAACCGTGCCTGCATCCCCTACAGCCAGTATTTAAAGTGCATAAGTACAAGTTGCTCTTGCTGCATGCTAAAAATGCCTTAGAAAGTATTTTAACGTGCATAAGTACAAATTGCAATGCCTTAGAAGTTATAAGCTCCTCCTTCCTACCTACCTCTACTTATAGCTGCCTTTTTGTCCCTTCCTGCAGTGCGGTCGTGAGGGCAAGCTGTCCTCAGCCTTCCCCACAGCCACCGAAATCCCCCCCATGGACTACGGAGCAGCACCAGTGCCAGGTAGCCATCCCAGCTTGCAGCTGCTTCATGGAGCTCTAGCCCCACCTGCGCTATGCGCATGCTCCCCACCGCCCCCACCACCACCCTTGGTGAGTTCCTCCTTATATAGCGTTGACCTCATGAGCTCGTGAACCAATCAGCCCACCTTCCCATTAGCTCCTTATATTTTTCTGCCACTAGTGGCCACCGCAGAGCAGATTCAATCTACTACTGTAAAAAAAAAATGCAGTTTCTCACAGTAACCATTATTATGCTTTGCCTAACCTTATCTTCCCTTCCACCCTCATCTCATCCCATCCTATTCTACCTGACCCTTTGCCACTTCTCTCTTTAGTTACTAAGCCACCCCTCCAATCCTCCTCGGCACCAGTGGACCACAACCAGTACCACTGGCACAATTGGTCCCTGGGGACCTCTATCCTCCCTCCCTCTTTCCACACTGAGCAACCTGACCTATATATCCCACTCTATTCAGACTCTAAGACAAACTTACTAACTCCCAACCATCCCACTCGACGGGGGTCATCAGTAAAGGCCATGCGCTTATTAAGGCACACCCTGGCTCTCCTACTGCTTGTAGCTGGGGACGTTGAACGTAACCCGGGATCACCGGCCCCCATAGCTGGCCAACCCCCCGCACCAACTACGCACCTCCCTAAGGGTTTTAAAATTGTCCACCCAAACATATGCAGCATCCTAAACAAAATAGCAGCCCTACAAACCACTGTCCTAGCCCTTCGCCCTGATATTGTAATCATCACAGAATCTTGGTTGAAGCCCCATAGCCGGGATGAAGAATTCTCAATACCTGGTTTCTCTTTAATCCGCCAAGACAGACAGGGCAGAAAGAAGGGTGGTGGCACTGCCATGTATATCTCCTCTAATCTCCAGTTTTCCATAATCACTCCGACGGCACCCATACAAACTATAGATTCCCTTCTAATCAAAATCCCCCTGCCACACTCTATCCCAGTATACACAGCAGGGTCATACTGTCCGCCAGACACACCTCTGGGTAGCATTCTTGACCACCTTGGTAACCTGAGGTCTCTTACGGAAGGCGGTGAACTCCTATCCTTGGAGATTTCAATCAGAACTGGCTAGGCAGCGCAGTCTCTAAATCGCGATGCCAAATAAATGCTCTAAACTTGCACCAACAAATAGAGGAACCCACTCACTTAAACCACAAATCCAATAAATATACACTACTGGATTGGGCACTTACTACCCACCCTCATCAGATAGTTAAAGCTGGCCTACTACCAGACTCCCTTAGTGACCACCATATGATTTTTATGGTACGTAAAATCTTACGACCACTGGCCCCTCCACCCCGCACGCTTTACATCAGAGTTTATAAGTCCCTTGATCTGACAGCTCTCCTAAATGACCTCACCAGCATTGACTGGTCCTTCATCCCCAGGGCCACCTCCATGGACGAGGCCCTGAAATATTTCTCTACTAACTTCCTTGCCATCTGGGACCTCTATGCTCCGCTCAGGAGATCCCGAGTAAGAGGATCCCACTTACCATGGGTAACAACAAACCTCATGGAACAACTACGTGCCAGAGACCGAGCCTGGAAATCCTTCAAGGCCACAGGTGCTCAAACGGCTCAGCAACACTACCAGTCTCTAAGAAACGCCTGTACAAGACTCATACGTCAGGCCAAATCAAATTACTTTAAAACTGCGTTCAACAATAACTTCGCTCACCCTACTCAATTCTGGAAGTCAATAAAATCCCTTCTTTCCTCACCGGCCCAACCCCCCACTCCCACTCTCAACCTTGAAGGAAAAACCATCATGATTCCTTGCTTGGTTGCCACTGAGTTTAATTCATATTTCTCCACCACTACTTCTTCTCTACTCTCCTCCCATCCCCATCCCCTGCCCTTTGTGCCCCCTAAAGTATCCTCCCCAGCCCCCTTCTCGCTCCACCCAGTTTCTCCTGGTCAGGTGCTAAAAATACTGCAGTCACTAAACCCATCCATAGGTAAATGTCCATCGGGCCTTGATTCCAAAATGCTCCTACTCTCAGCACCGGCCATAGCCCACCCTCTAACCCTGCTCTATAACCTGTCTTTTAAACTCGGGGCAGTCCCCAAAATATGGAAACAAGCCACAGTCATTCCCCTACCCAAAGGAGGGGACCTCTCTTCCCCATCCAACTACTGGCCCATATCTCTGCTCCCCATCCTAGTCAAAATTCAAGAGCACCTTGTATTATCCCAGCTCCACTACTATCTAGATACCATATAATTTTTCACCCCCTACCAAGCCGGCTTCAGAAAAAATCACTCCACCACCACCTCCCTCCTTCGCCTCACTAACTCCATCCTTACGGGCATGGACAAAGGGGAAATAACAGCAGCCATATTTATCGACCTCGCGAAAGCCTTCAGCATGGTCTTTCATCCCCTGTTGCTGGCTAAACTTGCCCAAGCTGGACTGTCTGTGAATGCAAATAAATGGTTCCATTCATACCTGTCAGGTAGGTCCCAATCAGTCTGTATTGGCTAGGCTAGATCCACCTCACTTCCTGTCACCATTGGAGTCCCCCAAGGGTCTGTACTCAGTCTGCTGCTGTTCTCTATCTTTCTCAATGACCTGCCTGCTGCCTGCCCCCAAACGGCTATCCATATGTACACAGACGATACGGTGCTGTTTGCCTCTGGCCCATCCGCAAGTGCCATGACAGCTTGTCTACAGAAGGACTTCAACTCCAGCCAACGTTGGTTCCTCGCAAACCAACTATTCTTAAACTCAAAAAAAAACAGTCTCCCTCACCTTCGGCCCTTGGGCCAAACTAACCCGGCTTACTGCACCACCCACATTCTACACTTTGGACAGATCTCCACTTGAGGCCTGCACTTCATATCATTATCTCGGCGTCTGGCTAGATCAGTACCTTGACTTCTCAGCGCATACAGACGCTCTACACAAAAAATTGCATCCCATGCTGGGAGCCCTCTACCGGAACAAGAACTGCATTCCTCTACTAACCAGACTAGCAATAGTCCAAAAAATGATCCTCCCAATTATGGATTACGGTGATGTTGTCTACTGTGCTGCCCCCCAAACTTCCTTAGCTAGGCTTGATCCCCTTTACAACTCCTTCTGCCGGTTCTCTTTGGACTGTCCTCCCAATAACCATCACTGTGACCTCTACCAGTCCCTGGACCTCCCCTCACTACATAACCGACGATTGCTTCACTGTGCTAGAACCTCTGCCAAGTTCTGGTCGCAGATGTCCCTTCTACCTGTCATCCTCCCTAACCCGCCCTCTCCCCACCTGCCTACGCCTCAGAAACATAGACTCTAGGCTCTGCACATTCCACACAGATCCACCCGATCTGGCCAGGCTGCTTTCAGCTTCAGGTTGCCCAAATTATGGAACTCCCTGGCAGCTGATATCAGACACACCACAAGTACTACTCAACGGAATGCCATTCTTAAAACGCACTTCTCTACCAACTGCTCCTGTCCCCCCCCCCGTTGAACCCCATCTCAACTCCTACCTATCAGCTGCTAGCACCAGTCTGGTTTTCCATTTTCGGTCTGCACCTAGTGTTATTAAAATGCTAATGAAAATGTACCTACTCTATTTGTATTATGACTGCCTCACCCATTGTCTGTACCAAACACATTATGTATGTTTTGTTTCTTCTGTACTACTGTACCATTGTAAACTCCCTACCCCAAGGGCGCATCTGGAATCGAGCGGTACTCCGCTCAGCATGCCTTCCTGGTAAATCTCTTAAATAAATAAATAAACATCACTAGTAAACTATTGTTGTTACAACTGCCAAAACTCTGGGTGATTCTGAAGGTTGACTGGCTGCACAACCAACTCTCCCACCAGCACCAAGGTTAGGGGCTGACAATGCCTATGGCTTTTCCTCCTCCTTTAGGGCCTGCAACTGCACTGCCAAGCCCGTGGTTGCTGAAGCCTTTTGTCCCTATGGCCTGCCTTGGAGGAAGCACACCCTGCACTTGATGAGGGATGAGGGGTGCATGGCCTCACACTATGTGCAGTTTCCCACATTGTGTTAAGGCCCCAGACAAGAAACACATGCATCATGGCCATCCCTGGCTGGCATACATTTGCTGTCTGCACAGGAAACATCTCCTGAATCTTATTTCTAATATGGTGTTTGTGACGCTTGGCCAGCTGGTTATGATTGTTCTATGATTTTGTAACATAAAAATGTAGTGTGTGATTGTCTGTCATGAGACATCCTGTGCTCCTGGGATGACCCCCCCCCCCACGTTTCAGTTACAGGATGTTAACCTGAAACCAGGAGGTAATTAAAGACTAGAGAGACATAATTAAGGGTCTGCTGTGTATCTGACTTAACTGGAGCTGACCAGCTGCCAGGATATAGGGATCATAAACTTGTATGACGTTTCAGAGGAGTTGCATTTTATGGCCATGTTTATGGCCTCCTGCCTTTGAAGCTGGAAAACTAAAATATCCTTTGATCCTTGGGAAAGCAGGAAACCCCTCAAGATCAAAAAGTCATACTGGGAAATTAGTTTTTGCTGATTTCACCTTATTTAATATACCTGCTGATAGGACACCCTGTGTGTATTATTTTTTTTATATTTAACAAGGAGGAGCTAGGTGACATCATGGAAGGGATGTGTTTGAGAGACAGTTTAAGCTATTCTGTGTCTGATCTTTAGACACGTTTTCTTTGTGGGCTCTTAGAAACAACATCTAACTATAAGCACTGAAAGAAGGTAATACCTTAGATAGGAAGGTCTAATTGTATCATGGTAGGAGTTTATGTTTGTACTTTTCCTTGTTTTCTTTTAAGTGATTTTACGCTTTGTGATATAGTGTTCTGTGTTTACATTTTACATATTTTTATCCATTTTTCAGTAAACCTTTTATTTTAAAGAGACTGCCTGGTGTGCCTTCAAAGTTCTTTCTTTTGCATGTGAAGTATAGATGGTTAAAGTTGACAACTGTTCACAAGCTTAATGGTGTTACTGAACTGGAAAAAGGTAAGAATATACCTAAGGTCTTTCATAGAGTGTTATGGGTTCATTTTGGATACCTGGTTAGGTGCCCTTAGGTGAAAGATATCTGGCATTCCCCAAAAGAGCAGATTATCTGAGCCTGTACATTTGGGTATGCTAGCATAAGGTTCACAGTTTGAATCCTCCCAGAACTTGAGACCAAAGGTGATTCGGACCCACAAGCAAACAAGAGGGTTACCCTGTTCTGTTACCTGTTCACAATACTGCACTCGGAGGTTGGCACTGTGGGAGCAGAGGGTCTGACCTGCTGAGTGGGTTTGTGACAGTGTTATATGAAAGGCTTTGAATGAAGCACTTTATCTGGTGGAGAGCACCTCAGTATTCTGTTAGAATACACTTTATAAACATTTTTTCAAGGGTTTGCAAACCTATGAATGCATCTCATGATGAATGATATTTATCTTATATAGGGACCATCTCATGACTAAGCTGTTTTCAGCGAATGTTGAGCAGGCCAGTTAAAATTCAATAAAAGAGTGATACACCGAGATACAGTCTCATTCTGTTGTTTTCTGCCAATGGGCTACCTGCCAAAGTGTGAGAGAGACAGAGAGAGACACACACACAATGCCCCAGAGGGCTTTGTCCCCCTCAGCCCTTGAAGGCCCTGCCACAGAGGGTAAGCCATGGGGATTATGGTAAGTTCCAGAGTAACTGGAGTGTTTTTTTATTTTTTTATTTTAGTCTTTTGGTAACCAGGTAAGGCCCACTAGGCACAAGTGCCTGTTTTCAGGGGTGACCTAGGAGCACTGGGCAGTTAAGTGACTTGCTCAGAGTCACACAGTATGCAAGTGGAGGCTGTGAGAATCAAACTCAGGTCTGGTCTGCTGGATGTGTCAAACTCATTCACACCTCTTTCCTCTAACCTCTAGGCTATACTGCCAGCCAGTGTGAGGTTCTCCAGGTAGAAAGGGGCAGCATAATGTGAAGGGGCTTAAAATATAAATGGAAAACAAAAAGAAATAAAAAACCTCCTACTATTTTTCCAGTGTTGGGCTCATCAGCAAACTGGGAATCCAGCTACTGGTGCCCACCTCCAGATCACTAATAAATATACTGAAAAATACTGGCCCAGTACAGAACCTTGGTCTCCGCTGGTCATTTCTTTCCATGTGAACACATTACTATTTATTATATCCCTTTGTTTCCTGTCCTGCAACCAGCTTCTAATCCATTGCATTACATGACTAATTATACCAAGGTTCTCTGTCTGATTTATGACTAATCTCCTGTGTTGCACAGTATAGAAGGCTTTGTTGAAGTCCAGATACACAGCATCCACAGGTTTCCCCACATCAAACACCTTGGTGACATTGTTTAAAAAATAATGAAATGGTTAGTCTGGCATGATTTCCCCTTACAGAATCCATACAGAGCCAAAGACTCTAGGTTATTATTTTATAAGTGCTCAACTGTTCTGTTTCTTAGGATTGTCTCAATCACTTGCCTTAACACAGAAACAGAATCTGACAGCAGATAAGGGCCGCTTGGCCCATCCAGTCTGCCCATTTCTTTAGCTTCATTTTTTCAGCAGGCCCTATTTGATTTATGGTACTTTTTCTCCACCTCCCCTTCCTCACCTCTTCTATTCCATATTGCCTATCCCAGGCATTTTTTAACCCAACCAGTGCTTTTGCCCCCACCACCTATGCTGCAAGTTTTTTTCAGGAATCCACCACTCATTCTGTGAAGTACTTCCCCACATCTCTCATGAATCTACCCCCCCTCCAACTTCATAGCATATCCCCTTGTTCTACATCTTTTTTTCCTGAAAAATACTCCCCTCCTGTACCTCTGTTTATCCCCTGAGGTATTTAGGTCTTGATATCATATCCCCCTCCTCCTCTCTTCCAGCATGTACATAATGAGCTCCTTTAGCTTGTCCTCATAGGCTTTTGATGCAGACCCTGCACCATTTTGGTTGCCCTCCTCTGAACCACCTTCACTCTGTCTGTGTCCTTCCTGAGATTTGGTCTCCAGAACTGGAAACAGTACTTAAAGTGGGCTCTTACCAGTGTTCTATATAGAGGCAACACCACCTCCTGCTTTCTGATGGTGATACCCCCCCATGCACCCCAACATCCTGCTAGCCCTCTCAATTGCCTTGTCACACTGCCTGGCCACCTTTAGGTCATCTGATATGATTTCCTCCAGGTCTCTTTCCTGCTTGGTCATTGCCAGTAACTCTCCTCCCATTTTGTACTCCTCTCCTGGGTGTCTGTGCCCCAAGTACATTATTTTGCACTTCTTTGCATGAAAACCCAGCTACCTTACCCTTGACCACTCCTCCATTTTTTTCAGGTCTCTGCCCATCTGTTCCATACACCCTGGAATGTCTGCTCTGTGCATATCTTGGTGTCATCCGTAGAGATGCAGACCTCCCCTTCCAGGTCCTCTGCAACGTCATTTATAAAGACATTAAAGAGGACCGGTCAGAGCACTGAACCCTGAGGTACCCCTCCGGTCACTCTCCCTTCTTTGGAGTGAACTCCATTTACTAGTACCCTCTGTCTCCTGTCCCCTAACCAGTGTCTTGCCGGGGTTACCACCTTGTTACCCACCCCTAAACTACCTAGCTTGCTTACCGTCTCCTATGTAGAATGGTGTCAAAAGCCTTACTAAAATCCAGGTAGACCTCATCCACCACTCCTCCCTGATGTAGTTCCTTGGTTACCCAGTAAAAGAAATCTATTGGTTTTGTTTGGCATGACCTTCCACTGTGAATTCATGCTGCCTCAGATCCTGCATTCTGCTGGATTCCAGATATTTCACAAACTTTTCATTTAGCAGTGTTTCTATTAACTTACCCACCACCGATGTCAGGCTAACAGGCCTATAAGTGACCACCTCTTCCGTGCTACCACTCTTATGTAGTGGGGCTACATTTGCCCTTCTCCAGTCCTCAGAGACCACTCCAGTCTCCAGTGATCTGTTAAATAGGAGTGTCAAAAGTGCAGCTAGTGCCTCCCTGAGCTTCCGCAACACCTCTGGATGCACCCCGTCTGGCCCCATAGCTTTGTCCACTTTCAGGCTAGCAAGAGCTTTGTGGACTTTCTCCTCAGAAAAAGTAGTAGTGTCCACTTTCCTCTCTTTAAAGCTGCTAATGCTGTTTTCTGTCCCCCTTTCCACTGTGAACACTGTACAGAAGTATTTGTTCAAGATGTCTGCTTATCTTGGACCCCCTCTGTACAGTCCCCCCTCCTTTTACTAACCTTACAACCCCCTCCTTTCCCTCCCTTTGTCTCCATTTTATTGCTTACATATCTAAAATATGTTTTGCTCCCATTTAATACTGCCTGAGCTATTCTTTCTTCAGTTTGTGCCTTTGCACTCCTTACTGCTTTCCTTGCTTCCCTCTGCTTCACCTGATATACCTCCCTATCCTCCTTTCTGTGTGTCTCCTTATACCTACCACTCTCTCCTGTCCTTCCTATGTTTGACTATGGTGACATAGTCTACAGCACTGCACCCAAATCCACACTATCCAGACTGGACTCCCTGTTCCACTCTTTCTGTCATTTTGCCCTAAACTGTCCACCTCGACACTCACCACTGCACTCTCTACACCTCTCTCTCCTTCCCCTCCCTTGAAGACAGGTGCTTAGCCCATTGCTCCTCTTTCATGGCCAAGTTCTGGCTTGGCTCTCCCTTCCTATCTCTCCTCTATCCTCACCTAACCCCCATCCACCTCCTATGCCCTTCGCAGCTCCAACTTGCCTTGCCTATAACAAGGCGGTGACAGAGGTCCTAGATTCCATAGCCCCTGTTCATGTTTGCCCACTCACTCTTCGCCCAAGGTCCCCATGGTTCGATGGGACCTTGATGGAGATGAGGAGGTTGGGACGAAGGCTAGAGAGAGGCTGGCAGAAGTCGGGCCTGGAGTGTGACATACTTAGATTGATGGACCATTATGTGGTCTATCAATCAGCAATCACCCATAACAAGGCAGAGTTCCTGTCCAGGGAGATTGCCGCTGTGCAGAACCAATGAGCTCAGCTCTTCCAGACTGTTGACAGATTGTGCAATACAATCTGTCTTCAGTCTGGCAGAACTTTTTCACAAGAAAAGTGTGATGAGTTTGCTCAGTTCTTCTCAGATAAGGTTGCCACCATCAGGTCCGGGATCCATCCCACCCCCTCTAGTGAGTATTGCAGAGGTCGGCAGGAGGTGGCGGGTACCCAGTTTATCTGGTCTGACTTCAGCCAGCTGAAAATCATGGATATCGTGAAGATCATCCAGACTTTGAGGCCAACCAGCTATAGTTTGGACCCAGGCCCTACACGCCTTTTTGTAGGGTGCATAGATGAAATTGGCCTGGTCCTAGCCGAGATAGTCTGGAGGTCACTGGAGGGGGGGGTCTTCCCGGATTTCCTAAAGGAGGTGGTTGTTTGATCCCTCCTTAAAAAGTCCTCCCTTGACCCGGACTGTCTGGTTAACTACAGAACTGTCTCTAACCTGCCCTTTGTGGGTAAGGTTATTGAGAAGGTGGTTGCACTGTAGCTAGATGATCACTTGTTCAGCCATGATGTTTATGATTCTCTCCAGTCAGAATTTAGGAAGAGGCATAGTATCAAGATGGCCCTTGTTCAGGTCCTAAATGACCTCCTAATAGGGAGAGATCAGAGGACTCATTCTGTCTTGGTCCTCCTTCATCTCTCTGCAGCATTTGACACTGTGGACCATGGTGTATTGCTGGAGCACCTGCGGTTCATGTGGACTATCTGGTATGGTCCTAAGATTGTTTCAATCTTTCCTCAAGAGTAGGACTCAGAGAGTGGAGTCTGGGATTTATTCCTCAGCCCCTCTCTTCCTACCCTGCAGGGTACCGCAGGGCTCCATTTTATCACCCATGTTGTTCGCAGTGTATATGCTGCCATTAGGAGAGATCATTAGGTGGTACGGTCTGAGTTTTCATTGCTATGGAGATGATACTCACCTATACATGTCCTTTGTGCCCGGACAGGATGGAATCCTCTCGGTATTTAACAACTGTCTATCTGAGATCCAGGACTGGATGAGTGCCAGCTGGCTGCAGTTGAATCTGGCTAAAACTGAGGTGTTGGTTGTGGACCCAGATTACTGGGAACAGGGTTTGGCGGTGGGACAATCCACTGGGCTTTGGCTCGGGGATGTTCAGCTGACTACCTCAGATCAGGTGCAGAACCTGGGAGTTATTTTTGATGACGGTGTGACCCTTAAATCTCAGGTGTTGGCCATTGTCAAGTCCTCTTTCTACCATCTGAGGAATATCGCCCGGGTGAAGCATCTGGTTCCTCCTGATGATCTTCCAACGTTGGTTCATGCCTTCGTAACCTCCCGCTTTGACTAGTGCAATGCCCTTTACCTAGGGCTACAGGGGGTTGATATCTGCTTCCTGCAGCTGGTGTAGCATGCGGCAGCCAGACTATTGACTGGTACTTCTAGGACCAGTCATATAACACCAGTGCTCCTCGGACAGCACTGGCTGCCAGTACAGCGGTGGATAACCTTCAAGGTCAGGTTACTGACCTATAAAGCCCTACACGACCAGGGACCCTGTTACTTGCATGATCTCCTTTGCCCTTACTTCCCCCTCCGTCCTCACCTATCCGCTGACAAGGGATTGCTGGAGATTCCCAGGGTCTGTTTGAAGGCATCAGAGGCCCGGTCTTTTGCTTTTGTGGCCCGATCCTGTGGAACTCTCTACCTCATCGGGTACGAGAGTGCCTGACCATCCACAGTTTCAAAACAGCACTAAAAACATATTTATTTAGCCTAGTGTTTTCAGATTCTTGCTGAACCTGATATTTATTGAACTGCAGTTTATGGATTTTAACATTTTTGATTTGTCATGACTGTTTTTAAATTGTTATGTTTTGTTCAGCTTATGTACAAGCACTTTGGTTTTCTAGAAAGGCACTTTTTATAAATAAAGATATGATGAAATAAAAAATATAAACTTCTACTCCCTGCTCTCCCTCCCAGGACCTCCTCAGCTGGCCAGGCTGCCTTCTCTTACCGCTTCTCTCAACTCTTGAGTTCACTCCCCTTCCCATCTGTTCGGCCTCCTCCTCTCACTTCTCTATCCTCCCGGCTGCTTAATCTTCACCTCACCTGCCTGTAACTGCCACTGACCCCCACCTCTTTCCCTCTACTCCCCACCCACTTCCCCCACTCCCTCCACTCTCTTCACAGCCTGTCTCTCCCACCCCCTCTGCCTACCCCACTTCCAACCTCATCTAGCATCTTCCTTGTAGACCAGGAAATCAGTATACAACCTGGGTGTGCACCGAGCTGTGTTTGGCCCTTGTGGGGTTTGCACCCCAGAGTGAGAGATGAAGGTCTCCTCTCTACCCTAACTTTTCTCTTTGCAGTCCAGGAAAACAAGATGTGAACTGGGTGTGCATCCAGCTGTCTCTGGCTCTTGTGGGGTCTGGATCCCAGAGGGACGAAGGTCTGGCTCACCATCTTTGCCTACCCCCACCCCTCTATTCCCCCCTCCCTTCACTCTCTCCTCAGCCTTCACCCATTTATCTTTAAAACTCTCTCCCCACCTATACTTTCACTTCCATCATCTTACACGCTCTCTCTACTATATCTCCAGGTTCCTCTCTACGTCTATCACAGATCCTTAATTCCTATGGCTCACAGATACTCCTCTGTGTATTTTGTATTAAATGCTTTTTTTTGTATACTTTCTTTACTCTGGTCTCCAGCCACTGGGGCCCCACTCAGGTGAGACCCACCCGAGGGGCTCTAGCATCCAGCCTGAACCCTCCTGGACATAAATTGGGGATAGAGTCCATTCCAACCAGCCCCTGAAGTGGAGAGGACCTGGGAGAGTCAACCGGGAAGGGCCGGAGGTGGACGTGTGAGCCAGCCCCCTTAGGACCACCATCATCTTCCCAGTGGCTGAGGTGTTTCCTCCTTGCTTGTTGCATTGCCCCTGAGGTGTGGACGTGCAATGACTTCACCATGCAGAGGGCATGCACCCGTCCCCTCTCACAGAATTCTGCTGCTGCCTTCCCTGATGCAAATCCCTGCTGACTTGTAGTGCCCCCGGTCTCTACCAGGAACTGCTACAAGGCAGGGAATCCCTGGAACCCACCCCAGGAGAGGAAAGCAGCCCTCCAGATGCTCAATCCTACTCCCCCCCGCTGACCCCCTGCACCTGAGTCTGCTCCCGGACCTGGGTCGCCGGCGTGGTGCGGGGTGTGGAGTCCAGCACCTCAGCGCCACCAGGCTGGCCTTTGTATTGCATGGTTGAAGTAAATAGTGTACATATATATATGTAGTGAATATTTGTGTATTAGGTTGAATACAAACATGTTAAAACAAGAACATGATATTTACAATATGGATAAACTATACAAAGGAGGAACTATACAAGTGTAAACTATACAATTTGCATACTAGTAGATAAGTTCAGCAATGTACAGAAAAGGAAGATGAACCTTTTTTGTACATTGCTGAACTTATCTACTAGTATGCAAATTGTTTAGTTTACACTTGTATAGTTCCTCTTTTGTATAGTTTATCCATATTGTAAATATCATGTTCTTGTTTTAACGTGTTTGTATCTCATCCAATTGTTATGTCATTATGTTGTTTTCTGGCGTGGAGCCTTTGAAAAGGAGTCTCTGACTTAAAGGACTGTAATTCTGATACATTTCAATAAATAAATAAACCTTTGTTGTGTATAATGAACTGCATCCCCCCCGACGCATCTCAAAACTAGCTATTTTAGCTCAATATGCCTTTCCTGGTGAAACTTTTCAAATAAATTATATTTTCTGAATGCAACCCTTTTAGCCTTTACCTTTTCTGCCACCTCTTTTGAGAACCACAGTGGTCTCCTTTTCCTTTTACTCACTTTCTTGATGCAGAGGATTGTTGCCTTCATTATACTATCTTTTAGTTTGGCTTATGGTTCCTCTGCCCCTCCTGGGTCATCCCCCTGCCAGATCATCTCTGAGGCATTCATTCATCTTTATAAAATCTGCCCTACTGAAGTCTACGACTCTCATCATTGTGTGGTTTGTTTCTACAGCTGTCCTTATGTTGAACCACACTGTACGATGATCACTGGTCCCCAGGTGGCCTCCCACCTTGATGTCTGCAACACTGTCCCTGTTTGTGAGAACTAGGTCCAGTATTGCCCCATCACGAGGGGGGTTCACTGACTAGCTGCCTGAGGAATGCTCCCTGAAGGGAGTCTAGGATGTCTCTGCTTCTAGCTGATGTTGAAGTTAGGAGGCTCTAGTCTACATCTGGTAGATTGAAGTCCCCTATTACCAGCACCTCCACTGTTCCGGATGTTTTTCTAGTTGCTGCTAACATTTTATCTAACTCCTGCCCATGTGCTGAAGGCCTGTAGATCCTGCTTGTATGAATAGTGGCTCCATTTCCTGACTCAAGGGTGACCCACAGTACCTCTGTCCAAACACATTCCCTGTATCTACATTGCTTTTATGTTTTCCTCACATAAAGCACCATTCCCCCTTCTTTCCTTCCTTCCCACCCTGTCCTTTCTGAACAGCAGGTAGCATAGTATGGCCGTGTCCCAGTTGTAGTTGTCAGTGTGCCATGACTCAGTGATGGCCACCATATCCAGATTGACCTCTGCCATGATGGCCTTTATGTCTGGGATCTTAATTCCCAGACTTCTAGCATTCACACAGATGGCCTTCCAGAGTCGTTAGCTCTTTGCTTGTTGCACCCCCTTTAGTTTATGCTCCCCCTCCTTGTCCCTTCTCTTTTTGAATGCTTCTTCCTCACCCTCCTTTCCTATCACTCTGCTTCTCTGATTAACTTGAACCCTGTTGAGATTCTCTTCCCACGAGATCTCTTTACTCTCCATCTCAGTCTGTGGAGGGGGAGCACTTTCTGCCTCTCCTATTTGTAACCCCCCATGGCTAGTTTAACTGTTCACTGAGGACTGTGGTCCCCCTCTCAGATGGATGCAAGCCATCACCTCTGTATAGGCCCATATCCTCCCAGGTAGGCCCCCAGTCCCCATTATAGCATATCCCTCCTCTCTGCACCATTCCTTCAACCATGAGTTGAAGGTCATGGTTCAGAGACCCCTCTCCTTTTCCCTGTTGTAGACAGGCAGCACCTCCACAAGAGCTACTGAGTGTGCTACCTAAGACTGCTTCCCAGTTCCTTAAACTCCCCCTGTACTATCTCAGCCCTGTCGCTCACCAGGTCATTTGTCCCCAGGTGATCAATGACATCCAACTCCCCCGTCCTTCCTGCTGCCCTAGCGATCTGTAAGGTAGGCTTCCTATCCCTCTGGGCCACAGTGGCACACAGACACCTGACCTTCCTCTCCGCCCCTTAACCATTCCAAACGCTATCTGCCTGACAATTGAGTCCCCCACCAGAAGTTACTTCCTCCTTCTCTGGTGTTCTCTCCCCTTTCTGGGGTTTCTCCAATGGAGTTCCCCCACATCCTTCTTGATCATTACCACGGGTGCCTCCCTCTGGCAGTCCCGCCCTGCCAGAGCGGTGTAGGAATTTTGTAGCGGTACTGGTTGAGGAATGTGCCTGTGGCCCACTGCTCCAACCTTCCAGAGCCCACCACCCCCACCCTTCTCAAGCCTACCATAGTCCAGCTGCTCCTCCTTTCTGGCATCCTCTGAGGTAACAGTGTCAGACACGGTGGCCCTGGGTGGGGAAGAAGATCCCCTGCCTCCTAACCAAGTCGGCCTCGAGTCCAGCAATCCAGGTACTGTATTGATGTTAAACTGACTGATCTATTGTTTCTTGGCTTAGCCCTGGAGCCTTTTTTTTTAAATATTGGTACTATGTGAGCCACCATTCAGTTAACAGCCACATAAGCAGTTCTGAATATTAGAAACACAGAAGTTGATGGCAGATAAGGACTGCAAGACCCATTCATTCTACCCATTCCTTTTTCTACCTTATGAATGTGCCATCGGCCTTTGCTCTGTCAATGGCCTATCTATTCATACTCATCTGTATTGCTCCCTTATGCCTATCCTATGCCTGTTTGAAGCCCTGCACTGTACTCATATTCACCACTTCCTGAGGTAGGCCATTCCATGCATCCACCACCCTTTCTGTGAAAAAGAACTTCCTCACATTACCCCTTAATTGGCCTCCCTCTAATCTCATGCTGTGTCCTCTTGTTCGGCTATTTTCTTATATTGAAACATGTTAGACTCTTTCATCTTGTTAATGCCCTTAAGGTGCTTGAATGTTTCAATCATATCATCTCTCTCCCTCCTTTGCTCTAGGGTATACATATTGAGCTCCACTAATCTGTCCTCATATGTTTTATGATGCAGTCCCTACATCATTTTGGTTGCCCTTCTCTGGACTGCATCAATTTGTTTAATGTCCTTGTGAAGGTGTGGCCTCCAGTACTGCATGCAGTACTCTAGATGGGGCCTAACCAGTGTCTTGTAAAGAGGGATTATTGCCTCCCTCTTCCAACTTGTGATACCCTTACTAATACACCCCAACATCCCCCTAGTCTTACTTACTGCTTTAGTGTTCTGCTTGGATGACTTCAGGTCATCGGTGATGATGATGCCCAAGTCTCCTTCTTCCCTTGTGACTGCCAGCAACTCCCCTCCCAGCCTATAGGTGGCTTCAGGGTTTCTCTTCCCTATGTGCATGGTCTTACACTTCTTTGCATTAAACCCCAGTTGTCACTCTTCTGACCATTTTGCTAGTTTATCCAGATCTCTTCTTATTCTGCCCACTCCATCTGGATCATCTACTATGTTGCAGATCTTGGTGTCATCTGCAAACAGACAAACCTTATCCTCCAGTCCATCTACAATGTCACTGATGAAGATATTGAAGAGGACTAGCCCCAGGACTGATCTCTGAGGTACCCCACTTGTGACTTGCATCTCTTCTGACTGTATACCATTCACCACCACTCTCTGTTTTCTGCCCGTCAACCAGTTTGCTACCCAGTAGATCAACTTCTGACCCACCCCGAGCCTACCCAGCTTATTAATCAATCTTCTATGTGGAACAGTATTGAAAAGCTTTGCAGAAGTCAAGGTAGGTGACATCAACTGCTTCCCCTTGGAACACTACTCTGGTTACTCAGTTAAAGAAATCTATGAGATTAGTTTGTCAGGACCTTTCTTTTGTAAACCCATGTTGTCTTGGATCCTGTGCTCCTATGGATTGCAGGTGTTGCACTATCCTTTCCTTAAGGACTGCCTCCATAATCTTGCCCACTATTGAGGTAAGACTGACTGGTCTATAGTTCCCTGCCTCCTCCTCCCTGTTACCACTCTTGTGGAGGGGGATCACATGAGCCCTTCTCCAGTCTTCTGGGACCTCTCCTGTGCTCAGAGACTCATGAAACAGTTCTGATAATGGCTGTGTTAGTTCCACCCTTAGCTCCTTTAGTACCCTGGGATGCATGCCATCAGGTCCCATTGCCTTGTCCACCCTGAGCTTATAGAGCTCTTGTAGGACCCTTTCTTTTGTGAAGGGACTAGTGCACACCTCCCTCCCCATGTGTCCATGGTGCTGAGCTGTGGGCCTTGCCCTACCTTCTCTTCAGTAAATACTAAGCAGAAGTATCTATTTAGGATAGATGGTTTTACATGGTCCTCCTCCTCACATGCTCCCTTATCCCCTTTGATCTTAGCAATACCCCCTCTGGACTGTCTCCTTTCACTAATGTATCTATAGAAAGTCTTGTCACCTTCTCTTACTGTTTGTGCTAGTGTTTCCTCAGTTTGAGCCTTTGCCTGCCTTTCTGCCTTCCCTGCTTCCCTTAGGGAAGTTTGGTATGCCTCCCTATCTTCATCCTGCTGTGTTCCCTTATATTTCCTGAAGGCCAGCCTTTTGGCTCTGACCTTTTCTGCTACTGTTTTTGAGAACCAAAGTGGTTTCCTTCTTCTTTTGCACTTCCTTTTCTCTCTAACACAGTGTTGCTTCAAGTATTGCATTCTTAATGCTTGCCCACTTTGCCTGTACCCCCTCACCTGTATTTGTTTTTGCCAGTGCTAGCTTAACTCTGTTGGCCATCTTATCAAAGTCAGCTCCTCTGAAGTCCCATACTTTTGCCTTGGAATGGGATGGTTTAGTTCTAGTGGCCAAATTGAACCATACCATGTGATAGTCACTGGCCCCCAGGTGATCTTCTACCTGGAGATATGTGATCCTTTCCCTGTTAGTCAGTACTAGATCTAGGATAGCCCCATCTCTTGTGAGTTGTTGTACCAGTTGTTTGAGGCCCTCCCCCTACAGGGAATCCACCATGTGTCTATTTCTGGCAGATGTTCCTGCTGGTATTGACCAATCTGTATCTGGCATGTTGAAGTCTCCCATTATCAGAACCTCCCTTTAGCTGTCATGTTTTGTATATCTTCTAACAGTAATGTGTCTATGTCCTCCCCCTGGTTTTGGAGGCCTGTACACAACCCCAGTTTGTATGGCTGTCCCATTTCTTGTTTTCTGGGTGACCCACAGTTCTTCTGGCTCCTTATGTGTATTCTGAATTTCTGTAGCTTTGATATTTTCATTGACATAAAGGGCCACTCCACCCCCCCTTTTTGCACCTCTGTCTCTTCTGAACAGTACATAGCCAGGTACTGAAGCCTCCCAAGTGTGGTTACTGGTAAACTATGTCTCGCTAATGGCTACTATGTCCAGTTCAGCCTCTGTCATTATTGCCTGCAGGTCTCAGATCTTGTTTCCCAGACTGCAAGCATTTGTGTACATGATTTTCCACCAGCCAGATTTCAGTGTGTTAGTTGTTGGGCGAGGTCTGGCGTTTCCCCTGTGCGTCGTATGGGGAGCCGGACCTTTTTCCTTACCTGGTGATGCAAATGAACTATAAACATGCTGAACTCCTGTTTGACCACTAGCTGAGGGGGGAGGGGTAATACTGTCAAGGAGATGGTAAGTTCTTTTGGTTAGTGTATTCTGTCAGGCCCCATTTCCTACTTTATGTTTACCATCTTCCGCACTGAAGCAAAACCTTCAGGTCTCACATATTTCCTGCTGCTGTCCCATAAACAACATCTTATCTGGTATAATTCCATCTATTTCTTCTTTTTCTCTGATTGGCCCACATCAGTCTGCTGCTCCACCCAGCCCTGTCACCTGCCATCACTGGAACTTACCTTTCACTCCCCATCCCCCAAACTTTATTCCAGAAGAAAATTATGCTATCAAAAAGGATTCCAGAAAATTTTATGACACTTGGTAAATTATTTAAGAATAGACTAAAAAGTAGCTCTAGCCTGTCAGTGCCGCGGTAGGATTTCCACTTGTGATGCCGGTGACCTGGGTTCAGGAATGAACCCAGGATGCTGGAGGGCTGGCCGGGGGAAGAAGGATGGACCATTCCGAGGACTGCTCTCCTTCTCTGGGGGGAGGGTGGGGAGGTGACCAGCACTCACGGGACCCTGGCAGAGGCCGGGTTGCCAAGTGACTGGCACCAAGAATGTAAAGGGGTGGGGGCAGACACAGGACATCATTGCACATCCCCGCCCTCCAAGAAAAACCAGGAAAAAGAGCAGCCGCCAGCCACCCTAGATGAAGCCCACCATGGCTCCAATTAGCCTCCAGGCCAGCCCTCTGACCTATCCCGTTGTCTGCAGCACTGGGGAAGTCTAGTGCCACAACCCCACCCTGGGGGGTAAGCCAGGGGGTACTGGAGGGTCGCAGCCATTGTGGAGGTGGAAGTCATGGTCCGTGACCTGGCTGAGGCAGCTGGCGACAGGGGAAGAAAAATAGGAGAAAAAAAAAAAGCATAGACTAAAAAGTGAAGGTCCAAGAATTGAACATTGAGGAACATCTAAATTAACTGGAAAAATTTCTGAGTAAGTATTGCATATTTTGATCTGTTGTGCACAGTTGGTAAGGTAATTTTCAAACCATAATGTAACTGAGTTAGAAAAAACAAAATGGCTTAGACTGTCAATTAGTTTTGAATACTGGACCAAGCCAAATGTCTTAGATTAGTCAATATAAATTGAGCCCACTAAGTCACCACTGTCCAAGGCCTCATGGATAAAATTTGTAAACTCGGCCAGAGCTGTGATGGTATTATGTGTTTTTTTTTCTAAAACCATGCTGCTCAGCTGCCTGCAGGTTATATTTTCCAAATAGTCAATAATCTGATCATATATTATCCTTTATAGAGCCATGATCAGTGGTGAAAGAACAGAGATTAACCTATAATTTCTGGGTTCCTGTCTATCCCCATTTTTAAATATGGGTGTCAGAAAGGTATGTTTCCAAAATAGGGGAACTTCCTTATAAATCAAAGAAATATTAAATAGTTTTGTCACGGGGACAACTAATTCTTCTAATGCAATTTTAAAGCGCTTTAAATCCGAGCCATCAGGACCCACCCTAGTTTTTATTTTTAATTTTTGTAAATATTCCAAACAGGTATATTTGTTAATAACTTTAAAATAAAATTGAGGTTTAGTGATATTTTTGTCCAAATATACAGAAACATGTTTTCCACTGTCATTTACAGGGAATGATAAAGTTAACTTTTCAATTTCACTTGTAAAATAATGCTTAAATCCATTGGCTAGTTTTAATTTTTCAAAATTCCATTTACTCTTGTTACATTTAAAGAAGAACTGAACTTATCTCCCAAAGTTCCTTTATGTTGCTCCAAAAGGATCAGTTATCATCTATTAAGAAGAACTGCCTATCACAGTAATATTTTGATTTTAATAATCTTATCTGTTTTTACATTGATTTCTTAACTCTCTAAACCTTGTTAAGAACTTATTATTTCCTGCCTCTTGCCCTCATCATTTGCAACGGTTCAGGAGTTATCCATTTAAGTTTTGAATTACCACTTTTAATAGAAAGGAATGGAAAGTGAAGAAGGGGAAGTGGTGGTGGTGGGTGATCTGAACCTGCTGGACATCAGCTGGGACATTCCAGAGGCCAGATGCACCAGAAGCTACGTCTTGTTGGACACATTGTAGGACTGCCTGCTGATGCAGCTGGTTAAAGAACCTACTGGACAGGCGGCCATTTCACAATTTGGTGCTCACCAACTCGAAGATGGTGAGTGAATTGAGGGTAAGGGAGCCACTGGGGATCAGTGACCATAACTCCATTTGGTTAAGTTTGGTCCTCAGGACCTAAATGCTCCTATCAAAACCTGAAGTCCTAGATTTCAGAAGAGCAGACTTCATGGGGGTGCTAGTCTGAGACAAACTGACCAGGGTGAACAACATTGGAGGTGTAGAGGAAAGATGGAGGCAATTAAAGGGACCATTCTCGAGGCAGCAAAATCACATATAAAAACTGTTACAAAATGAAACAGATACAATAGATCAATACGGTTCTCAAAAAGGGTCAGAGAAGCAGTGAGGGTCAAGAAAAAGGCTTTCACCAGGTACAAGGACAAGCAGGGGAAGGAGGAATGGGGAGAGTACCAAATAAAAACTAGGGAAGCAAAGAGAAAAGTTAGGAAGGCAAAGGCAGACACGGAGCTGGGTATTACAGAGGGGGTCAAGAGTGGGGAAAAACAATTCTTCAGATATATTAAGGAAAAAAGGAAGCAGGAGGGGGTATTGCTAGGGTACAAGAGGGGAAGGAACTAGAGGAAGATGAACACAGATCAGCTGTCCTTACTGATTACTTGTGCACCATCTTTACAAGGGAAGACAGTGGGCCCCTGCCTGACAGCAGCATCGAGGTGGCTGTCAGGAGCATTCCTGAAAAGAGGCAGCCAGTATTTACCAGGGAAAGGATCGAGAAGGGGCCTGAAGCCCTAAAGGTAGATAAAGCCCCAGGGCTGGATGGGATGCAACCAAGGGTGCTCAAGGAATTGACTGCAGAACTGGCTGATCCCCTAGTAGGGTTATTCAGCTGTTCAGTTCAGACAGGGGTAATTTCAAAAGACTACAGGGTAGTGGACATGGGATACTCTACAAGCAGAAACTGCAGAAGAATTATGCTTCTTAGAAGCTTTTATCTTGGCGGGCATGAACCAGTTTGTTACAACAACCACCAGGGGTAATCATATCTTGGATTTAGTCCTAAGTAATCTAGTAGATAACATCTACGATTGTAATATTCAACCCCCCCCAGGGACTAGTGATCACTCCATGGTGAGTTTTAGATATATGGGCAGGCTGGGCAAAGGCACAGGGAGTACTATAGTTTATAAATACAATAAAGCTGATTTTGATAGCATGAAATGTGACCTGGTCACATGGAACTGGGAGAAGGAAATTGACAACCAGCCACTAGAGCACATGTGAGAACTCATGATAAACAGAATTGTCTCCCTTGTACAAGCATACACTCCAGCAGTTCACAAATATGAAGGGGGAAACAAATTATGGCCAGAGTGGATGACACCAAGTATGCAGAAGTTAATCAAAAGGAAAAATAAAGCATTTAGTAATGCTAAGAAGAGTGGAAATAATAAATGCTGGGACACTTAAAAGAAGCTCCTGAAAAAATCTAAATTAAGCATTAAAAAAGCTAAACAAAAACATGAGCTCATGCTTGCCCATAGGGTGCAAGACAACTCTAAATCCTTTTACACCTATATTAACAACCGGGGGGGGGTAAGCAAATCCATTGGACCCCTAAAAGGCCCAGATGGCAATATGGTCACAGACAATCTTATAATGGCTAAGCAATATAATAGATTCTTTACTTCAGTCTTTAATAAAAAGACCTACCCCAGGACAGACCATCTTGACCAACCTTCCAACACAAGCCCCCACATAAATAAAGAGGACGTGCTAAAGAGACTTCAGAACATTGATCAGAATAAATCACAAGGCCCAGATGGATTACACCCTAGAATCATAAAGGAATTGGCACAGTTACTTGTAGGTCTGATTACATCCATTTACCAAAAATCGCTGGATGAAGGGCTGGTCCTGGAGGCCTGGAGACAGGCGGTCGTGGTGCCGATCCACAAAAAGGGTACCAAACATAAGGTGGAATACTAGAGACCAATTAGTTTGACAGCAGTTCTTGGTAAGATCCTGGAAGGCATTATTGAGGACCATACAAGCAACCATCTTAGGTTAACAAATGCTTTAGATTGTACTCAGCATGGATTCACCCAGGGCAGGTCATGTCAGACCATCATATTGGAATTTTATGGCAGGTTCAGCAAAGCCTTGGACAGTAGACATTCAATAAATGTTATTTTCTTAGGCTTCTCTAAAGTATTTGATAAAGTCCCACATGGGGAGCTTGTCGACGTCCTAATAGAACATGGAATCACTGGCAAAATATCCTGTTGGATAGAAGCCTGGCTCTCAGACAGGAAACAAAAAGTTAGCGTTAAAGGGACATATTCAAATTGGGCAGATGTGACCAGTGGGGTGCCACAGGGATCCGTACTGGGGCCATGTCTGTTCAACATTTACATTTCTTCAATGAATACTACTACGGGCATATGGCTATCCAAATTCGCCAATGACACAAGAATAGGGTACATTGTGGATACCCGGGAGGATGCAGACACCCTTCAATCAGCTTTAAGAGATCTGGGGATCTGGGCATCTGATAAGAAATTGACATTCAATGCAGACAAGTGTAGTGTAATGTATTTTGGGGAAAAAAATGGGCAGAAGAATTACTCACTAGGTGGGTAGATGCTCAACAAAGTAAAGGACGAAAGAGACCTAGGTCTCAGGATAAGAAATTACCTTAGTTTTAAGTCACAGTGTAACCAGATTATTAAAAAAACTAGTAGCATATCACACTGCATTAATAAACATATCAAGTGCAGGAACAAGGATGTTCTGCTACCTCTCTATACATCCTTGGTGTGATCACATGTGGAGTATTGTGCTCAGTTCTGGTCTCCTGGTGGCAGGAGGCAAATTCAAGCCTTAGAGAGGGTTCAGAGAAGGGCAACACGCAGGATCAGCGAGGTTCAGGGACTGGACTAACAAATCAAAACTTGATACCCTGGGGTTGTACTCATTGGAATTTAGGCATTTGAGCGGGATATGCATCTGCTGTACAGAGCCTTCACAGACCCCCAGTTGTGGGAACTCTTGGATTTAGAGTTCAAGGATAAGATTTATAGTACTAGATCAGAAGTTGAAAGATTTAAAACTACCAAAAGGATGCAGTGGTTCTCTATTAGGGTAATAAAAATCTGGAATGAGCTCCCAGTAGAAGTAGTGGCCAGTGGTAGTATGTTTAGTTTTAATTCACAACTAGATGCACACCTAATCACAAATAATATTTCGGGATACCGCTGATAATAGCGAGCTATAATGGACTTTAGTCTAAACAGAGCATAACCTATGAAACCTATGAAATAAGGTGGGGGGGGGCAAGGAAATACAGACCTGTCAGTCTTACCTTTGTAGTGGGTAAACTGATGGAATCACTGATCTAAGAGGACCTTGTGGACCACCTAGAGAGCAATGGTCTACAGGATAGTAAACAGCATGGGTTTGTGGCAGGGAGGTCTTGTCAGATCAACCTGGTAGTTTTCTCTGACTGCATAACAAAGGTTGTAGATATGAGCCAAGCTAAGGACTTACTTTACTTTGATTTCAGCAAGGCTTTTAACTTGGTGCCACACAGAAGACTGCTGAAGAAGCTGGAGGATCTGGTCACAGCTAGGGATATAGATGAGTAGCAAAATGGTTGCAGGAGGCACGGCAGAGGGAGGTGGCAATCAGGGTCAGATTGGAAGAGGGAGGTCATGAGTGGAGTGCCTCGGAGATCTGTCCTGGAGCCTCTCCTCTTCAGTATGTTCATCAGTGACATTGGAGAGGGCACTCAGGACAAGCTGTGTCTTGTTGTAGATGACACGAAGCTCTGTAGTAGGGTAGATGGTGACAATGAAAACCGGGAAATGCCGAAGGATCTACAAAAGTTAGAGGAGTGGTCTAAAGCTTGGCAGTCAAAAATTCAATGCCAAGAAATGCAAGTCTATGTACCTATGGAAACAAATTCTGATCAGAGCCACAACAGCTGCTACTGCAATAGTACTGAAATCAAGTGCATTCACACGTTCATAAGCTTAGTGTGCCCTGATTCACAAGCATGCCTCTGCATTTTTGAGGGTAGGGATTGGGACAGTAAACAGGAAAAGAGATGTCCCTTCCCACAAAAAGGTTAGGTTCCCATACCCATACCCATACAGTAGGCGGCTCCACAAAGGATGACTGGGGAAGAAGCAGGGTACAGACTACTTGTGTCTGGGTGTGTGGGTGGATTTAAATCCAGACTATCTTGTCTGTTAAGCATCACATCTAGCCTAGGGGACAGCAGATTTTTACTGGGCAGGTGCCTTATCTGATGTTGGTCTGGACACATTGCAATATACAGGGGGATTTAGGCAGTGCATCGCTCGAAGACAAAAAAGTAGCAGAAAGTTTATAAGAACAATAAAACTCCATGAGTGTCCTGCTACATTGTTTGGAGTTAACTGCGTATTTTCTCTAGTAAGAGTACCAGGACATGGCGGTCACAGCTGTTTTCTCGTTGCACAGCACCGCTGCCACTTAGCATTTCTTGTTTGTGAACTAATGCAGCAAGAAGTGCCTCCTGACATCCTTCATAAGCTTCCCCCTACCAGTTTCTTCATGCATCCTCTAGTGTTTACATTTACTGCAGCAATAAAAAAAATGTGTTTACTATTAAAAATCCTCATTTTTGTTTTCCCATAGTTGTTATGTTCCCCTGAGAGGGGACATGATCTCGGTCTTCCCATACTCAGGGGTATTGACAGGACTGAACATATGGATATGTCCTCCAGCAGGACATGGGGACATGCTCTGAAGGTTACAGATGGTAAATTTAGAGGTAAAATTAGGAGGCATACTGTGTCCCAGAGAGTGGTGAACTTGTGAAAGAGCCTGTCAACAGAAACTGTGGCCATGAAGACAGCACAACTGTCCCCAGGGTTGTCCATCCCTTACTTTCTACCAGCACTAAATCTGTCAGTGTGAGAACCCTGCGCTACCCTGCCCCACACTGTACCTGTCCACGTGGATAAACAGAGGACTTCAGCCTCTAGTGCTGCCAGTCTGTCACTTTTCATCAGCACCTAATCCATAACAGTGTGGAAATCATGGACTGTCTGTTCTACATTGTAGCTGCCCTTGGGGATTTATAGAGGACTTCAGTCTCCAGTGGTGTCACTCCCTTACTGCTCACCAGCCCCACACTGTGCCTTTCCCTGTGGATAAACAAAGGGCTTTAGTCTCCAGTGCTGTCAGTCCCTCACTGTTCACCAGGACTAAATGCAGATAGTGTGGAAACCCTGCATTGCCCCCACCCCACACTGCAGCTGTCTCTGTGGATTAAGAGAAGGTTTAAAGCTCCACTGGTGTCAGTCCCTCACCTTGTACCAACAATAAATCCATCACAGTGTGGGTGAGATTGTGCTGGGCCTGCCTCACACTGTACCTGTTGATGAACTGAGGCCTTTAGTCCCTCATTTTTTACCAGCACTAAATCCAACAGTGCGTGTGTGTGTGTGTGTTGGGTGGGGGGTGGGGAGACTATACCTGTCCCTGTGGATAAACAAAGAGCATTAATACAGCTGGACAGAAACCATTTGTCTCCACTACTTCTCATCCCTGGAGATTAGGTACCATTTCCCATTCCACTGGGAACTCACCAAGTTGAAATACCTGGGCATTTATGTCTCCAGAATTACGACAACTGCATACAAGGACAAGAACTTTCCTTTTATGCAACAAATGATCCAGGACTTTGCCCGATGGGGGACACTACCCCGAGTCTATCATGCAGAACTGAGGTAGTCCAGATGGTGACCCTTTCAAGAGCACTCTACCTTTTTAAATGTTCCCTTACACATCCCAGAACAGAGCTAGGTAGATTGGAACAGAAAGATCTCCCGCTTTATTTTTATTTATGACTTTGTTAACCGGGTAGGTGCACTGATCCCAGGGACCATTTTCTGGCATGACCTGGGCCACGTAAGGCAGCACAGAGTAGAAACATCAGAATAACTAGAACATCACAAGAGCAGGTAATACATAGTGAAAGGTTACAGTTGTTACATTTGGCAATACATGGTGGCAGTAGTTGAGGGACAACAAATAAATTAAAGTAAGGCTCATGGTGGTACAGTTTCAGTAAATAAGAGAACCTATTTGGCCCTACCCCTGGAACCTATGGGGGGGAGCTAGTCCTTAAAGCAGTGGCAGGTAGATGCCAACAGGAGCCAATCTTTGAGGCGAGTCTTGAACTGGCGGTGAGTGTTTATGGTGTGCAGTTCAGTGGGCAGCTTGTTCCATAGTGTGTATTTGGGCTGGCCAGTGGCCAAGGACTAAACTGAAAAGTCTGTTCCCCCCTAAATCCTCTGGAGGGTTATTCCTGCCTAATTTGTGACTGTACCACTGAGCAGTCCAAATCCAGTTCCTTCTATAGAGGTACCTCGGCTCCACCCCAATGCGTGGCTGGAACTTGAGATGGAGATTCATCCAAATCCAACCCATATTAGGGCTCTACACCACACTGCGCCTCCACCCAAGGCCCACACAGTGTACAACCCATGGTTGCAATATCAGTCCTGAACATAGCGTTCCATCTGGAAGACCCCCCCAGCTCACCCCCCTTCCTCATATTTCTGTGTCCAATAGGCCTATTGGAGATCTGTACCAGCCATTCGACCTCAATATGCATGCAGCAGTGGAGTGGACAACAATGAAGAGTTGGGGGGGGGTCACTATTCATGACAACTCACAAGACGACTATGATTTGGAAGCGGTTAAGCACTGGCAGGTGAGCAGTGTAAAATCCAAAAATAGCTGCTCTGATCACTCTGCAAAGTTGTTGGTGCTAAACTTTTACTGGATTACTCACTTGCTGCCTGTCTCATGTCCCTGTTGCTAGATGCCAGGTACTTAATAGAATCTACCAATTTGCTGAATGCAGTGGTATTGTGTATAGTTGTTTTTCAGAAAACTGCCTGCTATAACTCATAAAATGGCACTGAGAAAATGTAACCCTTTATTCACAAGATGCAAAACCCTGTAAAAACAAATTCCAGTTTTTAGACATAGAAACACAGAAAAGTGACGGCAGAAGGGAACCTTACGATCCATCTAGTCTGCCCATTTTAGAGTAACTATCCCCCTCCCCTACCGCTGAGTGCTATGATGCCTTTGTATTTATCACATGCGTGTTCGAAACTTCCGACCATCCTGATCCCTACCACCACCTGGGGAAGACTGTTCCATGGGTCCACCACTCTCTCCGTGAAGAAGAACTTCCTCGTGTTACCCTATCTTCCCTCCCTCAATCTTCATATCATGACATCTGTTTTTTTGTAAATCCTACCCAGGACAGGTCTTGTACCTGAGTTTTGTTGATACCTTTTAGGTATTTCAAGGTCTCTATCATGTCCCCCCATCCCTTCTCTGTTCGAGAGAATACATGTTGAGTTCCCTCAATCTATTTTCATATGGTGTCTCATGCAGCCCTTGTATCATTTTAGTTATCCTGCTCTGATCCCTCTCTAATCTATGTCCTTTTTGAGATGTGATCGCCAGAACTGTACACAATACTCTAGTGTGGCCGCACCTGAGATCTGTACAGCTGGAGCTTTTCCTGCTGGAGATTCCCTTACTTTTGCAGCTCAGCATCCTATTTGCCCTAGATGCTGCTTTTTCACACTGTTTGCTTGTTTTTAGGTCGTCTGTAATAATCACCCCCAGGTCCCTCTCCTGCTCCGTGGCCTCCAGTCTCACTCCTCCCATGAAGTATTCCTCCTCCGGGTTTCCCTTCTCCAAGTGCATGACCTTGCACCTTTTCACGTTGAAGTTCAGTTGCCAGGTCCCAGACCATTGTTCCAGTTTCTTTAGGTCAGACTTCATCCTTTGCAACCCCCCCCCCCGGGAGTGTCTACCCTGTTACTGATCTTTGTGTCGTCTGCGAATAGACACATTTTACCCTCTAAACCTTCAGCTATGTCACTAATGAAGATGTTAAATAGGATAGGGCCTAATACTGACCCCTGAGGCACCCCACTGGTCACCTTCCTTTCCTCTGATAGTGTGCCATTTACTAGTACCCTCTGGGTTCTCCCACTTATCCAGTTCTGCACCCAGTTTACTACTTTCAGACCCACTCCTGGGTTGGCTAGCTTGTTTAGCAGCCTTCTGTGTGGAATGGAGTCAAATGCTTTACTGAAATCTAGATAGATTACATCCACTGCTCAACCCTGGTCCACTATCTTGGACACTGAGTTGATGAGGTCTATTAAATTTGTTTGGCACAATCTCCCTGTCATAAACCCATGTTGTCTAGGATCTAAAGTTGCACTCTTCTCCAGATAGGAAATTATTCTTTCTTTGAGGAGAGCTTCCAAAATCTTGCCTACAATCGATGTCTATTGTTACCCATGACTTTCCTACTCCCACTCTTATAGAGAGGGACCACAGTGGCTCTTATCCAATCCTTGGGGACAACTCCCTGTTCGAAAGATAGGTTGAAGAGTTCTGCCAGCTCTTCCCTCAGTTCCTTGAGTATCCTGGGGTGTATTTCGTCAGGCCCCATTGCTTTGTTTACCTTGAATTTCCCTAGTTCTTCTAGGACTCTCTCCCTTGTGAATGGTCCTGAGTCTACCTCCTTACCAGAGGTGATGTTCCCCACTAGCTTGGGTAAACTACCATCTCTTTCCTTAGTAAAAACCGATCCAAAATAGTCATTCAGTAACTCTGCTTTTTCCCTGTCATCCTCCGTGTGTCCCCGTTTCCTTTGATATTCTGACTATACCCCCTCCCTTCCTTCTTCTTTCACTGGTATATCTAAAGAAGGCTTTGTCCCCCTTCTTTACCCCTTCAGCTATCCTTTCCTCTGTTGATGCCTTTGCGAGTCTGATTGTCCTCCCTGCTTACCTCAACTTCTCCTTGTATGTATCCCTGTCTTGATCAGTTTTAGTGTCTTTATACCTTTTAAAAGCTGCCTTTTTCTCTTGGATTTTGGCAGCCACTTCCCTGGAAAACCAGTGCTTTTCTCCTTTTTGTTTTACTCACTCTTTTTAGGTACTGATTTGAGGCTTTGGTTATAGCCATCTTGATCCTTATCAAGTGTTCCTGTACCCTTCCCCCCCCGCTTACTTATGCCTGGAAGGTTCTGTTTAAGATGTTCCTTCATTTTATTAAAGTCTGTTCTCTTAAAGTCCAGGACTTCAGTTTTGGAGTGTTTCATTTCCCTACTTGTATTCACTTGGAACGACATAGTGCGGTGGTCACTGGTTCCAAGACTACCGACTGTTACCTCCAAGATGTTTTCGCTATTTGTGAGCAGCAGGTCAAGGATCACTTCCCCTCTAGTTGGTTCCTTGACTAGCTGTCTTAATTTTGATCCCCCTAGAACATCGAGAAAGCTTTTGCTCTTTGATGAAATTGCTGAGCGGGAACGCCAATGTATGTCCAGTAAGTTGAAGTCTCTCATCAGTATTACTTTATTCTTGTCTGCCATCTGTGTATGGATTCTTTGAGACTTTGTCACCTTCCAGCCCCTGCGCCGGGGGTCTGTAGATCACATCGACCCTATTCACCATGCCGGTCCCCGCCTCAAGTGTGACCCAAAGTGCCTCAGACTCTTTCAGAGTAATTTGGATCATTATGGCATTGATCCCTTCCCTCACACTCAGTGCCATTCCTCCTCCCTTTTTGCCTTCCCTGTCCTTCTGGAAGAAGCTGAAACTGGGGATAGTTATTTCCCAGTTGTGGTTTTCGTTGTACCAGGTTTCAGTTACAATCCCCCTCTTTTCTTAGAATCCTGTCGATATGGTCGGTGTCCCTTTCTTGCAGAAGCTCTAGGAAGGCACCTGATTACCACCTTAGTATCTCTGTCCCGACACACATGACTCTCGACTCCTCTGATCATAGCGTCACCTATGATTATCACTTTTTTGCCCTCTTTGGAGCTAGGTTCTTTGGAGCTTTCCTCCTTGTTAATTCCTTTTGGACGATCTGTTTTTTTTCTTGGCCCCGCACTGTGTCCACTGTCTACCACAGTAGCCAAAGGTGTGAACCTGTTAGTTGTTTGGATGAGTGGGCTCTGTTTCCTGTGCTGTTTCACGGATTTGTTGTGTTTGCCCCATGTCCTCCTCACCACATTCCACTCCCCTCTGCCTATTTCTGAATGTGGGCAAGGAGTGGTTTCTTGGTGAGGATGGTGTGACTGAGGAAAGCCTGATGGTCCTCGGCTGCTTAGTAAGTTACGGAGGTGAAAAATATGGGCCCAGGCTTCTCTGAGCTGGCTTTTCAGTCCGTCAGTGGTCCAGCATGTGGAGCAGTGACCCATCCTTAGAAAAAGTACTCTGTGGAAGGATGCCCCACATCGGTGGCAATTTATGATGTCCATTTCGCTTAACTATGCAGACAAAAGAATACAAGAATTTTTTTTCTCCTTGCTTTACGTAAAGCTTTTCAGCTGGGAAATAGGTGCAGATGAAAAAAGAAGTTTTTGTGCTTGAGGTAGAGGTAGGTAGTGGACGAAAGAGAGAGAGCAGTGGAAGAAGAAATTAGAAGTTTTTTCTCTTTCTCTTAAGTTAGCGTTATTTGGCTCCTCCTGGTGGACTGAATAGAGAGCTGTAGAGAAGGATGTGGTGAACAAAGATGAGACATTAGTAGAATGGTTATCTAGCTCCTTATGTTATGTTTGGGTGAGTGACCCACCCCTTCCTTGGTATGACAGGAAGTGTTAGGCAGGTAGTGAGACAATAGACGATAAAACTAGAAGGTCCTGTGCAATAGAGAAATACTATATAGTTCTTCCTATGTTTGGGAGGAAGTGTGGATGAAATGTAATGGAAGTCCTATGCAGGTAGTATGAATGAAAAAACTAGGAGGTCCTGTGCAATAGAGGAATACAGTATAAAACGCTTATAGCGGATGCATTCGTTATCTACCACTGTGCCCGCTATACAGAGTGGTCGGAATATCATAATTAACAAAAAAATTTGTGGTGCGCTGCTCGCACATTATCGGCATCACACATATTCACCAATCGATTTTACTAAACTGTGGACTACTCAATGTATAATTCAGCAATCACTTTATTTATTTAACTTCATGCAAACTCAAGATAGCCACTTAAAAACAAAATTAGACTTCAACTCAGTAAAGGGAAGAAAGTGTGAAGGGGAAGTAGGATGGAGGTAAGGAGAAGAAAATGCATAATAAAGGGAAATAATATAGTCACTGTGAATCCAGGTCAGACACCATCCGCTCCTCCTGCTCTGATGCCGGGTGCCAAAAAATAGTCAGTTATCTTGCTCTACGTGCCTTCTTTCAGGCAGTAGGGTTTCCACATGTTTTCAGTGTACACCAGCATGTCCCAATTTGGCTATACATCTCCATTTGCTCCATTGCTTGATGGAGCATTAACATGGCTTCACGGACGTCGGTGTGTGTCACCTTGATTTCCTCTGTGTCTTCCTCTGCCGCTTCAACTTCTGGGAATCTGCTTTGGGACCAAGGTCGGTCAGCTCATGCTTCCAAAATCCAGCCTTTTTAAAACATCGCTGTATGGCTGTGGGGGTGACAAGATCCCATGATTTTTTTAGCAGACGCACAGCATCATGCAAAGGTTTTTTTTTTTAACACAGTCAATGGCTGTAGAGTCTGTACTTGTGTCCAGTGCTTTAATCACTAACATTCCAAACATTATGAAGTCTTGCTGTATTCTGACTATATGCAGTTTGCCCCAGCACTTGAACTGTTCCAGAGAGTAAAGGGTTAACTCTATGCAAAGGCATATAATGTTGAGCTCGAGCTCAGTTTTCAAACCTCTGTCTACGGTACTCTGAAGTGTAAACATCAGATTTTTTTACTCCACCTAACTGTGAAGTCGCTCCAGAGATCCCTCCTGCGCTTTGGTTTGGTCCAGTTTGAATCGGTCATTTTTTTTCAAACCATTGCTTCTGTATTTCAGTATTCTTGCCTCTGTCTTGGTACCAGTAAGTGGTAGTAGTAAGTAGTGGTTATTTAGTGTGTTTTGGTTAAGAAATTGTTTTATTTCTCGGATCTTTGCCGGTCGGTCCAGTTTAGAACTGACACTGATCTTCTCTTACTATATATTTGTGTGTGTTTTTTCCGGTGCTTATCAGATCTTAAAAAAATCCGATATTAGAATTTTTTTAACCAACCTGTGACACGCTTGGAACCGTCAAGTTGTAATCACTTGGCTTAACTGCTGTATAAGGTGATTTTTGGTTGAAGGCATGTCCAAGAAACCCAAGAAGAAAACTGGACCCACTGGGTTTCAGCACTGTACCGAGTGTAAGGAGGCCTTTGCTAAGGCCGACCCTCACCTCATGTGTCTGTATTGTCTGGGGTTTGACCACCTCAAGAAAGACTGCCAAATATGCAAGAACTTTCCCAAGGCCACTCTGGATAAACGTTTGAGTAGGCTGAGGGAGAGGGAGGCTGAGAAGCCCACTGACCCGGATGGCCAGCCTGGTTCGGTTGTGGCCGAACTGGAAGAGGTGCCCACTGACCTGAGCGATACCTCTTCGGGCAAATGGAAAGCCGATTCTGCAGAATTGGTTCTGTGTAAAAGGAAGAGAAAGTCAGCCAGTTCGGATCCGGCTTCACATGGTCCGACTGCTGATGAGACAGCGAAAACGATTTCAATAGTTTAATCGCTTTGCCCGGTTCTGACCGAACCGACATCGGTTCAGAGCCGATTGGTTCGGTCAGAAGTACTTGCTTCGGATATAGATCCTGAGGCATACTATGAGGATGATTGGGAGGAGGGTGAAGATTATGAAGAAGAACAATGTGAAGATCTAGATGAGCAAGTAGAGTCTGACATCTACCCAGACAGGCCTTCTCAGGCTTCTCCTCCCAGGCTTTCTGAGTTCCCTTCCCATTTCTTTTTTTTACAAGAAAGTGGCCGAGATTCTTCAGCTTCCTATGGAGGAGGCTGAACAGGATCAGGAAGAATCTGACTATCTGGAAATGATGGATGTCCCAGAGTCAAACAGAGTGCCTATCCCCTTACACAAATCCTTGGGGAAACAGACACAAACAATTTTACAGTTTCCAACATCCATTCCTCCTGTGGAAAAAAGAATGGACAGGAGGTATGCTTTGTCAGGTCCTGGAACAGAATTCCTTTCTAATCACAGCAGCCATGTTGGGGTAGTACAAGCTGCAGCCTGTGATAAGGCTAATATTCCCCTGGCATCTCACCCACCAGATAAGGATTCCAGGAAAGTGGATGCCATGGCAAAAAAGCAGTACTTGGCATCCTCTTTGGGACTCGGGCAATCAAATTACATAGCATATCCAGCCAGGTACCAGAAATCTATGTGGGATACGGTTCTGGAGCTGACTAGGAATGCCCCTCCCCAGCTAGCCAAGGAGATTGAGCAGGTGGCTGCAAATGGTATTGAGGCATCCAAGGTGCAATTCCACACTGCTGTAGACTCAAATGATGTTCATTTCAGGCTCATGGCTATATCTATCTCCATGAAGAGATTTGCTTGGCTTAGGTGTACCAACCTCTCACAGGATACCCAGGCTAAGGCCATGGATTTCTCTGTAACTGGTAATTCTCTCTTTGGAGATCAAACAGAGAATTACATGAAAAAATGGATGAGTACAGGACCACCTATTGGAGTGCTGCAGCCAAAGAGAAGCATACCACTCCTCAGAGGCAGCAGCTTAGGGCAGGGGCAGACCTTTTTACCAAGCTCTGGCCCCCCCTCTTCTTTTCAGCAGAGGAGGTTCTTTAGGGGAAAAGGTAGACGTGGAGTAACTAGGACCCCATTAGCTACTCAGTCCAAGCCCCCTGCAAAGCAGACACCCTGAGGTGTCAGTCAGGGTCACTTCTCCAATCCCAATAGGGGCAGGCTGGCTCACTACTCCCAGGCCTGGGTGTCTATTACTTCAGACAAATGGGTCCTGGAAGTAGTGAACCAGGGACTTGCTCTCAGTTTCAAAAGGTTCCCAAGAATGAGAGCAAGGTCCTTCGGTCTTCCCTCTCCCTTGGAGACAAAGGCATTAGAGGCAGAAGTCTCCTCTCTTCTCCTTCTGCAAGCAGTGGAGAAGGTACCTCTTTGTCACAGGGGAAAAGGACTGTATTCAAGATACTTCCTTACCCCCAAAAGATAGGGGAGTGGTGACCCATATTGGACTTAAGGTACCTGAACAAACATCTGACAAAACCAAAGTTCAAAATGGTGACTCTGGAGTAATTCTTCCCTCTCTGAGACCAGGAGACTGGCTAGCCTCCCTGGATCTCAGGATGCCTACTTCCACATACCTATCAGAATTCCACAGAAAGTACCTCAGGTCTCGAGTTGCCCCAGGCCATTATCATTCAGGGCCATGCCCTCGCCCAACATCTGCTCCAAGGTGTTCACCAAGTGTCTTGCAGTAGTGGTGGCATTCCCTCAGGAGGCAGGGCATCCTTCTGTTCCCATATCTGGACGACTGGCCCTAGTGGGCCAGTCCTCCGAACCAAGTCAAGTCAGCTTTAGAGGTCACCCAAAGACTTCTAGAATCCTTGGGCTTCAGTTTAAATTTAGAGAAGTCTGTTCTAGAGCCAGCCCAGCTTCTCACTTTCGTAGGGGTGGAAATAGATACAGTTCAGGCAAGAGCATTTCTTCCTCTCAAGGGTTCAGTCATTGATCACTCTAGTCTCTTCTTTTCATCCTCTAGTGTCTCGTCCAGCCAGGCACTTCCTACAACTGCTGGGCCACATGGCAGCTTCCACAGCAGTGGTTCAGGGAGCAAGATTTCAGATGAGGGATATACAGTTTCATCTCATAACTTACTGGTCTCAGAAAAAGGACCCTCTCTCCAAACTGGTTCCAGTCTCCAAAACTTTGGTCCAGGCCCTTCAGTGGTTGTTGGAGGAAGACAATCTTCAACAAGGGGTCCTCTTTATCAGTCAGGCCCCTTCTGTAATTCTCACCACAGATGCTTTCCTGTTGGGGTGGTGGGTCCACCTAGATCATCTTACAGCTCAGGGAACATGGTCACACCAGGAGTACCTTCTACACATAAATCTCTCGAATTAAGAGCTGTCTTCCTAGCACTTCAGACATTCTCAACGGTAGTCCAAGGGAAAGTAGTGCAGATCAGAACAGACAATACCACAACCATGTGGTACATCAACAAACGGGAGGCACTCAGTCCTCAGCCCTGTGCACAGAGGCCATAAAAATATGGTCTCTAGCTTATTCTCTTCAGGCTTCCCTGTTGGCTATGCATCTCTGAGGGAAGGACAACATTCTAGCAGATGCTCTCAGCAGGATTTCTTGGGGTCACTACTAATGGACCCTGAACCCTTTCATTCTTCAAGTCATTTTCAGGAGATAGGGCACCCCAGAGATAGATCTCTTTGCAGCCTCGGACAATCATCAGCTTCCTCTTTATTGTTGCAGACCACCCCTTCTGGGCCCTGTTCCTCAGGATGCTCTTCTACTAAATTGGACAAGCAGGTTTCTGTATGTATTGCCTCCTTTTCCTCTGATTTTCAGGGTCCTGATAAAAATCAGGTCTCAGCCCTGCAAGGTGATTCTAGTGGCTCCAGACTGGGCCAGACAGCCTTTGTATCTTCTACTGTTGTCACTGTCATTAACACTGCCTTTGTCTCTTCCCAGGCAACACAATCTCCTCACCTCCTCTAAGGGGAGGATTCCGTACCCCAACCTTCAGACTTTCAGGCTCAAAGCCTGGCTCTTGAAGAGCTAGAATATGCAAGTTTGCATCTTTCCCAATCAGTCCTAGATATTTTAAAAGTTAGCAAGAAGCCTGCTACTAGGAAGACTTACAACTCCAAATTGAAAAGATTTTGGTTTTGGTGTTCCAGTAGGCATATTAAGCCAGAGCTGGCTGATATTGCCACTGTTTTGCACTATTTGGTACATCTTAACAGTTTAGGCCTCTGGCCTACTACTCTTAAAGTACATTTGGCAGCTGTGTCTGCCTTTCTTTCTGCTGGTAAGGGCTCTTCCTTAGCTTCTCATCCAGTTTTCAAGAAATTCTTCAAAGGTTTGGTCCATGTCAATTCTCCCTTTAGGAAGCCTACTCCTTCTTGGGATCTGAACATCTGTATTGCACTGCTTATGCAGCCCCCTTTTGAATCTTTAGCTTCAGCTGAGCTGAAATACTTGACTTGGAAAACTGTATTCCTGGTGGCCATTACCTCTGCAAGGAGGATCAGTGAATTACAGGCCTTATCAGTGGAACCTGATTTAATTTCCTTTCATAGGGATAAGGTGGTCCTCCACACCAATAGAAAGTTCCTTCCCAAGGTGGTGTCAGACTTTCACCTGAACCAGTTTATGTCTTTGCCTGTCTTTTTCACTGATCATTCTTCCTCTGGAGAGAGGAGGTTACACAGTCTCAATGTGAAAAGGGCTCTTAGTTATTATATTGACCATACTAAGGCCTATAGGAAGGACTGCTCTCAGTTGTTTCTCACTTATGGTGAAGTGGGAAAGGGCAAGCCTGCTACCAATAGGTCTATTGCTAGGTGGATTGACTCTTGTATTCAATTCTGCTACTCTAAACTTGGGAAGGAGCCTCCCTCAGGCCTGAGGGCTCATTCTACCAGAGGTACAGCTGCTTCGGTTGCAGCAGCTAGAGATATACCTTTAGTGGACATATGCAAAGCAGCTACCTGGAAATCTGTTCACACCTTTACCAAGCATTACTCTTTGGACATTCAGTCACAAAGTGATACTAGGTTTGGCACAGCTGTGCTGCAGACCTTGTTCCCAAAATAGGTTCTGTAACTCCCTCCTCCTAGTGGGTACTGCTTGGTAGTCTGCATATAGTCAGAATACAGCAAGACTACATGTTGCTTGAAGAAAACATTACTCACCATAGTAATGTTATTTCTTCTAATGGAGTCTTTCTGCATTCTGACCTCACTCCCTGCCTCCCCTCCTGGAACCTAGTAGTTTTGGGATATGGTGGGGCAGGCACAGTGCTGCACCCCAGAGGTGTTCTGGACATGCCTCCATCTCTTAGGGCTTTTTCTTCTTTTAGTTTGGTGAATCACTACCTGTTGTATTCTTGTTGGGTTTTCTCGACTTGAGTCTTTGACCCTAAAACCTTGTTTTGCCATCTGGCACAAAAATTTTGAAACAATTTCTTACTTTGAGTTAGTTAGTTTAGTGCTCATAAGAATCTGATGGTTACACTTCAGAGTACCACAGACAGAGTTTTGAAAACCGAGCTCGAGCTCAACATTCTATGCCTTTGCATAGAGTTAACCCTTTACTCTCTGGAGCAGTTCAAGTGCTGGGGCTAACTGCATAAAGTTAGAATACAGCAAGACTCCCTTAGAAGAAACAACATTACTATAGTGAGTAATATTTTCTTCTCTCTTGTCGCTGCCATCCATATTGCTGCATACAAGCAGAGAAATCCTCTCCTTTGCCTTTTTTGTCTGAGAATAGATTCAGATTTAAAGGCTAAGGTGCCGTATTCTATGCACCGAAAAATAATCCCAGTTTCATCTGCATTGCAGATGTTCTTGGCTTCATAGCCCTCTAGAAGCCCAGGGGGAACCTCACTCACCCACTGCTCAGCACTTACAGTGTCCGCACTGAGCTTTTCCCCATGTGAGCATCGAAAGCCAATGTTGTGTCTGGCTTTCCATCACCCAAGCCATCCCTCAGAGGTGGAAAAGTCTTTATTGCCCAACACAGTGGACAGCTGTTTGGCTTTTTAGGCCAGCAAAGGCCCACTAATGAGGGCATCCCTACCCCTGGCATTATCAAACCAACATAAGAGAACTTCCTCCACCCCTCCATCCTCCCCCTCTCTCTTACGTTTTCTGTCAGGATTCATGTTCAAGTGCCACTGATTTAAAATTTCTACACGCTGGTGAAGCAAGTCAGCAATTATCGACTTTGGCATCTTTAAGTTGCATATGAGGTCGTGCTGACTTATTTTAGGGAGATTAACAATTTTTCCGAGGAGCTCTACCTTCTCTTTCAGTGATAGAGCCCTCCGTTTTACACCAGAACTCCAACCAGAAGCAGTGCTTGCCATTGTCAATACACTGAATACAGACCACGTAATGAATGAAAACTGGGTTACCACACCTTAGTACAAGTGGCGCTTAAGTAGTGACAGCAACACCAGGTGACCCACATTTCACTAACTGGTCAAAATTTTTTATTTTATTTTATGACATCAAAAAATGATTGGAATTCACCTTGAAACAGATGTTATAGCAGGCTTATAATGTTCATTTTAAGCATTGGTAATAATGAAGGCAATATAGGGAATGGCTTTTGGCAAATGCTTTTTGCCCATTGTATATGACTGCCCGGGTTATGCGTGGGCGCTCTAAGTGGTGTATACTGTACTATATAGTTCTTCCTATGCTTGGGAGAAAGTGTAGACAAAATGTAATGGAGGTCCTGTGCAAGAGACAATAGGAAAACAGTATGCACTGCCTTCCTGTGTCCCTGCAGGAAGTGGGAGGCTCAGGTTGGCTATAAATGTGAATGACCTGGGGTAAGGGAGGGTGTTTTGGTGTATTCCTGGATAGGGAGAAAAATCAGTGAGAATATCAGTGGCAGTGGCAATATCAGGGAAGAACTTCACTGAGATATCCAACTGCCCCATTTTGAGGCAAATAACTACCCCACAGCATTAATATTGCCGCATGGCATGCTTTTTGCCCAGCAACAATTCACCCTGCCTGCTGTTGCATACTTGGGATGTGTCCGGTTATCATTTACAATGAATTCAACAATCCTCTTCCTCCTCACCTAACTCAGGTGTTGCACCATGCTGCTGCTGGACCCAATGTGTAGTTCAGCGGCTGCCAAGCCAGTTCCACTCCTGGTGCTGCAGCCTCCACTGCCAACATGGGGTCCACAAAAACAAAACCCACCCTCAGCTGGATATGAACTGCTCAGTCTGTCCCACATCTGCATCAAAGAGACTCGTACTTGTCAGGTGGTGATGTGGAAGGTATTATTCGGATCTCTTCAGCTTCCCCCAAAGTCAATGGTGATGCTGAGTTGCCCTCACTGGGTAGAGGAACTTTTATTCCTCCTGCTTAATTTGAAGGGCAGGAGGTCCGGTAACAGTTCCGTGCACTCTTTGGTGTGCTGTATGTGTGTTCCACTGGTGTTCTAGTAGGGCTAGTCTAACCACAGTGCCGACAGAGCTACTGTATGGGACCCTAGCTGGTGGGGGAGTCTTTCCTGTTCTAGATAACTTCTGCATTCTTGAATGGGGTGAAACTCCAATACATAATATGTACCTTCTACCCTCCCCATCACTACAAGTAGCAACACCAACCATCTCCAGCCAGATAGTGACCTTCCCATACAACAAAAGTGGATGCTGATGATTAATTGTATGACCTTCCCCCTGCCAGCTGTAGACAAACATAGAAATATAGACTTTGACGGTAGATAAGGACCACTTGGCCCACCTAGTCTGCCCATTTCCCTACCTAGAGGATAAGCTGCAGATCCTATTTAACCAACAGCCTATTTCTTCCTACCCCCCACAAAAATTGCCTTATGTCTGTCCCATGCATTCTTGAATTCTCCCACAGTTTTAGACCCAACCTCCTCCTCAGGAAGGCGTTCCATGCGTCCACAACCCTCTCTGTGAAAAAATACTTCCTCACATTGCCCCTGAGCCGTCCCCCCCTCTATCTTCAAATTGTGTCCCCTTGTTCTTGCACATCTCTTTTTCTGAAAGATGCTACCCTCTTGGACTTTGTTGATTCCACTGAGGTATTTAAACGTTTCTATCATGTCCCCCCTCTCCCTCCTTTCCTCAAGGGTATACATATTAAGCTCCTTTAGCCTCTCCTCGTATGGCTTCTCTTGCAGAGCCTGCACCATTTTAGTTGCCCTCCTCTGAATTGCCTCCATCCTGTCTATGTCCTTGGAGATGGGGTCTCCAGAACTGACACAGTACTCCAGATGGGGTCTCACCAACTGTCTGTGCAGGGGATAACAACTTCCTGTTTTCTGCTGGTGATGCCTCTCCTATACACCCCAGTATCCCAGCCCTCTACTGCCTTCTCACATTGCTTGCCAACCTTAAGGTCATCTGATATGATTATCCCCAGGTCCCTTCCATTTTTGTTGTTGTTACTACCTCCCCCACATTGTGTAATCTTCCCTGGGTTTTGTTTCCTGGTGCATTACTTTGCACTTCTTTGCATTGAATCCAAGCTGCCATACCTCTGACCATTCCTCCAACCTCGCCAAGTCCCTTTCTCATCCTTTCCATGCCTCCTTGTATCAACCCTGTTGCAGATCTTTGTGTCGCCTGCAAAGAGGCATATTTTTCCTTCCAGTCCCTCTGCAATGTCACTTATAAAGACATTAAAAGGGGACTGGACCTAGTACTGAACCCTGCGGTACCCCACTAGTAACCCCTCTTTCTTCAGAGGGGACTCCATTTACAATTACCTTCTGTGTCCTGTTGTTCAGCCAATGTTTTACCCAGGCTACCACCCTGGGACCCACTCCAAGGCTGGTTAATTTGACTACTAATCTTTTGTGTGGGTCTGTGTCAAATGCCTTGCTAAAGTCTAGGTAGGCCATATCCACAGCCCCTCCCTGGTCTACTACTTTGGTCACCCAGTCAAAGAAATCAATTAGATTCATCTGACATGACCTTCCCACTGTGAACCCATGCTGCCTTGGGTCCTGTGCCCCACTGGCCTCTAGGTACTCAAAAATTATTTCCTTCAGAAGTGATTCCATCACTTTCCCTACTACAGAGGTCAAACTGACAGGTCTGAAGTTTCCTGCCTCTGTCTTGCTCCCACTTTTGTGAAGGGGAATCATATCAGCCTTCTTCCAGTCCTCAGGTACCACTCCATCCTCCCATGATTTGTTATAAAGGGTAGTCAGTGGTGTCACTAGTTCTCTGCTTAATTCTTTTAGAATTCTGGGGTGAATTCCATCTGGCCCCATTGCTTTGTCCATCTTCAGTTTTAGGAGTTCTTTCGGAACCCTTTCTTCTTTGAAAGGACTAGGATCGACCCCCCCCCTCTCCAGAGTGCTTCTGTTAATTGGATTAGGCACCTCCCCCACTTCCTCTTTTGTGAATACTGAACAGAAGTATTCATTCAGTATCCCTGCTTTTTCACTGTCACTCTCTGCCCACCCACCATCCATTCTATACAGCCTCGCTATCCTTCCCTTTGTCTTTCTACGCTCCCTGATATACCTATAAAAGGTTTTATCCCCCTTCTTAACCAAGTTGGCTATCTTTTCCTCAGTTTGTGCCTTTGCTATTCTGACTACCCTCCCTGCTTCCTTCTGCCTTAACTGGTACAGTTCTCTGTCCTGCTCCTTCTGTGTTTCCTTATATTTCCTAAATACTATCTTTTTCTCCCTAACCTTCACCGCCACTTCTTTTGAGAACCATAGTGGCTTTTTCTTTCATTTTGATTTGTTTATTTGCTTCACACAAAGGCTTGTTGCCTTTGTGATGGCAGTTTTTATATTTCCCCATTGTTGCTCCACCCCTCCTTCTAGCCTGTTTGCTAGTACTTTTCTAACTCCCATCTTGCCAAAGTCAGCCCTCCTGAAGTCCAGAACCCTCACTTTTGTATGGCTTGACTCTGTAGCTGAGTTTATCATGAACCACACTGTTTGGTGGTCACTTGTTCCCAAATGGCTACCCACTTCTAGATCTGAGATCCTCTCATTGTCCCCATTTGAGAGTATGAGGTCTAAGATTGCTTCCTCACGAGTAGGTTCCAAAACTAGCTGTCTGAGGCATGCCACCTGAAGGGCATCAAGAATGGCCCTGTTTTTGGAAGTAGCTGCAGCAAAGGTGCTCCAGTTAACATCTGGCATATTAAGGTCCCCCATCAACAGTATCTCCCCTTTCTCAGCCATCCTAAGTATGCCTTCTATCATATCCTTGTCCATTCCTTCCCCCTGACTTGGGGGTCTGTATACAACCCCTGTGCGGATTGTGGTGCCATTTCCAGTTTCTAAGGTGACCCACAGTGCCTCCCTGTTTATCCTTACAAAGAAAAGGATACCACTGTTTGTAATGTGACCATGGCAGAGAGTTGAGCTAATGCCAGGGGAGATGGGAGTAGCTGTAGGGAGGAAATGAGTATATTAAAGAAAGTTGTATTTCCTTATTAGCCCCTCCTCATCTTACCTGTAAGGTGCTGTGCCGATACCTGCTGCTGGAGTCAGGGATGGAAGAAGTGGGTGGAGTGCAGAGTGAGCACCATAGGTTGAATGAAGGCAGGAGTTGTAGGTGTGTTTTTTTGTTTCCTAGATCATGCCTGTGCTATTTATTATACACGTTCAGTACCTGGTAAATGTACATATAGGATGGAGGAATATTTTTTTAGTTTCTTACCCCTGTGGTGAGTGAGAGGGAATCAGCTGTTTGCAGTTTTAAACACTCACTATCTGTGTGAGCCAACTTTAGATACATAGATACATAAACAGTGCCAGCAGATAAAGGCCTACGGCTCACCCAGTCTGCTCATTTGAGCTTGTAAGTTCACTTTATGTTTTCCTAGAAGTCTGTTGCCCCTTACCCCTGACCTCCAGAATTCCTTTATGTCTATCCCATGCATTTTTAAATCCTGTGATTGTTTCAGCCCCCACCACTTCCTCTGGCAGGGTGTTCCACTTGTCCACCACCCGTTCTGTGAAGAAATTATTCCTCATGTTTCCTCTGAATTGTCCTCCCTCCAACTTCGTCCCATGCCCTCTAGTCCTGGAACATTTTTTCACTTAGAAATAGTGTATTCCTGCACCCTGTTCCTCCCTGTAAGATACTTGTATGTCTCTATCATATCCCCTCTCTCCCTCCTCTCCTCCAGGGAGTACATATTCAGTTCCTTCAACCTGTCCTCATAGGACTTGTGATGCAATCCCTGTACCATCTTTGTTGCCCTCCTCTGAACCTTCTCTACCCTGTCTATGTCCTTACATAAGTAGGGTCTCCAGAACTGTGTACTGTACTCCTGGTGGGGCCTCACTAGTGTCTTGTACAGTGGAATTATGACCTCTCTTTTCCTGCTGGTGATGCCCCTGCCTATGCATCCCAGCATCCTATTTGCTTTACCTGCTGCCTTGTCACACTGTTTCTCTACTTTGAGGTCATCAGAGATGATAACCCCAAGATCCCTTTCCTGATGGTTGATGATCCATTTGTTAATAAACTCTGTATACCTTATGGCCATTTAATGAAAAAGTACTGATTTCATGCCCCCCAGTACCAGGTTCAGCTGCAAAGATGAGCCCCTCCCTGCTGCATGTAGTCCACCTGGAGCCTGGACCGAGAAGCTGCTGGAGAACGAGTTGGCAGAAGCCACAACCGAGAATGGAGGAAGACAAAAAGTTGGTGTGAATTTTTACTGCCATTGCAATGGCTAATGGACCAGGAATAATCTCCTGTTACCCCTAAATCATACCACTGATCTGCATGACTGCCCCTCCCACCTCATGGGGAATCAATCTAACTATCAAATTTGTAAACCCAGTGACTTTAGTTTATGAGATGGTTGTGATCATTGTGAACTTTGGCCCCCAGGTCCTTGCAGCTATTAAGCACCACCCACACCTACAGTATGGGTATGTGTTGTGAGGTACTGCAAGTCATCAGGGTTTGAAAAGTGAATGCTTTTAATAAATTTATTTCTCTAACTGCACCCTGTTGAAACAGCATACCAGAGGCATCATTGGTCTGAGCATAAATTCCAAAATAGGATCATGATGTATGAATGTCATTGGCAGCCCCCCATATTTATCCCAACCAATTGGAGACTGAAGGGAAAATGGGTAGGGGGACACAAGAAATAAGAAAGACTGTAACTGGTTCAGATCAATGCAGTTTTTTAATTTCTGCCCAACCACCAAGTTTGAGGAGGTTTAGTTGGGGAACAGCAGGTCCTGCTTCTGCTTAGTTTTACAGCTGATAGGATGGAGACACCATTTTTTCCTTTCTTACCCTAGTGGAGTGACAAACATGATAAGCTGTTTGCCATTTTAAACAAACACTCACCATCTGTATAATCAGACTTTGTTTTCTGATGGTCAAAGACCGTTTGTTAATAAATTAAACACTCTATACCTTATGGCCTTTTAGAGAAAAAAATACTGGTTGATTGTCCCCCTGGTTCACTACAGTACTGGCTGCATGTTCCACTGGTACCAGGTCCAGTCGCAAAGACAAGTTCTTCCCTGTGGCATGTCGTTGGTATGCAGACTGGACTGAGGAGCTGCTGGAGAACAAGTAGGCAGGAGCTGCAACTAGGGACAGTGGGGGGGAGGGGGAAGAGTCTGGAAGAATCACCACCGGGAATGGGGGACAAACAGGCAGGATGAGCTGGGGGACAAAACAGTACTGGCTGCAAGTTCCACTCGTACCAGGTTCAGTTGCAAAGACAGGTTCCTCCGATTGGCATGTAGTCTGTCTGGAGCCGGGACTGAGGAGCTGTTGGAGAATAAGTAGGCAGGAGCTGCAAATAGGGACGGGGGGAGGGGGAAGAGTCTGGAGGAATCAGCACCGTTAATGTGGGGCAAACAGACAGGATGAGCTGGGGGATGAAACAGTACTGGTTGCATGTTCTGCCAGTGCCAGAGTCAGATGCAAAGATGAATCCTTCCCTGCGGCATGTAGTCCATCTGGAGCTTGGACTGAGGAGCTACTGAAGGATGAGTTGTCAGGAGCCGCAACCAGGGATGGGGGAAAGGAAGAGGGAGACAAAATAGTCCAGAAAAATCACCATGGGGGAGGGGTACAGATGGGAACAGCCAGGAACAGGGAAGGGAAAGAGGCAGAGCAGGGAGAAGCGGAGACTTTGGTGCTCTGTTGGGATATAGTTAATGTAAGTAAAAAAAGAGAAACTACTTGGATGCAGGTGTCTTGGGGCAACAGGCTACACATGTGAAGAAGAGGCTTGCAGGCCCACATGTAACTGCACCGTTCAGAAGATAACTCCAGTACTGTGAAACCAGCTAAACCTTCTGGGAAACTGCTAGCGATGCCATTTCATTACCATGTTTTAGACCACAAGAGTTTTTCCTCTGAGTCTGTATCAGTTATGACCAATAAGTTGTGCATATTCAAGCTTTGAGTCATAAACTTGATTCTTGTACTCTCAAGTACAATAGAAAAAGAGCCTGCAAAAGGAGATCAATAATTCTCCAGAGAACTTTACCTGGTTAACAAATTTTAAATAAATCCATTATTTTTATTTCATACAAAATATGACATTTCAGCTTGTGGTTTCAGTCAGCTGTTCCCAAACATTGAAAAGTGTGTTCCAGTTTTATCTGTAGCTAAGTTTTCAGCTTTGACAAGTACATGTGAACTAGTGTAGAAAAGAGAAAATTTAGGAGGTGGACCTGGATTTGGTTTAAGGTCTGGATTTTTATTTTTCATTATAGGTTTTAAATGGTCCTGTGTGATACTGTTGTCAAGCATCAAGCTTTTCCTATAACCTCTAGTTGTCCCCTCTCTGGATAGATATCTCATATTTATTACAACTTCTCAAAAGGGATTGCACAGGGACTGTGGTGCATTCACAGTAAAATAACAACTTCTTTTTCAAAAAAACTGTTGCGTACACACACCCTTCTTGCAATGAGATGTCGGAGCTTAAATGCGGTACAAAAATGTGATTCTTTATTATATCAAAACACCAGATATAGGCTATATCTGGTATCTTGATGTAATAAAGCTTCAAATTTGTGTACAGCATTTAAGCTCAGGCATCTCATTGCAAGAAGGGTGTGTGTGCAACAGTTTTTTTTGAAAAAGAAGATCTCATATATATTCCTCTTTTTTTTTGCTGGATACTTTGCCATGTTTTGGGGAGCATTGATTTCTATCATTCCACTTTAGAGGGTCTGAATGGATTTAGCCTCCCTGTGGCAAAATCCATGTGACCTTAGAAGCCTTGAATGGATTTTGCCACTGGGAGGCTCTGATTAATACCCCTTGAAGAGGAGTATAGATTTTGCAAGTCTCCTGATTTGTTGCCCCTCCACAACCTTCGCACCTGGAGGAAGAGGGTGTTTCTTAATACCACCAAGTGGTGTGGTTATGGAGGTGGAGGGACTCGACAGTTTTGAAAGGCATTACATTAGAGATAATTCAAGTTTTGTGCCCATCTTGTATGGGGTTGCATCAATTTAAAAGGCCCCACATGGTCCTCTTATTTTTTTTTTATAACATTGAACCAACTGTAAGCCACTCAGGTCCTACTGAATGGAATGGGTCTCAAGAAAGGGTCAGTCAACTCACTAAGACACCCACCCAACCACTGGCATTCATCCTGAACCCCCTCCTCCCCTATTACTGCCAGTCCTCTAAGGTACACAGTGGACCATATGGAGGAATTTAGATTCCAGTCAGACTTGAATATCCTTCTGTAATTCCCAGTTTGAGCCAGAGTGTTAACTTTAAAATCCAAGGGATCTTAACTATGTTCCCAGATATGACAAGGATACCAGGGGAGTTAGCTGTGCACTCTTTGTGCTTACTACCAATGTACAACAGCCTCTACAGACTTGAAGTCATTATCAAAATACCATCTTCATGAAAATACATTTACTTAGTTGTGTGAGCTGTCCAGACATCAGGTTTTAGTGCCCTGCCAAATTTACACTCTGTTTACAGAGCAGAGCTGCTGGTTCACCTTCCCAGTATAACAGTATACGGTTGTCAAGGGACAGACGCCGCAGATAGGAAAGAGAAACACTGTAGATGTATTATCATCATCAGATATCCTGAGCAGCCAAATAAAGGTGATCCACCCCAGGCTGTCCTGTACAAAACATAGACTCTGGCTGTTACAAATGGAGCTGGTTCACCACTTAGCACAAGGTAATGGCTTTCTGTTGCTGTAAGACATGAAAAATCCGCCACTCTGCAACTACACCTACCTATACAGCCAACATTTAGTAAGGACGCCAGTGTATAGAACTTTTTATGGCATTTTTCTCTACTTTGGATCCTCTGTTTCTGATGGTCAATGAGCTGTTTATTAATAAATAAAATACTATACCTGATGGTCATTTAAAGAAACAGTACTGGCTTTGTGTGCCTCCAGTTCACCACAGTACTAACTGCGTGTTCTGGTGATTCAGCTGCAATATCTTCAATTGAGGGACCTCAGACTAGAAGCTGGAATGGGATGGAGGCAGCCACCTCTCCACTGTGGGGGGGGGGGAGTGGGAGTGCAAGAAGTGCCACTGGTGAAAGTAGCTCTATAGGTGGGAGGAGTGAAAAAAATACCACCTATGAATGGGGCTCTGTTCTGGGAGGGAAGTGCAAGAAGTGCTACTGGTAAGCGTGACTCTGGTGGTAGTTCAAGAACGGCCGCTGGTGAGTTTGGCTACATTTCTTGGGGGGAGTGGAAGGAATGCCATTGGTCAGCATGGCCCTGTTCTGGGGCTGGAGGTTGGGAGTGCACAGCTCTGTTCGGGGGGGGGGAGTGAGAGTGCGAAATGCTGCCAGTGAGTGTGGCCTGGCATGGGGTTATAATGTTGTGGACAAAACCGTGCACATCAAGAATGCCGCATGCAAATCAGCATGCAGCAAAATAAAGTCAGCACAACATGCCAACCAAGAAAGAAACACACACACCGGAGGAGTATCTTTGTTTTTGTGGGGGGTCCACCCCCCCACATCCCCCCAGACTTATTATTATCAACTCCAGGGGGTGGTGAACTTTGGGGAAAATGTAATCCCTGGAGCAGGGAAAACCTGTTTTTTTTTTTTTTTTAAATAAAAAGCCACATTACAGTGGGACCTGGGGAGAACTGAACAGCAGCCCCAGGTCCCCGTCGCTGCCAGAGGCAGGTGCTCTAGCCACTTCACCATGGGAGTGGTTCAGCCAGGCACCGCCTGGTGGTGTCCTTCACATTATGGCATGGAAGCATACAGCAAAAGGGGTAACAGTTCTTACTGTCACAAACACACTCAGCAGGTCAGCCCTCGCTCCTCCCACAGTGCCAACCTCCGAGCGCAGTATTGTGAACAAGTAACAGACAGGGTAACCCCCCTGACTGCTTGTGGGTCCGAATCACCTTTAGTATCAAGTTCTGGGGGGGGGGGAATTCAAACTGTGAACCTTATGTTAGCATACCCAAACGTACAGGCGCAGATAATCGTCTCTTAGGTGGGATGCAAGATATATTTCACCTAAGGGCACCTAACCAGGTATCCAAAATGAATCCTTAAAACTCTATAAAAGACCTTAGGTATATTCTTACCTTTTCCCAGTTTGGTAACACCATCAAGCCCTTCAGAACAACTGTCAACTTAACCACGAATACATTACATACAAAAAAAGAACTTCAAAGACACACGCAGGCAGTCTTTTTAAATATAAAGGGTACTTTACTTAAAGATGATAAAAGCATAAAAAATGTAAACACAGAACAATATATCAGAGCATACAATCACTTAAAAGAAAACAAGGAAAAGTACAAATAAAAACTCCTACCACAATACAATTAGACTTTTTCTATCTAATCTATTACCTCTCTAGTGCTTATAGTTAGATCTTGTTTCTTAAGAGCCCAAAAAGAAATGTATCACAGTTCAAACCCAGAATACAGTTTAAAACTATGTGTTTCCACACCCCTTCTCTGATGTCATCTAGCTCCTCCTTTTAGAATATAAAAAAATATACAAACAATGATCTTCCTGTCAGGATATATTTTAAATACTGTGACTTCAGCAAAAACTAATTTCCCAAATTATGACAGTCTTTAATCAAGCCTTTCCTTTGATCTTATGTGGTTTCCTGTTCCCAAGGCAGGTCAACGATTTTACAGCTTTTCACACCATGGTGGTATAACATGTTTTTCCTCTAAGACATCATAAAAGTTTACGAGCCCTATATCTTGGCATGTGGGTCAGTTCTAATTAAGACAGAAACAGGAGACCCTTAATTAAGTCTCTCTAGTCTTTTAGTCACCTCCTGGTTTCAGGTTAATATATCCTGTAGCTTTCTCTGACCTGGGGGGGGTCACCCAGAAGCACAGGATGTCTCATGTGAGATAATCACATACCACATTCTATATTACAAATATCATAGAACAATCATAACCAGCTGGCCAAGCCTCACACTCCTCCCCACCTAGACTTAATTTGGGGTCTCTATCCCCTGCATGGGATGAGCTTCCCAAATCAGTTCACTCCTCATACAGATGCGACAAGCTATCTGTGTTCTGATTGGTCGCTCCAGCCCTATGTAAGATCGTCATGTCATACCCTTGCAAGGCAAGACTCAATCTCAATAGTCTACCATTAGTTTTTCCCATTTGGGTCAGCCAAACTAGGGGGTTGTGGTCAGTTTGTACCTTAAAATGCTGTTCATATAAGTATGGCTCTAACATCTTTAGGGCGCACACTATGGCAAGACACTCTTTTTCCACAGTAGAGTAATCCTGCTCCCTGGGAAGTAACTTTTTACTCAGGTACACTACAGGATGATCTTTCCCTTGGTTGGATGTCTGACCCAGTATTGCCCCAATACCCACGTCTGAGGCTTCAGTTTGTATTATAAAAGGTCTGCTATAGTCAGGACTTGTCAATGCAGGAAATACAGGAGCACTGCGCAGTGCTTCCTTCAGTCTGGTAAAGGCTTTTTCACAGGCTGGTTCCCAGGTAATTTTCTTAGGCATCTTTTTCTTTACCAGGTCAGATAGGGGAGCAGCCAAGGCACTGTAATTGGGTACAAATTTTCCTACAGTACCCTGCTGTCCCTAGAAAACTCCTGACCTGCTTCTACATTTCTGGTCTGGGCCATGCCTTGATCACCTCTATTTTTAATTGGTTAGGATGGAGCTGTTCCCGGCCTACAACATGCCCGAGGTACGCCACTTCAGCCATGGCCACCTGGCACTTCTCAGCTTTGACAGTGAGCCCGGACCTCTGCATTCTGCCCAGCACTTCTCTAAGGTGGGACAGGTGTTCCTCCCAGCTGGCACTAAAGATGGCAACGTCATCCAGGTATGCCACGGCGTACTCCTCAGCACCATTTAACACCTGGTTCACCAACCTTTGGAAAGTGGCTGGGGCGTTCTTCATTCCAAAAGGCATTACTTTAAATTCAAATAAGCCTATCGGAGTGATGAAGGCTGACCTCTCCCTAGCTCTGCCAGTTAACTTGACCTGCCAATATCCCTTGGTCAGGTCAATAGTCGTAAAGTATGTCACCCCTCCCAACTTGTCCAGAAGTTCATCCGTCCAGGGCATTGCGTGGGTGTCTGACTTTGTGACTGAATTCAGTCCATGATAGTCCACACAGAAATGAGTACAGCCATCTGGCTTGGGCACAAGGACTACAGGTGAGGCCCAGGGGCTGTGGGATCTCTGGATTACCCCTAAATCCAGTATTTCCTCCACCTCCCTCCTGAAGTCCTTCTGGACAGCCTCTGACACCCAATATGCTGCCCACCATGTGGGCGTCTGTGTCCCTGTCTCCACATTGTGTGTCACTAAGGGGGTTAGTCCAGGCTTGGTGCTAAACAGTGGGGCAAAGTCTGCTAAAACCTCCTTTACTTCCTGGATCTTGTCTGGGGCCAGCTGGGGAGACAATTTAACTGCCTCCACAGAGGACTCCCGCTTGCTTTCTTCCAGCAAGTCCAGAAGGGGATCTCCTTTGTCCATCCCTTCCCCAGGACTACATACTGCGAACACCATGTCAGCACTGTTAGCATATGGCTTCATCATGTTGACATGGTACATTCTTTCTGTCTGTCTTCTGTCAGGTAACTCTATGATATAGTTTACGTCATTTACCTTCCTAACTACTTTGTACAGTCCTGCCCACTCAGCCTGTCTTTCTGGACCAGAATAAGGACCATGACTTCCTGACCCACTGTGTACGAGCGAGCTCTGGCTCTGTGGTCATACCACACTATTTGTTTCTGTTGGGCAGCTGCCAGGTTGCTCTGGGCTGTCCCCATAAGCTTCTTCAGCCTTTCCCTAAATCTAAGGACATAATCCACTATGGGAGTTCCCTGGGTGGCATGCTTGCCTTCCCAGTCCTCCCTGATCAAGTCTAGGGGCCCACATACCCGGCCCATATAAGAGTTCAAGGGGAAACTTGTTGACTCTGGGGCACCTCCCTGTATGCAAACAACAGGTGGTGAAGGTATTTCTCCCAGTCCCTCCCATGCTGTTCAGCAAATGCTTGGAACATTGACTTCAGGGTACCGTTAAATCTTTCCACAAGCCCATTGGCTTGTGGATGATAAGGTGTTGTGCGCCTCTGCACCACCCCACACTTCTCCCTCAAACATTTCATCAGGACTGACATGAAGGAACCCCCTCAATCGGTGATAACCTCCTGCGGAAACCCAACACGGGAGAAAATCCCAAGTAAGGCATCTGCCACTTTGTCTGTTCTCAGTGAGGATAGGGCGACTGTCTTGGGGTACTGGGTGGCATAATCCACCACAGTCAGGATGAACTTCTTCCCGAAGGAGCGGGGGGTATTTAAAGGCCATCCAATATCTATTCCCACACTCTGGAATGGCTCCTCCACTATGGGCAATGGAATTAGGGTGGCTTGGGTTTTCTTACCCGCTTTTCTTATTTCTTGTCACCGGTGACAAGACCAGCAATACTATTTCACCTGCTGGGTGAAGTTAGGCCAATAGAAATTCTGGGCCAACCGCTGCGTAGTGCGCGTGATTCCCAGATGAACAGACAAAGGAATATTATGTGCAATCTTGAGCAACTGCTCACGATACCCATGGGGAACGACAAGCTGCCTGCCTATTACCCTTCCCTCTGTCTTCACAGCCTAAGTATACATCAGTTCATTTTACCAATAAACTTTATGTTTACCGTCACCTCCCTGTGCTCCGTCAGAGTCTGCCCAAGCCCTCAGCTTCTCTAGACTAGGGTCACTTTTCTGAGCAGCTGCAAACTCCTTACACATTCCCAAGGCATGGGACATGTCCCCTTTAGTCTCTAAACTAGGGTCCCTAGCACTAGCATCAGGGCACTCAGGATCACTGTCATCCCTAACCCTCTGACAATGGGTCACCCCTCCTTATTTGGAGTAACCCTCCATAGCTGTGTGGTTAAATGCTACTGGGGAAATTTCTACCCCCTTTTCATTAGTCTCCATATCAGGAGACAAAGGCTGGGGAACCAGCCTCCCACTCGTTTCCACAATGGCTTCTGTGGGGTCCAAGGAATTACAATTTCCCCTTCCTGCTTGGCTACTGATAACTGCACATGCCATCCCATTTGAGATTTTTGCCAAGGATGACATCAACTGCTAAAGTTTTGGCTACAGCCACCTGTTGCACAGTTCCTCGTTTCACCACAGCCTAGGAGAACACTAGCGAATGGCAATGTTTTCTCCTCACCAGTAAAGTCTTGTACAGTTATAAATTCATTGGGTATAAGCTGACCAGGATCTACCAGATCCCCTTTACCAGTGTCAGGGATGCCCCTGTGTCCCTTAACCCTTGTGTCTGTACCCCATTCACCGTGACTGGGTGCATGCGTTCCCTCATGTTCACAGGCATGCTTCCAGGGACACACAAACAACCCTCTTCTTTCCTAGCCCCATTCTGTGTACTGTTCGCCCTTTTGGGACACTGTCTGGCAATATGCCCAGTTTCTTTACAGACCCAACATTTGTTTCTTTTCTCAGAGAAATTTTTTCTCTGAAACCTGGGGCTAACTGGTTTCGGTAGAGACAGTGAGGGTTTTAGCTGCCCTGAAGGTGCGCTTTTCCCTTTCTGCACTGCCACGCCCGCCCCATTTGCTCTCAGAGCAGGTCTGCTCTTGGCATAGTGGTCTGAGCATTCAGCAGCCTCTTGCACTGTTTTGGGATCTCGGTCCTCCAGCCAGGTTTTCAGCTCTGCTGGGCATGCCCCAAAAAACTGTTCTAACAAAATAGCATTTTCAATTTTATCTACAGAGTTTGCTTCAATTCCATCCCACCAATGTTTTAGAAACTGACGTTGTTTCATGGCTGGCTCCTCGTAGCTCATATCAGGGCTTCTCCTGAGCTTACAGAATTTAGCTCTGTATGCTTCTGCAGTTAAATCAAACTTTTTTAAAGTGCAGCTTTAAGTTTGCTGCAATCATTACTGTCCTCATTGTCCATTTGACCCAATGCATCCCGTGTTTTCCCGGTAAGTAGCAGGAATAGCTGAAAGCTCCAGGACCCTTTAGGAATTTTAGCCTGAATAGAAACTTTTTCAAAGGAATTTAAAAAGGCATCCATAGCCTCCCACTCTTTAAATTCAGCTATCAATTTGGAATTAAATTTGTAACCCAGTGCTGTAGTTCCAGTTAAACCCAAGCCACTTACCTGCTCTGGTGCTGGTGGTTGGAGTTGTAACTTCTCCAGTTCATGTCGCCTCTGGCACTCACACTCCTCACTGTCAGCCTCTCGCTGTTCTCGCTCCCTCTTCTCCTCTGCAGCTCATTTCTCTCGCTCCTCTTCTCGCTGTTCTCGCTCAGCCTCCCTCTGGAACTCCAGCTCCATTCTGCGCACTTCAATCTGCAGCCTGAGTGCTTCTGGCTCCAGAATGCTGGTGACCTTCTCCTGCTGCTGTGGCCCTTCACTGGCACTGGCCCTGCTGTCATCCTCACTGGATCTGGACACTGCACTGGCCGCTGGCCCCTCCACACTCAAGGTTTAGCCCCTTACAGTCACAGTCAATGACTCGATGCTCTGGGCATCTGCTGCCATCAGGGCAATCATGAGGTTCTGTTTGATGGCTCTCCCCTCATACAGGACTCTTCTGTCCTGGCACAACTGCCTCAAATAGTCTACAGTGTGCCCACTGTAGTTGGAAGCCATCTTCTTCCCTAACTATGGCTACTCTAACTTGCACTTTAGAAAAAAAATAAAACAGGTAGGAACTTGACTGTAAGCAAAATGATATAGTTCTGTTTCCTTTTTAAAAATAAATCACTGCCTTGTTTTGCAAGTGAGCTGTACAGTATTAAGCTGACACACTGAACAGTTAAAGCTTGTGTTACCAAATTTTATCCGCACCACTGCCAACCAAATCTGTCACAAACACACTCAGCAGGTCAAGCCCTCTGCTCCGATAACCCTCCTGTCTGCTTGTGGGTCCAAATCACCTTTAGTCTCAAGTTTTGGGGGGATTCAAACTGTGAACCTTATGCTAGCATACCCAAATGTACAGGCGCAGAAAATCTTCTCTTTGGGGGGATGCAATATATCTTTCGCCTGAGGGCACCTAACCAGGTATCCAAAACGAACCCTTAAAACTCTATAAAAGACCTTAGGTATATTCTTACCTTTTCCCAGTTTGGTAACACCATCAAGCCCTTCAGAACAGCTGTCAACTTAACCATGTATACATGACTTACAAAAAAGAACTTCGAAGACACACGCAGGCAGTCTTTTTAAATATAAAGGGTACTTTACTTAAAGATGATAAAAGCATGAAAAATGTAAACACAGAACAATATATCAAAGAGCATACAATCACGTAAAAGAAGACAAGGAAAAGTACAAACAAAAACTCCTACCACAATACAATTAGACTTTTTCTATCTAATGTATTACCTCTATAGTGTTTATAGTTAGATCTTGTTTCTTAAGAGCCCAAAAAGAAATGCATCACAGTTCAAACACAGAATACAGTTTAAAACTCGGTGTTTCCACACCCCTTCTATGATGTCATCTAGCTCCTCCTTTTAGAATGTAAAAAATATACAAACAATGATCTTCCTGTCAGGAGATATTTTAAATACTGTGACTTCAGCAAAAACTAATTTCCCAAATTATGACAGTCTTTAATCAAGCCTTTCCTTTGATCTTGTGTGGTTTCCTGTTCCCAAGGCAGGTCAAAGATTTTACAACTTTTCACACCATGGTGGTATAACATGTTTTTCATCTAAGACATCACAAAAGTTTACGAGCCTTATATCCTGGCAGCTGGGTCAGTTCTAATTAAGACAGGAACAGGAGACCCTTAATTAAGTCTCTCTAGTCTTTTAATTACCTCCTGGTTTCAGGTTAATATATCCTGTAGCTTTCTCTGACCTGAGGTGTGTGTGTGTGGGGGGGGGGTGTCACCGAGAAGCACAGGATGTCTCATGTGAGACAATCACATACCACATTCTATATTACAAATACCATAGAATAATCATAACCAGCTGGCTAAGCATCACACTTACCGCACACTGAAACAACCTGTCACTGTATGGCTATTCCATGCATGGTATGCCATGAGCGGTTTTGTCTGCGCTATAATGATCCGGTACCATGTGATTCCATTTGCACTGGTGGAACTTCTGAAGATAAAAAAAATGCGGGGGGGATACAGAGAGAGAGAGAGCAATAATTTATGTTTATGGGGAGGCAGTATAGTGCAGTGGTTTAAGGCTCTGAGCTACAAATCTGGCGATATCCAGCAGACCAGACCTGGGTTTGAATCCCACAGCTTCCACTTGCATACTGTGTGACCCTGAGCAAGTCACTTAACTTCCCTGTGCTCCCAGGTCGCACCTGTAAAAAAGCTTTCAGCTTAGTGTGCTACTCCTGGTTAAACAACTAAATAAATAAATAAAAATGTATACTCATTATGAATTCAACTCTACTGCAGGGAACAAACATTATGTGATGTGTTCGGTATCCAGTCACGCCCTTCCAGACCCCCTATATTCACTCCTCCTCTGCTGGCAATACATCACCATAGCTCTCACTATGCAGCCCTAAAAACAGGACAGAGTACTGGACAGAAGGTGTTAAACTGAGCACTAGGGCAGTGGAAAGGGACCTGGGAGTCATTATTAGCTACTCCCTCAAACAATCTAGCCAGTGTAACAAGGCCTATAGTAAGGCTAATAGGATGCTGGGGTGTATTAGAAGGGGTACTGACAGCAAGAAAAACATGGTAGTACTACTACCTCTATATAGGTCACTGGTGGCCACATACAATATATAGTGTTTATGGGCAGACTGGATGGGCCTAGTAGTCCTTATCTGCCAACAATTTCTATGTTTCTATGGTGAGGCCACATCTGGATTACTGTGCTCAGCTCTGGGAATCCTCAACTAAGCATGGACAGAGCCAGGCTGGAGATGCTGCAATGCAGGGTAACCAGGATGATTCAGTGAAAACAGGGCAAGAAGATTAAAGGCACTGAACATGTACTCACTGGTGACCAGGCAGAAAGAGGGGGTATATGACAGAGACCTTCAGGTTCTTGAAGGGAATAAACAAGGGGAACTGCTTAGCAGGAGTACAGAGTTAAGAACTGAAGGTCACGAATGAAAACTGGCAGGGGGAAGGTTTAAGAAGGATGTGAGGAAGTTCTATTTTATGGTAAGGGTGGTGAAGCCATGGAACAGTCTGCCAGCAGAGGTGGTAGGTGTGACACGTGGACAGTCAGTTCTGAGTACACTATTATTTTTTGTAATATAAAAAATGTGTTATGGACTGTCTCTCATGAGAGATGCTGAGACAGCATGTGAGATCACACATACACACACCCAGGTTTTACATGCAAGGTGTTGCCTGGAAATCCAGAAGCTAATTACAGACTAGAACAGGCCTTAATCAAGAATCTCCTATTTTTCTAAGTTAAATATAGCTTTAACTGCTAAGAGGGAAATCAGTATCCCTTTTATGACATTTTGAGGAGGAAAACCAGGTTTAGCATACTGGTGCGACATTATAAATGCTTTGATGTCTGTGTGAGAGGGGATACTGCTCACAGGTGAAAGGACATTTACAGACTTGATTGGGGAAGTCACATGGGGAAAGGAGTTTCTATTGATGTAACCTTAATTATCTTACCTTCTAATATGATAAAATATCCTGGGTGTATGATTTTTCATAAACAGAGGAGGAGCTAGGTGACCTCACACAAAGGGGTTGGCAAAGACAGTTTTTTAAACAGATTCTGTTTTCCTTCAGAGAGACTTTTTATCTACACTCTGACAAAGAAACATCTTTGAGCACTTTAAGCAAGTATATAGGTAGAGAGAGAGAGAGAGACACAAAATCTAAGTACTGTAGTAGGAATTACACTGTTAAAACCTTGTTCTTTTAAAAGATTGTATGGTTCTTGTGATATATAGTTCTGTATTTTATGTTTTACATATTTTTTATCTATTTTAGTAAAACTCTATTTTTAGATCCTACTTGGTCTGTTTTTGAATTTCTTTTCTTTAACAAGTGGAGTATATATGGTTAAAGCAGACACTGTGCATAAGCTTGAATGGTGATACCAAACTGGAAAAAGGTAAGAGTAATCTGAGGTCTTTATTAGAGTTTTTAAGAGTTCATTTTGTACACCTGGTTAGGTGCCCATAGGCAAAGATATCTGGCCCCCAAGACAGAATTATCTGAGCCTGTGCATTGGGTACACTAGCAAGAGGTTCACAGTTTGAATCCCTCCAGAACTGAGACCAAAGGTTGATTCAAACCCACAAAACAGACAGGAGGGTTACCCTGTTTCTGTTAACTGTTCACGAAACTGCGCTCAGAGGTTGGCACTTTGGGAGTAGAGGGCTGACCTGCTGAGTGGGTTTGTGACAGTAGGCGCCAAGACCAAAAATGGTTTCAAGCATGGCTGGGATGGATTGAAGGACATGGTAGTTGCTCAGGTCAGTAGCAATAGCAAGAGGAGTAAAGGGTGTACTGGCAGCAATAAAACCCTGCATGAACAATAAGTCCTGGAGCAGACAGGGAACTCCAGGCATACTAGATGGACCTTTGGTATTTTTCTGCTGTCAATATCTGTGTTTCCAAGGTGAGTGCTGTTTGCCAGTGGGGTGGGATTACTGATCCCTGTCACTATATCAATATTATAAAACAGGTAAGGCATTTTAATTTATTTTACTTGAGAAAAAAATCATCTCATGACTCCTGTGCATGTACACAGTATTATGCATTAGCAGGGTGTGTGCAGGACCCATGCAGATAACATGTGGTATTCACATGGGTTCCAGCAAATCATGAGACTGGATTCCGGTCTTAGTTTTAATGATTAAAGTTAAGCATGACTGGTGCTCTTTATATCTGTAGCAAATCTGGTAAAAAAAAAAATTAATAGTCAAGATTAACTGTGATGCCTCCATATGTGTTTCACAAGGATCTATACCAGGTCCACTTCTCTTCAGCTTATTCTTTAACAAACTACACAGCGTATGATCAAAAACCAACTCAAGTATTCACTTACTGTATAAGCTGATGACACCATCATTTACAGTATGGCTAACACCATCAAAACTCAGCACCAAACGACAAGCAGTCATTCATGCATTTTTATGGAAAACAAGCAGTCTCCTACTCAATAACCCCAAGCCAAAAACATTTTCTTCAGTAACAAAACAACTAGTAGCTTATAAATAGCACTGCTCTCATTCCAAATATTCTAGAATGTGCCACATTTTAAATATGGAGGCCTGCGGCTAGACCCAAAGCTAACCTTCACTGAACACAACTCAGAGCGGTCTGAAGCTCAAATCAAAAATGTTTACCCAAACTGTAGCTGCTTGTACAGGAGTCCTCATTAACATTGCCCATTCCAGTCCTTACTCCCTGCTACACACTGTCACGCAGCATTCAACAGTAACTGTAACTGTGTGCTTGGCTGTGACAGAGGCACTCACCACTGTCTCCTACATAACACAGTAGACTAGGGCCAGGATATTCAGACCCTGGACTGTGCCTAGTGACTGTTTGCTTGAGGAGCACAGAAGTGCCTGGAACAAACTACAGGTATACTGGAACTTGCTGAAGCATACTGCAAGTGTTAATGGCATGTTATAATATGAGATCAGGCACTATCCCTTTTGCACCTGCAAACCCCAGCTCCCTATTAACCACAGGAGTTATGGGGCCAGTAGGGTGTTATGGGGCTTGCAGGAGCAATCTGGCTATTAAGGCCCACAAATGCTAGATTCATTCCCTTTTATGCAAATGACCCCATAGCACTAGCAAGGTGCTACAAGGTCATATGCATCTCATTAGAGCCTCATTACAAGCCTAGAGCAAATAGAGATTGTGCCCCCCCCCCGTGTCTGTCAGGGCTGCCAGTGCTCAGTCCTGGTTGGCCAGTGGTCCCACTGCCCCCCCCCTTGATCTGCTGCATGATGTAAACTAAGGAATTCCCTAGTTTTCAGTGGTCCCACTTAACTGCCTGCAATAAAAAAAAATATTTCCGTGGTGTCCTCTGGTCCCTCCACCCCCGACTGCCCACCCATAATAAAGTGAACATTTTTCTGCTGTCCAGCATTCCCTCGATCACCCCTAATAAACTGAAAATTTCCATGGCGTCCAGTGACTCCCCCCATCCAATTGCCTCACCCATAATTAGGGTTTCCGGTTTTTGGTTTTAACCGATTATCACCGATAAAACACCACCAATGTGTTTTTCGTGGTTTCGGTTAAAACCGATAAACACCGAAATACTTACACCTGTGGTGCTCTCGTCACACACCATCAACAGCCCCCCAGCGGATAATAATATTTTCAAACTCTGATCCCACCTGGAGCGCTGAGAGCTGCCGAGAATTCTAAGCTGAAGCTGAAACAGGACTGCAAGGGGGCCAATCCGTGCGGGAGCAAAGGAGAAAACTGGCCAATCACAGTACTGGGTGGGTAGCGCCAGATTCAAAAGGAGTGGCACTTGCAGGGAGAGACTGTACCTTGCTGAGTCAGCTGGATGCTGGCGCGTAAGGCGGGTGGCTATAGAGAAGAGCCGCACTGCTCCTCCAGTGGAATGCGTGCCCAAGTCAGGGGCTCCTTCTTTGGAGAGAGAGAGACAGAGAGAAAACGTGTTGTGGTCGGCACCAAGCACTGGGGGATGTGGAGCAGGAACAGGGGACAAATGAGAGAATGGCTCAGGAGACTGAGAACAAGGTAGGGAAGTAGCGAGTTAAAGTTCATAGCAAGGGAAGGGAAGTTTAAACAAAAGAAATTTGGATAAAGGCAGGTAAACTAATCGCTGCTAAACAAAACAATTGCAGTGCAGATATTAATTCTATGGTGCTATAAATATGTGCAGTATGGTTGGTGTTAGTAATAGGGGATATGGTGCTACTAATGGGGTTATGTGCAATTCCAATAATTTTTGCAATTGCTTGAACTGGAACAACAATGTACACCGTGACTTTAAAAAAAAAATTAAATACAAAAATGTATTACAATGAACACTGATAACTACTGAAAATGTGTTAAGACTTATTTATTTACCCCGGAAAACACCGAATTTTACTACTTGAAAAATGAGCGAGAAAAGTTGAAAAATAAACACCTTTTTTGTTAAACAATAAACACCTAAAACCGGAAACTCTACCCATAAGAAAGTGAACAGTTCCCTGACATCCAGTGGCATGCTCTCTTCTTGAATAACGGTTGGATGTATCTTCATCAATTTGTGTTTATTTTTTCTGCAGAGTGCCACCAGTTTTGTGGTCATTTGTTTGCTCTATGTATTGGCCGGTGCCTTCTTGTCATTAAGCGCATGGCTTTGTACCACTACTACTTCCCTTCCATACTTGGGCCCCTGTTATTCAGCCTATTCCCAAATAGCCTACTCGCTGTCTGCAAATCCTCCAACATACTTCTCCACACAGATAACACCATTTTCTTATCGAGTGGCAAGAACCTAGATCGCCTGAGGCCAAGGCTTCAGGAAGACTTTAACTCCACACAGGCATGGTTCATGGATAACCTTCTTGTCATGAATGAGAAGATGACAAAATGTATGTTGTTTTGCATTCGTAATTAGACAGACCTCTCTCCTGATCTTATTTCTACCTTGACTGGTGCTACTCTTGAGCAGGTAAAAACCTTTAAATACCTTGGCATAATTCTCGACAACACCCTTTCATTCACTGATCATGTGGGCCAGCTAATTAAGGCAGTGAATACAAGAATTGGCTTCCCCCATAGGTACAGGGGAAATTTCCTATCTGAGATATTCCAAAACAAACAAAATAAAACCTCCTAGTTGAATGTTTTATCATAAGCACTATCAACTATAGTGTTGTGGTCTATGGGTCAGCAAATGAGAGTCTACTGTCCCGAGTCAGGGGTCTGCTGCTTTGCACTTGGCCTTAGAACTAATATCTATACATGTGTCCTGTATAGGAAAGGGAAAGGGAACATTGTTTAACCAGGAGTAGCACACTAAGCTGAAGCTTGTTTTCAGATGCTACCTGGGAGCACAAGGAAGTTACATGACTTGCACAGGATCACACAGTATGCACCTAGGCAGCTGTGGATTCAAACCCAAGTCTCCAGATCTGCAGCTCAGAGCCTTAACCCCCTATGCTATACTGCCCCAATAGCAAACTGACATGGCTAAACTTCAACTTGAGGGTGATCTACTACACCTTGGTCTTAGGCAGTAAAGCTTTACTAGGCTTGCTCTCCCGTGGCTTCCAGTCCAAGTTCAAATACATAGACAATAAATATGCTACAGAGGCATAGCATGCTACTGTCTGTTGCTACTTTGCAGGAGAACCTCACTTGGACAAAACTCCCTCTCTTCAATTTGCCAAATATTGGCAGAGAGGAGTAAAAACGCCTAGCTTTTCCTTTAAAGTATATTGATATTTATTTAGATTTCTCTTCATACTGAAACCAGTAAGGTAAGTGGGGAGAAAAGAGAATTGCACGCAGTGTTTGGGACACTTTGAAACTTGGGTTTTAAAGTGTAGCAGGTGAGGCGGGGGAAGTAACTCGGGAGATTAATCTTAGGGTGAGTAGGTTCAGGAAGCTATATGAATCAGGTATGTAATTGGCGGCTGGAACTAATAGAAGCTAAGTACCTTCTTACAAAAGCACTATAAAAGCACTTCCACTCTAATGTGTTCAAGCAGGTTCGTGTCCAAACAAGTGAGTGGAACAGGTGACTGGCATCTTAGAAGCTGGCAGGTGTCAGCAGAGGGAAGCAGAGGACTCTACCAGTCGACTAAGGCAGGGCACCTGTTTAGTACTGTGCAAAAAACAGTCACTGCTGGGAAGGGTGGAAAGTCAAAGGTAGGCTAAAACTGGGAATACAAACAACATCCTATCTTGTGTAGGAGTATAAAAGCTCAGGGCAACACAAACACAAACCAACAAACAAAAGGGGAAAACTAGAATCACCCTATCTGGGGTAAGGGTACAAAAGTATTTCCAGGCAACACAGCGAGAATAGAAGCTGGAAATGCTGGGAGTGGTGCAGTGCAGTGACTGTGGGGTGGCAGTTTTCAGAGATTCCTTCTGGAGACTGCGATGCTGCCCATCTACACACACCTCTCTGGGTTGAGGGAGAAGGTTGCCAGACTCCAGGCCAGGTTGGCTGGGATTCGAGCAACTTCTTCCCCACCCATGAGCCACCAAGTCAGCCACCGTTGCCTCAGAAGATGCCATGGAGGAAGAATTGTGGCGGGCTTGGGAAGGGTAGGAGTGGTGAGTCAAAGGCACATTCCTCAACTGGTAGTTCTACACAATTCCTATGCTGCTCTGGAGAGACAGAAATGCCAGGAAGAGACACCCATGATAGAGGTCAAGAAGAATTGGGGGTCCTCCATAGTGAGGACCCCAGAGGAAGAAGCAGTTCTGGTGGGTGACTCAACTGTGAGGAGGATAGATTTGGAAATACGGAAGGGAGAGGAAGGTTAGGTGCCTACGGAGCACCACGGATTAGAGGGATGGGAAGCAGATCCTAAGGATCGCTACAGCAGCAGGACAGGAGGGAGAGCTGGATGTCACTGTCCACCAGGGGACTAATGACCTGGCTAGGAACAGGGCTGGGATAGTGCAGGGGGAGTTTAGGGAGGTGGGGAGGGGTCTTAGGTAATGCGCTCAGTGGCTTTCACTGAGTTGCTGCTTGTCTGACAGGGGAGAGGACAGGGCTCTCTGCATCAGGAGCTTCAACTCAGAGAAGAAGGATTCAGCTACACTGGGGGCTGGGGACCCACCTGGGAGGATAAGGGCATATACAGGGGTGATGGCCTGCATCCATCCAGGAGGGGAACCACAGTCGTCAGTAGACAGTTTAAATGTTACTTTGATGAACATTTAAGTTAGCCGAGGGGGTGGCGGAAGAGATTGTGGAGGCAGAAACTGCCCCCCCCCACAAGCTGAAGCAGAGAGTAGGGAGAACCCCAGAGGAGTGGAATTCCTATGATACAAATTAATACAAAAAGCAGGGGGGAAAATGAAAGGGGATGGGAGTGGCTGCATTAAAAAGAGAAGGGGGAAGGAGGGAAAGCAAAAAGGAAAAAAGGGAGGGGAGCAAATAGAGTGGTAATAGAACCTGGAAAGCCATATGTGTGAATGCTAGAAGTCTAGGAAATAAAATTCCAGATCTAAAGCCAACAATGGCAGAGGCTAACATCGATATTATGGCCATTACTGAGTCATGGTGCAATGAAAAGCACGACAGGAACGTGGCCATACCAGTTGTACTCTGTTCAGGAAGAACAGGGTGGGAAGGAAAGGAGGGGATGTGGTACTTGGGACACCATGTTATACACAAATCAGCCTGATCCAATACCCCTTGCCACTAGCCTACAACCTAGCTTCACGGTAGTTGAGGCCTAGTTTGCCCAGCACAAGTTAATTCTGAATGCTAAAAAGACCATGGAGATGCTCTTTGCTAGTCCACATAATGAGAACAAAAATACTCAATTATCCATCTCAAATAGCCTCTGCATACCTCTTGAACAAGTCCACAGCTTTAAGTACCTTGGGATAACACCTGACTGCACCTTATTTTACAAAGAACATGTTAATATAATCTCTAAGTCTGTCAGCATAAGATTAGGCCTCCTTTACAGTTACAGGCACAGGCACAGTATGACCTTGGAAGCGCTCCACCTAGCAATTACCAGTTTGGTTTTCTCAATTATTGGTTATGGCCTCATTATTTATGGCTCTGCCATAGACACTACCCTCAGAAGAATTAGTATCGCTTTAAACAAAGAGTGCCGCTTGGTTACTGGTGCTCACAGGTACACCCATACCTGTGACCTTTACACCCAGTCCAACTGGTTGGACCTCCAGGGTAGGATCTCCTACCAGATTTGTCTGCTAGCTAAAAAGATCAGCCTCAGGCTAAACCCCACCTGTAGCACAGCAGCTACTGATACGGGCGCCTAATCCCTGTGGTGCAAGAAGTGCATCCAAACTCACCTACCAAATGCCTTTCTGCCATACAACACAAGCTCAGCGGGCTTTTATGTTTAGAGCTCCAAGCTGGCTGAATGGCCTTCCCCTCTAACATCCTGAATGAACTCAAAATCGGACCAGTTAAAAACAAACTCTGGCAACACCCTTCCAAGCTCAGCATCTGTGATTGCCCCACATAACTGTCACCGCTCCCAATTCCCACCCTTACCTACACCAGCACTCACTCCCTCTCTGTCGCTCCTACCTCCCCAGTTCCCATCCCTCCTCACACCTTTTCTTAATCTACATCTTCCCCACTCTGCCACATTAATTATTTCCTCACCAGCCAAGCAACCCTAAACTTTTGATTCAACACTGGCCCATTTTACTCTGGCAAGACCCCTTCCAAATCTCTTCCCCTTATTTTCTCCTAAGTCAACTTCTGACAGCTCTGAATCATTGCAATAATTCTTTATACCTTTGGTAACCTTCTGAGTTCTATTTTTTGTCTCCTCTTCTATTGTGGCTATATACCCCTACCAATATGGCCGTCTCAGCCTAGTCCAAGACAACGTCATCTTACTAACTGCACATTATTACCTTTTACTCATTTCACATATCTGCTGTAATCATTATTGGCACTTATTCAGCTCTTATATGTGTATTTGTTACTGTATAACCAGTACGTTACCTACCATGTACATGTCCAACTGTTGTAATTTCATTCCTGACGTGGAACCTTTGTAAAAGAATCTCCGGCTCAAAGGTATTGCACTTCCAAGAAATAAATAAACAAATCGATCGAGATACAGGGAATACTGGGGGGAGGATGAGGTTCTGTGGGTCACCCTAGAGACTGGGAATAGAGCCTCTATTCACACTGGTGTGATCTACAGACCTCCAGCACAGAGGGAGTAGATTAGATTAGGTATTGGTGGTAGCCACTAGCAAGATGGCAGAAAAGGGGTTGCTGTGGGTGGGAGACTTCAGTCTGTTGGATGTAGACTGGAGCCTCCCAGCTGCAGCTCCAACAAGATGCAGAGAAATCTCGGACTCCCTGCAGGGGGCATTCCTCAGGCAAATAGTCAGTGAACCCACTTGTGATGAGCAGGATTGGACCTGGTACTCACCAACAGGGATAGTGTTGCAGACGTCAAGGTGGGGGGCCTCCTGGGGACCAGCGATCACCTTACAGTGTGGTTCAATATGAGGACAGCTGCAGAATCAAACTACATAAAAGTGAAGGTCCTAGACTTCAGGAGGGCAGATTTTACAAAGATGGGTGAATGCGACAGGGATAATCTGGCAGGAAGGATGAACTGGGCGGGGCGGAGGAACAGTGGGGGAAAACTAAAAAGGGCCATAATCAAGGCAATAAATCTCTGCGACAAGCAAGTGAGCACAAGATAGAGGAAAAAGAGACCAATATAGTTCTCAAAAGAGGTGGCAGAAAAGGTAAAAACTAAGAGGGTGGCATTCAGAAGGTACAAGGAGCTGCAAAGGGAGTAGGACAGGGAGATGTATCAGGGGAAACGGGGAAGCAGCAAAAGCAGTAAGGAGCGGAAGGGCACACACTGGAGAGAGAATAGCCATGGCAGTAACCAAATGAGACAAGATATTTTTCAGGTATGTAACCGAAAAAAAGGAAGAACAAGAGTGGGACTGTAAGGTAAAGGAGGGAAGGGGGGGGACTGTGCAGAGGGAGAACAGGAAAAGGCAGAAATCCTGAACAAATACTTTTGTTTGGCCGGGCCCGATGGCGTTGAGGGTTGAGGCACTGGACGCCTTACCTCATGCTATGCCAGTGACCCGGGTTCGAGAAAGACCTCAGGTGGCACCGGTGGGGGGGAGAGGAAGAAGGGAGTAGGATCAAGCTACCTAATGGCAGTTCTCCTTTCCCAGGGAGATTGTCACCCCCCCCATGGTTCTGCCGCTGCCGTGTGGAGGTCCGGTGATGGCATAGGCAGAAGGGCTTATTCGTGAGCGTCGCGCGTGTTCCTCCACACATGCACGTTCGCACCAAGATGGGGATGGGCAAAAAACAGGAGTACAAAAACAAAATACTAATTTAAAAAATAAAAATAAAAAAACTTCTGTCCAGTGTTCACAGAGGAAAAAGACGGAGGGGTCACAAAAGGGTAGGCGGACCCCAGTCCATTGTCCTGAAGGGACTTGCAAATCTGAAAGTGGACAAAGCAATGGGGCCAGACGGGATCTACCAAAGGGTTTTGAGGGAGCTCAGAGATGTACTGGCTGCACCTCTGATGACCTTAGCAGCTCATTGGAAACAGGAATGGTCCTGGAGATGGGCAGATTTAGTCCCACTTCACAAAAGTGGTTGCAGGGAAGAGGCTGGCAATTATAGGCCAATCAGCCTGACTCTGGTGGTAGGAAAGTTAATGGAATTACTGCTGAAAGGATTGTGGACTGTTTTGAATCCTGTAGGTTACAAGACCTGAGGCAGCATGGATTCATGAGGAGGAGGACGTGTCAAGCGAATCTGATAAAGCTCTTTGAGAGCGTGACCAAGGAACTAGATCAGGGTGGAGTGATTATTGTAGCCTACCTAAATTTCAGCAAGGCTTCTGACACCCTTCTACACAGGAGACCAGTAAGCGAGCTGGCTAGCTTAGGAGAGGACAAGTCCTCTTTAATGTCTTTATATGTGACATTGCAGAGGAGCTGAAAGGGAAGGTCTGCTTCTTTACAGATTAGACTATCAATACGGCTGCCACTCTGGTTGTGGTGGGGGGGGGGGTTGGAGAAAATGAACAGTGACTTCGAGAAAACTTGAGAAGTGGTCAAGGATATGGCAGCTGGGTTCAATGGGAAAAAGAGCAAAATAATGCACTTGGGACACAGAAACCCAGGGGTGGAGTACAAAATTGGGGGTGGTACTGATGACCAACAGACAGGAAAAAGACCTGGGGGTGATCATATCAGATGACCTAAAGGCCAGGCAGTGCGACAAAGCAGTTGGGAGGGTAAGTGGGATGCTGGGGTGCATAGGGAGGGGTATCACCAGCAGAAACAGGGACATAGGGAGGCGGTGTTGCCTCTGTATAGGTAACTGGTAAGACCCCACCTAGAGTAGTGTGTGCAGTTCTGAAGATCACAACTCAGAAAGGACATAGAGTGAAAGCAATCCAGAGGAGGGCAACTAAAATGGTGTAGGGTCTGCATCAGAAGCTCTATGGGGAGAGAGTAAAGGACCTAAATATGTACACGCTGGAAGAGAGGAGGGGGGCATAGGATAGAAACCTTTAAATACCTCAGATTTAGGTAAACAAGGTGAGTGAAGTATTTTTCAGAATAAAGGTGCTTACAGACAAGTGAGCATAATAAGCTGGAGGTGGGTAGATTCAGAACAGATGTGAGGAAGTGCTTCTTCGCAGAAATAATAATAGCTTTATTTAATCTTTAATCAAGGTGCTGTACAACTTTAACACAGATAAAATCCAGTAAATAAAAAGCATACAAAATTCAAATACAACACGCAATAAATACAGATCCAAGTATAATTAATAATGGGCAGACTAGGTTGGCCAAGCGGTCCTTATCTGCCGTCAAATTCTATGTTTCTATCATAAGCAAGATGCCATAGATGGGTCTTCAAGGCTCTCTTAAAGCTCTCCACAGTCGTGCACTCCTGAGTCTGACGAGGTAGAGAGTTCCACAGGGTCGGGCCGCTTACATAAAAGCACGGGCCCCTGATGTTTTAAGCTGTACCCTGGGAATCTCTAACAATCCCTTGTCATCTGAGTGGAGAGGTCGTCCAGGGCAGTAAGGCTTCAGGAGTGCTTGCAGATAGCCCGGGCCCAGTCCGTGCAGGGCCTTAAAGGTCAGAAGCCCAACCTTGAAGGTGATCCACCACTGAATAGGCAGCCAGTACAGTTCGCGCAGCACTGGTGTGATGTGACTTGAATGAGGAGTCACCATTAACATTCTGCAGTAGCTGCAACCAGCGGATATCAACCACTGGCAGACCTAAGTACAGGGAGTTGCAATAATCTAGGCATGAGGTCACGAAGGTATAGATCAACTTTGGAAGGTCGCTGGATGGAACAAGGTGCTTAATCCTGGCAATGTTCCTGAGATGGTAAAATGAGGACTTGACCACTGCTGACACCTGTGAATGCAGTGTCAACCTGTCATCAAAGACCAGCCCCAGGTTTTACACCTGTTCAGAGGAAGACAGTTGGACACCTCCGAGACAAAGTCCAGAAAGCTGTCCGGCAACCTGGATCCACCACCAACACCTCAGTCTTTCCAGAATTCAATTTCAACCAGCTGGATTTCTACAAGGCAGCTATTAAAAACCGAGCTCGCACTATCCTGGTCAGGTACAAAAGACAGGTAGAGCTGGATATCATCAGCATAGCAGTGAAACCTCAGCCCATACCATCTTACAATGTCTCCGAGGGGCAGAATATACACAGTGAACAACACAAGGGACAACACCGACCCCTGAGGGACCCTACATGGCAGAGAGAATGAGCCAGAGAAAAAAAAATCCCCAGCACCACCCTCTGAAATCTGCCAGTGAGGAAAGATTGAAACCATCTGAGAACTGTTTCAGACAGGCCACAGATGACCCTCAGGTGCTCGAGGAGCACCCCATGGTCCATGGTGTCAAAAGGCTAAAGAGAGATCAAGAAGTACCAGCATAGAGCAGTGCTTCTGATCCTTCGCCATCAGGAGATCATTGAGCACCCGAACCAAAGCGGTCCCGGTACTATGCCTCTTAGAAAACCAGACTGGAGAAGTTCGTAGATATCATGGATGGTAAGGTGGTTCTCCAGCTGTAGCGCAACAACTTTCTCAATCACCTTCCCTGCAAAGGGAAGGTTTCAGATAGGTCTGTAGTTAGCGAAGCAGTTTGAGTCCAGAGCAGCTTTCTTCAGGAGCTGTGTCACTACCGCCTCCTTCAGGGAGCTAGGAAACTCACCCGACTCTGAGGAGCACCAAACTATCTTCGCAAAGACTAGGCCAATGATGTCAGAACACCCCATAATCAGGGGAGTTGAGCCCGGGTCCAAACTACAGCAGGTTGGATGCATACCCTGGGCAATCCGCACGATATCCATGATTTCCGGCTGGTCTAAAGAAATCCAGGAAAACCGAGGAGAGGTGACTGGGCACTGACCGCCATCAGCTCCCCTAAAGTGAGCCGGCAGGATTTCAGCCCTGATGCTGGCCACCTTATCTGCAAAGAATCGAGCAAACTCATCACACTCGACTTGTGAAAAAGCTCTTTGAACCTGCAGACAGGTTGGGTTGCATAGCATGTCCACGGTTCGAAACAGTTGAGCAGGTTGTTTCTGAGTGGCAACAATCTCCCTGGACAGGAACTCTGCTTTCCTACGGGTGATTGCTGATTGATAGATTTGATAATGTTCCATCAATCTAGAGTGAGTGGTGGATTCCTAGAACAGTCTTCCAGCAAAGGTGGTGGGGTTCAATAATGCGTGGGATAGGCATAAGGGAATCTTAGGGAAAGGGAAGGGGTGAGTGAGTGGACAGGAGAGCAAGTAGGAGCTGCAGTGATACTGTAGGCAGGGAAAAATGGGCAGACTAGGTGGGCCAAGAGTCCTTATCTGCTGGAAAATTCTGTTCCCACGGAATGACGAGACAGACATGATAAGCGGGTGTCACTCTACCGAGTCATTAAAACTCAGCTGTTAACTTTGCTTACTACCTCTGGAATTTGTAAAGGCTTTCAATTAACATTTTCGTAACCTGACAACGTACAGTAGAAAGCAAACTCTATTTATATAGTGCCTTTCAAAATCAAGGCGCTTTACATAATATAAAATCACAATAAAAACGTAAGTTATTTAAAACAATTACTCAGTTAATCAGGGAAGGCTTATGTATACTGCGCGTTTTGCATAATAACATGTAACCTGTAATATCTAATCCTAACTGTATGATGTTACTCATGAGCACTATCTATGTATTTAATGTCTGTACTGGACTCAGAATCCGCTGAAAATTGACACTTGCCCAAAGGGTTTTATGTGAAATAAAAACTGAACCATTTCCTGGTGTCCAATAGTTCAGCTGGCCCCCCACAGTCCTTGGATCCCTCCCAAGCAGGACCTGCTAAAGGCTCCCAGCACAAACCCTCTGCTCTCCTCCTTGGCTGGCCCCTTGTTTAAATGACAGGAAGAGATCGCGTACCTACCATAGAAACAGCTCTTTCTACAGTAGGTGCATGATCGTTCTGTCATTCAGATGGTAGCCAGTCAAAGAAACAGAATTTGTCAACAGAATAGGACTGCTTGACCCACCCAAATGGTCCCTGCCTAGTCTGTCTCTGCAGACCCCTAACTTGTATCCAGTCCCCTCCATTTACTAATATTCCTCTATATTTATCCCACGCATGCTTGCAGCCACCTACTCTTTTCACCTCCACAACTTCCACTGGCAGTCTATTCCAGGCATCCACTCTTTCACTGAGGTAGTACTTCCTCACATCCCTCTTAATCTCCCCCTCCCAGCTTAATCGCAAGCCCTCTGGTCCAGGTACTCTTCCTCATTTGAAACAGACTCCCCTCCTGTACCCTGTTCACTCCCATGAGCTAACTGTAGATCTCTATCATGTCCCCTCTCCTCTCTTCCAGAGTGTAAACACTGAGATCCATCAGTCTCTCCTTGTACAGGGCATTTTGGTGCAACCCCTGCATCATTTTAGTTGCCATACTCTGGACTGCCATCACCCTATGTCTTTTCTGGGGTGCGGCCTCCAGAACTGGATACAATATTCCAGATATAGTCTCATCAGCGAGCTATACAGTTGCAACACCACCTCTCTCCTCCTGCTGGAGATACCGCTCCTTATGTATCCCACTGGCCATACAGGATATGAGCCGAAGGGTTGTGCTGGTCACTGTGGAGAGAAGATCTACCTTCGGTAGGGGTCTATGGTCTTAAGGGTGGGAACTGCTGATCCACCAGGGATGTACACAGCAGCGAATGGGCCAGTGATCAGGAGGAAGTACCAGAGGACACCAGGGAATGCCTTAGTTTACAATGGGTAGACTGGGGGGGGGGGGGCGCTTCAGGTACACTGGCCATAAAACCTGGTTTGAGGAGTGGTAATTAGTCAGGCAGTAACTGCCAGTTACCACCTCTCCAAAACATGGCAATATGCCGGTGCACTTACATACAAGATGTAGTCAGCTGCTCTGCATAGACACATTGGCATATGTTCGAGGCATTGGCAAACAGGTTAGTGACTTGCTAACCATGCCTTCCAGTATGGTCTTTTCTACCACTTCCCCATTGTGGGTGCTAAGTGGTGTTAGCGGGTCACTAACCTGTTTAGTGACCATTCCTGCCCCAAGTCTTCTTGCAGGTGATAGGAGAGAACATAGGTGGTCCACACTTGTCTTCAACTGTGTGAAAGGCATCGACCCTAGCTGTCTAACTTCTTAACCAGACTCACCCTCTGACACATAACATACACATCCCATCTTCAACTCTCACAACCGCCTCTACACCCTAAGGAAAAACAAATCCACAGAAATAAAAACTCACAGCACAGCTGCACTATCACCTGGAACTCTACAGCAGTAAACCTCAAAGAAACTGGCAGCACACCTGCCTTCAAAAGGCCACTGCACCAACATCCAACCAGATCCAGAGAGTGCCCTTACACCTTAACTATCCATAGCAGACCTTCCAAGGTGTCACCCTTCCCTTCTTACTGTACTCTCTCCCGACTCCATTCTACTATATGTACCTCACAAGCCACTTCTTAACTGGTCTTACTGCCAACGGGTACTTGCATGAGCCTTTAAACCAATCAGGATATCTACCTCACTACTCTATCCATCCCTCCTTTCTTTCACTGACCAAGTTGTGATTATTTAAATATGTATACACCCAGATCCTCCACATTTACAATGCTGTATGACTAGTTATTGTTGGTTTCTTCACTGCTGTAAATGATGTAACTTCTTTTGCTTTTAGTCACCCAGGATCTATAACAAAAAAAAAGTACAACCTAAATGTGGCTCTACTAGCATACAAAACTTGAAATAAACAATCTGACAAGTGTCTTTTGAGATACAGCTAAAAAATATAAAAGCCATCCCAAACCAGAACAGCTGCATAATGAGATCATGATGGCAGACTTTACAGTGCACTGAAGAAATCTTAGCAGTATATGTCTATATTAAGTTAGGTGGAACTCCAAAAAGCATTTTCAATATACCATATAGGCACAATGCAAGTGTGGCATAAATATATAGGTATATGTTTAATCAGAAGTTAAAAGATGACACAGTTCACCATGGCCAATATTCTGACACACTGAATATGGAAGTTAATTCTCTACTTTTTTGGGTATAGTGTAAATAACACATGTACATCAACGTTCTCTTGTCAACTTCCTTGGCTATGGTCCAGCGTTCTCCACTCCTCTTTCCCTCCTATCCTGAAATCCTTATCTGCAGCTGCACCATGTCTGCTCCTGCACCTAACCCCCACTCCTATCCCCATCCTCACCTGCTTTCCCACCTAGTTTCCTGTTACAGAACTGCACAAGGGTAGCCTTAGCCCTCCGCTTATGTCCCTCTTGACTGTTGGCTTATTATTGTGAAGAACCGTAAATGCTGTGTTTGAATGGTTGTCAGTATTGCCTGGAATTTCTGTAACCACACTCCTTTACTATATATGTATGTTCCTACTATTCCTCTTACCCCAAGTACATACCTGGAAATAAGTTGTGGCCAGCACTGTGATCCCTCCTGGACAAATTAATACATATGTACTTGTGACCCTTTTTACTCTTTCGAGGCAACTGCCCCATGGGAAATAATGAGCTACTGTCAGAATGCAAATAAACACAATTGTGAGCTTGTTTGTTGTAAATGCAGTTTTATTCTGTTTTCCAAATGCCTTCCCAAGTTATAACCCAGCCTTGTGTTACACTTCCTTAGAAAAATATCAAGTTTCTGCAAAACATGTTAATTGGAACATCACATACAAAACAGAGAACATCTCATACCCAAACATAACTCATTTGACAGTCCAGCCTGCAAGACAAATGCTGTAGAAACACTAATGAACTGAAGAGTTAATTCCAACAAGGTGAACTAGTTAAACTTAACCAGATACGTCACACACCACATGATGCATAGAGGCATGGGAACAACATACCAATATCACTGTTTCCCAGTGGGGTCTGAAGGTTTCCAAATGTACAGGGACTGAGGTTATAATGTCAGTCTTTCAGGGCCAGTCTTGGCCTGCACTTTACATTTGCTGTTCTGTCCCGCTAGGTAAATTTTAAATATATCATCTATTTGGCAACTGCTTTCTCAACTGGAACGCAGGATCATTCTCAGTAAATGCTAATGCTGTCAATCATTTCCTTTTTATTTTAAAAATATATGAGAAGTTGTAAAGGAGTAATGTGCAAATATGCAACTAAGTCTATCTGGGAAATGCTGCTGGCAGGCCTGGAAGCACAACAGAGAATTGCTTGAGAAAATATTGTTAAAGTGGCAAGTACATCTGTTAACCACAATTAAATGGATACTCTCAACCTGGAAACTGGCCCCTTAAAACTAAAAATCAGGGCATAATCATTTCAGAAACATAGTATTTAATTATTAGTTTAATTCCTTTAAATAAGTTTTTTTAACTGATTTAAAGGAGCAGTACTGTATTTGTTATTCTTTAAAAAAAAAATCAAACATTCATAATCTTTTTAGCAATTATTTATTCCTTACATCTTTAGATCAATTAACAATGTACATATAGTCATTCAGACATTTTTAAACAGTTTTTATTACTTAATTTGCAATTAATTATTGAAGTCAATAAATTTGGTCATCAGCTTTTAAAAATCTCCTCCCAGGAGGTTGCTTTGTTTTTTTTGGCTACTAAGTTTTTTTTACCCCTGAAGCCAATTAGCCCTGTTCTTCCTTAGCTGTCTACTACCTCCCCACCCAAACTCTCCTGTGGTAGTTTCCCCCTCCCCCGTGGCAGGGCCAGGAGGAGGACAGGCCCCCCCCCAAGCACATATATCCGGGGGGAGGGGTGGGCCAAAGGATGAGCCTGGCGTCATCCACTGGTCATTTTCCATTTTCTCTGACCTAGCAGTGTGCCAAAAGTGCTAGTGCGCAGGAGTATAGAGGCACCACGTGCTCTGCCACCGGCCATCCCTATGTCGCACTCGATGCTCTGCCACCATGCCTCCACATACTGGTAGTCCAGGATCGGTGCAGCAGGAGCCCTTCCTCCATGCAAGAGGAGAGCAGTCCTCCGGATGCTCAATCTTCCCCAGCCAACCACTGGTACCAAGTACACTTCTGATTCTGGGTTGCCACAGTGATGAGAGGTGTGGCGTCCAGCATCTCAACTCTTAGTGCCATTGGGCCTTGGCATTTGCTTTTTGACTGTACATACAGTACTATAATCCTACTGTGGATATATCAATAGTACATGCTTATGCAGCATACTTATACATACCCACTTTTAAAGCAGTGGGACAGACATGACGTACCTGGAATCCCTTCCAACCTCATATTCCCATGTTACTAAGATGTTTGGCTTAATTGGAGTGGACGTGGCAGTTAGTAGGGCCCGAAAAAATGCTTTTAAACCACATACAGATATGTATAAACATACATATATAGTTTTTGGGGGAAGGGGGCCATCATTTCATCGAGTTCCTCCCTCCCAAGAGCTCAGTGGGAATACAGTCATCCCATTTTTTTTTTTTTTTAACCAAAATGCTTGTCAAGTTTGAGTTTACAAAGCCAGGGACACCTCTTGAAAAACACTGGAATCTATATTCAGAAGAAGGCTAGGGAAGAGTTAAGAAAAACAAAGGGATCGCCTGGAAATGCAGGATGAGATACTTTCACTCTCCAGTGCTTCTTAGCAACTTTTACCTGAGAGGTATGGTTGGCGCAAATGTGGCTGTCAATGCACCTCACTTGGCCATATCTTTTGGTTATGCCCATACTTGATGCCATATTGGATAGCACTTCAGGCAGAAATCCCAAAATGCCTAGAGGAAACGGTTGAACTGACAGCCGAAGTAGTATTACTGGCCATTTACCCCAGTCACTCTCCACCCTGGGGAAAAACAGTCCTTCCTATTTTTTTTTTTTTTTACTAGCGGCTAAGAAAGCTTTGACTAGATGATGGACATCTGAAAAGGTGCCTACAGTCCACGACTGGAGATCCATCATGAAACAGATATATTATACTGAGGGTCTGAACTCTAGAATTCAACATAAAGGGCCAAACTATATGGTGAGATGGCAGAAATGGGCTATTTACCAAACCTCAGTAGACCCTGATTTATCTCCTTAACCAGGAAATAGACACAATGGGGGAATCTCCATCCATGGTGGGGGAGGAGGGGGACGGTAGTGGAAATAGATGGGTAAGTGTACATTGAGTAAGGGGGTGTCCTGGATCAATGAGTTCTAGAGTTGTGACCACCTCAAAAAGCAGAGAAATGAAGACCATAGACTACTAAGTCTAAAGACTGAAAGTCCATACGACATTGATAGCCCAGGGATACACCACCAATATGAAATGTTATACTCCTCTTTATTGTACAAGTAATATTTCAGCTCTGTTTTAAAACAAAGCAATATCTCATGATAAGCTGTACAAAAGACAAATGTGTGTAATAAACTTAATAAAAATTAAATTAAAAAGAAAAAGTGAGCAGGGAAGGCAGTCAGGAGGGCAAAAGCACAAACTAAGGAAACCACTGTCCAGTTAGCTAAAATGGGGGATAAAACATTCATTGGGTACATAAGCAAAAGGAATAAAAGCAAGGCAGGGATAGTGACTAAAAGGGGAAGGGGGGGGTGGAAAAGGACCAGAAAAGAGCAGACATATTGAACAAGTACTTTTGTTCAGTATTTACAAACGAAAGGGTAGGTGATGGGCCACAGATAGTGGAGAAAGGCATTAAGGGAAGGGAGGTGGACTCTAGCCCCCTTACAGAGGAGAGAGTCCTCGGAGAACTAGAAAAAATAAAAGTAGACAAGGCAATGGGCCCAGATGGGGTCCACCCCAGGACACTAAAATAGCTATGGGAGGAACTGGCTGCACCTCTGATAATCCTGTTCAATCTATCACTGGCTACGGGGGAAGTTTCAGGGGACTGGACTAAGACAGATGTGGTCCCACTATACAAAAGTGGGAACAGCAAGAAGGCAGAAAACTACAAAGATAGCCATATGGGCACGAAGTTGGCTCAGTAACAGAACTCAAGACAGTGGTGGTAAACGGTATTCACTCGGAAGAAGGACAAGTAACCAGCGGGGTGCCACAGGGATCAGTACTGGGACCGGTCCTCTTCGGAATGTATTGGGGCTAGTGGTTCAGTGCTGTAACTTCAGCTGAAATGGAGCCGCATGCCGTCCGCCATGTTTGGGAAGCACAGACTTTACAAAATTAAAATTCTGTAAGTAGCCTTACTAAAACAAATGCTTTCATGTGCAGAAAGCTTAATCAGGGGCTAAAGCTTTTGGGGGGTGGGACGATTTAGATAACAGCAGTTTTCCTTTAAGACAGCAGTCCCTGGAGGATGGCAAGGCTAAAGCTGGCCCTCCTTGTAGATGCAATGTCCAAACTGTAGTGTTTAATGAAAGTATGGACAGAACTCCAAGTGGCAGCTGCACGGAGATCAGCTGCCGAAATGTTTCGTAGGGATGCAAATGAAACGGCAACAACCCTAGGGGAGTGACCTTTAACCAGTCCCAGTAAAGGTTTGTTGTACTTTTGGTAGCAGAAAACTATACAATTGACAATGTCTGCTTAGTCATGGGTGCCCCTAACATTCTCTGGGCAAAAGACACAAACAACTGGTCTGACTTCCTACGGTCTATGTAAAAACGAAGAATTCTGTGAACATCCAGAGTATGCAACAAGGCTTCTCCTTTATTTGAGTACTCTGGGTAATAAACTGGGAGATGAATGTCCTGGTTAAGAGTGAAGACACCACCTTCGGGAGAAACTTAGGATTAGTACGTGGGGCTACCCAGTCCCTCTGAAAAATCAAATAAGGCTCTGCACATTAAAGTCTGAAGCTCGGAAATCATGGGGGCTGAAGTAATGGCAACTAAAAATGCTTTCCAAGACAGGAAGCGTAGCTTGCGGCTGGCTCAAAAGGAGGCAACATAAGTTTTTCTAACATGAATAAGAGATCCCATGGGGAATAGGGTCTCGCCTGGGTGGCTTAATGAGCATTATACCATGCAAAAAGGTGTGGGACAGGTCCATTTACGCCAGGGTCCTGCCATCCACTGGCACATGATAAGTTGACAGTGCAGAAAGGTGTACCTTTATGGACGAATAGCTGAGTCCCGCATCAGACAGAGAAAGGAGATACTCCAGGACTGAATTCACCAGACAGGTGAATGGATCCAAGTGACGGGACGAAGCCCATAGGCAGAGTGTGCTTCCATTTCATGACATACGTGGCCTCGGTTGAGGGTTTCCTCGTGGTCACTAGGACCTCCGCTACACTTGTGGATACCCCGTATCTGTCCTCAAGTAAGTCTGCAGGAACCATGCATGCACGTGCAGAGACTGGTGATTCGGGTGTACCAAAGTACCTTGCTCCTGGGAGAGCAAGTGAGGAGACGGGTAGAGGAATTGGAGGTTCCATTGCCAATTGCTGGAGCAACGGGAACCAAATTTGTCAAGGCCAAAATGGCACTATGAGAATCATGACAGCTTGTTCCACAAGTAGCTTGAGCAGTACTCTCTGAAGCAGTGGGAAGGCATAAAGGAACCTCCCTGTCCAAAAGAGGGTCAACGCGTCTCACCAAAAAACACCAGGCCCTGGATCTAGTGAGCAGAAATTGGGCAGTTTGGTATTGAGTGGGGATACAAAGAGGTCCAGTTCTGGAAGTCCTCATCTTTTGAAAAGGCTGTCTACTACATCCTGTAGTAGCTCCCACTCGTGAGCCTGAGAGCAGCTGATACTGTTGGCTAGGGTGTTTTGTACTCCTGGAAAATGAACCACTGTGAGTTCTTGGTTGTGCTCCACTGCCTAGTACCAGACTCTCATGGCTTCTCTGCAAAGGAGATAAGAGTATGTACCCCCTTGCTTGTTGATGTAGAAGACCACTGGCATGTTGTATGTCTGGATCAGTAGGGGGCCTGGAAGGACCATCTCGAATGCTCGTAAGGCATACAGAACGGCTCTCATCTCCAGCACACTGATGTGAAGGTTGCATTCCAAAGGAGTCCACGTTCCTCTTCAGTGATCTTTGAAATGTGCACCTCATACTGGTCCCGAGCCATCCATTGTCAGGATCTGCTGAGGACTGGCATTTTTTTGAAAGGGAGCCCCGGACTCTAGCTGGGAGGTGGTGTGCCACCACTCCGAAGTCTGGCGCACTGCCTTGGAGATCCGGACTGGCTGCTCAAGATCGTCCAAACGCTGGTCCTGTTGTACCCTGAGGTTCCACTGGAGAACCCTTATGTGTAGGTGAGCTAAAGGTACTGTCACAATGGTGGCTGCCATATAGCCTAGCAGTTGTAGGACCATTCTGGCTGGAGTCTGGTTTGTGGAAATGACCCTCTGAGCCAGTGCTCTTAGTCGATATGCCCTGAGGAGAGAAAGGCTCTCCCCTGGATAGTGTCCAAGATGGCCCCTATGTATTGTAATCTCTGACTGGGCCAGGGGGATAACTTGGGAAGATTCAAGGTAAACCCAAGGTCTTGGAACAATTGGAAGGTACTTTCCAGTGTGTGACACAGCTGTTCCAATGTAGGAGCCAGTCGTCGAGGTAGGGGTAAATATAATATCCCTACCTCCTGAGAGCTGCTGCCACCACTGCCAGGCACTTGGAGAACACCCGAGGTGTGTAGTAAAGCAGCGATTGGAACTGGTAGTGCTCTCCCTGGAAGGTAAAGTGAAAGTATTTTCTGTGGGATGGTAGGATTTTGATATGCATACTGTATGAGTCCTGCATGTTCAGCGAGCAGAGACAGTCCCCTTGGTAAAGCATGCGCAGCAATCCCAGCAGTGTCACCATCCTGAACCTTTTGTATTCAATGAAATCATTCAGCTGACTGACATCCAGGATGGGATGAAGGTCCCATCTTTTTTGGGACTAGGACGAAGTGCAAGTAATATCCCCTTCCTCTGAGTTGGTGGCACTGCTTGGATCACTTTTTTTTCCTCAGGAGGGCTTGGAGTTCTGCCCGGATGAGACCTGCGTGGGATGGGGAGCAATGGGTGGGAATCAGTGGGTTGTCTGGAGGAATTTGGGTGAATAAACCCCCTTCTTATGACCTAGAGTACCCACTGATCCTCGGTGATATGGAACCAACCTCTGAGGTAAAGGGAGAATCGCTCTCCTACTGCCTCTCCGTCACTCCGCCAGAGGAGGGAGAGTGGGCAGGGAGTCATGCACAGGTTGCTGGAGTGGGCAACGGAGCACTGGTGTTTTTGGCATTCTTAGGTCCCTGTGTCCCTGAAGACAGGGGGTGCCTTTTCTCTCGTAACCCCCCCTTTGCTGTTGTCATCTACCCTGCTGGCCTTGATGCTTGCGAAAGGAACGATGCCTAAATGGGATTGGCTTGGATTTGTACATTTTGTGGACCTCAGAAACAGCTAGCAAGTCAGTGATCATCTTTTCAGCTTCTTGGCCGAAAAGAGCTGGTCCTTGGAAAGCGGCATCCAGCAAATCCTGGTGAAAACCCGAGACTCTCAACCAGGAGTAGCACCGAAGGCATATCCCTGTGGCAGCTGTTCTAGCTGCAATGTCTGCAGAGTCATATGAGCACCTGAGGACATGCTTACCAACATCAACACCAGATAGGAGAACTGCTAAAAGTTCCGTCTTATTAGCAGAGTCAGGCTGTGACCGAGCTAGGTCCATAGCCTTATTCCAGGGATTTCTGATACATCACCATGTGTGGCAGAAAATTTAATGACCGGACCATACAAGTGGTCAAGTACACCTTCCGGCCCAGATGGTCCACTTTCTTGGACTCCTTATCCAGTGGTTGGGAGCTCATATGCTTCAGCTGTCGAGTCCTCCCAAGAGCGGCCATAAGGATCATCGAATCTGCTTTGGGTTGCTCACTCAAATGTGGTCCCCCCCGGGGTCCTATATAAGCGGTCAGCTTTCTTAGGAAATGCTGAGGTCATGGAAGAGTGTTTCCAGGCTACTTTCAGAATGTCCTGAAAGGGCTCCACCAATGGTAGGATGACTAAAGGTTCTGGGTCAGTGGCCCCTAAGAATTTCACTAGGCGGCGTCTCTCAGGGTCTAACTCTTCCGTCTCCCATTGGTTAAGGAACCGAATGTCGTCCAGAGAAGACCTTGGGGAATCCCTCCGTGAGTCTGGGGATGGAAGAGACAAATAGTCTTCTGATGAATCATAGGAGGAGGAGCCTCCGGTAAATTTCTCTGAAGAAGTATACCGGTGTCCCCTAGAGCTACTCCAGCATCTAGAGGAGGATCTGGATGACGGATGGCGACTGTGCTGCCATCGTTTGGGAGATCCTGGCTCATCATCCCTTGGAGTCAGGTGGGCCGGCGTCTGGGGTGGCAAAGGCAATCTGCATGGAGGAGTCAGTTGCCTAGGCAGAGCAGGGAGAGGGGTTCCCACGGGGGTGGGATTCGGCTCCAGCAGTCTAGGCAAAAGATCACCCTTGATGGTGTTCCAGCAGCTGTTGAAAAGCGCCCCAACCTCAGTCAAAGGGACCACAAGGCCCAGCTGGGGTTCTGGCTTTAGGGTAGGGGCACCCAGTGGGCTGGTGTCAAATCCTGTGGTTTGGTCCCCCCTGGCGTCAGGTCCGACGGTACCGCTGTATCGGACATCAGTTCTGGTGGGATGCTGTCCCCTGGCATTGGGGGCCCTGGTGTCTGGATGTCACGCTCCCGAGGGGGGAGGGAGTGACGCCTGGTCCATGGTGTCCTCGGAGGCGTCAGGTCCCCCGGGTCTACAGTCGAACTCTTGTCAGAGCCCTACGGATCAGACGCTGGCTTAGGGGGTGGCGTCTGGTCCTGCTCCGTCATGGAGTCAGAGGGGATTAAGGCCCAATCTGGAATCCAGCAGATGACAGTTTGAAAGGCAAATGTGGTTTCTTGTGGCGCTCATGTTCCTGATGTCTCTTGGCATCGTTGGACGCTGTTGTCCTGTCAGATGACCTGCAGACCTCGGCCTTGCGGATGGCAGGCTCTGACCTGCCAACCAACGAAGAATGGGCCGATCCTGTTGGCTGACCCTAGTGCAAGCTTGTGGGGCTGGATACCCAGGGACACAGGGGCCTTGGAAAGCCGTAGTGTGGAAGACTTCCCACTGTACGTCTGAGTGGAGGTGGGGGGCTTCCTCGATTGTAACCCCGGGAGAGCCAGGAAAACTGAAGGGACTGAATCTGACCTCACGCTGGAGGCAGAGCTCTTGGAAGCCCTGTGTGGACGCCTGGGTCGGGATTCTGATCTGGACCTGTCCTTGTCCCCATGATAGTTCTTCCCCGCTTGATTTCTTCCCTCTAGGGGAGGAATCCTTGGTGAAGGAGGAAGACGAGCTGTGCCCAAGTGGGTCTTCTGTATGGTGGCCATTTGTTGTTCAAGGAGGTATGCTTTCAAAGTCTTCAGGCGGTGGATGCGGTTCCTCCTACTGAAGCTTAAGCAATGCGGGCAGTTGTCTGGCTTGTGGTCAGGGCCTAGACAAAGTAGGCAGGCCGAATGGCCGTCTCTTTTTCCTGGGATCTGCTTGCCACACACGCACTTGGATTTCCGCCACTCTGTAGTAGAAGATGGCTAAACAGACATACACAACGAATTCAGTATTTTGATGAAAAAACGTTAACTGCACAAAGCACAAAAATGTCGGTCGACTGGAAGGAAGAGATGTCTGTGGAGCTGATATGTATGGGTCGATGGCGAGAAAAAGAACGGAGGTGGTGCTGGGGAACCGCCCCCTTTATACCACTGGTGATGTCGGAAGTGAGACCTACATCATAGGGACGGTGCTCTGCCTTGGACTGCTAGCTAGAATTTTTCCGTGGGGTCCTAGTGCTTGCCGGCATAACCCAAATGGTTATTACCTGTTGCTAGAGCTCGATTTCGAAGTAAGACAGGGGAGATATGATAGAAACATTCAGATACCTCAAAGGTATCAATACGGTACAGGAGGGTGGCATATTGCACAGAAACAGATGTTCAAGAACAAGGGGGCATGACATGAAGCTGGAAGGGGGGGGACTTAAAGGGGATATAAGGAAACACCTTTTTACGGAAAGGGTAGTGGACACCTGGAATAGACTCCTGGCAGAGGTGGTGGGTACTAAAACAGTAGCGGGTTTTAAACGTGCACGGGACACAAGGGGACCTTAGTAACAGGGATGGGGGTGGAGGTAGGGCCGTAGATCGCTTAGGGTCTATGGTGGCACAGTAAGCAGACTAGGTGGGCCAGGAGGTCCTTTTCTGCTGACAGATTCTATGTATACACAATTCTAGCTGTATTTCCTGTTTTTACTACCCCCCCATTCTCTATTAATAGTAACATTTATATGGAAATAGTATCACTGTCCTCTTGACTTACTCTGCTACTGCAGCTTGTCTACATTTGTTGCTATAATTTCCTAGTTATATCATCATAATTATTTCCACAGCAAGCAACTGTGATTCATAAATAAAGGACTGGCACATCACAAGCCGGCAGGCAGCAGGAGCAGATGCAGTTCAGAGGATAAGCATCCTATTTTCAAGCAGACATCCTCAGTAATAAGGTCAATGGTGCAGAAAATGTGTGAACTCTGAGCAAAATTGCAAGTAAATATTTTGTTTTTCAACATTTCCTAGAGATGTCACAGACTTTTTAAAGGTGGTTTCAGCAGAGACATTGTTAGGGTAACAAAAGATCCCTGGCCCGAGCCCTCAAAAGATGGGGGTACGCCATAGGGATTTATTTCAGCAGTTCTACTGAGGAAAGGTACAGTATCTATATGAAAACAACCAGAGCTCAAGCCCCCAAGACCTATGTCTAGTAATACTCTTGCATTACAGTATTGGCCAATGCATCTGTTCAGGAATGGGGGTAGGTATGTTGATATGTTAGTTTTACATAATATTGCTGCTGAAAAATGCCAAATCAGCACTGCTTATGTGCCCATATAAAGCAACTGTATGGGGAGTTGTACTTTAGTGGCAGCAAACTATTATGATGCCATACACATTTCAGAACTTTTTTTATATAAACTAATACCCATTCCAAACAATTAAAAATTGCATTCTGTAATTTTGGACACTGTTGATCCTCAGTTTTAGATTCTCTGGGCCAAAAATCAGTCCCAGTCCAGTGTTGAGTCTATAGCCATTAGTATTACTTCTAAGTGGTACTAAAGGTGTCATAAATTTAGTCAAGACTTCCACAGGCTGAAGAAGCTGGTCAGGGATAGGTTACTATGGACGGACAACATAGATGGGGTGGAAGAGAGAATAGGGTGCAATTAAGGGGGCCATTCTCAGGGCATCCAAGGTATGCATGAGAACAGTAACCAAAAAGAACAGGTTCAAGATACCACTATGGTTCTCAGCAAAGGTTAGGTAGGTGGAGAGGGACCAAACAAGACCTTCTACAGATTTAAAGAAAAGTAGGGGGAGGAAGAATGTAGAGAGTATTTGCTGAAAAACAGGAAGGCAAAGAGGGTGGTTAGGGAGGTAAAAGCAGATACAAAGCTGCGTACTGCAGAGGGGGGCCAGAGAGAAAAACAGTTCTTCAAGTATATTATATTAAAAAAAAAAAAAAAGGAAGGGGGGTGGGGGCTGTGACGTTAACAGAGGGGAATAGGGGGCTTGAGGTGGATGGGCAAAAGGCCACCATCCTCTAGGGTTACTTTTGCTCCATTTTCACTAGGGAGGATGGTGGACCCTTGCCAGAAAGTGGCCATTAAGTGGGTCCCAGAGATGAGACAGTCAACATTTACTAGTAAAAGAGCCCTGAAAGGGAAGCCAGCCCTGGAAGATTGATAAGGCCTCAGGGCCAGATGGATTGCATCTGAGGATACTCAGGGAATTGGCAGTGGAACTGGCTGATCCTAATAGGTCTATTCAACAGCTCCATAGGACAGCGGTGGTTCTTTGCCTCTGTTGTAGGAAAACTGATGGAGTCACTGATCGGAAGAGGATCTCATGGACTACTTGGAGAGCAACAGTCCTCAGGACAGCAAGCAACACAGATTCATGGCAGGGAGGTCTTGTCAGACTAACCTGATAGTTTTCTTTCTTTGGGTGATGAGGGAATTGGATAGGGGCCATGATGTGGATTTTCTCTACTTTGACTTCAACAAGTCCTTCGACTTGGTATCCCACAGACACCTGCTGAAGATGGAAGATATGGGTGTGGCTAAGGTCATAGTAAACAGAGTAGGTAACTGGCTAATGGGAAGGTAGTGGACAACAGGGTTAAATCAGTGAAGGAGGCCATGAGCAGGGTTCCACAGGGATCTGTCCTGGGTCCAGTCCTCTTCAACATGTTTATCAGTGACAGTGGTGAGGGGATACAGGGCAGGCTGTCTTCTTTAAAGGTGACACTAAGTTCTGTGGGAGTGTGGATAGTGATGAGGGAACAAAGTAAATGTAGAGAGACTTGCAAAAGCTGGAGGGGCAGTTAAGGGTTTGGCAATTGAAATTCAACACCAAAAAGTGCAAGGTGATGCACTTAGGGAACAAAAATCCCAGGGGGGGGGGACTCAGTACCATGGCTGAGGAATGAGAGCTTGAAGTCATCTTCAGGAATTCCCTAAAGAAATCTAGTTAGTACAACGAGCCTTATAGCAAAGCAAATAAGAGATGTGGATGTATCGGATTACTGACAGCAGAAAAACTGAGGTAATACATCCTTGGTGAGGCCACACTGGGAGTACTGCACCCAGTTCTAGAGACATCACCTCAGGAAGGATAGGCTTGAGATGGTGCAGCACGGGGTAACAAAAATTATTCAGGGCCAGCAGGACATGTCCTATGACAAGCATCTCAAGCTACTGAACATGTACTTGCTGCATACCAGAAAGGAGAGGGGGCTATATACAGACCTTCAAATTCCTAAAAGGAATTAGCAGGGGGAACTTAACATAGACTTTGATGGCAGATAAGGACCGCTTGCCCCCCCTCCCCAGTCTGCCCATTTCCCTACCTTTCAGATAAGCTGCAGATCCTAGTTAACCAACAGCCTACTTCCTCCTACACCCACTAGATTTAATACCATTTAACTTGGAATACCAGATTCTGGTCATGAGTGGAAGCTAACAGAAGTGATGTGAGGAAATACTATTTACAGAAAGGGTGGTGGAGTCAAGGAACAGGCTGCCAGCTAAGTTTCACTACAAAAGGTAGCTAAGGAGTGACCACTGGGGCTGCCACAACCATGTAAGCAATGCTAACTTTAACACTTTGGACACTTTATGTTGGATAACAGCCATAAAGGGCTCACCTCACGTTGAAATCTTTGAAAAAGCACCAGATGTAGGGGGCAAACCATCAGGCTGTTTTTCAGATAGTACAGCTGTAGCTCTGTTACTTTTATAAATTAAAAATGTATTTATCGTACTAAGCCTGAGGTGAGCCCTATATATTGCTGTTATCCAGCAACATGTGGCCTGGTTTAAGTTAGCACTGCCAGCAGAGATGGTGGGTGCAAAACCATTAGTGGTTTTAAGCACAGCTGGGACTGAATGAAGGGTACAGTGACTGCTCAGGGCATCAGAATCGGGAGGAGAATTTGGGGGAGCTAGGTCCCTGGAGGAACAGTAGCCCCAGAGCTAAATGAGGAACGGGCAGACTGGATGGACCATTGGTCGCTTTTCTCCAGCAAGGTCTATGTTTCTAACATGACAATGTGTGTTGTTTTTTTCCCCCCTTCCATTTCCTCACTGGTGGAATGACACTGTACCTTTAATCCCACTGGGACATTAAACGTACACAGAAAGTATAAAAACATTAGGCGCTGGATATTCAACTAACGAGGTCTGAGCTGGCGCTATCCGGCTTTGCAGCTTGTGGGGAAGGGGGCATATTCTAAGGCCCATGTAATGCACCCTAAACCCGTTAGCACCCAGATGCTAACATAATGTTGCACCCATGCAAATGAAGGGGTTCGTTCCTGTATATGGATGCTATGGCATGTTCAAAGGTTTGCAACGGTGGTAAACTGCCCCAAAGCAATGCTATTTGCTGCTGCCATAAACAACCTCTTAACCGGGCACTAAGCCTGCGTCCCACCCCCACAAATGGCAGGGTGGCTATACTGCAGCTGCCAGCCCGGATCCCCCCCATTCACGCCAGCAAGGTTGCAGTCCATGGTATCTAGTGGCACCCCCACCCTGAACATCCATCCCATGAATAGTAAATATCCCTGGTGCCTAGTGCCCCCGAATGCCCATCCTGTGTATGCATGCAGTATCACTGGTGGAGTGACACCCCGCCTCCAAACACCTGTGTATAACCGTACAGACCACCCAGTGTCCAGTGGTACCCCACCCCCCATACCTGTCAACATACCCACCGGTAGACAGTGGCAGTCCAGTGGCCCCCAGCTTGCCACCCATCCAATCCTCCCTTACCACAGTGTCCAGGGACGTGCATGGAATCCCAGCACGGTGACCAGCACTGCCTCCTCTCACCTCCTAAGCCAGCTGCCATATAAGGATTCCATGCACATCCTGGGACACACTAATAAAACGGGGAGATGGGTAGCATACTAGGAGTGGGTTGGAGGCTGCTGGACCACCAATGTGTAATGGTACACATGCTGATTGGCATAAGAGGCGGGGTACCGCTGTACACGGGTGTTCAGGGGTGGCCACTGGACACCAGGGATATTGCATGCATACACAGGATGGGTGTTCAGGGGGTGCCACTAGACACCAAGGCTGTGATAAGTGTTCGGGGGCGAAGGTGCCACTAGACACCAAGAATACTGTATGCATACCACAGGACAGGTGTTCAGGGGGTGGGGCCCTAGACACCAGGGCTGTGTTCACATACCATGGGATGGGTGTTTGGGGAGGTGCCACTAGACTTCAAGGATACTGCATGCATACATGGGACAGGTGTTTGGGGGTGGAGGGTGCCACTAGACATCAGAGCTGTGTTCATATACCATGAGACGGATGTCTGGGGGGTGCCACTTGCCTCCAGGGATACAGCATGCATACAGGGGATGGGTGCCACTGGACACCAAGGATATTACAGTACCTAGGCTGGGTTTTCAGGGGGCTGGTGGGTACCACTAGACACCAGGGATATTGACTGCATACACAGGACAGGGTGTTCGGTGGGTGCCACTGGACACCAGGAATACTGACTGCACACATGGGACAGGTGTTCAGGAGGTGGAGGGTGCTGCCAGACACCAGGGATTACATCAGGATGGGTGCTGAGGATGGGTGCTAATCAGTCTCCGCTCACCATGCAAATGTTCCCTTAGCACCTTGTATGCTCAAAGGGCTCATCTGCATGTTGTGGCAGAATATGGCCCACATGTGTCCCAGCACTATCCGCTCCAGGAACATTATTCCCTATGGACTGAATACATACAGCCCAGGCCCATGTCTGGGCAGTGCAGTTTTACTTAGTGCTGCGCCAACATGGGCCAATATGCAGTTGGATAGTGCTGGTCCGCTATCCAGTTTCCATTTATTTTTTATACTGAAAAGGCATGTGAGCAAAGAATTGCCTGTTTTCACAAGCGTCCAGATTAGGACAGAGAGAAATAGATTACAGTATTCACAAAAAAGTGTACAACATAAGCATAGAGAGCAATTAAATAAGCAGAGAGACTTAAGGGCCATCATGCTGTATAATATACATTAGGGACAACCGGGGTCTACATACAAAACCAACCAATTTGGAGGTAGCGACAGGTTTGAGCAGACAGTTACAGGACAATCATGACCTGGGGGCAACTGCATGCATTAGAACTGGAAAGGTGTGCCCTTAGGTTGTACTTGAATGAAGCTGCTGAGGGACAATGGACCAGTGATGGTGGAAGCTTGTTGAACAGTTTAACGCCCTTGTTGGAGAGGGTGTTTTGGCCATGGGTAGTGCAACAAAAGGGGAGGGAGAAGGAGGACTACTGCCTGGTGGTCTACATGGGGGCTGACTTGGGGAAGAAGGCGATGCTGCTAGGCAGAAGTCCCAGTGCAAGTTTGTGGAAGGCGGTCAGGATTTAATGATCAAGCCTGTCCTCAAAACAGGGCCAACTGGCGAATTAGTAAAGGTCTCAATGGTGGGTTAGTCTGGGGAGGGTGTGACAAACCAAGTGACATTATGGTAGATGCTCCGTAGTCTACTGAGATTTCTTTGGGAGAGGGAGGGGTAGTAGATTAGAGCTCCATAGTCAAAGATGGGTAGCAGGAAGGTGGTGGCAAGCAGTGTCCTGAATTCAGGGATGAGGAAAGGTTTCACTCAATATATCCAACTGAATATAGCAGCCGCTGAGCTGGGCGCAAGCACAGTGCAGCTTCTGCACTGTGCTTGTGCCTCCCAGTGCATATCCAGCCCTAAATGTGTAGTCATTTCTAAATGTATCCTAGTTTGAGGGAAACTAGTAGATATTCTGTATTTAGTAAATTTAAGTTAAAGAGCAACTCTCTGCTACAACTAAAAGCTTAAAATCTCAAGATTTATATCAATACTTTAGCTTTTTTTTTTTTTTTAAACACTTTTCCTGTTTTTGGTCTACTAAATATTGCAGATAATGCAGCACTTATTTCACAGTCTTTCAAATTGCATCTAACACTCCCTGCAGACCTCACAGAGTTTGCGACACTGCAGTCTGTTGGCGTGGTGATCACTATGATGCCATAAACAAAGGTAGTGTGAGGTAAACTGGGAAGAGACAAATGCTTTTTATACAAACTTTCTGGAGAGACTAGCAAGATGTTCTGTAAACCCTGGAAAAGATCATGGACGATGAAAAACAGTACTCTCTAACAAACTATAACAGCTGAAATGTCATATTTATGAAAGCAATTGCTGAAGTGCAGAATTGCTCTTTAAAGAGGTGAGCCAGTCACCTATAATAAAACAAACAGAACATCAGGAGTACTCAACCGCACTACATTGTTTAAAAAAAAAAAAAATTTGAATTCCCAGCCATTCCATTCTTCATTACTTAAAAAGGTATTTACGTGAAAACTGAAGCTTCGTCCCTACAGTTCTTTTGAAGCTGAAGCTAATTCAGGAATTTATGCATAATCCTCTGCGCTTGGGTCATATCCTCATATCTCAGCCTCCTGCCTTGAAAATTAGGGACAAGGCTTAAAAGACAATCAGGAACAAGTGGCCAAAATCAGGAACATATTTATTTTTTTATGCTCCCCCTGCCCCTCGCACTCCACCTCGTTGGGAGACACCCATAGCATCTGTCCCCACTCACCTACCTGGAGCCCACAGTGATAGTTTATTTTAATTTTAGTCTTTGGTAACCGGGCAAGGTCCCCCACAGAACCTTGTTTTTTTTTCACCCGAGGTGGAGCCCAAACACCCCAAACTTCTGGGTTTCATCGGGGACACCAGCCCAGGACAGGTAGGGACACTGGGGATCTGCGCCTGGTGTTCCATCTTTCTGGAGTGTAAGGAGCCATTTTCCGGTGTTCTGGGCATGACGTGCGCCCTGGTGTTTGTCACGCCCCCAATACAGTCCTATGCTTACTGTACCTCAGGCCTCCGCCCGAGGTCAGTCAAGCACAGACCTACAGGCCCCTACCGGAGAAGGCAAGCAGTCCTAGGACGCTCAAGCCTCCCCCGGCTGGCCCTCTGACTTCCTGGGCTTGTTCCCGAACCTGGGTCATCAGTGTCGCAAGCGGTATAGCTACCACTGCACCGGAGGATCAGCCTCAGGGACACATTTAACAAAAATGGTTATATTAGCTCAACAATATTGCCATAATGGTTGACTTAGTGTTAAAGTTATTTTCTGAAGGAGAACTAGACTAAAACTAAAATATGACATTATTTGTGTACGATTACTGGTGACTCCCCTTTAATGAATGCATCTTGGCTCCTTTCCAAAGGCCGTTATTACCACTTTTGACAGCTTGTGCTCCTCATTGTTTAAAACAAAAGCGCGACCAGCCCACTCTCGAGTGCGGCTTTCAAAAGGCAGGGCAAATATTGAACTGTGTGAGGAGAGGGCAGGGGCAGTTTAACAGTTTGTGAGAAGAGACTAGCCACAGTGTGACAAAAACATTTTTTTTTTTTTGTTGAAACAAAGAAAGTAAAGACTGCGAACAATCTGTTATATGCAGTTCCTGGTGCTGACTGAAGAGAGCAAAAGGAGACAAGGAAGCTAAAGAAATTGGTATGGTATGTCATGGGTGAGAGCGGAAGAATGCAGAGTTTTTGTTACAGTTTTGTTGTAAGGGGAGGAGCGGGCATCTGAGCGGAGCAACAGAACTTACTGATGGCTGCTGGGGAGAAATACATGTTGGAGACTGCCGATTTTTTTTATTTTCTTTTTAAATAAAAAAATGCAGTGTACTGTTGTATTTTTTGTGTGGAATGGAAAATTACAGTGTATATAAATGGATGGTGGCACAGTCCCCGCACCAGTAATTTTATTAAAAAAAAAAGCATAGGTGAATGTGTTATTTATTTTTTACGCACTCTTACTGTGTAAAAATAAAACTTACACAGCCATCTAGACATTCTCCAATTACTGGTCAGCATATTTACTGACTGGACTGTCACCACTTTCCAATGCTGTAATAACCCAAGGGACAGATAAATTATGCGAGTTTGCATAGCAATGCAAAAACTGGCGACTGCTAATCAGCTACATTTTTAACTGCACTTGCTAATCGTTTTTCTGAGCTAGCCTGTGCTTCAGATTGCTGCCGTCTACTTTTGTCCTCTGTCCTAGACTCCATGTCATTCCCTAGTTTCTGTAAGCCCCTGCCTGGAAATTGCTTTTTCCCTGCCCCGCAACCCCCTTATCCAATCCAGGGCACCAAAGGAACAGCACATGGGAGAGAAACTAATTGGGGCCTGTGAGAGGAAGCAGCATCACACTAGATGATAGGGGAACATCGTGAACTTGGCTGAGTATGTCCAATCAGTGCCCAGAGATGGTCTGCCATGATGACGTGGTCCGATGTTGACCCCTGAGCTGCCCCAGACATAAGCAACCTTGCAGTTCATGTTCCGCAAATACAGAGGCAGGAAAACTGCACAGTCGTCTGTGCTGCACCTTAGGCTGGGTGCTTGGAGAAAATACAGAGGTACTGTCTACTTTTGGTTTCCTTCTGCAGGTAGGCCATGGTTGTGTGGCACGTTGATGGGGGGGTGAGGGTGTCCATTCAGCACCTCTGAAGAAAAATATCAGGATAAGAAAAATGAGAAACAAAACCACAAAAAGCTTTTTGTGCATCATGTGTGTAAGCAGCGCTGCAGAGGGGATGTAACGTCGAACTGCTGTGCAAAAGAAAACTGACTCACTTGACAATAAATGATAAGAGCTGAGGGGGATTTGAACTGCTGGGTACCCTGCCCAGCAACAGACAGAGTACCCTCAGTTGCCCTGAAAGGTTGGTTTGGTTCCAGCCGGGGGAATGAGTTGCCGCAGTGTTACAGAAAAAACAGCCGGGGGCCTGAAGTGCTGTAGCAGAAAATGTAGTCAAAGCCTTTCTACTCTTTTTTTTTTTTCCCCCTTCTTTTTTGTGTGGAGGGATTAAATTGAAGCACTCTACAGATTAAGGAATACTAATAGGAGTGCTGGTGCATATAAAATTGCAAGTTGTTGGTGGTGGTGGTGGTGGTGGTGGCGGGGGGCGCGCGGGCACTTCAGGTGCCGAGTACCCTGCTGTGCCGTGCTGTGTGGCCCTCTGTCTCAGACTCACTTTACTCCCACATCGTTCTGACTCATCCCATTTTCTTTCTCTGCTACAAAAATGGGGTAAGACTTTCCTGAGAATTAAACACAAGTAAATTAAATAGAAAATTGACTTAAAATACTGTCTAATATGCTTATTTGTTGTTATATAGCACATACACTAAAGTTAAAATTAAAGATTTTTTTAAAAACTGCTCCTCAAAATTGGCTGATTGCTGCTCATTTTTTGTTTTGATTAGCAAAGGCCACTAATCAACTCTCCGATACTGAATTTATGCCCTGCAACCGTCCAGTTATTACAGAATGGAAACACAGGTTACTCACCTGTAACAGTAGTTCTAGGAGTGGTACATGTTGTTCATCCACACTTACTGGCAGTGTCCTTTCCCTTTAAGATGTGCTGGAAAGTCTTCAAGCTGGCTCCTCACATCCACCCGGGTGGTATATCCCTCGGCTCCGCCCCACTGACACCAGATCTTGCCCACCGGAAGCAAAGTGTGCGCCTGAGCCTGGGGAGGTGGGTCCAAGTGCATGAACATATACCACTCCTAGAACTACTGTTACATATGAGTAACCTGTGTTTCTAGGGACGCTGATATGTGGTTCTACCCATACTTACTGGCAGACTCCTAGCAGTTCTCAGGAGGAGGGAGGCAAGGCGCACACCCCCTAGTTAGGGAACAAAGATTGGTGAACTGAGGCCCCAAAACCAGCATCCTAGCGTGACTCGAGGTCAATGTGGTACTGGGAAACGAAGGTGTGTGCAGACTTCCAAGTAGCAGTCCTGCAGATTTCCTGGATAGGGACGTCCCTAGAAGCAGCCACCAACGCAATGGTACAACGGGTGGAATGAGCCCTCAGCCCTCTGGGAGGCTCCCTACCTGCCAACCTATAGCAGAGATCAATGCAGGAAGTGAGCCACCTGCCAATCATCTGCTTAACTGCTGGTCTGCCAGGTGTGGCTGCAGCGTAGGTGACAAACAGCTGGCGAACCTCTCCCCAAACTCCAGCCATGCGCTCTTTGTAGTACGTGAGCGTTCACCTCAAGTCCAGGATATGAAGCCTGTGTTCGACCTCCGAGGTGTGATTCGGGAAGAACACCAGAAGAGTAATCACCAGATTCAGGTGGAACTCGGACACAACCTTTGGGAGGAACTTCAGGCTGGGGCGGAGGACAACCTTGTCCCTGTGGAAGACCAGGTAAGGAGACTCCACCGAAAGCACCTGGAGCTCACTTATCCTTCTGGCTGACATGATAGTCACCAAGAAGGTGGTCTTCCACAACAGGTGAGACATGTCACACCTGTGCATTGGATCGAATGGCTTGCCCATGAGCTTTGCCAAAACCAGCAACAGGTCCCACGGTGGTGGCTGTTCACGCGCCAGAGGGGATATGTGATCTATGCCTTTGAAAAGCACCAGACCACCTTCTCCTGTGCCACCAACCAGCCTGTGCCCGATAAGCAGAGATGGCTGCTAGGTGCACCAAGGGTTGACCGAAGTCTCCCTCTGGAGAGTGACTACAGGTAGTCCCAAATGCTAGCTACCAGACAGGACAAAGGGTCCAGCCCCTTGCTCTGACATCAAATGGAGAATCTTTTCCAGTTGAAGGCATAGCATTTTCTGGTTGATTCCCTTTCTAGATGCCTCCACCACGGTAAGGACATCTTCAGAGAGACCCAAAGCCTGGAACTCTAGCTGCTCAGGAACCAGGCTGTCAGGTGAAGAAATTGAAGGTCCAGGTGGAGTACCTTCCCCTGATTGATGGAGAGCAGGTCCAGGCATAGTGGAAGACACCTCGGGAGTCTGTTGCTGAGGAGATTAGGGTACCAAAACTGGTGTGCGCAGTCTGGAGTCACCAGGATCACATGCGTCTTGTGTCCCTCCTGACCTTGAGCAGCATCTTGTGGATCAAGGGAAGTGGTCGAGAAGGCATCCCTCTGCAGCGAGCCCTGCTGACGGGAGAGGCCACAGAACAGCCTCAGCTTTGTGTTCTCCCTGGGGGCGAACAGGTCCACCTGAGGGGTGACTCACTGGGAGAACAGACTGTGAACTACCCCCAGATGGAGAGACCACTAGTGAGACACCTTGCCTACCCGGCTGAGGGAGTCTACCAGCTGAGTGGAGGCTCCTGCCACATGGATGGCTAGGAGAACCGCCTCCAGGCTGCGCACAAGAGTCCACACACGGGAGTGCTTCCTTGCACAAAGGCAGGGAGTGCGTCTCACCCTGCTTGTTGAGGAAGTACATGGTCATGGTGTTGTCTGTCTGGACTTTGACCACTTGACCCCAAACATATGGAGCGAATGCAGTCAGCGCCAGCCGAACTGCCCAGATCTCCAGCAAATTGACGTGCTATAGGAAACCCTTGGGGGTTAAGAGCCCATGGATCCTGTGTTCCCCCAGATGGGCCCCCCCCCCGCCCATGAGAGGCGCATCGGTCATCAGTATGATCATCAGCTTGGGGCGGACAAACGGGATTCCTTCCCGCAGGTGCTCTAGGACTAGCCACCAATGGAGGGCGTCCCACATCTTCTGGGTCACAGTGACCAGCTGGTTGAAGTGACCTTTGCACAGAGACCACTGGCTGGCCAGCTCCCATTGCAGGGAGTGCATACTCCAATGGACCACGCTGGTGCAGGCTGCCATGTGACCCAGAAGGCGCAGGAAGTCCTAGGCAGGGCGCAACTGCCCAACCTGAAATGATCGGGCAAAGGAGGAGAGAACCTCTGCCCTGTCTGCCAGGAGCCGGGCTTTGGCTCGGCAACAGTTTAGCTCTGCTCCGATGAAGCTGATCACCTGCGAGGGCACGAGTTCCACCTTGGCCTTGTTGACCAAGAGGCCAAGGGAGGTGCAGATCTGGATGGCCAGGTCCTTAGACCACTCCACCTCCTGCCTGGAGGGACCTGCAATCAACCAGTCGTCCAGATAGGGGGTACACCTGGACCCCTCGGCGCCTCAGGTAAGCTGCCACCACTGTTATGCATTTGGTGAAGACCCTGGGGGCTGAGGAGCGGCCGAATGGCGTGGCCCAGAACTCATAGAGGGTTCCCTCGATTGAAAGCGGAGGAACCTTCGGTGGGACGGACAGATCGGGACGTGAAAAAAGGCGTCCTGAAGATCCAAGGAGAAAAACCACGTCTTGCTCTAGAGATGGTATGATCTGCGAGAGTTACCATCCTGAAGGTGTGTGACCTGAGGAACTTGTTAAGGTCATGCAGATCTAGAATGGGGCACCAACCCCAATCCGCTCTGTCACCAGGAAGTACCTGGAGATAAACCCTGGTGTTCTGGAGGATCTGCTGCTCTGACCAAGACCTCCTTGCAGAGGAGCTGGGCAATGTTGTCTCAAAGAGCCAACCGAGTGTCTGCAGATACCAAGTCCTCCTGTGGGGCCCGGGCTCAGCTTGGAGGGTACTGCTCCAATTCCAGAGGCAGACCTTGACCGACCACCTCCAGAACCCACCTGTCCGTGGTAACAGCGGACCAGGTGGAATGGAAGTGGCGGAGCCAGCCCCCCCCACAGGAGGACCCAGGGGAGACATGATGGGTATGAAGGTGGCAACCCCCCCATCCAGTCACTGAGCAGGTTTGGAGGAGGATCTGGCTGAGGAGCCACCGGATCCCTTCCCTCCGGGCTTATGGATCACCAAGGCCACTGACTTGGGCCTGGGTCGCCAGGACTGAGCCTGCTGGCCTGGCTGATACTGGGCTGGTTTTGCCGCAGGAGTGTAGGACCGAAAGGCCTTTTGCTTCTGCCTGAAGCCCTAGGGATCCTTCTGCACGGATGTAACAGAGTCCAAGGTGGCATTGGGCTTCTCGATACGTTGGATGTGACCATTCACACCAGGCCCAAACAGGTCAGTAGCAGGAATGGAACATCCGCCAGCTTGTGCACAGTGTCTGACATAAGAGATCCACAGCCAAGCCCTATGGCACATGGCAACTGTGGCCGTCACCGAACGGGCACAGGCATCCCCCAGATCCAGCGCTGTCTGAAGTTGCTGCTTGGCCACAGCCCGGCCCTGATCTTGGACCCACTTGACGTGGTCTGGAGGTCCACAGGTAGGCAAGGAATCACTTCATCCAAAAAGCCCAAGAGAGCATGGGAGAAGTGTGTCATCATGATGGCCGAGCTCACATGGCGGAGGCTGAGCGAGGAGGCAGCAAAGACTTATTTTTAGCTCTGTGGTCTAATTTCTTGGACTCCTTGTCCAGCAGCTTGTAGACATCCCCGGGATTGCCCGAGTCAGCTGAGGGGTGCTCCATGAAACCCGAGAGGGTACCGGTGGGAACCGCATATTTGCAGGCCATCCAGGAAAAGGACGAAGGGCAGGATGCGGGGCACTGCCAAAGCTCCTGAGTTGGGCCAACCATGGCCTCTGCCACTGGGAAAGTATCCAGAGAGTCCCCTTTGTCCAGAATCTCTGTGAGGGGATAGCGAGCCCGCTTCTGTATGGGCTCCAGTTTCATCCCCGTGGACTTGGAGATGAGGCAGAGGATGCCCACGAAGGAAGTGGGTCCCTCTTCCATTGAGAGATCCCCCACAGTCTCCATGTCGACCAGATGGGAGTGCAGTGAGGAACCCTCAGACTCAGAGGAGTCGGCATAAAGCGGCCATCCACCAGAGACATCTTCAGCCCTCCGCAGATGGTCAGGTGTGAGAGTGACAGATAGCCAATGGGGAAACTCCTTGGCCAGTTGAGACTCCTTAGCGCGCCGGTCGGCGGCTACACCACGATTGGTGGAGAAGCCAGCTTTGGCCGAACTGAGATGGTCTTGACCAGCTCCACTGGGGATGGACGGTCTCGACTAACCCCATAGGGGGAGTCAGTGTCGGCCTGTTGGGCGACAGCCAAGTGATGGTCAGTGTGGGAGCCAGGGTCGGCTTCGGACCGGCCAGTACCAACTGTTGCCACGTGAGGTCTTCGTAGCGTTGACGCAACTTGCACCAAAGCCTCTCCTCACCCGAGGAGGGTGAAGATGAAGAATAGCGGCGGCGCTGCTTCCCATGCTGTCGAGAGTGTAGATGACATTAGAAGCTGCTCGACCCACTGGAAGAGGACTGAGACCTCAACCTCAGCCACCGGGGGATCTTGGAGGGAGCCAGGGAGTGCCGCGGCTCCTCCTGGTCTGGGTCGGTGACTGGAGGGACTGTGCAGCCCCTTCTGAGGTCCCAGGCAGCACCAGAGTCCTGAAAAGAGATTGGTCAGCCTCTTCGGACGACAACCGGTTGATAGGGTCAAGAAAAATCTCGGCCGCATCATCGGCTAGCGTCTGGACCAACTAGCCAGACAGGGTTTCTGTGAAGCCAGCGGCCAAGGCCATGGTTTCAACCGAGGTCAAAACCTGGGAGTCTTGAGACAGAGAATGTTCCTGGTCCCAGAAACGTCGATGGTGGGTCTTCTCTTTTTCTTTCCTCGACTCCTTCTTGCAAGAGTGGGAGCTCTATGAACCCGAAGGGCCCTCCTCCTTAGTTGGGAGGGACTGGCACAGCTTCTTGAAGGAGCCCAACTGGAGTGGAACGAAGGCAGAAGCCGAGAAGGACTGCGAGGTGGCATGGACCACCTCCTCCTCAAAAGCTGTAAGCTGTTCCAACTGCTCAGTGGACCCTGTAGCTGCGGAGACCACCCAATGGGCATCTTTAGATTTGACCGGTGGATGTCGTTTTTCCGGGCAGCCCAACTTTAGGCAGGCAAGGCAGTCCTCGAGGATCGTCATGTGAAACGACCGGCAAATGTTGCAGGCCTGGGTATCGTGATTGTGGCCCAGGCAGTAGACGCACGTGGTGTGAGGGTCCGTACGCGACATTTTCTGCCCACATGGGCACTGGCAAAATCTGGAAAGGACTTCACGTCCATTGCGGCTGCAATCAAAGATCAAGCCGAAGACAGAAATTCATAAGAGTTTAAAGTTTTGGAAGTAAATCCAAAGATTTTAGTGCTAGGGCCTACTCAACGCAGGAGCGGTAAGGAGGGAACCTGCTTCTTCCAGCGGAAAGGAAGATCTGGCGTCATGGGGCACAGCCAAGGGATATATCACCCGGGTGTGTGGGAAGAGCCAGCCTGAAGACTTTCCGGCTCATCTTAAAGGGAAAGGACACTGCCAGCAAGTGTAGATAGAACAACATATCCACGTCCCTAGAACCTGGTTATTACTGTGTGGATGTCAGCCAGTCAAAATAAAAGTAAAAGCCACTTCCATCTCACACTCACAAAAACAAAATGCCACAGAAAAGGAAAATGGCATTTTTTTTTTAATCATATAGCACTAAACCAACTGTTATACAAAATAATGAGTTTTTTTTTTTTCAACACACCCTCGGTGAGTAATACCATCTAACACCACTCATGCTTTGCACTCGTGGTTTATGTGGCATTACACACCTTGGGTGTGTAAAAAATCTCATCATGTACAACACCCCATACGTTATTCTCTACGCTAATACCACCACCACCACCACCACCACCAAGACCACTCTTACGGTTGTAAGATCTTCATGAATATTCTTGGGGTACAAGAACCGCAAACCTATGGAGAGAGGTTCTGATACCTTAAGGATGTAAGACCACACTTGCAATCATAAGCGGGGGTCTTGGTGACGGTATTAATATGTTACTGACTGAGACCAATCAATAATATATTAAAACTGCCTCGTATGTGCCCATTTCTAGGGCAGCCGCATGTGAAACACTCTTCACAGACTAAGAGTGTAATATGCAGAAGAAAGGAGTGCTGAGATTGGTCGGGAGTGGTCCCTCAATCTATGATTATGCTTTGAAAACTACTCTTCACCAATAGAAATGCCAAATTTAGGAGGGGCAGTGGAATTCTGAGGCAAAATCAGGGAAATCCCTGATAATCAGGGACAGTTGAGAGGTATGCAAGAGACACTTCTACAGCAACAGACTAACGTTAAAAGTCAGGGCTTAGAACTTCAGCTCCTGAATCAGTCTCAGATATAGAATAACTGGATGGGACAAAGATTCAATTTTCTACACCTACCATCAGTAATTAATGGAATGATCTGACATTTAAAGATTTGTTGACTACAGTGTTCTGCTGATGCCAACTGCGAGTTTATGTTTGCTGCTGGTTGGACATCCTTTTCAGGAAGAAAGCTGACGAAGACTAAATTGCATTTAGACAACCCATCTTCAGGATTCTGACTGATTTCCAGGAAGACTGCCTCTTAGTTTAGGAAGGCAGTTTGGGAAAGAAAAAAACAAAATATACCACTTTATATAACTACTCATGCCAACAACTACAAGCAGGATTCTGGAACATGGTGTCAACTCTGGAACACTGGCTAGCAGCTAAGGTCTCAGAAAGCACTGGTCAAGTTGGCAATTGCAGAACGGTCCAATTAGCTGTATTTTTTTTTTTTTTGCTTTGTTTTGCTGTCAATTTCTATGTTTTTATAACTAAAAAAGTAACAAACCAGATTTTTATTTTCATTAATCAAGCAGACAAATGTAACACATCTAGTTTACAAGAAATCAAGATGGGTAGAGCTCAAGTAAATTAAAGTAAATCTGGAACAGTTTTTTCTACAAATCCTGGAAATGAATGATTTGCAACTAATCTGTAAATTCACAATAAGGTGATAAATCAAAGTTCTCATGTTCAAGCATTAAAGCTTTGGCTACTGAATGACTGTTCACTTTAGTGCAAAGCTTGTAAAATTTACAGGGGTAAATGTAGTGTTAGCACCCTAACAGGCATAATTAAAAGCAAGAAACATGAATTTACAGCAGCAGTCCATGTTAGAAGCCGTCCTGCAGCCTATATCTTAATTTGCCCCATACAACTTTAATAAAGACTAAAAGTACATACAATATTTTGTTATACTGTCATAACTTGAGTGATCACCACTGAATGATAACACCTGGTGCTTATCTGTCTTGCCCTTCCTTCTCCTACTGCTTGGTAGCGCTGGAGACGTCAACAGTTATTTGATAAGGAACACTACTAAGGTAAAGGTAGTGCATCTGTGTAATGCTTCAGACTATAGAGGAGTTTTTTTTCTAGGAAGTTTAAACATATAGCACTCCTTGCTAGTGCTGCAACACATGACGCTTTTCCAGCCCCTCCCCCAGAACTGTGTGTGTGTGTGTGTGTGTGTGTGTGTGTGTGTCATGGGGGTTTAGGATGGAGTACTGCTTTAATGAATGACGATAAATCAACTGTTTAAATTAGGCTATAAGATGCTTGCTTCACAGAATACGCAGTGGTGTTGTGCCATATAGGAACTCGTGTCCGGTTTGCCGAAACATCGGTTTCAATCAAGTAAGTACTGTAGTTGCTTGAATTAGGAATAGCAGGCTATTGTAAAAATCAGAGTACAAAACTGAAGTATCTTCTTAAAGAAAACCCAAAGGAGATGTCCCGCACTGATGTGCATTTGTTTTAGTCTTTCTTTGACCGTTTGGCTTTCGCAATGTTTTCCTGACGTTTCTGTTTTCTTTTTTGCTCTCGATCTCTGGTCTCAATCATTTTTGCCAGTTTCCAAGACAGCACTGCACTGGCTAAGAACAACGGGGTGAGAGCCAAGATCACTGTAGTAAGGAAACCATATGGGTCCTTTGCAGCCCATTCCACAACGTACTCTGCCCAAGCTTTTACATCAATCATCTTCAGGAAATTCTGCTGGATAACCTGCAAGAATAAACATGGTTACTGCACTGGAAGCACCTTCATCTTAAAAAGTACAAAAGAACGAGGCTGTAAATTAATAATGCTCAGAAACTAAATTCGGAGTCCAGAATGGCTGAGACTTATATGAATATCACATGATCTTCAAATGGGTCGTGCGCAAGCCCAGCCTACAGAAATTTTTTTTTTTTTTTTTTTTTTTATGTTAAATGTGTAATGGTTAGGGCTCTTCACATCCATGAGCAGCGGTTGGTCACTTAAGAGAAGGAGGATCTCACATGGGGTAGGAAAGTACAGTTGCGCGAGAACTTACCATAACAGTAGATCTTTGAGAGCATCTCTTGCAGCAAGGCATAACACATGGGATATCAGCCACAGGCATTATTTCCTCTGGATGACTTCTCAGCAGTTGACCCTGGAACCTCCCCCTAACACAACCTCGTGGTGTCTGTATGGCAGGTATAAAAGGGGTGGTCCCAGCTACTCCTCAGTTCTTTTCCACCCTAGCGACCAAATGAGAAACCATTTCTCAGGCCTCCAGTGGGAACTGAGGAGGGAAATAAGGCAGCAGCTTGTGGAGTCGTAAAAGGACAGGAGCAAGGAACCCTTCTGAAGTAGCAGCAAGGGGGATGGTGGGTGGGCTGCATGACCTGTTGCAAGAGATACTCTCGAAGATCTACTGTTATGGCAAGTTCTTATGCCACTGTACTATCTTCTTCTAGACGGTCTCTTGCAGCAGGTCATAACATGGGAAGATTCCCAAGCAATTATGCCACGTTGGGAGGAGGAAGCGAACTATCAGGACTTATGACAGGAGGCCTTGTAAAACGTCTCATACAAAAGCAGTTCGATTCTTGAAAGCGATGTCTAACACACTAAAATGCCAGCAGAACAGGTCTAGCGGTCTTTCGTGTCTGCTCGTTTGGTTAGCCCCCACCCTGGGAGCTGACCTTGCTGTACCCCCCGCCCTCTCAGGCTTCTCCCTTTCCAGTCCAGGGTATACCCCCTGCACTGGACTTTGCTTCCACAGCCCTTCCCCTGTACCTGTCCCACCCCCTCTTGAACCCCATCCACAGTCTCTGCCTCCACCAGCTCCTCAGGCAACGCATTCCATGGTTCTACTACCCTCTCAGTGAAGTAGCACCTCCTCCTTTCTCCCAAGTCTCCCTCCCTCCAGCTTCCACCCATGCCCTCTAGTTGCCCCCCCTTCCCTTTGGAGCACCCTGACTGAGCCTCCCCTATTTACCCCCCTTCATGTACTTGAAGACCTCTATCATGTTCCCCTGTCCCTTCTCTCTTTCAAGGTGTACATATTTAGCTCTTCGAGCCTCTCCCCATAGGTCCCCCCCAAGCCCCAGATCATTTTGGTTGACCTCCTCTGGACCCTTTCCAGGAGTTCAATGTCCCTTTTTAAATGTGGCCTCCAAAACTACACGCAGTACTCTAGGTGAGGCCTCACCAAGCAGTTATACAGAGGGAGTATCACTTCCCTCCTTCTGGAGGTGATCCCCCTAGCGATGCACCCCAGCATAGTGTTGGCCATGGCCGCTGCCCTTCTACAAGTCTCAAGAGTTGTTCTAGACTGAGTAATGATTCGTGAATGTATGTACAGTAGATCAAGTGCTGGCTTCACAGATTTCTAAGGCAGTGATGCCCCAGAAACACGCCATGGAGGTAGCCATGCCTCTGGTAGAATGGAGTTTTACAACCCCTGTGAGAGTTCTGTTGTATTTCGTATAGATAAACGAAATGCAGTTGGCAAACCATGTGGACAAGCACTGCTTCAAAACCTGAACGCCCTGGCTTCCAGGGGCGAAAGAAACAAAAAGTTGCTCAGTTTTTTGCAACTGTGAGGCGCGGACAAGACAAAGACTCAATGTCCGATGCACATCGAGTGTATGAGGCAGGGATTCCCTTGGATTCGCAGGCTCTGCATGGCACACTGGAAAGTGGATAGCTTGATTTAAAGTAATTTCAGAAACAACCTTTGGCAAAAAAAACAACGGGCTGGTACGTAAAATCACCCTATCGTTATGAAATTGCAGGTAGGGAAGTTTGCACGTTAGTGCCTGTAACTCTGAAATACGTCTACCCAACATAATGGCAACTAAGAATATAGCTTTCCAAGAAAAAGAATGGCGCTCACTGGATTCAGCGGGCTCAAAAGGACTCAATTTTTCAAGCACAAAATTCAAATCCAACACAGGGACTGGATCCCGGATAGGGGATGAAGGTGCACAACACCTTTTAAAAAGTCTGAGTCAATGGTAACTGGGACAATGGTTTGTTGCCCACAGGTAAATGAAATGCAGCAAGGGCCGAAAGGTGGACTTTTACAGAGGAATATTTCAGTCCACTATCCGACAAGGAGAGCAAATAGTCTAAGATGCTCTGAGGGGAAGTGTCCAAGTCCTGCGTAGACGCCCAAATGGAGAAGCGTTTACATTTCATAGAATAGGAAGACTGTATAGACGGTTTCCTGGCAGCCCGAAGGACTTCCACCACCTTTGGGGACACCCTGAAGCATGAGAGGGCTATGTCCTCAGGAGCTAGGTGTGCAGATGGAAGGAGTGAAGGTCCAGGTGTAGCAGGGAGCCTTGTCACCTGGGACAACAGAGCCCAGCAAATCAGCAGAGGTAGGGGATCTGGTTCAGAGAGCTGTTGAAGCAGACGGAACCGAATCTGTCTTGGCCAGAACGGTGCTATGAGAATCACAGACGTCCTGTCCCAGACCAGTTTGAGTAGTACTCTGAACAAGAGGAAAGGGTGGGAAGGCATAAAGAAATCTTCCTGTCCAGGAAAAAGGTAACGTGTCCCGCCATATAGTTCCAGGACCTCGCTCGAGTGAGCAGTAAAGAGGAAGTTGTGTGTTTTGCGTAGAGGCAAATAGATCCAACTCCGGATGGCCCCATAGGCGGAAGATGTCATGTAGGACATCTGGCAAGTTTTCCCATTTGTGGGCCCGTGCAGTGGATCTGCTCAGGGCATCTGCTAGGGTGTTGGATACCCCAGGGATGTGGATCGCCAGAGGATGGATATTTCTCTGGCTCGCCTAGTACCACACTCTCCTCGATTCTCTGCAAAGACAGTATGAATGGGTGCCTCCTTGCTTGTTTAGGTAGTGAACTACCACAGAATTGTCTGATTGCACATGAAGGTAACCGGGTGGAAGGTAAGTCTCAAATACCTGTAAGGCATAGAGGACTGCCCTCATCTCCAAGATACTGATGTGGAGGAGTCTCTCCACTGATGTCCAGGAGCCTTGGTACCGGATGTGCAGGAGATGAGCACCCCACCCTGTCAAGGAGGTGCCTGTACTCAGAATGAGACATGGGACAGGAGAATGAAAAGGCATGTCTTGCATTAAGTTGTCTATGGACTTCCACCATTGTAGAGGGCTGGAGAAGCCGGGGAAGACATCAGGACCAGGGCATCAAAATCGTCCTCCTTCTGGTCCCATTGGACTCTCAGGAACCACTGAAGGACCCTCATATTTAACCTGGCATTGGAAACTGTCAGAATCGTGGCTGCCAAATGTCCCAGGAGGTGCAGGTAGTCTCGTGCCGAGACCAATCTGCTGGACTCTAGCTTGCACGCCAAAGCAATCAGGGTGTCCACCCGAGCTATGGGCAGATATGCCATCCCCATGGAGGCATCTAACACAGCTCCGATATATTGGAGGCTTGCGCAGGGTCCATTTTGCACTTCAGATAGTTTACCGCTATCCCCACCTAGTCAAACAACTGCAGGGTTCGAGAAAGCATAAATAACAGCCATTGGTTGGAAGATGCTTTCAGGAGCCAGTCGTCCAGGCAGGGAAAGACAGAGGCCTTCCCTGTGGAGGGCAGCTGTGACCACCACTAGGCATTTTATGAATCAAATCAAATCACAGTTTATTTATAAAAGGTGCTTTTCACAGGGTATGAAAGCGACTGCACAAATACAACACAATAAAATCAGGAATAAAATCAGTCTTGAAATGCAAGTATAAAATCTCAGAAAATCAGTACTCAGGAAACGAAAGACTGAACAGGTGCATTTTTAATGCGAATGAATACCATCGGGGCCCAGGAAAGGCTGAAATGGGAGGGCCCTGAACTGGTAATGATTACCCTGTAACAAAAAAAACACAAAAAAACACAAAAACGGAAAAACCGTCTGTGAGCAGGGTGCATCAGGATATGGAGGCATGCATCCTTCATATTGAGAGCAGCGCCAATTGCCTTTGTTCAGAAAGGGGAGAAGTGTCGGAAGAGGCACCATCCTGAACTTTTGGTATTTGATATAGAGGTTGAGACATCTCAGATCCAAAATGGGGCATAAGCCCCTGTCCATCTGGGAACCAGGAAAAAATGGGAGTAAAATCCCGTACCCTTCTGAGGAAGGGGAACTGGTTTGATGGCATGTTTTGTAAGCAAAACATCGATTCTGTTCCTTAATACCAATGCTTTGTCTGGGGTAATGAGAGACCCTTGGTGGTAAAGGGGTATCTCTGAACTCCAGTGTGTATCCTGATTCGATCAACTGCAGGAGCCACAGGTTGGAGATGGCTTGCCACTCTTGTAGGTGCAGGGAAAACCTGCCCCAATGGCTGTGGGAAGGGGTCTCTGGTCCCACGACTAGAGGAAGACCTTCAGGCAGAAGGCTGGCCCTGCTAAGGGACAGCAGGAACGTGAGGGGGATTTTGAGCATTTCTAGGACTCAGCAATGTCAACTGAGGATTTTGCTTATTGGCAGGCAGCCTTTGAGCACTGGGACGCGTCCTGTAGGGGCAGCCCCTGGAGGAGCCTCTGAAGGCCGTTTCTGCTTTTGGACGGTATAGGGCCCAGATTGATTGAAGGGTACAACCTGAGTCTGGTAAATCCGTCAGCATTTCTTGGGTCTGTGGACCAAACAGCTGATCACCCTTAAATGGAGCATTAAGGATAGATTGCTGCACATCCAGTGAAAATCCTGACACTCTCCGCCAGGAGTGACATCTTAGACAAACACCCAAGGATGTATGGGCTGCAGTGTCAATGACATCATAGGTGGCCCTAAACAGGTGGCGGCATACAGCAGTCACATTACACATCTTAGTTGTCAGATCCTCCTGGACAGAACCAGCAGGGAGGGACTGGACCATTGTCTGGGAGGCTTTTAGCATTTCCTCCTGATATTTCAGGAGGTGATCCATTTAATTAAGTATATGGAGAGACATAGTAGCCGAGGTATAAACTCTCTTTCCCATAACATCCAATTTCTTGGATTCCTTATCTGGGGGTTGAGTGCTCCTGTGCTGAGGCCTACAGGACCCATCATGAGCGGCATTAATTACCTTAGAATCCGCCCGAGGTGGAGACATGAAGCAGGAGTGGTCCACTGGGGCCTGATAAATCCTATCAGCCTTCCGAGGATTGGAGGCAATTCTGAAAGGTTGCTTCCAAAACAGTCCAAACAGCCTCTCCGAAGGCGTCCACCAAAGGGGGTGGAGGGGGACGACTAGAGTGTGGTATTCCAGTACACCTAAGTACTGTGCCAACTTCTTTCTTGAAGCATCCTGCTCAGTGCTCTGGAACCCAAACATTTTCTGGAGGTGTATCATAATGTCTGATAACATGGGATCACCTGGCTGAGAGCACAGTAGAGTCGCACTGTATAGCCGAGGCGGCTGAGAAGGTACATGGGGACTCCTCATGGTCCATCCTGTCCTCATCCTCCAGGTTAGTCAGATCCCAGTCCTATAGGAAAGGGTCCTCCATGTCCGCATCTGAGTGTTAAAACTCGGGGAGGCAGGGGAAGAGCTGGCTGTCCTCTGGGCCAAAGCAGGCTGAGAGGGAGCAGAGACTGGAGCCTACCCTTCGCTAGTTTGGGGGCACGGGGTCCGAGTCAGGTCCGGGCTAGTGTTTACTAGAGTCTGGACATCAATCATGGCCATCTACCCAGAGGAAGTAACTGGGGCAGAATAGACCGAATGAATTTGGATCACCGATGATAATAGATGAAGGCAGTGGATCCAAGCGTGGAGCTGTTGACGAGGGGTGTGTATAAGACACCAGGATCGAAGAGCGTGCCAACACTGAGCACACTGAGGTATGGCTAGTCGCCGATGAGAGTATCGTCGATAGATGATGGCTCGAAATCACAGAAGGGGGAAGCAGCGATGGAAGCTGCACTATTACCCCAGAGCCCACTGTCAACAGAGGAGCTGTCGATGAGGGAAGAGAGGAGCCCACAATCGTCAACAGTGTACAAGACGATTTTAGAGGGGCAACCTTCTCTGTACTTTTCTTGGCAGTGACTGGGGTACTCATCATTGATGATGAGGGGGCAGCAGAAACATGCTTCATTATGCTGGCATGTTTCTCACCAGGACCCTGTCCTGTCGACTAGGAGGGCTCACCCACAGAGTGGTGAGACCCCGAGAAGGATGTCGAGACTCCTGGGCTTGTAGCGTTGCTGCTGCCTAGAAGAGCAACCTTACCCAGGAGAAACTGATAGCTAGCTCTCTGGCGTTTGGTGGCCTTATTGAACCTGTTACAGAGGATGCAATCCCTGGTGTCATGGTTCAGGACCAAGGCACCGAACACAGACATCGTGGAGGTCCTCCGTAGCGATTCTGTGACCACAGGAACACTTTCGGAATAAGGGATCCGAAGACATCAGCTTATTAATCTTTTTTTTTTTTTTTTTATTAAATCACAGCTATTTCTTCCTCCTGCTGCGGCATACTGCAGCTTGGGGCATCCAGCCGCCGGCTCCGCCCGCCCAGAGAGCTGGGTAGCTTTAACTGCACCGAGGAGAATCCAGGATGGCTGTCATGCCATCCTGCTGGAGGGCTCCCCTCTGCCTCTACCAGCCAGGACAGCCGTGGACCCTCCCAGACAGGACTCCGCCAAAGTCCTCCGGGTGGCTTGGAGCGCTGCCATCAAGCTGCACAGTCGCACTCAGTAATTTTTCCTCTAATTGGCCCCTGAAGTGCAGATGTGCACTGACATCCAGGCACAACATGCTGATGTCCGCCGTGTTGCCCCTCTATTGTCACAGATGCTAGTAGTGCCCCCGGGCGTCCCCAGGGGACACTACAGCACAGTGAAGTTCCCTAGCCCACCCCAGGACTAGGAGAGCAGTCTATGGACGCTCGATCCCAGTCCTCCCCGGCCGACCCCCCGATGAACCAGGCTCGTTCCCGAACCCAGGTCGAGCACGGCGTGAGGTGGCGTCCAGCACCTCAACCCTCAGTGCCACCGCTGTTGATGACTCTTTTAGCAAAATTTTGGTTGGCAGAACTCTTCATCGATGACTGGTAGGGACAGCTCGAAGGAGGACTTGTTGCATGCAGGTCGCGTTGAAAAAAAACTGAGGAGTAGCTGGGACCTCCCCTTTATACCTGCCATACAGACATCATGTGGTAGTGTTTGGGGGGAGGGGGGTCCCCAGGGTCGACTGCTGAGAAATCATCTGAGGAAATGACGCTCGACAATATCCCATGCGTTATGACCCGCTGCAAGAGATTGTCTTGAAGAAGATCTTGCATTTCAGTAGACAAGGGTTTCTAGAAAATTCCTTCAGTAGACTGAAATCAACATGGAATCGCATTTATGGTTGCTGCCCAATGCCTCTTGAATGCTCTCCTGAGTTCCCTTCACAGGCTCCCTCAGCTGAAATCATTACAAGCTATTCTGAAGACCTAGATTTTTTGTTAAGCATTTATGATTATATGCATCTTTATCTGTAATTTCATTTTTACAAATAACTGCGAAGCTCTTATGACTGAGTTTTCCAAGGTCTGTAAATTATTGGTATATAAAAGTTTGTGTATTCTGCCTTTTTTTTTTTTTTTTTTAATAACCAGCACCTTGAACCAGCGAAAGGCCCTGTAAACACAAAGATATTGGTCTATCTATAGTAGTAGGACAACTCCAAGTGGTTGGGGTGGGTGCTGATTAGAAATCCCACCGCCAATCTTAGGCTCATGTGAGTTGAGAATTACCCGATGATGGGTAACCCACTGCCTATTGTGCCTTACTACTTAAATGTTCAATACACACATCCACACCTCAGCAGGGACTGGCATTTCCCGTTTTACACCGTTAACTGCAATCTTCCATACCACTTTTCCAATCTGTCATGTTACCATTCAAAACCCCTTTATTGCACACTGAAACACTCCAGAGTAATTTTGCTCCCTACAACTCTGGGCTCTTGGTAGTTTTTGCCAGATGACAGTTCAGCAGTCCTAAACCCCTCCCAAAATACGGGGTCCCAGATCAAAATGCTGGCAGTGTCTTTGGAACATCCTACTGCAATACATCTTCTGCATGCATCTTCTGATACAGCTTCTGCATCCTGACATTCCTGCAGCACCTACAGTGGATGCAAAGCAGTGACAAACTGTATGTCCTGATGGGTTGAAGGTACATCAAGGATATCAAGTCCCATGTCCCCTGCATCTGATCCAGCATCAATTTACCACCAGTACTGATGTAAAATCAGCGTACTGTGAGAGCATACTCTACTTCAAGATGTATTCCGTATCAGAGGCTCAGCTGGTAGCACTCTTACTCAGCACCACAATGATCAAGATCACTGTGGTTTAAAGTCCTGCATAAGACACTGGAGCCAATACCCAATACAGACACTGAAATGCAGAACGGGGGGGGGGGGATGTTAAAATGAAGTCACTTCGGCCCATCTCTGTTGGCTGCCCACATGGAAATTAGAGGTTCCGTGGTACTTGCTGTAAGAGTAGAGAATTTCCCTGGTGTCCGGAACAATAAATCATCTTCTAAGGCAAAAAGGCTGTGTATGTGGTATTAGTGTGCTTACTGGCAGCTGCACGTATACCACTGACTATAGGCTGGTCAGCCTCTCCTCAGTAGTGGGGAAGATCATGGAAACATTGCTTAAAGAAAGGATAGTGGGGCATCTAGAAGCTATCGGAGCCCAGGACCACAGGCAACACAGATTCACAGCGAGGAGATCATGTCAGACAAATCTGGCTGATTTCTTCGACTGGGTGACAAAGGAAGTAAATCAGGGTGGGGCAGTGGACATCGCTTACCTTGATTTCAGCAAAGCCTTCGACACCGCCCGACGTAGGAGGCTGATAAACAAGCTGGGTAGACTGAACATAGGGGACAAGGTGGTAAACTGGGTTAGAAACTGGCTAACAGACAGGAGGCAGAGGGTGGTGGTAAATGGTGCAGTCTGGGGAGGGGTGACAGTGTGGGTGCCTTCAGGATCAGTCCTGGGGCCAGTCCTGTTCAATGTCTTCATTAGCTATATTGCTGAAGGGCTGGAAGGAAAGGTCTGCCTGTTTGCAGATGACACCAAGATCTGTAACAGAGTGGATTACCCCAGAGGGGATGGAGAAAATGATGAAGGACCTGGGGACGCTTCAAAAATAGTTTGAGGACTGGCAACTGAAGCTTAATTCAAAAAAGTGCTAAATTATGCACCTGGGACATAGAAACCCTGGGGAAAGCTACAGGATGGGGGGGGAGGGGTTGCTGACAGTCACAAAGGAGGAAAGGAACCTGGGGGTTATTTCAGATGACCTGAAAATGTCAAAGCAGGTGCTAAGGCAGCTGGGAGGCCAGTGTCATGCTGGGGTGCATGGGCAGGGGTATCACCAGCAGGAGGAGGGAGGTAGCGATGCCATTATATGAAACCATGGTCGGGCCTCACATGGAATGCCATGTGCAGTTCTGGAGGCTGCACCTTCGTAAGGACATTAACAGGCTGGAGACGGTCCAGAGAAGGTCGACTAAGACGGTACAGGGCTTGCAACACAAGACTTATGAGGAGAGATTAAGGGACCTCACTATGTACTCGCTGGAAGAGAGGAGGGAAAGAGGGGACATAAGACAAGACACATTCAAGTACCTCAAGCATATAAACAAGGTGCAGGGGGGAGACATTTTCCAATACAGGAGGCGCACAAGAACGAGGGGGCATGACATGAAATTGGAAGGTGGGAGGTTAAATGGGAATGTGAGGAAGTTCTTCACAGAGAGGGTGGTGGACGCATGATATGGTCTGCCTCAGGAGGTGGTGAGAGCGAGCACTGTGGATGGATTCAAGCATGCTTGGGACAGGCATAGGGGAACCATAGAGGTACAGCAGTGGGTGGATCGGAAGCCGTAACCCAGTGTAAAGGCTTACGGGCAGACTAAATGGGCCAGGCGGTAATTATCTGCCGACAATTTTTATGTTGCTACATACAATCCCTACACTACCAGTACCCAATTCATTGCTGCAATGAGTAAAGAAAGCACTACATAAAACCATATTAAATTTTACCTTTAGATTAAAACAGCCTGTGACACCTCTGAGAAAATTATGGAAATGATGCAAAGTTTTAGTTAGATTTCCTATCTCTATTCCTTTTTTTTTTTAGTTGTTTAACCAGGAGTAGCACATTAGTTGAAAAATTTTTTTTTTTTTTTTTTTACTACTACACACACAGGTGCTATTGTCCCTTATTCTCAATTACAGTAGAAGGACATCTACATGGAAACAGAATCCTTGCCCCCGGACTTCATCTGCTGCTGCTGTTTTGTCCACAGTACATGTGATAATCTGCTTGTGACAGCACAGTCTTTTCAATGGCAACTAACTGTGATTCATAACATAGCAATCTTTCGGCAATAAAGACCCAAGGCCCATCAGATCTGCTCTGTTCTTATCTAACCGTATTCTCATCAGCCCAATACTTCTGTGTATTGATGCACCACCTAATGAGTGCAGCCCACCAGCTTTCAGCTCCTTCAATTTTTTTACACCCCCTCTTGAAGCCCTATACAGTTTTCATCTCCACCACCTCCCTAGAAAAGCTACTTCACCATCCCTTCTGTGAAGAAATACTTAGAACCTCCTATCAGCTTGTGTGGTAGATCCTTCACAATGCTTGAACACCTGCTGGCTGACAACCTTGTTGGTTCTGCCCAGAAATGTGAAGAGTTTAATTAAGCCCCTCCCTTTCTGGCCTCCAGATAGTAAATGTTTAGGCTGCACAGCCACTCCATGTTGGGACTTTCCCTGCTGTCCCTGTACCATCTTGGTTGTCCTTTGCTGCACAGTCTCGAGTTTGCCTCTGTCTTGTTTCAAAAGAAGGCTCCAGAACTGTCAGGCATGGCCATACCACAGACCTGTACTTGGGCAGGAACACCCCCTCATTCCTACTAGAGAGAATCTTCTCCTGATGCAGACTGAAATTCTGTTCATCTCATGTGCATTTTTTGTACTGCGGCTTAACTTTTAAGCTGACTGCAACGGTCACACTCTGGTACCTTTCCTCAGTTGTCTCAGTAAGTCTTAGTCCTCCAAGCCAATATCCAGTTTGTGGGTTGATCCTTCCTGTATGCATGACTTTGTACATTACATTTCTGTGTTGAATTTAAGCTGCCAGAACCCTGGGGCCCGATATTCAAATCTTGGCAAAGCAGAGGGAAAAACTTTGCACTGCCTGTTGCAGCTGCCCAGGTATCCAAATCTGCTATATTCAGTGGAATAGCGCATTGGCACCATTTGATTGAATATAGGGTTTCTCATATTTGTATATCACTATTGAGAACCCCAGGGCAGGCAGCCACCTACTGTATTAGCCAACAGCAAAGTATCTAACACCAAACTACGCACTAAGCAGAAGTTACTATAGCAATTATAATATATAAAGAAAAAAATTGTATTTTGCTCCCCGAGTTCTATTCTTCATCTAGAGATCTCAGAGTTCCTCGACTCTTGGGTAAGCTGTATATACTGTTTTTGGGCTAGTAATAAACCCTGTTACTAATTACCTGATGCTGCTTGTTTCTGGTTCCTTGTTTTTCTCTGGTTCCTTATTTGTCACTGGTCACAAGAATCATTCTGAGGAGTCAGGCCCTATGCCATCTTGACATTTTGGTGACCAAGGCAGGACCAGTGGACTTTGAGGGGACTGGGAAACAGGCAAAATGGTACTCAGCAGATGGGTTTGGGATAAGCAGGGACTAGAACCTCCGCCCACCCGTTCTGTCAGAAATTTGAGGCATCTCCCAGGTTCTTCTGCAATATCAGATGGGATAAGAATATCGTCCCCCGTCTCAAAGCAGTATTAGCCCGTGGGACTCCGGATTCCCCAAAACAGTCCTGCCTATTTGTTGAGTACAAATAAATTTGTGCTCACTATAGTGCAGAAACAAACAAGGAGATCTCTAAAATTTATGGTCATCTGTACAGAACTGAGACCAAGATGTCTCAAACTTTGTTGCCTACCATGGAGGCTTCAAAAAGCACCCAATACAGAATGTGTACTCACTGTATCAAGATCCTAAAGCTACAAGCTAAAAAGCAACCTGATCTGAAAGGGTTAGTGGCTGCAAGCCCCCATGCCTCATTAAAGACATGGCAGTCTGCGTTAGACTCCAAACCATAGGAGTTTTCAAAACGAAAAATTGACTCATTTGACCCAGGAGGAACACAGCTTCTTTTCAGCTGTAAAGTTCAAAGTCTGAGTAAGTAAACATAGTTTGTTCTAACGGTCTTTTGTACTTAACAGCTATTGTGTGTCTTTATTTATTCATTTAGCTTTTGTTAACCGGTAGGCACACACTAGACAAGTTGTATGCCTATTTTCAGGAACGACCTGGAAGAGTACAACAGGTAATACAGATACAACAGAACAGCAGGTAAAGCAAGTACATTGAGTAACATTATACATTGAGTCACGAAACAGTAAGGCATGTAGTGAACTACTATGACAGAAAGTGGTAAAGTACTTATAATCAACAATATATAGTCTTGACAAACATAAGCGCAGTCAAGTGCCTTGGAGAGAAATTGGATCAGGAGAAGCAGACAATAGATCATTAGCAGGTCCTCAGATAAGTTGGGTTCCAGTATGTGACCAAACACGTGGGTCATACATGGGACATTATGCTAGGGAGACTTGGGACACTCGACACTGAGGCCAGCTTCAGATACCCCACAGGATTTCGGAAGCACTGGACGGAGGAGGTGGAACGAACCTGTTCAGGAAAGGAGTTCCAGAGCCTAGGAGCACATGCAGCAAAGTCCCTGTTCCCCATGAGGGTTCAGGTGAGGGTACTTTTAGCATCCCAGGACCCTGAGACCTGAGAGGGTAGCAGGAGAGGTCAGGAGGTGAGAGAAGCTGTGCCAGCCCGGGGGTGGGGGGTACTAGTTCTAATCACTTTACCACGAGGCATCCCAGCCCAAAGTTCAGGTGATTGGTGGAAAAGCCAACCTAGTTTATCATAAAGCTCACAATGGTGGGTGAGACGGGGGGAGGCCAGTGCAAAGTGGCAGATACTGTTGTACGTCATCTGCCACCAAGTAAGAAGAGCTCTGGAGGTACGAGCAAATTGGTGGAGACCATAGCTAAGGGAGGGAAGTAGTACACCTCTAGCAAGTGCCAGATGAGCAGCAGGTGTCAGGTTATATTTGGCCCTATAGGCCACACCCAATTTACAGTTCACAGTTCTACAGACATTTAGGATACGACTCCCTAGGTCCAGTTGGGGGTCAAGTGTCACCCCAAGGTATTTGATGGAGTGCACAGTTAGGAGGGGAGTTCCATCCAGACAATTGATACGCAAAGGGTCTGGAGAGGCTTTTATCTTCGCTGATGATCCAAATAACATAGCCTGCGTTTTTTTCAGGTTGAGGACCAATTTGTGTTTGGTTACCCAGGACTGAATGTTGTTAAAGTCCTCAGACAGGTGGTGGTTGAGAGTCGCAATGTCCCGAGAGTGGGCCAGGATAACCAGATCATCCGCATAAAGGGTGACACTACAGTTTGTTACTGTGGCTGGGAGATGGTTAACATACTAACATACTAAAATGCCAGCAGAATAGGCCTAACGGTCTTTCGTGTCCGCTCGTTTGGTCAGCCCTCACCCTGGGTGCTGACCCTGCTGTTCCCCTCACCTTCTCTGGCTTCTCCCTTCCCAGTTCCAGATATTCTTGCTGCATTGGATTTTCCTTCCAGAACCCTTCCCTGTACCTGTCCCACCCCTCTTGAACCCCTCCACTGTCTCTGCCTCCACCAGCCCCCTAGGTAGTGCATTCCATGGCTCCACCACCCTCCAGTGAAGTAGCACCTCCTCTTCTCCCTGAATCTTCCCCTCCAGCTTCCACCCATGCCTCTAGTGGCCCTTCCTTCAAGCACCCTGACTGTTCCTCCCTATTTACCCTCTTCATGTACCTGAAGACCTCTATCATGTCCCCCGGTCCCTTCTCTCTTCCAATGTGTACATATTTAGCTCTTGAGCCTCTCTTCATAGGTCCTGTCCCCAAGCCCCAAATCATTTTGGTTGCCCTCCTCTGGACCCTCTCCAGGAGGTTAATGTCCTCTTTAAGTGTGGCTCCAAAACTGCACGCAGTACTCCAGGTGCGGCTCACCAAGCAGTTATACAGAGGGAGTATCACTTCCTCCTTCTGGAGTGATCCCCTAGCGATGCATCCCAGCATCCTGTTGGCCTTGGCTGCTGCCCTCCTACAAGTCTCAGAGTTGTTCATCTTGACATCCACCACCACCCCAGGTCCCTCTCAGCCATTGAGACTTGTAGTATTCCCCTCCCAGGGTGTACACTTGGCCTGGGTTTCTGCCCCAGGTGGAGTACCTTGCATTTCCCTGCATTGAACCTCAGCTTCCACTTTCTAGACCATCTTTCCAGAGCCTCCAGGTCCTCTGCAGGGCCACCTCCTCCTCCCCATCCACCACCGCCCCAGTTTTGAGTCATCTGCAAAGAGACTCATCTCACCCTGATTCCTGTCCTTATGTCAGATACGTGAGGTGAACAGAAGGGCCCAAGGACTGATCCCTGTGGGACCCCACTAATGACCCTCCTTGGGGATGAGACTATCCCACCAACTACGACCCTCTGGGTCCGGTCCTGGAGCCAATTGCCTATCCACCTGATCATCTGGTTTCCCACCCCCATTTCTCCTAGCTTATCCAACAGGCCCACGTGAGGAACAGAGTCAAATGCCTTGCTGAAGTCTAGAAAGAGGACATCCACTGGTCTACCCAGGTCCAAGGCACTTGTCACCCAGTCATAGAACTCCACCAGGTTTGTCTGACACGATTTCCCCGGGATGAATCCATGCTGTCTATCGTCCAGGCAACCTGACTTATCCAGGTCCCCCTAGCCTCTCTCCTTGACAATGCCTCCATCACCCTGCCCACCACCGATGTCAGGCTGACAGGCCTGTAGTTCCCTGCCACCTCCCTTGATCCCCCTTGTGGATAGGCACCATGCGCCACCTTCCAGTCTTGGGGCACCCACCTGTCCTCAGAGAGATGGTGAAAAGCTCTGCCAGGGTTTTGCCAGGACATCTGCAAGTTCCTTCAGCACTCTAGGATGTACTTTATCCGCCCCAGTGCTTTCTCCATCTTAAGGGAGCTGAGGGCTTCTCACTCCTCTGCTGTGATTTCCACTTCTGGTACCTCTTCTCCTGCTTAGCCCTCCCCACCTGCCAGTGATGCCTCCCTCTCCCCAGACCTGCTCGAATGGTAAGGGTCCCCCTCCTCATTATCTCTGTCTCCTCCATGTATGATGCAGCACCCCATTTTCCCTGGTGAAAACTGAGGTGAAGTACTCATTTAGTACCTCAGCCTGCTCCCCGGTCTTGTGCCCATCTCTCCCCTGATTTAATCCTGCTAATCTGCCCTTCACCCTTGCCTTTCCCCAATGTATCTAAAGAACCCTTTCTCCTCCTACTTCCCTGGCCAGGTTCTGCTCCTTCCTTGCCTTAGCCACCCTCACCACTCTAGTGACCCTTCTAGCCATCAGCTCTGCATTCCCTCGATCCCTTTCACAAAGAGGGAGAAGAGAAGGGTCCCAAGACTGAGCCCCGAGGAACGCCTGAGGTCACTGGTGAGGGATCCGAGAGGACTTTGTTGAATTTGGTCAGCTGTACTCTGCCATGCAGGTAGCTGGTTAACCAATTCAGAGCGGGGAGAGACAGGCCAAGGGACCAGATCTGAGTACAGAGCAGTGCATGGTCTACAAGGTCAAAGGCCTTGGACAAGTCAATGAACATCGTTCAGAGAGTTTCCTGGTCCATGCCTGCTCTGATGCTAGATGAGACAGAGACCAGGGCCGTGGTCATGCTGTGCCTTTACGAAACCATGCTGGGCTGGGGACAACAACTCGTGGGCCTGAATGTACTCTTTGAGGTTGCTCAGCACAACTTTTTTCAGGAGCTGCTGATAGCCGATGGGATGGCGATCAGCCAATAGTTATCCGGAACTTTGGGATTACCCTGCTTCAGTATGGGACAATCCTGGCCACCTTCCAGATGTCGGGAATAACTCTGTGTTAAGGGACAGGTTGAGGATGTGGGCTACTGGGAGGCGGGTGATGGGCTCCTACTTCTGAGCTTGGGCTCCAGGTTATCAGGGCCAGCACTGGAGTGCTGGGAGAGGCGGAGAGAGACTCAGCATCTCCTTGTCTGACACAGCCCTAAGAAAGAATGATGGTCGGGAGGGGTGAGACTCCTGCCAGGCAGGGGAGAGGGGCCACTAGTACTCGTCAGGAGGGAAAGTGAGGAGAATGCTGATAGGTCAGAGAAGCGGGAATTGAGAGCATTTGCAATCGTATGTGGATTGTTGCAGGAGACCCCTCCAATAATCATGTCAGATACCCCTGAGTTAGAAGAGCCACTGACAAGAGTTTTTGTGTTTCTCCAGAACCTTCTTGGATTATTGGCAGAGCTAAGTAGGGCGGACTTGCAGAAGTCACTTTTTGCTAGCCTAACAGCTTTTTTACACTCATTTCTAAGTTTTCTATATTGTTGAAAAATGGTCTGATCAAGGGAGCATTTGAAGTGGGCCCAGCACTTATCCCTAGCCCGCGTAAGGGCTAGGAGACTCCCATGCAACCATTTTGTGGTGGACCCCCTTACCCTCCACCTAATAGTTGGGGCATGCTTGTCTTGCAGGGCACCAAAGGTGCTGAGAAACTGGGTAGCAGCTGTAGAGGGCTCTGGGGCACTATACACCCCTGACCAGTCGGTGAGCCTCAGATCCTCCTGGAATGTGTCCGGATCAAACCTGGAGAAATTTCTGATGTGGATGATTTTATGGGGAGGGATTTTCCAAACACAGAAAACTGGGAATGATCTGAGATGGAGTCAGATAGGGTTCCAGTAGAGGAGATCCTTTCTGACGATTAGACAGGATCCAGTCTAGTAGAGAGCTGGAGGATCCATTGGCTGACCATCGGGTTGGCTCCTGTACAAGTTGTGTCAGGGTTAGGTTTGCAAGTAAAGGCTCAAACTGCTTGCGTTGCCACCAGTCAGGTTGGGTTCACATCTCCCAGGATTAAGAGTTCATTATCACCAATGCTGGGACGACAGTGTCCAAGAGGTGGTAAGGCTGGAAGCCCACCCTTTGGGGATTATAGGTACATACAACATGTAGTTTCTTAGTGTTCCCAAGTAGGAGCATAACATGAAGCAGCTCACAAGGGAACAGGGGGATGGCTGGTGTGTCACTAGAGATACTTTAAGATGGCTTCTAAAGTATATCAGGATGCCTCCTCCCCGCTTATTTCGAGACCTATCCAGTCGTATGAACTCATAGCCGGGGAGTGCACAGACTGAGTCGGGGATCGAGGGCTTTAACCAGGTCTCTGTAACACCAAGAATATCAGGCTTATAGAGTGAGACCCATGAGACAAGCTCATCCAGATTGGGCAGCAGACTGCAAATTTTAAGATGAGCAACTTTTAACCCCTTGCCCAACCTCCATTCTGGAGGAATTGAGGAGGCCTGGTAGGGCCAGGATTGGGTTCGATGTCACCGACCAGGGCTAGGATCACCAGGAAGAGCCAAGGAGGTGCCACCTAGAGGTGGTACTACTGGTCATAGGCCATGGCTAGGCGTCCTCCTTACCCGGGTGGGGTACAGTAGGGATCTGAGGTCCAGACAGCATGTGAGACAGCGGGGTATCCTAGTATGTGCCAGGAGATTAGAGAAGGTGAAGTCCAGCACCTCGCTGCGGGGGACTTTTCCCAGTTGTCCCACATAGTCTGAGAGGGGGCAGTGACCACTTGGAGGAGAACTAGTCCCAGAAAGAGGCCAGCAAGGATGGCAGAGCTAGGTGGGGGGCACGACGCCACCCCTAGAGCCTTAGGAGACTCCATTCTAGCGGTAGTACCTTGCAGTTCCCTGGGACACCTCGTCAGGATGCCGGCGGAGCTACGAAAGGAATGGCCTGGAGGGGGAAGGTCAGCGTGACCGTTTAGTGAACAGGATAGGTGGGAAAAGCAGCTCCTGGGTGAGGGTTGTAGGACTTGGGCAGGCAGTCAACCGGTCGGGAATGGGTACCAGACCTGACTCATAAGAGTGGTGCAGACTGCTACAGATCAGGGTGCCAGGACCCAGGGAGTACTATTGTTAATATTTAGTTATCAGTCAGTCACACAATACAACAACTGGGAAAGTAAACAGGAGAATGCAGCATGCGTAGGACGGTATAAGATGAACACCCTTAGGGAAGTGAGAGGACCAGAGCAAAACAATCGGCAGAATACTGCGTGCCACATGGGGAGAGCTAGGGACTATAACAATAAGCAGCAAACAGAAACACAGTATGACAATATTCGCCGATAGGGGAGAAAGGACACAACACTTAGGACAATGATTAGCAAAGCACTTTTAGGCAATATTCGTCAAGAGAGGAGAGGGATGGTAGCCCTCGGTAGGTTGTCTGCACCCAGAGGGGATTGGCTAGTGCATTAGGGGCGCCCCAGACAGGTAAGATAGTTCAAAGCTGCACAAAACAGTATCAGAGTGAAAAGTTTTTTTTTCCCCAGTAGTATACGTCACACTCTTAACAGAACCTCCCCCCAACAACCTGATAGGGTGCTTCGGACACAGGAGGAGGGAACGGGTTGGGGGGGGCCCAAAAAGTCACTCTGTGGATCGGTCGCCTGCAATGGCAAGGGCAGCTTTCTTTGTTGTTTCAGCAGTGTGCCGAGGAGGCCCGGTGGAGCTTAGCTAGCAAGCCGGCACCTCAACTCGGGCAGTGTCTGTTCACGGAGCGCGGGGGTGGGGGACCCACCAGGCACAGGTCACCATGCCTCCTCTAGCAGGAAAAGTCAGCAACTATTGTTCGGGCCACAGGTCCCATTCTCCTTTTACAGCAGAGAGCTGGCGCGTCTCGGTGGCAGGGACCAATGGGGGAAGGTCAGAAAGGCGCCAAAGTTTGAATTCAATCTGGTCCCAGCGGCAGAAAAGTCCGTAGCAGGGCTTACACTCCGTCAGCAGGGGATTTTGAGGAAAAGGAAAAAAAATGGCTTCCTCAGACACAGGTCGGATACCTGCGACGTCAAGACAGGTAAAATGTCACTCTGTGGATCGGTCGCCTGCAACGGCAGGGGCAGCTTTGTTGTTTCAGCAGTGTGCCAAGGAGGCCCGCTGGAGCTTAGCCAGCAAGCCGGGCACCTCAACCTCGGGCAGGGTCTGTTCACGAAGCACGGGGAGAAGAGACCCACCAGGCACAGGTCATTGTCTAAATAATAGTTAAACCTCAGGATCTCAGCCCAAAGTGTCCGCTTCACAGACACAGACACACAAGTACATTAAATTGTTACTTGCTTTGGTACATGCTAAAGAAAGTATATGCTGCTATATCAAACTGTTAAATTGTTTTCTCTAGAATAAACTGATTTGTGAATTCAGTGGGACTGCTCTTCTAAACAGCACGTACTGCGATTCAAGGTTATGAGAGCAGCAGTAAAATTTTTTGTGTGTGTAAAAAGATCAAAAGCAAACAGGGTTGTCCTAGCCCTCACAGTCTAATGCAAATGCGTGTGTTAACCACTGGTGCACAGATGTGGTTTTAAGGGAATGCTGTCAAATGTAATTGTGCTTGCCTGGAAAGGTTTGGTATTTAAAAGATGCTGCTGTGTGATATTGCTTGGAGCATATCGCAAAGTGTAGGAGAAAGTAAGAGACAAGAGATATGATACAATAGGGTAATGTGTCAAGAGAGTCATAGCGGCCGATTCTAGAAGTATGCGGCGACTTGCACCAAAGTCAGTTGACGAGGACCCTGCGCGATTCTGTAAGGGGCAGGGTCACCGCAGCTCAATTCCTGCGACTTGGCAACCGCACAGGTCGCCAAACAGAGGGCGTGCCTGAACGGTTGGTGCACAAGAACGGTGCAAGTGCCAACCCCAGTACCCGCATGAAAAGCCCCTCAGGCCTAGCGACCCTGCCCCATACCCCCAATACTGCGTAACAACAGACCCTGGGGCTATCAGACCCCCTCCCTCAGAGTCCCCCAACACTGTGTTAAACAAAGCCCCCTGGGCTATCGTCCCCAATCATGATCCCCATAATGTAGTAGTAATAGCCCCGCATGGGTGATTTCGCCCCCCCAAGCCCTGACCCCTGAACCCAAAGTCTTGCAATAGTAGTGCTTGACAAGTCCCGTTATACCTGGTAGTGTCAGACCACCCCACCCCCACTTCTTCCCGACCCGTCCCCAGCCGACAACTGGCACAGCCCACCTCTCACCACCACGGCAAGCCGCCGACTGAGCTCCTCATGAGCGCATACTGTATATACGCACTCAATGACTGAACTGTCATTCATTCGTTGAGCACGTATATACAGTACATGCTCAGACATAGCTCAGTCGGTGGCTGGCCATGGTGGTGAGAGGTGGGCTGTGCCAGTCGCAAGCTGGGACGGGGGGGGAGAGGAGAGAAGAGGGTGGTCTGGCACTGCCGGGTGAGGGGCCACTAGACTACAGGTTAGTGTTGTATATTTTCTACTTTTATAGGAGTGCCTTTGTGGGCAGCTGGGATCAGGGCTTGGGGGCGTGTGTAGGGCTGCGAGGGCTTTAAAGAACGATATGGGGATCGAGGCTGGGGAGCGTGAGTAGCCCTCATGCGCTATTATTCCAGAACTGGTGATCAGGAGCATGCTGCAGCCATGCGGGCTATTCTTCCAGTACTGGGGATCGGGGCATGCTGTAGCTCTGTGGGGCATTTTGGTATGGGGGCATTACCATGATGTTTCTGGATCGGGTATGGGGGAGAAGAGGGTGGCATACCATGGGAGGGCTGCACATGCAGGCAACCTCCAGGGGCATAAGTGCAGCTACGTCAGCTATATGCTGGCAGAACTTGCGTTGACCGTTTTCCCCTGGGGGGTTGTTGTAGAATAACGCCCTTGGAGACTTTGTTGCTGCCCTCCCAGAATAGGGCGCGACTGCTGCCGTAAACCCCCTAGTGCCATGTCACAGGGGGTTTAAGGCGTGACTGGTGGTGTAAATTCACTTTGGCGCAAGCAGCCTGCAGCATGTTGCAGGCTGTTTTGCAGAATACAGTATGTCGCAACTGCTGGCATAACTTTCTACTTGCACCATTTTTGTTTGGTGCAAGCTTATGCCAGATGCAACTTTTGAGAATCTGGCCCATAGTCTGTATTTTCTGTTCGAGGCAGTGCGTCAGAAACTGGTAAAAATGTAGTTTAATAAACAGCTCAAAATGCCTTTAATGTGGTTTTGATTAAACAAAATATCTTTTCTTTTTATCATAGAAAATATTTATTAATTTTCTAAGCATACGTACATAACAAGAGGCCACAAAGGTGGCCTAACCCATACACGACAATGTCAAGCTCTAAATACACACAGACACCATAAGAGTAGTGCAGCATATGCTATAATCGTCAGAGGCCAACTAAAGGCCCCAAATACTAAACATTCTAGAGGCGGAATTACTAGCCATAACCATAAAGTAACAAACAGGTTATAAAGGAGGATTACAGTGAGGAATTGGGAGTTCTACAAAGAAATGAATGAAGGTAAGCTTCCATCTGGCATTGTATTTGTCCATACAGCCCAATTGAATACAGGACAAACGATCTAATATAGCTAATCTAGCAAGTGCAGCATGCCAACTACTACGAGGTGGTGGAGTTGGTTGCGCCAGTGCATAAGTACCAATCTCAGCTTCCAGAAGAGCAAGTACAATCCATTGTCTCTTAGGCTGAGATAGGGCAGTGAGGGCGAGGTATCCCCTATTAGAAGCTTGAGGTCAGATAACTGTATCTGAGTTCAAAAAATCGCAGAACAATCCTGGGCGATAGGCGACCAGAAAGATGAGAAACAGCGGACATGTCCAGAGAATGTGCAGTAGGTGACCTCCAGAGTGTTGACACTGCTAACAGTTGGAGTGCTGCAACAGGCCATGAGTGTGTAAGGATGCTGGCTTAGATACCAGAACAATAATATTTAAGCTGTATGAAATGGCTTTTAGTATCTGCATACATGTAATGACAATCCTGAAGGTAACGATTCCAAGATTCCTGGGAGATATAGGTGTTCATGATAGATGCCCATTTCAACCTGCACACATTGGAGGGGTCTGCTCATGATCCCGCCAAGTCTTGTAAAACATCCAATAAGACCCCTGCTAAAGAGTGTTTCATGCCTAGGACGCACCATTCCCACTTCGATCCATGTCCCTCACAGGGCTTGTGAGCCTGTATCGCACTGCGTATTTGAAGAAATCTCCAAAAATCACTATCTGGGATCTGGAATTTCTGCTGCAGTTGGGCAAAGGACATCAAAGTTGAGGAGCCAGGTAAACACAAATCCTGTATATACCAGATTTCCTGAACCTCCCATGTAGGCCAGTGAAGAGGTGTATCCTCAATTGTTAGAGCCTTATTGTGCCATAGCGGGGTATAAAGCCAAGGGGGAGCTTGGGCCTCCCTGGGTGTATGGGAGCGGGTCATGAGCAGATGCCAAGCTAGTTTAGTCTCCACTACTAACGGTGCCAGAGTGCGCTGGGAGCGGGTCATGGGGTGTAGAAACCGGTGCAGCTGGCTGTTTGCCACTAAGTCCTCTTCCAACTGTACCCAAGGAGGAGAGGATAACAAGCTAGGGACAAACCACTTGGCAGCAGCTACAGCAGTGCATGCTAGATGATATCCTACAAGCCAGGGGGATCCTAGACCCCCTGAGGACCAGTGCACTCAATTTTTGCTTGCTCCATCCGGGAGCTTTACCCTCCCATAAAAAACGAGAAACCTGGTTTTCCATGGAGGCAAAGAGCTTAGGGGAGAGACGTATTGGAAGATTCTTGAATAAGTACATAACTCGGGGCAGCAGAAGCATGCGGATAGTTGCAACCCTCCCAGGTAGGGAAAGCTGGAGTCTTTTCCATCTATCTATCTCTCTCCGCTGACAACTGAGTCAGCAGTGGTGCAAAGTTAGCCCTTTCGAGATCCACCCATTTGGCCGGTACTGTTATGCCCAGGTACGAAAATCCCTGACTAGCCCAGACAAGGTCAGTCCCCTGTAAGCATCGTTTGTTACATATTGTATTGAGTGGGGCCAGAAGTGTTTTTTTCTGATTAGCGCAGAGACCCGAGAATGATGAGAAAATCTGCAACGGGGTAGAACATGCTGTAGGGCCTCTTCAGGATGGGAGAGGGTCTGGAGCAGATCGTCAGCATAGGCTGCTATGAGATAAGATTTCCCAGCAAATGTAATGCCTGAAATGTCAGGCGAAGCAATAAAGGCCCTTATAAGAGGGTCTAAGGCCACCAAAAATGACAAAGGGGAAAGGGGGCATCCCTGCCTGGTACCCCTACGCAAAGGAAATGGTGCAGAGATCGTGGTGTTGGTCAGCACTCTAGCCAGTGGGGATCCATATAATGTAGCCACCCACTAACAAAAGACTGGGCCAAAGCCATACTTCGGCAGTACCTGTTGCAGGTAATGCCATTCAACGGAGTCGAAGGCTTTAGTAAAGTCCACTGCCAAGGCAGCCATGGCTTCGGGGGAGCGGAAGGCTATCCATTTTAAGTTAAGGAGAAGCCTGGTGTTATCGGAGCCAGATTTGCCCTGCATGAAGCCCACCTGCGCTGGGTGGATAATTGAGGGTAGCACCTCCTGCATTCGTATGGCTAAAATTTTGGCCAAGATTTTAGTGTCAACTGAAAATAGAGAGATTGGACGATAATTGGCACAATCTGTAGGGTCATTAGACTTTTTTTGGTAAGAGAATAATCAAGGCCTCTCTCATAGATGGGGGGAATGTGCCAGCTATATGGGCTTCCTGCAGGGCATGGAGTAAGGGATGTGAAATATCATCCACCAGTGCTGGATACAATTCGGCCGTCATTCTGTTAGGGCCAGGAGACTTGCCTTTAGCCATACGGAATAGGGCTTGCCGTAGTTCCACTGGGGTTATCGGGGCGTCCAGGGTGGTCCTTTGCAGCGGGGTAATTTTAGGTCTAACAAATCTCTGAAAAACTGATCTATTCCTTGCTCCAGTTGCTGAGCCGAAAGAACAGCCTGCGATTTATACAAGTTTTGATAAACTACTTTCATGGTGTCATTAATGTCTTGAGATTTGTGGACAATCTTACCTGCTGCAGTCTGAAGGGCCTGATATGAGAAGATGCTTGTTGCTTCTGAAGCCTGAAAGCTAGCAATCTGCCACTTTTTTCACCCCCTCCCAGTATGCGTGCTTGGATCTCATTAAGACCCACTCCTCCTTTTGGTGTAAGGTGGCATTGATTTGATACTTAAGGCCCACAATGCGACGAATTAGAGACTTGTCTCGCCTATGGGTAGGGGAAGCCTTAAAGCGGGACTCCAAGGTAGCTAGATCTGCCTCCCATTGGGCCAAGTTGGCTTTCCGCACTTTGTTTTTGGCAGCCGAGAAAGTAATGATGCGGCCTCTAATCACCGCCTTAAAGGCCTCCCATACCATACCTGGGGACACACCACATTGGGCATTGAGAGCAAAGTAGTCCTTCGCAGCCTGAGACATCATTTTAAGGAATTCCGGGTCTTTAAGTAGTAAAGAATTACACCTCCAATGAGTGCCCGTTTTAGGCTGCCCCTCCTTGTATAGGATATCGTCACAGAAGCATGGTCTGAAATAAGAATATTCCCAATTTTAGCATTAAGAGTGTTCTGAGCAGCTACCGCATTAGTTAGGAAGTAATCTATACGACTGTGGGTGGAGTGTACAGGGGAATAAAATGTATAGTCCCTCCCAGCCGGGTTGTCCCTGTGCCACACATCTGTTAAACCCCATTCCTGCTGCATTTCCTGGAGAGCCAAACTGGCCTTGGATCTTGCCTGAGGGGTAGGGTTGGACTTATCCACAAACACATCCGCTACCATATTAAAATCTCCTCCTATTATAATAGGGATTGCCCCATCATCCTGGGTGAGGGAAGAGATGGCCTGACTGAGGGGAAAAACTCCGCATGATCTACATTGGGAGCATACAGGTTACACAGAATCAGCTTCCCTTCTGGGAGGATAGCCTAGCAACCACCACCTGCCCTGCAAATCATGCTTGGACTCCTCCAAGATCCATGAGGGGAGGCGGCGGACCAGAATGGCTACTCCTCTTATCTTGGAGCGTAGCCAACTAGCTATCGTCCCCACCCATGCTTTCTTCATCCATGCGACTGCCTTTTCCAGAAGATGGGTTTCCTGAAGTAAGGCAATATCTGAGCATAAGGGCGAACATTGAAGCACCTTAGTCCGCTTAATAGGGTGGTTTAACCCATTAACGCTCCAGGATACCAAAGCTGTGGAGAACTAATAGGACTAGCTATAGCCGTGGGGACACATACTGATTTAAAATGCACGCAGCAAGACTTTACCCCGGACTGTACCCAGGTGACTAAGCAGAAAGTCGCCCTATCAGGTATATTCCAAATCAGCAAACCAGAAACCCACAATCAAAGTCAAAACCACCTAAGCTGCCAGATGGGAAGGAATGACAGGTACCAGTGGTAAAGAGTATTCACACCTAATTCAGTAAGCTGCGATAGAAGAAATACAACACAGAGCTTAAAACCCAATATAAACAAGGTATACACTATATTCTATATATCTAACTCACTCTAAATAACTCTAACATCAGTAGAAGTTAACCGAGGGTTGGATAGCTAACCTTATCCAATCCCTATCCCCAACACAACTCTTGTATTAAAAACACCAATAAACTTTACCAATGCGCACAAGCGCTATAGGATCGAGGTTCTATGAAAGAGGCCCCTACAAATTAGCGTCCTCAGCTACACTAACCACAAATCCTTATAAGAGGTGACTGGTTAGAGTTGATTACGGTCCAGCACTCTGGGCCGGCAGTATGCCTAAGGTCGGGTGCCGGAACATCAGGGGGAAGGGAAAGGGAGCCCCATAAGGGACATCCAGAGGGAGAGGTCCTCGGGAGCAGAGGGAAGGTAGGGGGAACGACCTTACCTATCGGTAGAGGCCCCAGGCAAGAAGAACAGATAACACTGCAGGAAGGGAGTGGACGTCTCAATGCTAGAGACTCCTGCTCCGTCCCCTATGTGAGTGCTTCTATGTCACAAAGCGGTTGCCACCCTTGGTGTGGGGATTCTGTGTCTGAAGTGTGCAATGCACAGGTTAGTGGAGTGGGGATAAAGCATACTGCTGTGCACTAGTGACCCCAGGAAGCCGCCACCCTGACTCCTTCAGGGTATAGGCTAGTAAACACCATAACAGGATTAAACATGCAACCTATGTTCAAACAGTTTTATATAGAAGTCCAAACTGTCATCCAGGAGTTCATCCGAGCCTTCACCAGCCTGTTGGGGTGCAGGTGTGTGCTCAGTTGGTAGCACATCCGCCTCTGGACCAGAAGGTCGTGGGTTCTCGTCACACCGGGATTGGACTTGCACTAAAAATCGCTGGCATCCGAACGCAGTATTGGGGGGTGCTGTACTGCTGGGGTGTGCCGTCCTCCGGATGAGAAGTTAAACCGAGGTCCCTTCTGCCCATCCTGGTGGGTGTCCAGGTGGAAGTAAAAGAATCCAGGGCACTCTTCGCAAAGAGCAGGGAACATTCCCAGTGCCCTGGCCAACATTCCCCTTCCCATAAACCAGTTCATGCAATTATCCAGGCTGTGTGTGGGTGATGTGCGATATGGCCACCACCACACATTGTCACTTCACTACCAGTCTAGCAGTGCTTGTAAAGCGCTTTTGGGATACTGTGTACGAAAAGCACTATATAAATTCTTCTCCTTCTTCCTCCTCCTCCTTCTCCTCCTTCCCCTTCCTCATCACTGCAGGAGATTAACCCGGGTCTGATGGGGGTCACAGAATCAACCACCTCTACCAAAGTGGATTCGGATATATCTGCCTAGTCTTTCGACATACTAGTGTCCATATCCACAGCGTCCGGAGCAGGAGAATGGACGTTACGAGGAGGAGAGGCCTTGCCATCCCGAGACACTTTTGCTGGAGAAGCAGTCATTACAGAATCTTGTGTGTATTGGCCACCATTGGCTCTGTCGATGCCGAGCCCCTGTGATAACTGCTCTAGGTGACACAGCAGTATGCATCTTGTATGGGGACTGAAGAGTGCACCGGCAATACACAGCGCGACTGAGGGAGGTCAGGAGGGCCTAGCAGCACAGGGGGACCATGCTTTGAAGTGACATGACCACCCCTTGTACCCTCTCCTTGATATTGATGCCTGTCCAAAAACAGTTCCCTTTCGAGGTATTAGGATCCCAGAGCCGCCTATTGGGTAAGGAGAGAATAGGCACTTCAGGCCAGAATTTAGCAAGCCATCTTTCTATTTCCGAGGGATATTCTGCCATCAGATCTCTGCCATCCTTCGTAACCAGCAACTTAGTGAGAACCCTAAACTTAAAGTGAAAGCTATTTTGATATAGAATTTTTTTGAGGGTGCCAAAGGCACGCCTTTTGCTAAGAGTATCATGGCAAAAATCTCATAGAACAGCACACTAGCACCTTGCCAACGACCTCTCCTATGTCTCTGGCAGCCCTGAGAATTCTCCTTGTAGAGTATCGCAAGAAGTATGCTATTATTGGTCTTGATTGTGCGGGTTTCTGTCCCTTCTGGAAGCAAGTCGATGTGCTCGTTCAACGTGCATATTCCCCCGCCATCTGTCCCCTAATATGGTAGGCAGAGTCTCATTTAAGAACCTCTCCATATTCTGACCCTCCGCTCCTTCTGGTATGCCTATAATGCGCAGGTTATTCCTTCTGGCTCTATTCTCCTGATCCTCTATTCTGCCATGAAGCGCTAGAATTCTTTCATCCTGTACCTGCAATCTATGCAGGAGTTTAGACTGGTGCTGCTCACACGCTCCATCCATTGCTCCGACACGTTCATGGCCTGTCTAGATTCCGGACATCAGCCACAGTGCCCGGCGCAACGGGCGCTAATGTCCCACTCGCTTTTAGCACCGCTTCCAACATTACAGTGATGCTGCAGGAATCGCCACCATGGTGAAGCTGAAGCAGTATTCGAGACTACATGACCGCTCCCTTTGATAGGCCATGCGTGTGTAGAACTAAAGTAGGGACCAGGAGTTAGAATCTTTTCCTCCAATAAAGGGCATTGATAAGAGAGCTTAATGCACTGGCTGTTCCGATTGCTGTCGCACTGAAACTCCCTATTAACGCTCTACCGCGGCCTACAGCTCATCGCCAGTCTCCAGCCACTCCAATCACTGCTATCCCGCTGTCTTTCTAGTGGGGCCTGCTCGACTTGCTGCTTGTTGCACTGTTCCAGAACTGATGCTTTTTCAGACTCAAGGGGGCATTCGGCGTAGATGCTGCTATGCGTCACTAGGTAAGGGGAGTTTACCCCATCACTATGGCTCGTTTGGGATTATTTAAGCCCGCAGGTCATGGCGCTCGAGCTGCGCTACTGCCCTTGAGAGAAGAGCTCTAGATTTAGGAACCACCATGTTAGCGCCCTAGCCATGCCCCCAACAAAAAATATTTTCTAAAAGAAAAGTATATTCATAATAGAGGTTTAAAGAAAACCCTGGTAATGCTAACTCTCAACCCCGATTAAAGCTTTCCCGCGATAAAAAAAAAAAAAATTTGCCATAGTTTACTTACTTTTATTTTATAAACTCTGATCATGAAACATGACTGATACTGCGCCGTTCCATTTCAGGTACTGGTGCGGTGCTGTCCACCCCAATACAAAATGTATTGGGATGAATGGTGCAGCGCCGCACCAGTACCTAAAATGGAACGGCGCAGCATCTGCCATGTTTGGCAATGGGGGAGGTTTACAAAATAAAAATTAAGTAAGTAAACCTTAACAAAAATGCTTTTATCGTGGGAAAAGCTTAAATCGGGTGCTACAGCTTCCGGGGGTGGGAGGGTGAGCATTACCAGAGTTTTCCTTTAAAATGGCCGACCACATTTTGGCAATCAGACAAATGGCGTTATCCGACATGTCTTCCAGCCAAATTGCAATGTCAGTTAACCCCTCTGTTACGGATGTATTTTCTAAAAGTATTACAGATCAAATGATAGTCTGAAAAAACAGATATTTCTCTTATGTTTAAGAAGTGTTTAAAAAGTAGAGTTCTAAAAAGGATTTAAAATGGATTCATTAATGTACCGGTTCAAGTTCATTCTGGTTTTGTTGGATTTCTAAAAAGCAGGCAGAACATATTTAAAAGACTTCTACAGTTTCTGTAACAAACGCTACTAACGAGGGTGTATCCAACTCAATGGGCAAGTCAGCATTCCCTGACTCCCATACACCATACAATCTTGAGAAGCAATTTTGTTTTCATTTTATCATTAAAAGGAGGCACAGATCTTCAGTAAAACATTGGTACAGCAAGGGCACTGCAAATACAAACCTAGAGATTAGTTTTAAATCCAAACAGTCTTAACTTGCACACTGTGTGGCTTCTGGCAAGTCAATTGACCTCCTTGCTCTCCCAAACCACAAATCCCAAAAGCTAAGGCTTGGTGTGTTTTTTCTAATTAACCAGCTATTTTTCCCTTCAATGCAAGTTTTCAAAAACACATCCACTGCAATTCCTAAAATTTTACTTTTTACAAAAGCTGCTTCATGCTTGTACTCCGAGCGCAGCTGAAGAGGAGCCATTTTCTTCTGGGCTTGTGGCCAAAAACTTTATTGGCACCCTATAGTGCACCATGGACAGCACCCAAATTGCTATGCATAATTATTGCTCCGAGAGCTACAATCAGTACTAACCATCTAGGGAGCAGGTACTCACTATATAATAGTGGGACCAGGGACTTATTACATGATTATAGCCAGATTTCATCATATGTAATGTAATACTGTATTTCTATGCCTAAAACACTGAGGCACTAGCCACCAAAACTGTATAAGGGCATGTCCATACTAAATGGGTACATTTCCATCACATGCACTTTAACTCTCAGTAACTCTGCAAAGAGTTTTTCAATATATTTCAAAACTGCACTGCTGTCTACTACAGAAGTTAGTTGGATAACAAATAACTTCAGCCACCTAATACTTATGAAACAATTTATTTATTTATTTTAACTTAGATTTGTTCCCTGGTTTTGCATTGGCTAGGTGGGACATTTCAAGACACTACATGTTGTATGTTTTCCTTCTACCTATCAAAATGCTGTGCTGAAAAATAAGTCTTCTATACATTTTACATAAAGAGCCCTGTAACTTCATCATGTGTGTGCCTTAATATATTTTTATTTTTTCCAGAATGAGTTAAAAGTAACAATCTCACAACCTTCTCTGTCCCCCTAGGTTACATATGGGATTGACTGGTATAAACTTGAAACTGTGCAAGAATTGGGGCACTAGATGCCAGGAACTGAAGGAGGCTCACTCAGTTTGCTGTTCTGGCTGAAAACACATTTCAAAACTGCTGAGATGCTCTGGCTGCCTTTAAAAGTAGAACCGGGCTATCTGTCTCTGTCCCACCCCTATCTATGTATGCAACAGCGGTTTATCATGCCTGAGGAGTGTGACTTTTTCACAGCGTCATCAGCTTATTTCTAGCCAATCATAACACCAGATTAAGTCCTTTAAACTTTGTTTTGCCTGCGGATCAGTCAGTTTTCTTCCCAAACACCAAATGAGAACATTCTCTGTCTCCTCCAAACTTGCCGTTACAAACATGTGACTGTGTTACAAACAGGAACGTGGAAACTGGTCAGAAATGTAAGCAGACATGAATGGGGCTACATAGCAATGAAATAATGATTTTTTATACTGTCTGCTATAAATCTGACTGCATTTTCTTGCTGGATTTGGAATGGGAGTATGATGTGCATAGACTGGCATTCAGTAAGGTCTCTGGGGACAGAGAAAAGGTCAGTCATGTTTGTAATAAGGGACAGAGTTAACACATGTGTCCCTGTTACAACAGGGTTTAGCTACTGGACATGGTTAATTATGTTAAAAAGTTTGAATTTATAATGTATTTTACTGGGACTCATGACTGTTTAAACATATAAGGATATAGAATGGTGAGCTGTCAGATAAATGATTTATCTACACAAGTGCTGTTTGACCTCGGGTAACCTCACGAGTGGCGTAAGCCACGAGTGAGGTGTCTGAGTTCAAACAGCACAAGTGTAGATAAATCATTTATCTGACAGCTCACCATTGTATATTTCATTTATGCAATAGGGATGCTTCTTATCAGTGCAGGAACATTTGGTTTTGACTGTTTTATCTTTTTTTTTTAAATGATCATTTCTGGGACTTTCGGTTAACTTTCCTAGTGTATGTCCGCCTAGCGTGGTGGTTGCTATTAAATGAAACACCACTCATTTTGTAGAGAACTTCTTGCTGAACAAATTCCATGGTCACAGTATCATGCTACCTTTTTTGTTTTAAAGTTATTCACATTTGTTTGTCGAAAAAGTGAAATAAAAATTGAATTTTAAGCTGTTTTTTGCCAATTATAAAAAAAACCAAAAAGCTAAAAGGTATCTATGAATGAACCACTGCTCATTTCGTAAATATTTTTGTGCTGAATATTTTCGCGTGATCACAGTACCATGCTATCATTTTTAGTTTTAAAGTGATTTATATTTGTTTGTCTGAAAAGTGAAAAGAAAATTGATTTTATGCTGTTTTCTGCTAATTATAAAAAAACTAAAAGGTATCTATAAATGAAACACCACTCATTTTGTAGATATTTTTGTCCTGAACATTTTTCGTGCTCACAGTACTATGCTATCATTTTTTGTTTTAAAGTTATGCACATTTGTCAAAAAAGTGAACAAAAAAGCTTTGACAGTTTGCATTTATCCCACATATGTGGGATAAATCTAGGGTGGTTAGATTTATCCCACATATATGGAAATAAATGGATTTATGCAATTGCTTTTGGTTCCACATTTATTGCATAAATCCATTTATGTCTGAAAATGGCAAGTATTTGACATATTGTTCAAGGTTATCTATTTTGTGGCTCTAATAACTGCCTTCTGGCTGTGTAAATCATTGTGGATGTATGACTTTTGCAGGCTTCCAAACATCTTTTTTTCAGTAGTTTTATGGTACTGTCCTGATTGTAACAGGGACAGAGGTAGCATGCTAAAGTTTGTAACGGGGACCTCCTAAAAATCTATGTCCCAGTTACAAACAAGACTTTTAGTGTACCTTATTTTGGAATTGTGATTAAGAAATTTAATAAGATTTTTGTTTGCTTTTAGTGTGCATTTGTTTAGGGGGGTGTAATAAATGATTTTTGTTTTAAAATGGCCTTTCACATGCTTTGGTGGAGGGGGGCTGCCAGCTCATCTGAAAGTAAATTATTTCTGGAATGTTTGCTGCAAAGGTTGGAATTAAAATATAAAAAGTACTGGGTGCTCTAGTCATTTACTGATACATTTTAAGTGAAAAAAAATCATGAAATCCAAAACAGGACAAGTTTTGAAAATACTAACAGCCTACAACCCAGTTCAATCATGTTCGTAACAGGGACCTCAGGAAACCAGCGGTCCCTGTTACAAACGAGACTTCTGGTGGTGCCTTATTTTTCATTGTTATTATTAAGAGATGTTACATGCTTTTTGGTTGATTTGAGTGAGCGCTTGTTTGGGGGTAACAAAGAATTTTTATTTTAAAATGGCCACTATTATTTTGTGGTACGCCAGCTCATCCAAAAGTAAATTAGAAATGGAATGTTTGCTGCAAAGTTTGAGATTAAAATATACAAGTACTGGGTGCTGTAGAACATTTACTGATGCATTTAAAGTGAAAAATGCCTGGAATCTGTTTTAGTATTTTCAAAAGGTGTCCTAACAGCCCGCAACCAAGTTTGGTCATGTTTGTAACATGGATCTCAGGAAACCAGTGGTCCCTGATACAAATGGATGGTACTTCTAATGGTACCTTTTGTTTTAAAATAGTCATCCACATGCTCTGGGGTAGGGGGGCTGCCAGCTGATCCAAAAGTAAATTAGAAATGGAATGTTTCCTGCAAAGTCTGAGATTAAAAACAATAGACATATTGGGCGCTGTAGTAATTTCCTACTAAATTTAAAGTGGACAGATGCCAATGACAATGTTTAGAACAAAAAAGTTTTGCAACTAAAGACCCTTGTATGTTAGAAAAATAGACTGCAGTAGTAGCTTGCTCCTTGGAAGCACAACGGCACCAATTAAATTTACAAAATGGTTCTGGCCAAGGTATGGCTAATAGGGCAGTGTGGAGGGAGACAGTTGCCACCAGGTACCCTTGGGACTGCTGACAAAATATGGAGAGGGATGGGACTGACCATAAGTCCCGTGGTACAGCTGACAGGGTTAGAACATTTTAGGAGTTTGCCACTAGAACCCTTGAGACTGCCGACAGAGATGGGATTGACCTTACATTTCAGGGGCCAACAGGGAGGGCAGTGGGATTGACCTTGGATCCCATAGGACTGTAGATTTGATAAAGCATGCCAACAGGCCGCAGAGACTGGGGAGAGGGTTGGGACTAACCTCACATACCAGGGGGCTGATGGGGAGGGTGTGGGACTGACCGTGGGTACCATGGGACTGCTGATAGGTCTGGAGAGTTTTAGGAGTGTACCAGCAGACCCCAGGACTGGAGAGGGGTTTGGGACTAACCTTACATCCCAGGGGACTGATGGTGAGGGGGTGGAACTGACCGTGGGTACCATGGGACTGCTGACAGGGCTGGAGAGTTTTAGGAGTGAACCACCAGGCCCCAGGGACTGGAAAGAGGGATGAGACTGACCTTACATGCCAGGAGGCTGATTTGGAGGAGGGTGGGACTTACACTGGGCTCCATGGGACAGTGGATTTGTTGAAGTGTGCCACCAGGCCACAGGGATTGGGGAGGGGGATGGGACTGACCTCATGTGCAAGGGGCTGATGGGGAGGAATGGGACTGACCTTCAGTTCCATGCAACTGTAGATCTGTCAGGAGGACCATTAGGCCCCTGGGACTGGGGAGGGTGGTGGGATAGAACTTACATGCCTGGGACTGATGGGGATGTGGGACTGCCCTTTGTCCAATGGGACTAAGGATTTGCTGGAGTGTGCCACCAGGCCAAGGGACTGAGGAGGGGGGTGGGACTGACCTCTGTGCCAAGGGACTGATAGGGATGGGGTGGGACTGACCTTGGGTCACATGGGACTGCTTATAGTGCTATAAAATTTAGTTCATCAGACCCTAGGGACTGCGAAGGGGTGGAACTGAACTCATGTGCCAGGGCAACTGATAGGGAGGGGGTGGGACTGACCTTGGATGCCATGGGACTGCTGACAGGGCTGGAGAGTTTTAGGAGTGCGCCACCAGATCCCAGGGACTGGGGAGGGGGATGGTACTGACCTTACATGCCAGGGGCTAATGGGGAGGGGCATGGGACTTACCGTGGATTTTCTGGAGTGTGCCACCAGGCCCCAGGGACATGGGAGAGGAGTGGGACTGAACTCATGTACCAGGGATCTAATGAGGAAAAGCTGGGGCTGACTTTGGGTTCCATGGGACTGCAGATGTGTTAAGAGTGTTCCACCAGGCACAATGGTCTGGGATGTGGATAGGACTTGCCTCATGTGCCAAGGGGTTGATGGAGAGGGTTTGGGACTGCTCTTGGATCCCAGAGGACTGCTAACAGGGCTGGAGAATTTTAGGAGTTTGCCACCAAGCCCCAGGGACTGGGGAGATGGATGGGACTGACCTCACATGCCAGAGGGCTGATGGGGAGGGGTGTTACTGACCTTGGATCCCATGGGACTGGTTACATGGCTGAAGCATTATTGAGTGTGCCACAAGGCTCCAGAGACTGGGGAGGGAAATGGGACTGACCTCAAATACCACGGGGCTGATGGGGAGGGGTGGGACTGATCCTGGGTCCCAGGGGCTACTGACAGGGCTGGAGTAATGTAGAATGGTCTACCAAGCCCCAGGGACTGCTGACATGGATCTGGAGGGGATGGGAATGCTGCCTTCATTTTGCTTGCAATCCTGTGGTGTCCGGCAGTCCTCCCTTTGTTTGCAATTCTGTGGGTGGCCATGCTTACCTCCATTTTGTTTACAAGTCAGTTGCTGCTGTCATGTGTGCCTCCATTTGATTTGCAAGCCAATGGGTGTCAGTGTGTGCCTCCATTTTGTTTGCAATCCAGTGCTTGTGTCCGTGCTCTGCTTACATTTTGTTTGAAATTCAGTGGCTGTGTCCGTGTTCGCCTCCATTTTGTTTCCAATCCAGTGGGTTGCCCACATTATCATCTGTTTTCATCTAGTGGATTCAGTTATGTCATCACCTGGGGTCTGCCAGGTCCTTGGTCAATCTTTCATGGGGCCCTGGTGGGTGTGCAAGTGGCATACTGCACACAGCAGCTTGACTGGAGTCGCAATGGACCGGTGCCAGGGTTCTCATCTGGTGGATTTAGTTAAGCCATCACCTGGGGTCTGCCAGGTCCCTGATCAGTCTTCATGGGGCCCTGGTAGGTGTGCAGTTTGTGTACTGCACTCACCTGCTAAATTGAGTCACTGTAGGTAAGCACCCATGTTCTGCTCTGAGGGATTCAGTTACACTGTCACCTGGGGTGCGCCAGGTCCCTGGTCAATCTCTCATGAGGAGCTGGTGTGTTTGCAAGTAGTGTACTGTGCACACCGCTTGAGTGAGTCACTGTAGGCCAGTGTCCATGCTCATGTCTGGTGGATTCACTTACACTGTCACATGGGGTCTGCCAGACGACAAAATGTACATGTTTTGGAGCTATTAGGTCTGTAATAAGCAATGTATATAGTGTGTATATTGTAGTGTTATGCTTAGTGCTTTAGTTAATTTTAGTGTGTCTGGTATTTCTAGTTAGTATAGTGAATTTGTTGTTTTATGAACTTTCTTTGTGGTGGTGGTATGCAACTGTAGAACTTTTATGCCGATTGTTTAATGTCTAAGTTATGACTCAAAGTGGAAAGAATAAAGGACTCAATTGCCCGATTTTTTTCCACAATGTTTTCTGGGACTGCTTAAAAGTTTTTGAATTTTTCTCTGTCCTGTTACATACGTTAAACACTTTTTCACAGATTTTTGGAGTTTAATCTTTAAAGTGATCAAAAAAAAGTTATAAACATCATCTACTCATCTCCAGTTATGTACAAATGCATTTTAATCTGTGACTACCCAATAAATGTTGGTGAGGGAAAACTTTAAAATTACTTTGCTCCGTAATTCTCTGCCACGTGTCAGATTGATGGTTATCGAATTTTTTTGCATGCAAATATTTTGACGTTGCTTAGTGAATTAACCAAATGAGTTAAAGTACTGCAAATTCATTAGAGATTCAAAAATATTTATACATAACTTTTTTTCTAGTTAACATTCTCTGTCCCTGTTACGTACGTTACCTGGTTACTGTTTCCAAACATTAGAGACTGTACTCAGAAAACCACACGTTATATTATCTTCTTGTTTACACTTTTAGTAAAGGACATTAAGGGTAAAGTATTGATGGTGAAAGAAGAAAAATGACACTTATTTTTCCACAGTCATGTCCCACATATGTCTCCTATTACTGTGGATAGACCCATGACTAATACATGGTCTTTGCTGCCCTTGTGAGGATCTTTATAATACTACATGTGTTTCTCATATTTGTAGAACCCCAGGGCCGGGAGCCACCTACTGTATTAGCCAACAGCAAATTATTTGTAACACCAAACTATGCACTAGGCAGAATTTACGTAATAATTATCGTAATATACGAGGAAAGAATGTAATTTTGCTCACTGGGTTCTATTCTTTACCTAGAGGTCTCTGAGCCCTCAGCTCTTGGGTAAGCTGTATATACTGTTTTTGAGCTAGTAATAAACTCTATTACTAATTACCTAATACTACTTGTTTCTGGTTCCTTATTTGCCACTGGTCACAAGAATCTGAGGAGTCAGGCCCCTATATCATCTTGACATTATCAGCCCCCTCGCTTAATGCCAGTGTGAGCTACTATCACGTCTTCCAGAAATGTAACTGTCCCCTTTAACCGCCACCCTCGTTTATCTGCCAAAATTTACAATGTATGGAGGCTGACGGATGAGTGGGTGCACTGTACTGAAAATTACCAAAGTTAAGAGCAAGCATTGAAAAAAATGTCAACGCACTTTCATAAGTTTTTTTTTTTTTTTTAATATTTTGACCCCAATTTTTCAACATAATCTTATGATTCCAGTTCACGAACCCAACAGATGAAAATGTTCACAACCCCTCCCCCGGAAAAGTCATTTTGTACCACAGGTGCAAAAACGCATTATGGCCAGTATTTAAAAAATGACAGCTGTCACATTTATAAGGTGGTGTGAAAAACTGGCAACGCTGAAAATTTGGGGTCAAAATATTGAAAACAGCCAAACGTATGAGTGAGTGCTGAAACATTTCAACACACGCTCATAACTTGGGGGATTATATTTTACCCCAAATTTTCATCATAGCCTTCTTAGGACCCCACCTCATGGCTCCTATAGGTGAAAATGTATAAATCCTAGCTCAAATGTGATTTTGTGAAGTGACTGCAAAATCACATTTCAGTCCGCAGTTGAAGAATGTCACTTATTTTTTCATGTGGTTGGGTCCCACGTTGAAATTTTGGGGAAAAATACTTAAAAATTACCAACCTATGACTAGGAGTTCAAAATGTGCTTAAAACACTGGCTGCATACCCAATTTCCTCAGTCTGGCGCCTAAGAGTAAAGCTATGCCTCTGGCCCAGACAGGATTACTGTGTTGGACCACCTGTAGGTAAATAATGGGTGGGAGTGGGGGGGAGGGAGTGTGAGGTGGGGGGGCAGAGTGGGATGGTTGGCGGGGCGAGGTAACAATGGTGGGGGCAACAGATATCAATGGGCCATTTTCTTTCTGTCTTCCTTTTTAAGGGTTTAAAAAACTAAGAAAACTACAAGGGACAGTTTTCTTTATTTGAGGTACAGACATGGGGGATATGGTACACCAGTGTTGCTGCCATTGTTGGAGGCACCAGGGGTGGGATCCTTGGTATCATATAGTGGAAACGGGCTGGATACGGTATTACACAGCACTAGGGACTGGGCACTGGGGTGTTGTAACTTGGAGTTTAAAGAAATTAAAATAATAAAAAAAGGGACAAAAATGGCGATGGCTGTGACATGCTCATAATGAAGCATGGCAGGAGACAGCACCATCAATCACATACACACTGCTCAGCTAGTTGGTGGATGGTGTTATGCAGATGAAACGAGCCAGCCGCTGTCTGATAAAATGGCTGGCTCCTTTCAACTATGTGCAGTTTCTGCCCACCAAGCAGTGAATAGTATCATGACCAGAGTGCCTGGTCAATGGTCCGTCATTGGTGAGCCCATTGCAGCTTGAGCTGCAATGGACTAAACAGTGACACCTCTGAAATGCCGCTTTCACAACAAAATGTTATCTGCTCATGCATGTGCATGCACACACAAAGAAAACATTGTGAGCAACATGTGCTAATTCATAGGGATTCATTACCCACTGTACTATGCAGGTACGATGGACTCCTTCAGTAAGCAGAAATGTATTCGATTTACTTTGAAGGCCTGTACTGTCTTCATATCCACTGCCCCTGCTTGTAGACTGTTCCACAGGTTCACCACTCCCTGGAAGAAAAAGTGCCTCCTAATGTTACTCCTTCAATTTTCCACCTCTGCATTTTAAGACGTGTCCCACGTCCTGCGGGAAGACACCAGAACTAATCGCCTCTGTATGTTCACTGCTGTCCTTCAGTAAGTAGAAGGCTGAGTGCATGTTCTCTTAGCTTTCCTTTCTCAAGGTAAACATGTTAAGAGCCTCTAACTTTTCCTCAGTGCTTCTGTCCCCCTTAACCACCATTTTGGCGTCCCTATGTTGTACACATTTTATTTAATGCTCTTTTTGTATAGAAGCATCCAGAACTGCTTATAGTACTTCAGGTGAGGCCACCCGGGGCCTTGTAAATTTGCAGGATTACTTAGCCTGCTCTGCTGGTCACACTACTTCTGAAGCCTCCAGCATTCTGCTGGTCCTCTTGACTGTGGTTGCACACTGCATGTCCCGCTTCAGCTCCTTATCTATTATGATTCTCAGGTCCTTTCTTTCTCAGCTTCAGCAAGAGAAGCCCCACACCATATGCAGATCTTGCCTTTGGTTTTCCTCCCAAAGTGTACACCTTACATTTGGCTACTCGGAACCTAAGCCTGCAAGAGTCTGACCAGTTATCCTCCAACTTGTTCAAGCCCTTTTAAAATTTGTTCTCACCCTCAAGGGAGTCAACCACCCTGGCCAGCTTAGTGCCATCTGTAAACTTAAGCAGCCTGCTGGAGACCCCAGGTTCCACATCATTGATGATGATGTTAAAGAGCAGTGGTCCCAGCAGCGATCCGAAGGACACTGCTGAGTACTCCTCTCCACTCAGAGTGGTGCCCGAATACCACCACCCTCTGCTTCCTATTCCCAAGTCAGTTAACAATCCTCCTTGTATATGTCCCATGCATACCACACTGGGTTACTTTGCCCAGAAGCCTGTCATGTGTCACAGTATCAAAGGCCCCGCTGAAGTCCAGATTAGACTACATATCTCGGTTCTGCCCTGTCCTCCTTTCTTGTCACCCTCCATGAAGGTGATCAGGCTGGCTTGGCATGATCTTCCCTCAATGCCATGCTGGCAGAATGCAAGAACCTTAGCCTAGCCAAGTGCTCCATTATTCTGTTCTTGATAATGCCCCCCCCCAAACTTGTCCAACACTGATGTCAGTGTGTCAGACTTAATGGCCTGTATTTGCAGATTCTACTCTGCCCTTGCCCCCTTCTTGAAGATAGGGACTACAGTGGCCAGTTTCCAGTCCTCTGGCACTACACAGGTTCCTTGTCAGTAACAGTAGATCTCCATGAAGCCACAATACACTGGACTGTGTGCCATCGGCGCAAGTACCTTGCGTACAGCTTCTGAAAGATGGGGCCATCCACGCTGACATGCATATCATCTGCCTCCAACCATTTCAGTTTCATGCCATGGGTGAAAAGAGTTCCAACTTCCACCAACAGCAGGATTAGGCCGCCCCACCAAACACATACACAGAGAAGTAGGCCGAGTGAAGAAACACTGGTAGTGGCAGTATGGAGATACAGATTTACTACACAGTGCCATGTCAAGAAGTTGAAAAATAATATGGTCTGCCCTCACCAGAGGGAGAGAAATGAATGGCTCTCATGAAGATCCTTTCAAAGACCTCCCATTCCTTGTAAGTAAACCATCTTCTTTCAAGGGTACTGAGCTATAATATTTTGATGATTACCAAGCGGTACCAACCAAACCGGACAACAAGCAAAAATAGTAGACTGCCCTTCGTGAGAGTAGGCCTAGTAAATCAGCAAGACCAAATCCAGCCCTCCTATGGAGAGGAGATCCGGACTGTAATGTTTAGTAACAAGTAAGGATCATGTGTCAGATAGAAGCTTTGCAGATGTCAGCAGCTGAAACAGACCAAAAACATGTCACCGAGTCTGCCATGCCCTTAACAGTACCCGGCAGGCACTGTGTGCCTGTAGCAGAACACGATCCATTTAGAGAGGCACTTTGTAAACAGGATACAGAAATCTCTGCACTCCCAAACACCATAACTTGGCATGGTATCCCCAAGGAATAAATCTCAAACTGAATCAAGTTTCAAAGGTTTAAATTATTTTTAATTGCGTATTTGTTCCATATCAGTAGCACTGGTAAAAAGACAAGGCACTGTGATTGTGCTCTAGTCTTTACCAGTGCTTTACACTGAACTGGAACAAATACGCTTAAAGGTAATTTAAACCTTTGAACTTGATTCAGTTTGAGATTTATTTCTGATACCATACCAAATTATGGTGTTTTAGGAGCAGAGATTTCTGTATCCTGTTTTAAATACTGAGACAGCAACTTTTTCTGCACCCATCCTTCCATAGAAGTGCAGCACTGTCTCACCGCTTTTTTTGGATTTTACCTTGCAGACAGGTTTACTCCCGTGGCAGGGCCAAAGGAAACAAAAAGCTGGGAGGACTGGGCACAGGCCTTGGTATGGTTCAGGCAGTATTGAAGGATCATGTGGATATTCAAGAGCGCAACAACACTTTCCGTTTATTTCGTTTTTGTTGACCGGGTAAGTGCACTAGACAAATCCTGCCTATTTTCAGGCACGACCCGGGGGAGGGGGATACAGATGAATGCCAACTGACCTTGAACCAGATTAAGCTGTTGAACCAGATTACACTCACTCATGGTAATCGCATGCAATGCAAAACAAGTGGCAAAACCCACAAACACTTTTCTTCTGACAGATGCACTTGGTTTATTTGGAGGGAATGTCTCTAAAGTGTAGAGATACAACACTCTGAGCAGCAAGTTCAACTACTGGATGGCCCGCAAGGACAGGTATATAGACAGGCCGGCTACATTCCACTCAATCAGTATTCACATACAACGTGCAGACATTACGCATGAAGGCTTCGATGAAATTTAAAATGAGTTTCTCACACGCAAGGCAAGTTAAACCGATACTGGCCATTCTTTAATCTGTGAAAGTAATCAACTGACTGTATTAACTAGTAGCCTCTGTCAGTCGGTCACTGGGGAAACATATATAAAGGTTTGAAATGCCAATCACCACCTCTTCCTCAGTTCCCTGATCAGCAAAGTCAACATAAATAGTCTGATGTGCTCGAATAATAAGACTTCATTAAGCTGGCTCATGAAGGGCTTGTGTTTGCACCATAACTGGTTTAGCTGGGCAGATTAAATTCCTGCCCTGTGCCGTTACCTGACAGCGTTTTATTGCACAACATGAAATGTTTTTCTAGCAGAAACATTTTCCCTTGTTTGCCAGAAGCAGTTTCAAGTTTAGTATATGCATGACTTTTTTTTTTTTTGGGGGTGCAATTACGGAGGCAGACACACTTTTATTATGCTGAAGTCATACATATGGAATGGTTCTGCAGCAACTCACATCAAGCAGTTTACATAAAATTGATTTATAAAGAAAGCCAGCAAAAAAAAAAAATTCAAAGAAAGAAAAACAGAACACAACACATTACAAGAAATGAGAAAAAGCAGTCCATAACACACAAAAGCATCTATCAAATCTTGGCAACACCTGTGACTTATTCTAAGAACTGATTTTATAAAGTGTCCTTTTTGTTCCTTGTATTCATACTTAGTTCTAAAAAAAAAAAAAAAGGTTATGAGAAAGGAAATTATCAACTGCTAGCACTCCATAAGCCTTCAGCTTCATGACCTGCTAGAATAAAACTGTGGCACACGATTCATATGCAGAGCAGAGATACGTGGGCTGGGAACCGCTTCTCTTGCTCAACTAATCATTTTAAAAGCCGGTTGCTTGTAAATCTCAGCCACGTCCCTTTAAAAAGGGAGCGTCATCATGTATGCAAGCTATAAACAAACTGAACACAGAAGTATCAACGTTACTTAATGTCTGCAAAAGCATACTGCAATGTTATTTAAGAAAAATCATCCGGGTATGAGAAACAGTGTCGAGATTTGCACCTGCTCATAAAATAAATAAATAATAAAAAAAATATGCTTGGGTCAGATATTCAGAACATTTAGTGGTTGCTCCACAAACAGAAAAGCACTGTTGGGGAGCATCAATTCGCTGCCTAGTCTCAAAGGACATGATCACCAAAATTAATAGCTATTGTAAAATCTAGCAGGCATGTCTCTGCATCCCCTAATAAAAGATTCAAAAATCAGGAGCACCCAAACTGCACAAGTTTGATGTTTTGAAATATGTGGTGTATTGCTCTTTTGTAACTCCTGTAATTAGGAAAAATGGGGACTGCTTGAATGGAACAGAACTTTCCCACGTGATGAACGCAATAAATGCTCATGTCCTTGAAGCACCACCAGTTTGGTTTTTGGTTTTTGTTTTTAAGACGGGTAAGACTGCAACACAGGCTGTCAGCATGAGATACATCTCACAACCTGCCCTGTCTTTTGTCATAGTAGGTGAATTAAGAACGCCACCTCTCTTCAGCCCAGTGGCACTGCTGATGAGGCGCTTTTGTGTTCTGGATTTCTTGTCTGGAGCATCAGCTGATACCAGGCCAAAGCCAATTACGAGCAGACTTCTGATGGGCAATCCTCTGCAATGGAACAGCCGATTAATTTCCGCTGATCACACTTATTCCCCACCCCCTAAGCACTTTGGTCCCAAATAGGCAACATCTTCCCCTACTTGTTAGGAATTCTAGTTTGTAGCAGATCAGAACTCAAACTATTCTCACATCTCCAATGATAGGTGCCCTATATTGTTTGACTTTTATCCCCCCCCAAAAAAAAAAAAAAAAAAAAAAACACCACAGGGGCCCGGATATTCAAACTGCGCCATTCTGAGGCGCAAGTTCTGCGCTGCTCCAAAATAGTTGTGCAGGGTCGGTCGGGATATTCAAAGGAGTTGGGCATTAGCAACTCCTTTGAATATCACCCCCAGCCACAGCGCCACTGTGCATGGCTTAGGAGGAAATTGCGCCACCGCAAGTTGTCAGAGTTGAAAGATGAACTTCATGGCGGTGCAAGTACCATTGCACCATGCGCAAATTCTCCGATAATCAAAAGGTGACACGCAAATGGGGCCATAATTCATGCAGCAGCGCAGGGGGCCATTTGCATGTGATTATGGCTCTATTTGCATGCTATTAGCATGTAGGGGCGCTCGATCCCCAGGATTCTGCGCCTGGCCGCCTGCCAGGCAGCAGCCATCGGGACCAACGCACTGCAGCCCGATCGCTGGCAGTATGTATGCAGACAACACCCCCAAACATCTCCCGATGCCCGATCGCGGGCAGTATGTATGCAGATAACACCCCCAAACAGCTCCCAATGCCCAATCGGGGCAGTGTATCAAGACAACCCCTAGTGCCCGATCGCGGGCAGAACGTAAAAGCCCCAACCCGAATATCTCCCTGGTGGTCCAGTGGACTCAATGCCCGATCGCTGGCAGAATGTCCAGAGACAACCCCTCACAAACATCTCCCTGGTGTCTAGTGTCCCCCACCACATGCTCCTCCACCCCGCCCCCGGCACCCAGAAGCACCTACCGCCTGCCGCTTCGCCGAGCGATCACTGCTGCACGCTTGTGAGAGTTAGAGCCACGGGCGCAGCCCAGTACCTACATGACAGTTCAGATTTGTGAATGACATCATTCACAAATCGGACCGTCATGTACGGTAGGGCTGCACACCCATTGGCTCTAGCTCTGCACAAATGGGCGGCAGCCCTACCGACAGTCAGTCGGCGGGCGGTGGGACGCTGCCGCGCCGGGGAGAGCGGTGGAGGGGCTTCGTGGGTGGGGTGGGGGACACTAGACACCAGGGAGATGTTTGGGGGTTGTTTGACATTCTGCCCGCTGATCGACATTACGGTCCACTGGACCACCAGGGAGATATTCGTTGGGGCTTTTTACTCTGCCCGCGATCGGGCACTGGGAAGTTGTTCATGTTCTGCCCGATTGGGCACTGGGGGTCTCTTGATACATACTGCCCGGCGACTGGGCATCGGAGCTGCTTTTTGGGGTGTCTTGATACATACTGCCCGCGATCGGGCATCGGGAGCTGTTTGGGGGGTGTCTGGATACATACTGCCCGCGATCGGGCTGATGGGGAGGCACAGGGACCGAGTTGGGGGCCAGCCACGGGTGGCAGCTGCTGTGTTGCGCCCTGCAATACAGCAGCTCACCTGTGGGTGGCCCTCAACTTGATCCTTTTGTTTTGGCTCAAAGTTGTGCAGGCGCAGGTTGGGGGTTGCGCCTGCACAACTCTGCACAGCCCGACTGAATATCGGGTTGTGCAGTTTGTGCATGGTTCCTCCCCCTCATGTTGAGCATGCATTCATTTGCATTGCGCTGTTGCTCAGCCTGTTTTCAGTGGCGCAACTGCCTCCTGCTGAATATCGCAGAATGGCGCAATGTAGGACTTGCGCATGCGCAACCCTGTTGCGCATGGAGCAACCCTTTTGAATATCTGGGCCGGGTACTACAAATGGACAGGTTATGGGGGGCTTGCTGTCGCAGTGTATTCCTTTGGCCAAGTTACAGGGGCTTGCTGTCGCAGTGTATTCCTTTGGCCAAGTTACAGGGGCTTGCTGTTGCACAGTATTCCTTTGGCCAGGTTAGGAGAGCTTGCTGTCGCAGTATATTCCTTTGGCCAGGTTACGGGGGCTTACTGTTGCAGTGTATTCCTTTGACCAGGTTACGGATGTGACAGAAATGGGCAGGAAAGAGTTAATGGTTTGGATTCTGCAGGTGCCTTATTTTTTTAGCAGTTTGGAAAAAATACAGTCAGGCTGAAATCCTCTGTCCAGCAACATCCAGCTTGTGGAATTCCTAGCTGCTAGATAAGAGCTGGTCATAAATCTCAAGTGGACATCTCCAGACACACACATACCTGCAGACACAGGGCAGTTTGAATGGATTGGATCATTCAAATATAAACTTAAGGTGAAAAGGGAATATAATTGGTCACTGATAGGTGTTCACTCTGATTGGGACAATTAAATACATACATGTTAGTTGGTTGGTGCATTTAAAGGGAGAATAGGAATGACCTATTCTCCAGAGTATATAACCTTCAAAGACAGAAGGCTCTCTTGTGCTTTGGAAGCTGGGAGGAAACAAGCTTGGAGCCTACCTTGTAGCTATGTCCGTGGGAGCTGGCAGTTAGAACAGGGTCCAGTGTCTCTTGTAAGGACAGGGAAGGGTAAGTTTAGTGATAGCATATTTCAGTAATAGCCTTCTTCTTTTGCCATCTGTTATTTAAAACATTTGTTTACTTTTCCTGTATGAGTGTTATTCTCTTGTGTTGTAAATATATATCCTGTAATGCTCAGTGCGCTTTAAGTAAAAGCTATTTATTTGCTCAACACTTGTGACTGTGATGTCATTTTTCTAAGGTAATATTTGGTTTCCACTGGCTGAGGTAAACTCTGTGTAGCATCCGCCACCCGAGAGAGAGACACTACCAGACTTTAACTGGTGCAATTGCACGTTTGATTATTCAAGTTTGTACACTTGAAAGAGGTGCCGGAAGGAAAGTCCGGCTGGTTGCAGCGAATACCCGAGGACACACACCTCTCTAAAAGCTGTTTCAGCCCAGAGGGAGAGGTGGGTTGTCACATATTGGTTGGCAGTGGTGGGTGACAGCGGATCATGTGAGCACACTGAGATCACAGAGTTTGCCAGTGTAACAGTTGCCTTAGCATTGCAAAACAGGATATATAAGAGGATACATTTGTATAACAGTTTTATTTTTTCTAGTTAGCACAGTAAAGTGTAGCAGTAGAGAATGAGCTCCATGGAGTATGACTCACTTACTGTGCCACAGCTTTTTGAAAGGTGCCAGGAAAAGGGATTCAGCCTGAAAGTCTAAAGCAGAAGAAAAAGGCAGACCTCATAGCTACTCTCTTGGCACATGATCTGAAGCAGACAGTCACTGGGGTGAGTCAGGAACTGAGGCAGCAGACCTCCACACCAGATTGAGGCGCTGGTGCTGCAAGAAAAGGCTGGAGGCGTAAAAGACTGGGCTGAAGCAGAAGCAAGAAGGTTGGAAGCAGAGAAAGAACTTGAAGAAAAGAGACTGGCAGACAGAGAGAAAGAATGTCAGAAAAAGGAGAAGGAACGCGAAGACGGAGAGAAAGAACGACAGCATGAACTCCAGAGACAACAGCACGGGAAGGAGATGATGACCCTCCGCAGTCAGCAAACCGTGAGTAATGGTGGAGTGGGTTTACCTCATGAAGCCAAAATTAATTCTAAATGTTCCCTCAGTTTAAAGAGGGAGATAACCTTGATTTATTTTTAAGGTCATTTGAGAGAGTATGCGATCAATTAAAATTGACTAAGGCTCCCTGGTCAACTTATCTCACACCCTTGCTGACGGGGCGAGCGTTGCATGCATTTGCTACAATGAGTAATGAAGACTATGCTGATTATGATAAAGTGAAAACAGTGTTGTTGAAATGTTTTGAATTAACTCCTGAGGCTTATAGAAGGAAATTTAGGGAGCTAAAGAAAAGCCCAGAAGACAGTTATGCAGAACTTCAGGTTAAACTGTATACTTACCTTGATAGGTAGATGGAGGGGGCTAAAGCAACTACTGTGGAACTGATTAAAGATGTATTGGTGAGAGAACAATTCCTTAAAATTGTACCCAGAGGACATGCGTATGGCTCATAGACAGGGCATGCACCTCTTCCACAGAGGTGTGGCAGGAAGCGCTGAGCTAGCATCTGTCTAGCCAGCCATACACACAACGCAAGTCTTATGGTGGGGGGCGCAGCACATGGTTATAAGGGATCCCGTGGGGGGCAGCCCAAAGGAAACCAGCCTGCACCTGAGCCCAAAGTAGAGCCCTCTGGTTCTAAGGGGACTCAAAAAATATGTCCCAAGAAATGTCATATTTGCAATCAAGTGGGACACTTGAGATATAACTGCCCTCAGAAACTGGTTAAGGGGCAGAGATATGGGGGCGACGGTGATCAAAAGAGCACTGGTGTGTTTGTAGGGTGTGTCCAGTCTGAAGAACCATTCTCCTATGATGAGAATCTGCGTCCCATTACAGTTAATGGAATAGTAACACAGGGACTGTGGGACACAGGCGCTAACATCTCCCTGGTAAGGCAGGATCTCATTCGGGCAGAGCAGATGGTGCCTGGGAAATACTCCAAGGTCTGGGCATTCACAGGGCCACCAGTCCCATTACCAATGGCTAGAGTCTTCCTGAGCTGGGGAAGGGGGCTATGGAGAAAAGGAGGTGGAAGTTGTAGAGGACCCACCTGTAGTATGATTGTGGGAAGGATTTGGACCCCAGTAAAAAACTGGTGTGTGCTGTAACTCGTAGTCAGGCACAAGGGCAAGCTTCTGAGGGTGAAGAGGGGTTGACTCTGGGTGGTCCAGCCACACCCTCAGCAGCTGAGGAAGTGTCTAGCACAAGGGAGGGACTGGCTAGAAGCAGCAGTCCAGAACCCCAGTCACAAATAGAGGAGCCCACAGGATTTCCTTCAGAAGGGGCACTGGGAAGGGTCAGACGAGGGCAGCTGAGTGCTGCACAGCAAACTGACCCTACCCTGGAAAAACTGAGGGAAATAGCTCATAGGGCTGAGTGTTCTCGGGGGGGGTAAAGAGTCCATTTACTGGGACAATGGGCTGTTGTACATTCTCTGTACAACAGAGGAAGGGCTAGATGGTGAGGTACTCCCTAAGGTTCACAGTCAGCAGCTTGTGGCCCTTGCCCATGATATCCCTTTTTCAGGGCACTTGGGGGGTGACATGCACGAAAAAGCATCTAACCAACAATTTCTTCTGGTCTGGTATTGGCAAGGATGTAGCAAATTATTGCAGTACTTGTCCACAGTGCCAGCGGTGGGGAAAATGGGGGACAAAGCCAAGACAGCTTTGGTGCCCCTGCCCATTACTGATGAACCCTTCAAGAGGGTAGCGGTGGACATAGTGGGGCCACTGAGCACCCCAAGTCACACTGGCAAGCGGTATACCCTGGTAGTTTTAGACTATGCCACCAGATACCCAGAGGCAGTGGCCCTAACATCCTCTGAGGTAGATGCACTGTTGGGAATATTTAGCCAGGTGGGCTTTCCCCAGGAGATACTGTCAGACTGGGGTGCCAATTTTATGTCAGGGTTAATGAGTAGTTTGTGGGAGAAGTGTGGGGTGAAGCAGCTCAAAACATCCCCATACCATCCCCAAGCTAATGATCTAGTGAAGAGATTTAATTCAACCCTTAAGACCATGCTAAGGACTTTTGCTGACCAGCATAAGAGGGACTGGGACACATATTTGCCTCATCTCCTATTTGCATACAGGGAAGTCCCACAGGAGTCCACAGGGTTCTCACCTTTCGAGCTCCTGTTTGGTCATAGGGTGCGGGGGCCCCTAGATTTGATTTGGGATGAATGGGAGGGTGACTGTGCCTCCCAAGGGGAGTCTGTTGTGGAGTATGTCCCGAACTTCAGGACCCACCTTAGGGAGCTCATGGGGTTTGCTCAGGAGCACCTGGCCACTGCACAACAGCGGCAGAAAGTCTGGTATGACCGTGGGGCCCGAGCCAGAGAATATGAGGTGGGACAGCAAGTGATGGCACTCATCCCTGTCCGACAGAATAAATTACAGGCAGCATGGAAGGGGCCATTCTCCATTGTCCAAAAGGTTAGTGATGTCAATTACATGATAGAGCTACCGGACAGGAAATGCAAACGAAAGGTGTATCATGTCAACATGCTGAAACCCTACCAAGACAGGGAGGAAATGGTCCTCGCTGTATGCAGTTCCCCAGAGGAGGAAACTGAGGTAGATCCACTGGTGGACCTACTTGGGGAGGCCAGGGTTGCATCCTCTGTGGACAACCTTACCCTCTCGGAACAGCCAACACCAGCCCAGGTGCAAGAAATTAGGGGTGTGCTGAGAGAATTTGAGGACATGTTCACAGGGAAACCGGGGTACACCATGATGGCAGAGCACCATGTGGATACAGGGACCCAGGTTCCCCTGAAACAGTCTCCCTACAGGGTACCTCAGTACATTAAGCAGACTGTGAATGAGGAGCTCAAAGAGATGCTGGAACTGGGGGTAATCCAGTAGCCCTTGGGCCTCACCCGTGGTACTGATCCCCAAAAGGGATGGCACCACACGATTCTGCGTGGACTACCGGAAGTTTAATAGCTGCATGGAGTCTGACACCTATCCCATGCCCAGAACAGATGAGACCCTGGAGTGACTGGACGGAGCCTAGTATTTGACCACAACAGACCTAACAAAGGGCTATTGGCAGGTACCTCTGACCCCTGCGGCCAGGGAAAGATCAGCTTTTGTTACTCCATTTGGTTTATACGAATTTAAGGTAATGTAATTTGGAATGAAGAATGCACCTGCAACCTTTCAACGGCTTGTAGATCGCATTCTGTCTGGAGTAGGTGAGTTTGCATTGGCTTATATGGATGATATAGCCATATACAGCCAGACCTGGGATAAGCACAGCAAGAATGTGTAGGATGTGTTTCACAGGTTAAAGAAGGCAGGTCTGACAGTCAAGGCAGAGAAGTGCCAGATAGGTATGGCAGAAGTATCTCACCTTGGGCACCGGGTGGTAGTGGACACATCCGTCCGGAGCCTGCCAAGGTTGATGCCATCCTGGCCTGGCCTACTTCTACCACAAAGGAACAGGTCAGGGCATTTCTGGGACAGCAGGGTACTACCGTGAGTTTGTTCCCGCTATACCATCTGGCTAAGCCCTGACAGACTTAACCAAGAAGGGAAAGCCAGATACAGTGAAGTGGTCAGAAGGCTATGAGGACGCTTTTCAGGAGCTAAAAAAGGCCTTGAGCGGCCCAGCTGTATTGGCTAGCCCTAATTATAGTTTAAAGTTTATGGTTCATGTGGATGCCTCAGATCATAGGCTGGGGGCTGTGCTGAGCCAAGTTACCCAGCGGGGGGGAGAGAAGAGGAGCATCCGGTTGTGTGCCTTAGCCGGAGGCTTTTGCCCAGAGAGGAGGCATACGCCACAATTGAGAAGGAATGCTTGGGGATAGTGTGGGCCCTTCAGAAGCTGCAGCCTTACCTATATGGGAGAGAATTTACTGTGGTCACATATCGTAATCCCCTGATTTGGCTTCATAGGTCCAGTGGGCAAAATAGTAAAACTACTACGTTGGAGTTTGGTACTGCAGGCATACAACATGACCATCCAGCATCGCAGTGGCAAACAAAATGCAAATGCGGATGGGCTATCTAGGCAGGGCTAATTGCCTGGCTGGATACTTTTGGGCACTTCCCAGTAATTGCATCAACGGCTGTGTCACTTGGGGTGGCCCAAGGGACACGCCTTCATTATTTGGGGAGAGATGTGACAGAAATGGGCAGGAAAGAGTTAATGGTTTGGATTCTGTAGGTGCCTTTTTTTTTTAAGCAGTTTGGAAAATATACAGCCAGGCTGAAATCCTCTGTCCAGCACCATCCAGCTTGTGGGATTCCTAGCTGCTAGATAAGAGCTGCGTCATAAATCTTGAGTGGACATCTCCAGACACACACAGACCTACGGACACAGGGCAGTCTGAATGGATTGGATCATTCAAATATAGACTTAAGGTGAAAAGGAATATAACTGGTCACTGATAGGTGTTCACTCGATTGGACAATTAAATACATACATGTATGTTGGTTGGCGATTTAAAGGGAGAATAGGAATGGCCTATTCTCCACAGTATATAACCTTCTAAAAGACAGAGAAGGCTCTTGTGCTTTGGAAGCTGGGAGGGAAACATAAGCTTGGAGCCTACCTTGTAGCTATGTCCATGGGAGTTGGCAGTTAGAACAGGGTCCAGTGTCTCTTGTAAGGACAGGAAAGGGCAAGTTTAGTGATGGCAAAAGAAGAAGGCTACTACTGAAATATGCTGTTATTTAAAAACATTTGTTTACTTTTCTTGTATGAGTGTTATTTTCTTGTGTTGCAAATATATATCTTGTAAATGCTCAGTGCACTTTCTGTTAAGTAAAAGCTATTTATTTGCTCAACAGTTGTGACTGTGATGTCATTTTTCTAAGATAATATTTGGTTTCCACTGGCTGAGGTAAACTCTGTGTAGCATCTGCCACCCAAGAGAGACACACTACCGGACTTTAACTTGTGCAATTGCACGTTTGATTATTCAAGTTTGTACACTTGAAAGAGGTGCTGGAAGGAAAGTCCGGTTGGTGGCAGTGAATACCCGAGGACAGACACCTCTCTAAAAGCTGTTTCAGCCCAGAGGAAGAGGTGGGTTGTCACAACGGAGACTTACTGTCGCAGTGTATTCCTTTGGCCAGGTTACGGAGACTTACTGTCACAGTGTATTCCTTTGGCCAGGTTACAGAGACTTACTGTCACAGTGTATTCCTTTGGCCAGGTTACAGGGGCTTGCTGTTATGTGTGTATTCCTTTGGCCAGGTTATTTAGAGCTTGCTGTGCCAGTGTATTCCTTTGGCCAGGTTACAGGGCTTGCTGTCGCAGTGCATTCCTTTGTTCATGTTACGGAAGGTAGTTGTTGCAATGCTCTCAGTTAACCAGGTTTTGGGGCTAGTTTTTGCAGCATAATCCTTTTGCAGGTTATGGTGGCTTGTAATTGCACTGTACTCTTTTGAACAGATTATGGAAGTTTGCTGTTACACTATATATCTTAAGCCAGTTTATGCAGTTGTTGCTATGTACTCCTCTGAAGAGGTTACACAGACTAATTGTTGCTGCATATTTTTTGGCCAGTTTACAGAGGCTTGATGCTGCAGTATATTTCTTTGGCCAGTTTACGAAGGCTTGAGGTTGCAGTGCATTTCTTTGGCCAGTTTACGAAGGCTGGAGGTTGCAGTGCATTTCTTTGGCCAGTTTACGGAGGCTGGATGCTGCAGTGTATTGCTTTGTCCAGTTTACGGAAGCTTGTTGTCACTGCATATTCCTTTGGCCATATTACAGAGGCTTCTTGTTTCAACATATTCCTTTGGCCAGGTTATGGGGGCTTCTTGCTGCAAAATATTCCTTTGGCCAGGTTATGGGGGCCTCTTGCTGCAACATATTCCTTTGGCCAGGTTGCACAGTCTGGTAGCTGCATATTCCTTTGACCATGTCATGTAGGCTTGTTGTTGCAGCACATTCCTTTAACTATGTTGTGTTGTCGAGTCTTGTTGTACTACATTCCTTAGACCATGTTGTAGAGTCTAGCTTACACTTTTTACTTGCTTCAAATAACGTCTTCTCTTCATCATTAATGTTGAGATTTTTTTTAAAACCTACAGTATGTTTATGCAGGTCTGTATTTTACTGCAACTTTTCCATTTCGGGCCAGACACCTTCCTATATGTCAGAGAGCTGCAGGTCTCTCTGCACTGCATGGTGAGCCAGTGACATGTATAGCTATGCAGCAGCTCGGTCCCAGAATGAATGGGAAAAGATCTGCCCTCTAACTCTGGGTTCTGAGGGGGAAGGGAAAAACATGGGTAAATCAATGGAATAACTAAACATGAACTCAGACACCACCTTCTGCAAAAATATAGGGCGAGTATGCAATGCCACCAATCCCTGTGAAATACCAGAAAAAGAAATTCAAGAACTAAGGCCTGTAGTTTAGATACATTTGGTTGAGGTTACAGCCACCAACTGTCTGTACAGAGGGATGACAACTTTGTTTTCTACTGGTGATGCCTCTCCCTATACATCCCAGTATTCCCCCAGCCCTCCCGACTGCCTTCTCACACTGCTTGATAACCTTAAGGCCATCTGATATGATTACCCCCAAGTCTGTTATTACTACTAGCACCCCCCCCCATTGTGTACTCTTCCCCCGGGTTTTTGTTTCCTAGGTGCATTACTCTGCATCGAATCCAAGCTGCCATACTTCTGACCATTCCTCCAACCTTGCCAAGTCCCTTCTCATCCTTTCCACAAACCCTTGTGTATCAACCCAGTTGCAGATCTGTGTGTCATCTGCAGAGAGGCATACTTTTCCTTCTAGTCCCTCTGCAATGTCACTTATAAAGACATTACAAAGAACTGGGCCCAGCACTGAACCCTGCAGTACCCCACTAGTAACCCCCCTTCCTTCAGAGTGGACTCAGTTTACTATTACCTTCTGTGTCCTATTGTCCAGCCAATGTTTTCCCCAGGCTACCACCCTGGGACCCACTTCCAGGCTGGCTAATTTGTTTATTAATCTTCTGTGTGGGACTGTGTCAAATGCCTTGCTAAAGTCTAGGTAGGCATGTCCACAGCCCCTCCCTGGTTTACTACATTGGTCACCCAGTCAAAGAAATCGATTAGATTCATCTGACATGACCTTCCTGCTGCAAATCCATGCTGCCTTGGGTTCTGTGCCCCACTGGCCTCTAGGTACTCAACAATTCTTTCCTTCAGAAGTGATTCCATCATTTTCCCTACCACAGAGGTCAAACTGACAGGTCTGTAGTTTCCTGCCTCTGTTCTGCTCCCACTTTTGTGAAGGGGAAATCACATCCGCCCTCCTCCAGTCCTCCGGTACCACAACATCCTCCCATGATTTGTTAAAAAGGGTATTCAGTGGTGTCACTAGTTCTCCCCTTAATTCTTTTAGAATTCAGGGGTGAATCCTGTCAGGCCCAATTGCTTTGTCCACTGTCAGTTTTAGGAGTTCTTTCAGAACTCTTTCTTCTGTGAAAGGACTGCTATCGACCCCTCTATCCAGGGTGCTTCTACCGACTGGATTAGGTACCTCCCCCTCCTCTTCTTTTGTGAATACTGAGCAGAATTCATTCAGTATCCCTGCTTCTTCACTGTTCCTCTCTGCCCACCCACCATCCCCTTTATTTCAGCTTCACTATCCCTCCCTTTGTCTTTCTACGCTCTCTAATGTACCTATAAAAGGTTTTATCCCCCTTCTTAACTGAGTTGGCTGTCTTTTCCTCAGTTTGGGCCTTTGCTATTTTGACTGCCTTCCCTGCTTCCTTCTGCCTTAACTGGTACAGTTCTTAGTCCTGCTCCTTCTGTATTTCCTTATACTTCCTAAATGTTATCTTTTTCTCCCTAACCTTCCCTGCCACCTCCTTTGAGAACCATAGTGTTTTTTTTCTTTCATTTTGATTTATTTGCTTCACACAAAGGCTTGTTGCCTCTGTGATGGCAGTTTTGATGTTTCCCCATTGTTGCTCCACCCCTCCTTCTTGCCTGTTTGCTAGTGCTCTTCCGAGGCATGCTCCCATTTTGACACAGTCGGCCCTCCTGAAGTCCAATATCCTCACTTTTGTATGGTTTGACTCTGCAGCAGAGTTTGTGAACCCCACTGTTAATTGGTCACTTGTTCCCAGATGGCTACCCACTTCTAGATCCGAGATACTCTCTCCGTCCCCATTTAAGAGTACCAGGTCTAAGACTGCTCCATGCCGAGTGAGTTCCAACACTAGCTGTCTGAGGCATGCCCCTGTAGGCATAGGGAATGACCCTGCTCCTGGATGTGACTACAGCAAAGGTGCTCCATTAACATCTGGCATATTCAGGTCCCCCATCAACAATATCTCCCTTCTCTGCCATACTAAGGATGCCTTCTATCAGTCCAGAACCCTTTGTACAGGATTGAAGAGGCCCAGGGTGCCACCGGCACCACCCAATAAAATACTTCCACTTCAAGGACTAGGTGTGACTGGTGGAAGGTTTCTTAGCAGCAAGCAGAACAGCAGAATCCTTGGCCAAGACCTCGATACAAGAGGCCTCTTAGGTCTTAGGAAATCAGCAGGCAGGAGCTACAGGGGCTGGAAGTCCCAAGGCAGCAGAGTACCATTTGCTGGGATAGAACATGTGTCTAGAGGGACAGCGGAAATGGAGCCCAGTCTGCCAGCTCCCACAGCAATGGAGACCAGATACACCTGGGTCACAATTGGCTGGTTCCAGCCTGGGTTTGGTCAGGACTCTCTGAATCAGAGGCAGAGAAGGAAAAGCAGAGAGGAATCTCCATTTCCAGCAGAGGGACAATGCGTGTTTCCAAAACATTCCACATCCTGAAGAGAGCAAGCAAAAAAAAAACAAACAAACAAAAAAAAAAAAAAAAGTCCTTTCATGTTGTGTGGGGATGCAGGAAGGTCCCTCTCTGGCCTTCCCCAAATGTTAAACAGTTGATCAACTATGAACTAACTCAGCTCCCAGTCAGGAGGCTGAACCACAGACCAGCTGAGGTTCTCTTTTTCAGCAACCATGGGGAGGAATCATGATATGCAGGCGGGCCAGTAGGACCATGAATATGGAAGCTGCCATGAGACCCTGGAGGCGGGCATGATTCAGGTTGAAACCCGGGGCTGCATCCCACCAAGGCTGCTTAGGCCACTAAGATAGAGTTATTGTCCTTGGAGAGGAAGGCCTTCATTTGAACTGTGTCCAGGACTACCCCCATGTGCTGGAGCGTCTGACAAGTAATCAGAACATACTTTTCCATATTTATTATCCCCCCAGTGTGTCCAGTAGTTGTCTGATGACCCCTTTCAGGAGACAGTTGTTCAGCAATGGGAAGACACAGGGGCTCTTCCAGTGTAATGCAGTGACAGTCACCACAGAAACCCATTTGGTAAAAACACGCAGCACTGAGGACAACCCAAAGGGCAAAACTTGAACTTGGTAATGCTTCCCATCCAGGCAAAAATATGAGGAACTGCCTTTGACACTTCTTGACTTTTACATGCAGGTAAGCGTCCTACATGTCAAGAGTGCACAGACAATCTGCCTCTGACAGAGGAGGGAAGAGGGAACCCAGACACTTCATGCAGAACTTTCTGTGCACCACATGCTCACTGAGCCTTCTGAGGACCATGACAGGCTGGAACACTGCAATTTTCCGCAGCACCAGGAAATACCTGGACCAGAAACCCAGTTTACTTCCGATTGGGGAGAATAGATGAATGACCTTGAACAACAAGGCCTGCACCTCTTCTCTCAGTACAGTTAAGTGCTTGGAAGAGTAGTGGCAAGGCCCCAATGGTGTCATTGGAGGCTGTGATACTAATTCCACAGCACATCCAGTGTATCTGATGCTAGACAATGCCCAAGACCAACCTGTCTGTGGTTAATGTATGTCACTGGGGCAGGAAACAGAGAATCCTGTGTCCCACCCGTCCATGACAGCGGATCTGGAGGACGGGATCAGAAGAAGAGAGTGGCTGTTGTCCCTTTTTCTAGGTCCCTTAAGGGCTTTGTAAGGGCCCTCCCCCCCATGAACTGGTGCTGTTTCTGCAGTGCAAAACTCTGCCACTGACCACAGTGGGGGGTAGTTGCACGAATATCTACAAAGAGTTCTTGTCTTACTGTGTGTGCACCTTTTTTGCACAGTGCACTTCAATAAATGAACTGGAAATGCAATTGCTTAAGTGTGCACCACGTTCTGTGCTTTTCTCTGGTATTTTGACTTCATGGCAGCACTTGCTATGGTGAGCACTCAGCTTTTGTGCTTTGTTGAGGTGGCGAATGCAGCAATCTCTTCATCAAAAAGAATTCTGCCAGACCTGCACCTGGGATAGAGGCGATGACTGGATCCAGCGATGGAGCTGTCAATGAGATAGGTAAATGGTGCAGTTCCAGAAGTGCAAGTGGGTGGCCTTTAATACTGGATTCAAGATTTCTGAAGGATGGGATTCTGGCCTTGCAGAGGCTGAACCCACTTGATTCGCTAGTGCACCGGAGAAATCTTTGGACTTACTGTCATGTTTTGAGAGTGGAGCTCTGAATGTTTGATAGACAGGGAAGCCACATTAACTCACAGATGAGGAGGAGCACGGACAGTGTATAACTTACACTGCAACCTTGATGCAGTGACTTTGGCAGTGTCAGTGGCTCAGCAGGTAGCACACTCACCCCTGAGGCCAAAAGATCGGTAGGTGGTGGGTTCTAGCCCCACATCAGGAACGTGGATAAATTCCAATACTGACACTGTAGTGCATTAAGAGGGGATGCTGCACTCGAGGTGCAGTCTTCGGATGAGACGACAAACCGAGGTCCTGTCTGCCTATTCTGGTGGTTGTCCATGTGGACATTTAAGATCCCATGGCACGCCCTCGATAAAAGTAGGGAATTTTATTGGTAATAAAGTGGGCTTCATTACAAAAACAAAACAACTCAATAAACAGAAACAATCTAAACAAGGCAAAATCAGTTAACAGAAGAAAGTATCACAATGTTTCCAAACAATACAGCTTTATGAAGTAGAAAAAGTAAGAAGTCAGACTTTTTACAGAACACAAAGCAGCCCTAATATTACAAAATACTTCATGAATGGAAATAGTTTTGGTGTAACACTAGCAAACATCTGGCTTGCCATAAATAATAACGAATAATAGCAAAAATTATATATAAACTGTCAACATGATACTTTCTATTAAGCAGGTCATTCAGTAAAACATAACATGTTCATAAGAAAGAGAGGCCAACAAGGGTTCTGCCCAGTTAGCAGATAGGGTAGACCAGACTTCCAAAGAAAAGGGGCATTCACAAAATAAATGTTGCTGAGTTTCACAAACATTGAGGCAAGAGGATCTAGGACAATATCTCAAAGACAAGGCTTTATGCTTATGATTGTTGTTAACTCCTAGTCTATCATAGTTGCATAACCATACCATATCCCATAAATACGATGGCAGCCGTTGATTTAGCAGTTGGTGGAGTACCCAGGGGAGACGTCCAGAGGGGCAGAACGGAAAAACAATCTCCTCCTGAGCCTCCAACCTCCAAAGTCGCTCATATAGTTGGGGTCTAGATAAGATACAAAAGTCCTGAGGATGAAGACACCAGGTCAAGGCCATCTTAAAACTCTCTTTCCCATAAGAGGGGATCAGTTGGGATTTGGAAATAACCCCTTTATAACGGGCTTGCCAGTTATCAAGGCAGAGGGAGAACCATGCTAAAAATAGGGCTTCCAAAAACAGTCCCTGGTTTCAGCACTTTCCCATAATTATAATGAAGAAAAGGCTGTAAAAAAACAACGGGTGGATCATACCAAGTCCACCTTCCTTGAGCGGGTGTAAGGGCATATGTCTTTTAATGGGGTTTAGCCTGGATCCCCAAATCCTTTGAAAAAATCCCGTTAATCTGGAAAATAGGAAATGGGCGGGGAACACATAAAGATGCAGGAAAATCGGTATAACCAGAGTTTTATGAGCACAACCCGCTTTTCTTCCCAATTAAATGCTTTTTCCACCCATTAATCACATTATCTGCCTTTTGTAGGGCAAGATTCCAATTATAGATATGGATCATCACAACCAAAAAAATACCTAAATACGAAAAACAGTAGTGGATACAGAAACACCAGCATAAAAGCCCGTACTAGGGAGGGAAGTATGCCTAGTGGTACACAAATACTTTTTGTAAAATTTATCTTAGAACCTGAAACAGAAGAGAATGCCTGTAAACCTGAACAATATCCTCTTGTTTCGTGGAAGAATCCACAGCCAAAATTAAATCATCCGATAAGCTAATATTTTAAGTGGTAAAGAGGAGGAGTACAGAGCAACCCAATAATCTGTGGGCAAAGAAAAAAGGCTCTCAAAAGAGTATCAATAAAAAAGGTATATAATAAGGGACTTAACGGGCACCCCTGACGTACCCCACGGGCCAGAATAGTAGGACGGCCTATCCAGCCGTTCACATTAGGACGACATAACATTCCTATATAATAAACGGGCCAGGAAAGGAAGCATACTGGAACCCAAAAGCCTTCAGGGCTAGAAATAAGAACTCATGAGAGACTGTATCAAATGCTTTTTCCTGGTCTAAACTTATAATCCATCCTGTTACAGCATTTTGTTGTCCCAGAGTAAACAATTCTCTCAATAAAATCAAATTGTCAGAAAGATGCCTGCCTGGGATACCACAGGTTTGAGTTGAGCTAATCATGTGTGATGCCAAAGTAATCATTCTAGATAAAAGAATTTTGGCAAGGATCTTATAATCCACATTAAGCAGACTGATTGGTCTCCAATTTGTAAATGTCAAAGGGATCCCTTTTGCTTAAACAGTAAAATCAGTAAAGCGTCTTTCATAGAAGTAGCCAAGGCATCAGAATGTAACATCTCATTATAGAGAATAGTTAGAACCGGAACAAGATCAGCAGAGAAAGTCTTGAAAAATGTGGGTTAGGCCATCAGACCCCGGAACAGAATGTGATTTTAAACTAGTAATGGCCGCAAGACTCTGGTTCAGTAATGACCGAAGAAAGCTTGTTTCGATCAGAGTCCGAAAGCTGAGGTAAGGACAGTGAGCGAAGAAAATGATCCGCATTGTCAAGGTCAGCTTTAGTGCCAAACATGTTGAAAACATAATTTTCAACACAGTGAAGCAAATCCTCAGGTTTCTTAAGTAACTCCCCCGATGGAGACAATAGAGAGGTAATTAATTTAGCTTCAACTCTATCTTTACAGGCCTTAAACGGGTCTAAACAACCTTTAGTAAGATGAGTGCCAAAACGCGCCTCCTGACCCAAAGAGTCAGCACGATTATACTGGGATAACCTCATTTTAGCGCTGACCTCACTAATCAGAGCTAAAATCATGAGTAGTAGAGCTAGCTAAAGAGAATAGGTGCTGTAGCTGATGCCGTAGTGACAGATAAGACAAATATTTAGTATTCTGTTTTTTTGCCGCTACCTTCTGAAAAAACTGTTTCCAGCTTAGCTTAGATTCCTCCCACCAATCCATCCCAGTATCATAAAAATCAACTACTGACAACCGAGCTGTAAACTCTTTGTGCCAAAGTTTAAGAAAAGAGGGTCATTAAGTAGAGAATCATTAAGACGCCAACTGGCTTTCTTACATCTAGGAGCAGAGTCCCAGGAAAAAGTGGCACATAGGGCAACGCGGATCCAAAATCCGGTAGCCACAGTTGTACAGGAAAGTAAAATCAAAATCTTAGATAAAAAAGAAAATCTATCCTAGTATGTAAGGACCCTTAAAAAGTGGACCCACCTGTTTTATGGAAATGTCTATAAACATCCACAAGCTTGGCCATAGAGACCACACTATTTAAAGCCACAGAGTCACAAAATAACTTGGAAGTCTTTAGGCCTCGATCTGTTTGATGTAGCCGCAATTGAAATCTCCTCACCCATAGGAGTAATCTGGATGAAAAAGGTATGGCTTAATTTGGTAAAAGGAAGCCCTCTGAGCCTTGGTTTGAGGCGCGAGGTCCCAATCTATGCTAAATCTCTCAGATTTATATGAGAAATCTAATAACAAAGCTCTACCAGGGAAATATCTACAAGTCTAGAGACTGTAAAATTAGAGCTGGAGAACAATATCCCGACCCCATCACAAGTATCAGGTCCAACAGACCAAAAGAAGGGCCTGCAGTCCATGCCTTAGAGGCCTGGAATAATTCCCCATGGGTCTTTAATCTAGTGTCAACAAGGCAGATAATGTCACACTGTAAATCAGAAAGGGTTAAAAATCCCCCTAATTTTCTCTTCCCTTTAATGCTGTTCACATTTAAAGAGCAGATCTTTAAGGAAGACAGGATTTAAGTAATAGGTGGTGACTTACCCTTAATGGCTGCCTAGTGCACGTTTTGCAATGGGATCCGTATCAGCCCTATCACCCCATCCGAGGAAAGAAGAAGGAGGAATCAGTATCCTCACCCCGAGTCTTTGTCTGAAAAATCTGTGGCTAAAACCGCAAATTTGTTAGAGGTTTGCCAGTTCCGTGCAGGGGTTCCTTACTACAGTAGCAACAGCTAAACCCTTCCTAGTCCGTTTATGGGTAACAGTGGTAAAACTAAAATTATCTCCCCTTGACCCGAGGGGAGGCGGATCCATATCTGGAATAACGGGTGTAGTATCAGGGAAACCACAATGGCGAGTAGGAGTAGGTATAACAGGAAAAGAGGGTTGGAAAACTGGAACAGAAGAGACATCTCCAACTACCGGAGGAGGGGTAACCTCTGAATTAGAGGAAGCTAGACTATGGGCAAGTGACTGTTGAGCAATAGTAATAATGCCATCATGAGAGGGACAATCTTCTCTGTTATGAGGCCTAGGGCACCTGCCATATGCTGCACAGTCCCATCACATAAGTTACACTTAAATGAATTAGTACATTTAGCTGCAATATGACCGTATTCAAAGCAGTGGCTACATTTAAGGGTACTGCAGTCGAACTTAAATGGTACGTGACCACATTTAAAACAGGACTTGGGTTGTCCGGGCGTAAAAATGAAGCCCTTGTCTTACCTAGAAAGAAAAAATTAGGCAAAATGTCGGCCAGTGTTAGTGGAAAAAGCTTAACACGGACCTTCCAACTGCCATCCCAAATCTGTTCAGAGTCTAGATTAGGGGTAGGCCTATTCAAGACTTCACAGCTTTGTTTAACCAAAATAAAATGTCTTCAATGTGAACTCCCTCATTTTTAAAAACAACAGTAATGTTACTAATGGCAGGTTTGGTGAGAGGATGGCCTGGAAGGGGACCAAATGGGTGTAGTCTGAAGTTTGTCATATTGGGCCCAGAATCTATCAAGCCCAGACATTTGTTTAAAACTAACATCAAAATTGGAATTACCTATATTAATCAGGGCAAAATCTCAGAAAAAAACTTCATGGAACCCTTAAGGAGGGTTTTAGCTATATACAAACGATCTGGTGGGAGTTCTAATCCACCCTTATAAAGCAAGCGTGCTGCATCCTCCTAGGTGCAGGTTCACTTTGGAGGAAAATAAATCAGTAAGTTTAAATGTTGAACTTTAGGTGCAGCAACAGTAGGTAACAAAGTAGGTCCTGAGAAAACAGTAGTGGGTTCAGGCACAGTAGAAATAGACTTAGAAACAACAATAGTGTCACTAGTAACAGTAGAAGAAGAAAGTCACACCCGGGTTCGTTGGAGCTCAGGTCATTATTCTTAGCAGAGTTTTGAAGCATATTAATGTAGACAGGGTCCTGAGAATCAGGAGTCCAAGTCCTTCAATATCTCTTTTCCCAGCCAGCATGTAATAAAGCTGACTCTGGTGACCAGTCTAAATCAGTATTTTGGCCAGATTTAATTTTTTGGGAATAAGGAACCCCTCGTTTGGACCAGCCAGGTTCCTGTGTAGCTGAGAAAAAAATACTGTGGGTTTCTCCGAAAACAACGGAAGCAGTTATGAGCTAAAGTCACTTACAGAGCAGGGAATAGCTGCAGGATTTCAGAATCTGGCTTTTCCGGCGTAGTCGGGTGGGTCATTTGAAGTAGTCTGAGAAACAGCAGTAGCAGGGGCTGAAGAGAATTCTCCACAGCAGGAACAAAGCCGAATCCATCGGTAGGCCATCGACTGGGGGCTTTCAATGCCGAGCGTCGCGAGAGAAGAGAACAAGAAAGTGGCGTCCTAGGGCGATGTCATGCAGAAACTCTCTGCAATGTCGAATCTAAAAGCTGCAATTGCAGGACTAACGCCTCGCGCTGCTCCTGAAGACTGGAACTGAAGCGAGCCACTTTGCACATCAGGTAGACTGGAAACAACTTCTTTAGGGTCGCTTTCAAGAACGAGTCAAATTCAAAAATAGTCGTATTACTAACATCAGCAACAGCAAGACATGCATCTGGGGCCTCTTGAGAAGGTAGCACAGAGGAGGAGGCCGACTCCCCTGAGTTAACAGCGTCCATCTCCTCCAGGGGATCATGCGAACTGGCCATCTTGCAGCCAGCAGCAAAGGCTCCACCTACTCAGAGTAGGGGAATTTCCCCGGTGTCTTGGCCAAATTCCCCCCATTCACTAAAATAGCACCAACAGCTTAATCTGGTTCTGTAAATCAGTCTACATCTGAACACATATTCGCCTTCCCTTGCCCTCAGGTCGCACCAGGAAACGAGCCGCAGCTTAGTGTGCCTCTCTGGGTCACAAACTTTCAACTAAATAAATACGCACCCCCGTTTCCATTGTCAAACACTTCTGCTTAGACTGTAGCAGTGACTTGGCAGGCACTGCAGCAGCCTTGTTCATTTTTACTAGATAATGTTCCACCAAAGCTTTTCATCTGCATTTTTGTATGGCCTAGTTAAAATCCTGGCAGAATCTATTGTAGTGTTTAAGTTCATAGGCTAGGCACAAAAAGTATACACACGTGTCATGCTATATTAACCACAATAATACCACCTAATCATTTGTGTGTTGATTATGTTTTGTTTTTGTTTTTAAAACATCCTAAGTGAATGATAAGCTCATAAATCTCGAGCTTCACTCTCAAGGTTTATAAGCTCATCACTCACTAAGGGTTTGTTAAAAATATATAAATATATCTCAACACACAGGATTAGACTATTTTTTATAATTACTGGTATGATTCTTTTGTTCCAGAAAAAAGCACACATGGAACACAAAGACTGCAGTTTTTTTTTTTTTTAATTTTCCGTTGGGAAACCACCACGTTCGTGGAATGTACTATACTAGCTGACCAGAAGTGAATGTGCATGCAGTTAGTGTTATCAGTTTATCAGGGGGCTCATGACCACGGATTTCAATTGCGAAGTTTCTGGACAGTGGAGCACGAGCTTTCAAAAGCCATAACAACAGGTTATTACGGCATCTGCAGATGATTATGAATTTTGAAACTACTCAAAAACAGTGTGATAACAGGTGACAACCGTAATTACAGCTGCTTTTAGCACAATCACAAAAAAAGCACCTTTGCTTGGTGAGGACGCACACTAGCGAACTAAACATCCTGAAAGAACTTAAGTAGTTGGTGGCCACCCACATTTTACAGGCGATGCTGTGTGCTGACGACATGTACATCATCATGTCCATCTTGTCAAATCCTCCCACGAGGTCCTGATGAGGATGGCACACAGTCTAATGTATTATAGCTCTATGCAGATGCACTCATAGAAGATCTGTCTGGACAGACTCTTGCAAGTGTCCCCACTTGTTCCTTTAGTTCTACTATGATCCAGGGGTTTCTCCAGTGTATCTGTGCAAGACAATGTCCAAGACCAACCTGTCTGTGGTTAATGTCGGTCACTGGGGCAGGGAACAGAGAATCCTGTGCCCCCACCCAATAGGAATTACTTGGCTTGATCTTTGCTAGCAGGGTAGGTATACTAGCCACTGGCTTCATCTTGGCACCCCAGATTCTACAGGTCCTACCAAGTAGCCTCCTTCCCCACCAAATACCCTCTGCAAAACTATGAAATGAAGTATTTGTTAAACATCTATTCAACATAAAGACTAAATCATCTCTAAGAAAATAAATTTATAAAATAGAGACCAAAAAATGTAAACGCTAGATCAAGAAAGCTAAAAAAAGAGGAAGAATTAAATCTAGCTACATTAAGGAAAAAAAAAGGCGATTTTTTTTTTTTTTTTTTTTAAAGGTATGTAGGAAGTCTCAAAGGAGAACAAAAGCATTATTTATTAGACCTCTCAAAGTAGGAGATAAGAAATTGAAGATGAAAAAAATGGCAAATATTTTTAATGGATATTTTACAAGCGTATATCAGGACAAAGACCTATTCCTGGACACGATACACAAAAACACAGGTACTAATACTAAACTCCTTTTGAGACCTATCACAGAAATTGAAGTATTAAACAAACTGAAAAAATTAGATGTCAACAAATCAGGAGGCCCAGATAATCTGCATCCCAGGTTCCTTGCTGAAATACTAGCAGGGCTCCTCACCTCGTTATATAACTTATCACTGAAACAAGGAATTACACCTGAAAGGAGACAGGCATAGGTAACCCCTACATGTCATGTGGATACTACCCAGCACGGATCTGTACCTAACAGATCATGTGTGTGACAGGGTGACACGTCATAGTGGACTGGACACCCATGTTTTGTATAATGTCCAACTTGCTGCTGGGCTGGTTATAACAAAACTAAGAGTACAGTTACAAAATGTGAGGGCAGTTTTCATATAAGAACAAGAGTTTGTGTCTTCTTTTTCTCGATGTCAGCAGCCCTCTTCTAAGATATTTTTCACCAGACAGCATGAGATAATATGACCCTGCAAGAGAGTTTAGGAGAGCACAGAATGTTCTGACCTCGGCTCTGACCTTTTCCAATGTTGTAAACAAGTTGTAATGTGCTCCAGGTGGCTGCCAAATAACTGTTCTCTATAGAACAACAGTGGCGCAGTGGCCTAGTTTTACGTTAGTCTGCTGTTAATCAAAAGGCTGTGGAAAATGTTTTCTCTCAGCTGTGAGGTAGGGCTTTTATAAGCTCATAAGAAGGAGAATAAGGTGGTCAGTTGGATACTGACTGAGGAAGGTGGAAGACCTCCTGGTAGCGTGTTCTTTCACACTGTTTGATTCATGCTAGGTTGAAGAAAAGCCTTAGAAACTGCTGAAGCTAAGCAGTTGTCTGACTTACCATTTTGCTTTCTATATACTGTACTGAGCGAAAATAAAATGACAAACACACTTGTGCGCTTTTTTTATGCACCATTTGTGGTCTGCCTGAAACTGTTATCCTAAACCACACCCGGTGACAATGTGTTAAAAATTTGTTAGACTTCTATGAACCTATAGGTAAGGCCCTTAATCAGAGATTACCTGTGAATATAATTTTATCTAGATTACGCAAAAACCATTGATTCCGTATCACATCTGGAACTTAATACACTGACAGATCTGGGTTTAGATACAGTCTCGTGGGTAGTATAGTTACATCAAAGACAACAGAGAGTATGTATTAGAGGTTTCCTTTCTGATTGGGGCGAAGTTACAAGTGGAGTACTCCAAGGATCGATATTAGGGCCCGCTCTATTTAACATTTTTGTTTCCAGTATGAACACTACTAACAACACATGGCTTTGTAACTACCTAGATGAGACTAAGCTAGGTGCAACAGTTAACAATGAGGCAGCAAATAATCTTCAAGCCCAAATTACTACTCTTGAAAATTGGGCTAAACAGCACAAACTAAGTTTTAATGAAAAGAAGTGTAAAGTTATGCACCTTGACTATAACATTAAAGATGAATACAAAATAAATAACAATATTAGCAACTGAAAACGAATAAGACCTGGGTGTTATAATCTCTAACAATCTTAAAATTTGATAATCACACCAAGGATGTGGTTAAGAGCAAAAAAAAAAAAAAATGGTAATATTATTAACAGAAACATAAAAAGTAGAAACAGGGAGGTTATAATCCCTTTGTACACATCTTTGGTAAGACCAGTACTAGAATATGGAGCACCCTTTTGTTCTCCTCAAAATGTAGGAAGTAGCACTCTCCTGGAGAAGGTCCAAAGAAGAGTGACCAAAAAGATATATACTGTAATGTCAAAAACATGAATTATGAGGAAAGAATGAAAGAATTGCATTTATACTCTGTCATATAGAAGGCTTAAAGAAAATTTTGTATATAATGAAATTATATGGTAGTCTTCAGGTTTAATCAAAAAAAAAAAAAAAAAAACGATAAAGCATCTAGATTTCATAATATGCAGCTAAAAGGTGAACTATACAAACAACTAAATGGGCCATTCGTTTAATCAACGAGTACTATAAATCTGGAACTCTATCTTCATGGGTAGTTACCAGTACTAATTTGGAATCCTTTAAAAAACCTTAGAAAATGAGTAGAAGAACGGTAACTCACCGATTGGCTAATACCAGACTCTAGCTGGTCGGGTATCATTCAATAGAGACCGGGAAAAATTGAGTCCCACTGTGAGGCCACCTGATCACCTTAGAATGGCACTGGACTGACAGAATTTTAAATTTCAAATAGCAGCCATATTTACTTTCCTCGGTTAGCGAGAGATAGACCCTACCATACTATGGTGCGAGAGAGAAATAAGTGACTGGACAGTGCACGTAATAGAAAAAGCAAAACGATAGCATTAGCATATTGAGAAAGTTGTTTAAATTTAGTAACACAGTCTGTAACGCTGACAGATTACCTGCGTCCCTCGCGGTTCATCTTGGGTTTTTAATCAGTGAGCAACTATCATTTCATATTCAAAATGAGAGGCTAAAACTGTAAAGTAGCAAGCAAACTGACAGCATGGGCAGAATTCCCATAGTCAAAGGAAATGTAAAAATGCAGAGTTTGACAGCGATAGTATACAGTCATAGCATACAGAGGTCTCCTATGTGAAACTATCTCTGCAGCCGACATGCTAGCTGTACAAAAGCTTGCAGAAACAATCTCCCCAAACTTGTAAATTGTGCAACGCCTGTCACAACTGTGCCACTGTACCCGTATCAAGTGTATAAAAAGCAGCTTATGTTTCCTCCCATTAAGTAAATGCATCATCCTCAGCCGCTGTATTTCTTCAAAGCGACCAGCTGATGAAATAAATTAAGTGAGCTCCACCGCTCGGATGTCCTCTCGCAGCCGTTCTCCTGTCATCACACTGTGGCTCAAAAAAGCAATTTGCTCCAGTGAAAACGTAAATAAAAAGATTTGTGATGCTGCCTCCATATCAATACAGTGCAACCTGATGTTACACATACACAGTTAGCATCTCCAGTTGTTTAAATCCCTAAACTGTGCGTCGTCCGTCCACTCATTTCTCTGTCACGCTATTTAAAAGTGACTGACATGACAAGAGCGAGCTTGGGGCCCAAGTTTGTTACGTAGAAGCATGCAGTAACTCAGTAAAACAAATCAACAAATGTTAAGCAAAACAAAACAAAACAAAAAAAAAAAAAACAGTATCCATATAAGTAACTGTTAGTATTTAGGCAAGGACACGCAGCGCTGATTATAGTGTTCAAGTATGGATAGCACAATAGTACAGTAGTGTCTGTCAGACCGCTGTCCCTAGTGGGATGAATGATCATACGAGCATCGGTATTTCCTTTGATTTTCATACCACAGATGGAAGTCCACCCGCGCATGTAAACTAAGAAAAGCACCGTGCTCGTATGATCATACCAGCACTGTCAGACACAGCAGCGGTTCCCAAGATAGTGTCTCCGTTGCCACCAGCAGTGGACTGACCATGGATGTATGTATTTTTCACCTATTATATAGTATATATATAAGCAAAGTAAGTTTTGCTCCCTCATGTATCCCACAAGGAACTATTTTTCACTTTTCTGTAATTTTTTCTAAATAAATACAAATTGTTAAAACTGTTAAATGTTTTAGTGCATTTACTTTTAAAGGTACATTAATCCATTTTCTAGTTAATAATACTCCTCCAGGGTGGGCGGTACTGGCAACATATGGCCTAGGCTAGTATGTCCTAACGCTTTATCACTCCCGAAGGTCCGGTATTGCCTTAGTACCACCCACCCTGTTGGGTATTATTGCTTGCTTAGATCATTATATGGGATTAGAAAGACAAACCTTTTACCACCATTAGGTGGTGAGTCATATTAATGACTATCAAGGCTACATGACTTTTACTTCTTCTATGAACCTATCCCAGCCATCGCCTCTGGTTTTCTCATGCCCCTCCCCCCCGGGCTTCCAAGGGCCAAATCCCTTCCTTCAGCTTCCTCTACCATTTACATGCTGGGAAAAGGCTTTATTTCCATGTTTGATGAGATGTCCCACATTCATGGCATCAGTATCCCACATTATAAAGACTAAATGGTTAGAGGAATAAGCACTGTACACGGATATCGCAGAACTATTAGTAAACAGATTCTGGATCAAGGGCACAATCTGTTGGTGTAGAAACTGTGCTGTATCACATAGTACATATCACTAACATGTTTAAGTAGAAATTCATATCACTAAGATGCTCAACGTACCTCTTAATGGGTCTGCATTAAACTGTTTACTGCTGGCCTTTAAAATGTGGCACAAACGGCCATAATGTGTAGCACTGAGACTGCAGTCTGTGAGCAATATTATTTTATTGCTGGGTCTATCTACAAAGTTAGTTTATAAATAGTTTACACGTCCAAAATATAATCAACCAGACATTAAGTGCGGCATGTTAGAATATCTTCTTGGAGCAAAAACAAATGTAGGTTATGTAAACGCGGTTTGTGCAGCATTTGAGACTAAAGACATGAGGCAATATTCTCAAAGCATCAGGAATGACACAAGGTGCTTGCGTCAAGAGGAAATAATGCAAGGAAGGCCCTGTGCCACACCTTGCACCATTTGTGATTCTACAACACAGCCTGCGCCGGTTGTGGGACCGCATGCACCAGCAAGGCTTGATCTGTCCCTGCGCCAGTCACAGGGCTGCAGCACGGTGGACAGGGGCATGCACTGCTGCACAGCTGTAACTTCCCTTAATTGTGATTCTCAGTGGCGGACTGCCCCCCCCCACGGCAGTTAGATCACCGCAGGGCAGGTCTAAGGCCCTTGCATCATTTCCCCAAGTTGACGGCTGGCATGGTGCTGCCTATCTATACATTCCAGACTGCCATCTAGTGTAGTACAAAGCAAGCCTAATGTACATCTACATGAAAATTATCACAGCATGGCATAAAAGGTGTGCATAGTACACACAGACAGTGCCATCTTTAATATCAATGGGCTACAAAACGTGCACCCCATGAACATTAAAAAAGGATCTACTTCCAACAGCATTAACAGTTCACATAAAACCTGTCTACATACAGTATTACAGCACAAGTGCAGGCTTGGCTGATAGTCCAAGTAAGCATGGGCAGAAGCAGCAACCCCACCAAAATGGACCTGGCACAGTGCCAAAAGTCTCACATCCCACTAGTCAGACTCCCATCTCTGCACCCTGCCTGGTAAGGAGACCCCAAAGTCCGGCTGTGACGGACAGTAGAGGTCTGGCTTCCGTTCACGGACAGGTGCCTGCCAGTGCCTAGTCTCCCGTTCTGTCCCAGTGGCACGGTCGTCCCACAGCTTACAGTATTCCACTATCCTGCACCTTTACTTTGACAGAAGGAGCGCTTGCCGCACACTGAGGGGGGTTTGGCACCAGGACCCATCCAGTTCGAGAATCAGGTGCAGGGTCCCTGGCACACCAGTGATCGAAGCAAGGTGCTGAGGTGCTGTTTGTTGCAGTTTGCCTCAGTCTAGGGGTTGCTTTGAGAATCTGGCCCATGATGCTCAGTAAACATTACAAACACCACAAAGCTTTTCTGGGATAAACTCTCCCAGTTGCTATGAATTTCACATAGCGCTATGAGTTTTACAGTAGCTCAACAGGTTGCACACTTGCCTCTGAGGCTGGAAGATCAGAAGGCTGTGGGTTTCATCCCCACACCAGGAACCTGGGTTAAATCTCAATGCTTACACTGTAATGAAGCATGAGGGGGGTGCTGCACTCCTGAGGAATCATCTTTCATATGAGAAGTTAAACCGAGGTCCAGTCTGCTTGTTCTGGTGGTTGTTCAGGTGGACGTTAAAGATCCCATGGCACTTCTCGAAAAAGAGTAGGGGAAGTTCCCCTGTGTCCTGGCCAGATTTCCCCCATTCACAAAAATACCAACAACAGCTTAATGTGAGCTGGTTTCCATCTGTATCCCCACCCATGAGATGAGGCTAAAAACAGGCAGAATTGCCCAGTACTCCTTCCTGGTCAACAAAAACTAACTACACTCAGATTTTCCCTTTGCTCTGCGAAAGTTTACTGATGTTCCTCATAATGTCACAGCTATTTCTGGACATACAAACTATTAAAACTTTATTGATTGCATCAGTTTTACCTGACACACATTTACAGTCCACAGTAACCTACAGCATATCAGACTTTAGTACACAATTGCCGAATCAGGTAGTACTTAGCTGAACTTGTTGCCTGCACACCTCCCTCTTCTCACAGCCATTATCTCTACTCTAGTATTGCCTGCTGCTCAAATTACACATACAGTGGAGCAGCCCCCCCTCCCCTAGCAAACCACAACCTTTACATTTTACTCACTTCCTGTTTCCTGCTCTGTTAAGTGCTGGCACCAGTTTCAAACTTTCCTACTCCGATTACTAGCTTTGGCCTAATACACTGGCCCTAAATGCCTTGCTATACTACTGTCAGCCTGCTCTCTTACCTTACTGTTCAATTTACTAGCTTCTTCTACAGATTCTATTTTCCAGCCACACCTTATTAGTAGTCAATCCTACCTCACTTCTGCATTTCCTCTCTCCAGTCTTTCCTATATACCTCTTATCCTCTCTCCCCACTATGCCCCAATTCCTTCTCTTCCTTGCTTCTCTACTCTCCTTCCTTTCGTCCCCCAATCCAGTTACCCCACTCTTCCACACCTCTTACCAACTTCCGCGCATCCAAGCTCCCCTTTTAGTGCGCTCCCCTTACACCCCACATCTCAATCCCTCTTACATTCTTCTCTGAACCCTTTTCTCATCCTGCCTTTGTCACGATTGCCCCCCGTCCCTCCCTTACTCTCCCAAAGGACACCAGCGTTCCTCATGCACCCATTCCTCCTCCTTCTGCTGGCTGGGATGTCCCCCCTTCCAAATGGGCTCTGGCTTGTCCATTTACAAGACAGGAGTCTCCTCCCCAAACTTGACACTCAAAGTTTGGATAGCCCAACATTCCATAATTCCTATGCATCACCGAATCCTGATTACCTGCCAGGATCCCAGACTCCTCCCTCATCCTTCCCAACTTCCATTTATTTAGACAAAACCATGGCAAACATGGTGGCAGTGTTGCCATGTATGTTGGCAATCCTCACCTGTTCCATCAAACTATGCAAACCCCCCCAGCTCACCGTCAACCTTTCCCTTCCCTCCTCTCTCCCAATCTACGTGGCTCTGCTCTATGCCTCTCCCAAGCTAGCACCTGCATCCCTGGTCTCCTGCATTACCTCAATTTCTTCCCATGCTGCCTCTGGTGAGCTCGTCCTCCTAGGAGACTTCTGTCTTGACTGGCTCTCCATCTTCAAATAACTGACTCCCTGAATCTTACTAAACTATCTGAACCAACCCGCTATAACCCATGCTCTTCAAGCCATTCCCTCCTCGAATGGCTCCTCTCCTCTCATCGCCTCAGGCGTCCTCCCAGATGCTCTCAGTGACCACTGCTTGACATACTGCGTAAGAAAAGTGCATCTTCCTCGCTCATTCCCAAAATACATTTGACACCGTCCTCTAAATATCCTCAACACAAACGCCCTTCTTCATGACCTCTACAGTGTAGACTGATCTTCAGTGTTCTCCTCCCCTGATATCAACTTCTCCCTTAGCTCTTTCACTAATCTCCTCTTTCGGATATGGGACCTCCACGCCCCGCTAAAGAAAGTCAGGGTTAAGCGAACACATCACCCCTGGATCACAAGAACCTTACTGCTACAAGTAAAGCATGTGACCAAGCTTGGGCTGCATTCAAAGCCTCCCATTCCCAGCCAGACCTGCTCACGTATAGAACTCTCCAGAATACCTGTACAAAGGCAGTCTGCACAGTTAAGCGGACTACTTAGGTCCCACCTCCACTCAAATCACAACTCACTATTAAACCTCTGGCACATAATCCACTCCCTTCTTGACCCTCCCTCCCAATTCCTCCCCAACCCTTGTTTTGGATGGTTATCCTGTATCCAACCTCTCCTTTGTAGCAGACATCTTCAATAAATTCTTTACTACCTGTGCTCTCCAGAGCACACCTTGCCCCCCATGAGACACTTACCACCCACTGTCTTTAGGACCCAATGTTTCTCACCAGTTTCCTCAGGAGGTTTACCAAGCACTACTGTCCTTAAACCCCTCAAAATCCAGCCCCGACTCCATCCTATGCTTCTCCGTATCTCTGCCCTCGCTATAATCACTCCCCTCACCCACCTCCTAAACCTCTCATTCCAATCCTGCTCCATCCCAAAAGCTTAGAAGTTAGCAAAGGTGGAGACCCATCCTTCCCTGGCAACTACCGGCCCATATCTCTACTTCCCTCCCTCGTTAAACTATAAAAATCCATTGTCTACTCTAGACTTAGCAAGTTCCTCTCCAACACGGACACTCTCCCCCCTTCCAAGCAGATTTCAGAAGGAATCATTTCACCATCTCCTCCTTACTGTGGGTCACAGACTCCAGTCTCTTAGGGATGGACTGCTGCCATCTTTATAGACTTGGCTGAGGCATCTGACTCTGTCCCTCCCTACTACTAAACAAGCTAGCCTCTGCTGGCTTGTCAGACTCAACAGTAAACTGGTTTGATCCTACTTCTCTGACTGGCAACAGTCAGTTCAAGTAAAATTATCTTACCCCCTCTTACCATCCCGCTGGTGTCCCCAAGGGGTCCATACTGAGCCCTATCCTATTCTCCCCTCTTAAGTAAACAGTCTCCCTCTGTCTGCACCAGCTCTCCATCCATATGTCACCGGATGATACCATACTCTATGCCTCTGAACCATCTTTCTGCAGACAGAAACCCCCATCTATTATGATTTTAACAATGTCATAAGTTGGTTTCAAACAAACCAGCTCAAACTCAACACTAAAAAAAAAGTCTCCATATTTTTCGGCACAGGCAAATGCTGGCTAGGCTTCAGACTCCCCATGTTCTCCACCCCGATGGCCTCCCTCTTGAGGCAGTACCTGCATTCAAATACCTAGGGGTCTGGCTGGATAGCCACCTTGACTACACCACTCACACGGACACCATCTGCTCCAAGCTCTGCCCTGATCCTATATCGAAACAAAGACTGCCTGTCGGTGTCCCTTCCAATATGCCAACTAATCACCAAAATGATCCTACTAGTATTTGACTATGCTGATATAGTCTATGGCACTGCCCCCACTGTGTCCCTCGCCAGGCTTGAGACCCTCCTAAACTTTTTCTGTCGCTCTGCCACAAACTCCCCCTTCCACACTCACCACTGCTCTCTTTACTCCTCTCTCTATCACTTCTTTTCCCAACAGACGTCTGCGTTGCTGTCTGACCTTCACTGCCAAATATTGGTTCGGGACCCTTCCCTCCTCTCTCCTCCCTTCTATAACCTGCTAATCTATCCTCCTACCCACTGTGCTCCAGAGACTCACATTCTTTCTCTCTCCCTCATCCATGTGCTATATCTGGACAATCAGCTTTCTCATACCACGTCCCCTTCCACTGGAATAATCTCTCCTCTCACATTCGCTCATCCGCTTCCCTCCCTGCTATGGCTCACTCCAGTACCACCTTGCTTTTGCCCTTCTAACTCTATAGCACCTCCTTCAACCTCTCTAATCCCCTTGATGCTATGGCTCACCGTACTGACACTCTACTACCGCTCCTAGACACCGCTTACTCCTCTACTGTTCCACTACTGTAACCTTGTAATGACATTGTTTTAAAGGCTACCCAAACATACATCAAATAGGGTTTACAGTTCTGAAAACCCTCCCATGGAAGCAGAGCAGATAGGGAGATGTTTTGAATGGTAGAAGCAGTTACCTTAAAATCAAGTGTGTAATGCCTTTTAATGAGATTTTTATGGCGCGAGAAACCAAAAACATTTTCAGAGCCCAGCCATCGAGACCCAAGACTGCTGGGAACATCTAGCGTGATGATGTAATCTTAGCAAGTCAGGGCGTTCCAGTATTCAGTCCCTATGGAGCCCCTATGTTCTGTGTCTCAAATTAGATAATATGTGTACCTTGAGATCTTGATCGCTATGCAACATCTTGCAGTACTACATAGCAATCAAGATCTCAGGACACATATATTCTAATTGAACATGGAACGACTCCACTATGACTGAATACTGGGAACGACCCGAACTGCTAAGATTACATCACTATTAAACGTTCCCAGCAGTCTTGAAGCTCCGGACCGACGCGTGGCTCTGAAAAGTTTCCTGGTTTCGGTGGTACAAAAACTGCACCGAGGCATTAAACATTTGATTTTAAGGTAACTGCTTCTATCATTTAAAACATCTCCCTGTCTGCTCTGCTTCCACAGGAGGTTTTTAAAACTGTATACCCATTTGATGTATGTTTAGGTAACCTTTAAGCACTATGACTCCTATTTGTAGTTTATTGACTGCTGCTGCCTTGTTACTTATTTCGTTTTTGTATTGATGTCTCTGCCCTCTGTCTGTATTTGTAACCCATTCCTCCCCGGGCTGCACCTGGAAACGAGCGTCAGCTCAGTGATCCTTTTCCCGTTACCAACTTTACCATTAAACATACGGGGCCTGCCATTCTTACATAAACTATTCTTTAAAATATGAAATCTCTACACATTATGTCCATTTGCTCTAAATTTTGAAGGCCGGTGCTATGCATTTAATGCTGAGAGGTACATCCAGAACCACTGAATAATATATTAATGCGGATTCTCGTCCAGCCTAAACCCTTCCGACTAAGGTCTATGCCCAACTCTAGATGAAGAAAGGTTGACAGGTACTTTAAATAATTTAAACTGCCACGCCCATGTTTGCCTATGGCGAGCCACCAACCTACGCTTTGCAGCATTCCATTCACTGAATGAGATCAGGTAAAACGCACAGGTTCACAAACTGGCTGCCCTAGGCCCCGCACCTACGCTTCACAGGCATTGAATGAGTTCAAAAAAATGTACAGACTTCACAGGGTGGTAACCCAAGGCCCCGCACCTCTGCAACACCCGGAGTGGGAGAGCTGCTCACTCCTTCCCAAATACCTAAACCCCCCTCCCGTCAAGACCCAAACTCACACAGTTCTGAATCTCACACCGGCACAGCTCTGCTTCACTTCTCCGTTTAATACAATTATCAACACGCTTTCAGCAAACCGGAACACCGACCCTCCAAACAATCAGTTACCCGCTGACAAAAAGCTAGTATCAGCTGATTGGCTGAAAAACAGCACCGCCCCGACGCCTGGGATCTGACGCCACACGCCGCCGTATCTTCTTTTTCTGGTTTCGTGACGGATAGGGCGTCGCCATCTTGTGGGTGTCATACCCCGGAAACGACAGTATTACAGACGAATGTTAGCAAATAATTAATAGTGTTACACTACTAATTATGTGGATTTTGTCACAGAGGGTTTTAGCCCTATTATTAACCTGAGTAGTATGCCAGGGGCGGCTTTGACTACCAGGACATCAATGGTTAAAATGAATTTAAGTATTTTCATTACTCTCAATTTGCGTAGTGATACAAGGCGGAGTCGGGACAATCCCGCCTGGTGGCGTGATCGTTAATTGTGACAGTCCAGCATGCAAGGGTTCGTGTTGGAGGGTCGGTTAGGCATGAGTATAGGCAGGCATACTCCAAGCACTCCATGGTGTGCAATTTTATTTTGGGGTGTAGCAAATAGGATATAAACTGCTTCCTTTTTCCATAAAACTAACAAAATACTGAACCTTTCTGTAATTTAATTCATAGCAGTCAAAACTAGAAGAACTGGTCACTAATACTTTATTTGCATCCCAAGGACAATACAAATTTACAGGCTCTGGGCCGGTATGTGGGTGTCTTATGGAGCAATACATAGCATTTGTATTTACCCATGCATGGCAACGACCAATGTCATGAGATACAAAAGTTGTATTTATTGTGCCACATGAGGCAACAAACATGGTCCTGGTGTACATGGGGGAGGGTAGCAGTGAGTCTACTTGGTGTGCAGCTCTGAAATCCCTGACTACCCCCTGCTCTTGGGATCTTGCTTATCACCCAAAACGCAAACATTGAAATCTATCAGTGATATCCGGGCGCTCGGAGACAGAAGCACTAACCATAAATTCACTGTGACGTATTGGTGTTTGAAAAAGTCGTGTGCACTCTTAGGTCTGTTGCCCTGTGGCGCTGTTTAAAATGTTGCAGCATGGGTATTTGCTGTCTGTACTGTTTTGTTATTAAAATGTGGAGGCAGTGTGCTGTAGTCTACATCTCTGAATCGGAATACATTGATAGGATTGCCACCTGTCAGGCTTTTTACCTGATGATCAGGTTTTCAGGGTTCCTATCAGGTAATCCGGTTTTACATATGAGTCTGCCAGCAGAAACAGGCCTCACGGTCTATCTAGTCTGCTCGAGTACACAGCTAGCGCCACTGGTTTGCAGCTGCCTCACCCCTTTGGAAGTTTCTCCCCCCCCGTGCTGTGTCCCATGCCATTTGGAAACTGTCCACCGTCTTACATATCACCTCTGGTAGGGTGTTCCATTTCGAGACCCCCCTTTCCGTGAAATAATGCCTCCTCATCTCCCTCCTAAATTTGCCTCCTTCTGGTCTTAGCCCGTGCCCTCTCGTGTCCCTTTCCTTCCTCAGCCTGAATAACCCATCAGATCCATATTTGTTGGTCCCCTTCAAATACTTGAACGTTTCAATCATATCTCCTCTTTCCTACCCCAGGAGCCCTTTAGCATCAGTAACTTTTTTGCACTTAGCTGGCTAGGTGGAACTGCCCTAGAGGTGTGCCTTTAAGAGATATTTAAATGAGCTTAGGGCCAAGCCAATCAAAAGACAGGAAGGGGTGTGAGCTGAGTGAGAGCTGTTGAAGGTTTCAGAATTTTTTTCTCCGCTAGACTGAGCAATATTGCCTCTGAGGTTTTTCCCAACTTTCGTTGTTGACAGCCTCCTAGTGCTTATCTGGGTAAAGTTTTCCTCATAAATTATTTCCTTTAGTGTGCTGAAAGTTTTACTTTTTCATTAGCGCTGTGCAAATTTGTTATTTTTTGCGCGACCGCACTATTTTGACTTTATTTTTACTGCGACTATTTAGTTTAAAGCCTAATTTTATTGCAGGTGCTTATTTTCAATGGTTTCCTTCAGTTTTGGGCACATTCTTGTGGGTACCGTCGAATTAGAGACAGTTGCATTGTTTTTTTACCTCAGACCTTGTGGGGTTTACCGAGGCACCTGCAATGGATTTCAAATTTCAACAGTGCCTGGGGTTTCTCTCTATATTGGCAATTACGTGGAAACCTTTTTGTTATGTTACTGGACCTTGGTATCATCTGTGTCAGGATTGTCCGTGAGGGTCCAGCAGCCACCTGTGCGTAGTTGAGTATTACTGGGTTTCTATTAAGATTGGCACTGATATAGATCTACAACCCCCAAGAAAAGGCACTAGTAATAGACAGAGTTTATTAACTGGCGCAGGACTGGCTGGTGGCATTTTCACAGAAACCTGCTCTCAATTCGTAGGTCCGAGACTGGTTTGCTTTGCTTAATTTGGCAAACATAGGAGACAAACCTTTGATTATTATGGCTGAGGATAAATCAAAGGCTTCCGATGAGGGGCCATTCAAAAGTACTAACACCAAAACCAGAGGTGCTGAGGAACCCTCCAGATCCCAGCCCAAAAATAAAACTTCCAAAGATGAAGTTCCTCACAAACTGAAAAATAATAAGAGTGATGAAAAAAGGAAGCTTGATCAAGCCTCTGATGAAGTGGCTAAAAAGAAACTCTGTCAAGACAAATATGCTGCCGTTGCTCCTGGGAAAACCAATAGCAAGACAACAGGCAGCTTAAAGCATACAGAAAAAAACAAAACACTTGCAAACTGCACAGGTTCTTCTGTCAGTGCAAGATATGGAAAAAGCATGGCCACTGTTTCAGACCCTTCAAAAGATGGGTCCTCAATTTACTGGGGCTGGCAAGCACTCTTCCACAGTTCTCTCTTCTGTAGACTGTGAGGGTGATGCAGATGATGATCAGTTTTATGGTGCCCCTGACATGGATTTTGACAGCCTTGAGCTCAGGAGTTCCAGGACCCTCATCTTGGGGATCCCTGGGTGACCACAAGGATCCTTCTCTATGTTTACATTTATACAAATATGCTGGACACCCTGGTCCACCCTACAGGGGTCCAACCAGGATGTCGACGAAGATTATAGGAGATGAAAGGTCTTTCATTCTCAAAGACTCTGGTCGTCTCTATCTATAATGCATTTGAAAAATACCATGAAGGTGCTTCAACACCCCATTTCATATATCGGGTTGATAAGCGGCTTGAGAGAAAATATAAAATGTCTAAAAATGGTACTGAGTTCCTGTCTGCACACCCTAGCCACAAGAGTATAGTACAGTAAGCAGCTTGTGAAAACTGGAGTCTCCTTGTCCCCCTTTCCCCCTGACAAGGATTCCAAGAAAATTTACTTTATAGCAAAGAAAATGTATGCTACAGCTTCCCTGCTTCTCAGACTTTCTTCTTACATGGCATTCATAGCCAAATATCAGAAAGTCCTTTGGAAATCTGTCCAGGCTGTCACCCGCAACGGATCAGATTCTACGGTGCAGGAGCTGGTGGATATGTCAAAAACTGCCCTGGAAGCTACTGTGTATCAATTCCACATGGCAGACAGCAGTGATGCAGCCTCTAGGGCGATGGCCCATGCCATCTCTCTGAGATGCTTTGCCTGGCTTAGAACAACCAGTCTGACCACAGACTCTCAGAACAAGGCCATGGATTTTCCCTGTGATCAAAATATGTTGTTTGATTACAGAACCACTGACTACATGAAAAAAGTCGATGAGCACAAGACCTCCTGGCGGAGCCACTCATCCAAGCCTAAGCCTGCCACCCCTCAGAGATCCCATCCCGGGGCGGTAGGGGCAGAAGTTTTGTTCCCAGGCCTTACAGTCTCTATCCCCAATCTGACTTCAGCCAGTACAGGGGGTCTTTCAGAGGCAGGGGCAGAAGGGGTCAAAGAAGAGACTCCTCTAACCAGCCATCTGCCTCTCAGTCCAAGTCCTGATGTGAGTGTTCAGGTCGCCTCCCTGCTTCCAGTTGGAGGAAGACTCTCCCACTATCTTCAGCACTGATCCCTCATCATGTCGGACAAGTGGGTGCTGGAGATAGTGGAGAAGGGTCTGTCATTACAGTTCAAGCAGCTGCCAGACCTCAAGCGTACCCAGGTGTCAAGACTTCTGTCCCCAACACAGATACTGCTGTTGGAAGTGGAGGTACAAAACCTGGCTTTATGAGCAATGGAGAGGGTCCCCACCAACGAGAAGGGTAAGGGCTGCTACTCCAGGTATTTTCTGACACAAAAGAAAACCGAGGTGGCGGCCTGTCTTAGATCACAGATATTTAAACAAATGTGAAAAGCCCAAGTTCAAAATGGTCACTCTGTCACTGGTCATACAGTCCTTACAGCAGGGAGACTGGCTAGCCTCCCTAGACTTAAGGGACGCCTACTTCCACATACCTGTAAGGAGATCTCACAGGTCCAAACTTCCTTCGGGTCACTATCAGTTCACCACAATGCCCTTCGGTCTGTTCTCAGCCTTAAGAGTCTTTACCAAATGTCTTGCAGTGGTAGCAGCACATCTCAGGAGACTAGGTGACGCTCTCTACCCCTATCTGGACGACTGGCTCATAGTAGCAAAGTCTCCCTGCCAGGTCAAGGAATCTCTTTCCTCGTAGAATGCACTCTGGAGTCTCTGGGTTTCTGGTAAATCTAAAAATCTCACCCGCACTGCTTACCTTAGAAACATAGAAGTTGACCGGCAGATAAAGACCGCAAGGCCAATCCAGTCTTCCCATTTATTTTTCTGCCTTTATGAATGTGCCATCAGCCTTTGCTGTGTCGATGGCCTATTTTTTTTTTTAGTTGTTTAACCAGGAGTAGCACACTAAGCTGAAAGCTTTTTTACAGGTGCGACCTGGGAGCACAGGGAAGTTAAGTGACTTGCTCAGGGTCACACAGTATGTAAGTGGAAGCTGTGGGATTCAAACCCAGGTCTGGGCTGCTGGATGTCACCAGTTTGCAGCTCAGAGCCTTAAACCACTGCACTATACTACCTCCCTCATACTCATCTGTATTGCTCCCTTTTGCCTATCCCTTGCCTGTTTGAAGCCCTGCCCTGCACTGTATTCATATACACCACTTCCTGAGGTAGGCCATTCTATGCATCCACCACCCTTTCTGTGAAAAAGAACTTCCTCACATTACACTTTAATAGGCCTCCCTCTGATCTCATGCTGTGTCCTCTTGTCCTGTTATTTTTCTTATATTGAAACATGTTAGATTCTTTCACCTTGTTAATGCCCTTAAGGTGTTTGAATGTCTCAATCATATCACCTCTCTTCCTCCTTTGCTCTAGGGTATACATATTGAGCTCAGTTAATCTGTCCTCATATGTTTTCTGATGCAGTCCCTGCACCATTTTGGTTGCCCTTCTCTGGACTGCCTCAGTTTGGTTAATGTCATTGTGAAGTTGTGGCGTCCACTACTGCATGCAGTACTCCAGATGGGGCCTAACCAGTGCCTTGTAAAGAGGGATTATTACCTCCCTCTTCCAACTTGTGATACTCCTACTGATACACCCCAACAGCCCTCTAGCCTTACCTACTGCTTTATTGGTCTGCTTGGATGGTTTCAGGTCATCGGTGATGATGACGCCCAAGTCTTTTTCTTCCCTTGTGACTGCCAGCAACTCCCCTCCCAGCCTATAGGTGTCTTCAGGGTTTCTCTTCCCTACGTGCATGATCTTGCACTTCTTTGCGTTAAACTCCAGTTGCCACTCTTCCGACCATTTTGCTAGTTTATCCAGATCTCTTCTCATTCTGCCAACCCCATCTGGATCATCTACTCAGTTGCAGATTTTGGTGTCATCTGCAAACAGACATAACTTACCCTCCAGTCTATCTGCAATGTCACTGATGAAGATATTGACTGACTGGTCCAAGGACTGATCCCAAGTACCCACTTGTGACTTGCTTTTTCTGACTGTAAACCATTTACCACCACTCTCTGTTTTCTGGCCTCAACCAGTTTGCCACCCAGTTGACCAACTTCTGACCACCGAGGCCTACCCAGCTTATTAATCAATCTTCTGTATTGGAACAGTATCGAAAGCTTTGCTGAAGTCAAGGTGAGGCAACATCAACTGCTCCCCTTGGTCCACCACTCTGGTTACCCAGTCAAAGAAATCTATGAGATTAGTTTGACAGGACCTTCCTTTGTAAACCCATGCGTCTTGGAGCCTGTGCTCCTATGGATTTCAGGTGTTGCACTATTCCTTTCTTTAAGGAGTGCCTCCATAATCTTGTCCACTACTGAGGTAAGATTGATTGGTCTGTAGTTCCCTGCCTCCTCCCTGCTACACCTCTTGTGGAGTGGGATCACATGAGCCCTTCTCCAGTCTTCTGGTCTCTTTCCTGTGCTCAGAGACTCACAAAACAGTTATGATAATGGCTCTGCTAGTTCCACCCTTAGCTCCTTTAGTACCCTGGGATGTATGCCGTCAGGTCCCATTGCTTTGTCCACCCTGAGCTTATCAAGCTCTTGTAGGACCCTTTCTTTTGTGAAGGGACTAGTGCACACCTCCCCTCCCCTGTGTCCATGGTGCTGAGCTGTGGGCCCTGCCCTACCTTCTCTTCAGTAAAAACTGAGCAGAAGTATCTATTTAGGATAGATGCTTTTACATGGTCCTCCTCCTTCTCACACCCCCTTATCCCCTTTGATCTTAGCAATACCCCCTCTGGACTCTCACTTTTCACTAATGTATCTATAGAAAGTCTTGTCACCTTTATAGGGGCCCAGCGGACACTCAGAAGGGATATGCTTTCCTCCTGCAGGAATGAATTCAGAGTTTCCTTTCAGTGGCAGATTCTTTCGCCCGGGGACAGCCAAGACCAGCCAGACATTTCCTCAAACTTCTGGGGCATATGGCCTCTATGACTGCAGTAGTACCAGGGGTCAGGTACAGGGTGAGACCCCTGCAAACCTACCTCAGAGCTTGCTGGTCTCAGAGAAGCAACACATTTTCAAAGTTAATACCTGTGTCGGAGCAGTTCCTCCAACACTTGCTGTGGTGGAAAAACCCTGCAAATTTGCAGGCAGGGGTTAGAAACATAGAAACATAGAATTTGACGGCAGATAAGGACCGCTTGGCCCACCCAGTCTGCCCATTTCCCTACCTAATGGATAAGCTGCAGATCCTAGTTAACCAGCAGCCTACTTCTTCCTGCCCCCACCCCCTAGAATTGCCTTATGACTGTCCCATGCATGCTTGAATTCCACCACCGTTTTTGACTCCACAACCTCCTCTGGAAGGCCGTTCCATGCATCCACAACCCTCTCTGTGAAAAAATACTTCCTTAAATTACCTCTTCCCAGAAAGGTGATCACCACAGATGCCTCCCTTTTGGGCTGGGGAGCTCATTTGGACAGTGCCTCAGTAAGCAGCAACTGGACTCCCGAAGAGTCACAGTTGCACGTAAATCTTTGGAACTCAGAGCAGTCTTACTAGCTCTCAAAACTTTCACTCCCAGCATAGAAGGGCAGGCAGTTCAAATTCAAATGGACAACACCACTGCAATGTGATGGCCCATTATGTGAACTATCAATCAGTAATCTCCCATAAGAAGGCAGAGTTCCTGTCAAGGGAGATAGCTGCATCAAGAAACCGACCTGCTCAGCTCTTCCGGACCGTCGACAGACTGTGCAATCCAGCCTGTCTGCGGGGTCGGAGAGCTTTTTCACAAATACAGTGTGATGAGTTTGCTCGGTTCTTTGAGGATAAGGTGTCATCAATCAGGTCGGAGATCTGCAGCATACGTTCAAATGAGCATTGCAGTGACCGGTGCGGGGTTACATACCCTCGATCTACCTGGACAGATTTTGACCAGCCAGCGATCATGGATATCATGAAGATTGTCCAGGGCTTACGACCGACTTGCTGTAGTTTGAATCCTGGTCCTACACGCCTCCTTGTGGGGTGCATGGATGCGATCGGACCAGTCCTTGCGAAGATAGTCTGGGGCTCTTTGGACCAAGGGGTGTTCCCGGAGTCTTTAAAAGAGGCTGTCGTGACACCCCTTTTGAAGAAACCTTCCCTTGACCCTGTCTGCCTCGCTAACTACAGACCGATCTCTAACCTGCCCTTTTTGGGCAAGGTTATTGAGAAAGTAGTCGCGTTGCAGCTCGATGACTTTCTTACCACACATGAAGTCTATGATCCTCTCCAGTCCGGTTTCAGGAAGAGGCCTAGTACTGAGATGGCGTTAGTTCAGGTACTTAATGATCTCCTAATAGCGAGAGATCATAAGAGCTGTTCGATCTTGGTTCTCCTTGATCTCTCTGCAGCGTTTGACACTGTGGACCATGGGATGTTGCTGGATTGCCTACGGCTACTCTGCGGACTGTCAGGGACAGTCCTCAGATGGTTCCACTCTTTCCTCACAGGCAGAAGTCAAAGGGTAGTTTCAGGAATTTTTTCTTCCGCTCCCTTTGCTCTGTCCTGTGGAGTGCCGCAAAGCTCTGTGCTTTCCCCCATGTTGTTCACGGTGTATATTCTGTCGTTGGGAGACATTATAAGGCGTTATGGGCTGAGTTTTCACTGCTATGCAGACAATACTCAGCTCTATATGTCCTTTGTACCCAAACAGAATGACGCAGTATCGGTCTTTAACAACTGCCTCGCTGAGATTCAGGACTGGATGAGTGCAAACTGGTTGAAATTAAATCCGGATAAGACCGAGGTGTTGGTTGTGGACCCGGGCCACCATGTAGAGAAGTTGACTCCTGGGTTCCCCTCTGGTCTTTTATTAGGGGGTAACCAGTTGAGACCTTCTGAACAGGTGCGAAATCTGGGCGTAATTTTTGACAGTGAGCTGATGCTGAAGACACAGGTATCGGCCACTGTCAGGTCTTCCTTTTACCATCTGAGGAACATCGCCCTGATAAAACACCTTGTTCCGCATGATGACCTTCCTGTGTTGGTCCACACTTTTGTTTCCTCTCGTCTTGATTACTGTAATGCTTTATATCTAGGGTTGCCGGGGGTGGATCTCCGTCACCTGCAGCTGGTGCAGAATGCAGCAGACAGGTTGTTGACTGGGTTACCAAGAACTTGCCATATCACACCTGTCCTGCGTGAACTGCACTGGCTGCCAGTGCGGTGGAGAATTACCTTCAAGTTCGCGTTGCTGACCTATAAGACCCTATATGGTCAGGGACCGGGCTACCTGCAAGATCTCCTTTGTCCTTACCGCCCACTCCGCTTCACTGGCGAGGGATTGCTATGGAGTCCCAGGGTTCATCTTCAATCATCCGGGGCCAGGGCTTTTTCTTTTATGGCCCCAACCCTGTGGAATTCTCTACCTCGTCATATTAGAGAGTGCCTGTCCGTGGAATCATTTAAGAGGTCTCTGAAAAGCTACTTATTTGCACTAGCATTTGGACAAGCTTGTGGTCGTTTTTACTGTTTTATGTCATTATTTATTATAGTTGATGTTTTATTCTTGATATGTATTAGCACTTTGATATATTGAAAAGCGCTCTACAAATACATTTTGATTGATTTTGATTGAATGTTCTACATAAATAAGCAGGTGGTATCAGATCAAGAATACTCTGTTTGGAAGCTCTGAAGCTCTGGTCTCTGGCAGTCTCCCTGGGAATCAGCCTCTCGGCTATTCATCTCCCAGGAAAACACAATACTCTGGTGGATGCTCTAAGCCGCATCAGTCAAGGCCAGAGCGAATGGACACAGAACAAGCAAGTACTAGCCACTGTGTTCAGGCGGTGGAACACACCAGATGTGGATTTGTTTGCCTCTCCTCTCAATTTTCAGCTTCCTCAGTACTGTTGCAGGCCCCCAGTTCTAGGAACACTTCTTCTGGATGCCCTGATTCTGGACTGGTCAGGGAGGTTCCTATATGCATTTCCTCCCTTTCCCTTGATATTCAGAGTTTTGCTGAAACTCAGAAAGCAGCCTGCATCGATGGTCCTAGTGGCCGTGGACTGGCTCAGGCAAGCCTGGTACCCTCTCTTTCTCTCAATGTCCTGCAACAGGCCCATTCGCCTGCCTCCAACTCACTCCCTATTGACCCTTCCTCAGACGGGAGTGCAGTACTCAGACATGCACTCTCTTCACCTCAAGGCCTGGTTCTTGAGGAGTTAGAGTTTCCATCCTCACAGTACCCTGAACAGGTCCTTAAAATACCGAGGATGGCTAAAAAAATGAACACTAAGAAGACTTATGCAGCCAAATGGAAAAGGTTTTCCTTCTGGTGCAAGCACAAAAAGGTCGAAACCCTATCAGCTTCAGACCCTTAGCTGCTAGACTACCTGGTACACCTACAGGCGTCAGGCTTGAAACCATCTTCACTCAAGCTACACCTGGCTGCAGTTTCGGCCTACCTTTTGGTGGGAAAGAAGAATCATTTTTTTCCCACAACATTTTTAAACAGTTTTTCAAAGGCCTCTTGCACCTCCAGCCTCCAACCAGAAGCCTGTTCCTCCTTGGAGCCTGAACCTTTGCATAGATGGTCTCATGAATCCACCCTTCGAGCCTATGTCCACGGCCCACATCAAGTCTGTAACTTGGAAGACCGTCTTCCTGGTAACCATTATGTCTGCCAGGAGGATATCAGAGCTACAGGCCCTGTGCACTAAACTGAATTGCATCATCCCTCACAATGATAAAATAGAGCACAGGACAAATAGGAAATTTCTGCTAAAGGTGGTTTCAGAGTTTCACTTGAACCAGTCCATTACTCTGCCTGTCTTATTTACTGAGCCATCCACTCCTGGCGAACAAAAGCTCCACAGCTTGGATGTCAAAAGAGCCATCTTTCACTACCTAGAGCATACTAGACAGTCCCCTCAGTTGTTCCTCACCTATGGGGATGTAGGCAGAGGAAGACCAGCTCTTTCTCGTTGATGGGTCTCTTGTATTAGATTCTGCTATGAGAAAGCTGGTCAACAACCTCCAGTGGGGCTCAGGGTCCACTCCACCAGGGGCACTGCAGCCTCGCTTGCAGCAGCATGGGACATTTCCCTACTGGATGTCTGCAAAGCAGTTACCTGGAAATCTGTGCACACCATCGTGAAACACTACAAGTTGGATGTGCAGACCAGATCTGATGCCAGATTTGGCAGGGCGGTTCTGCAGAGCCTCTTTCCTAAGTAGGTTCTCTGCCCAACTCCCACTTGGTATTGCTTGGTAGTCTGTAAAAAAGTTACTGATGCTAGAGGACTTGGGTAAGAAGAAAAAATTACTCGCCGCTGTAATCTTCTTTCTCTAAGGGGTCCTTTAGCATCAGTAAGCTCCTACCCTTCCTCCCTGGTTTACCTGTCGGAGAAGGGCTCTTTATGTCACCTTTTACCAAATTTGGAGTTTCTTATTGATGAGTTTTTAGCTTGTGTTGCTGTTGTTTCTAGTTCTTTTGTGAACATTTGCATGTTTTTTGAATCCTATTGATTCTTTTTTGGGGCATTTGCCCTCGTTTTTCCTCGAAAAAATTCTGAAGCCTTCAACAGTTCACACCCCCTCCTGTCTTTTGATTGGCTTGGCCCTAAGCTCATTTAAATATCTCTTAAAGGCACATCTCTGGGGCAGTTGCACCTAGCTAGCTAAGTGCAAAAAAGTTACTGATGCTAAAGGACCCCTTGGAAGAAAGATTACTGTGGTGAGTGATTTTTTCATCCCTCCTCTCCTCCAGGGGGTTCAAATTCAGTTCCCTCAGTCTGTCCTCGTAGATTTTGCCTTCCATGCCCTTTGTCATTTTTGTCACCCTATGCTGCACCCCCTCTAGCAGTCTGATATCCTTCTTCAAATACGGTCACTAGTACTGCATGCAGTACTCCATGTGCAGCCTGACTATGGACATATAGAGAGGCAGGATCACTTCCCTATGTCTGGACGAGAATCCCCTTGCAATACACCCTAGCATCTTGTTAGCCTTAGCTGCAGCCTTCCTGCATTGAGGAGACTTGTTCATGCTTTCCGTTACCATCACCTCCAAGTCCTTCTTTTCCTCGGTGACCTCCAGCCCCCCCCACCAAAACCAGTATTCCCTCCTCGGGTTCTTTGCCCCGAAGTGCATAACCTTTCACTTCTTCGCGTTAAAGTCCAGTTGCCACTTCATTGACCACTCCTCAAGTTTGGCTAGGTCCCCCTGTAGCTCTCTCCACCCCTCCACATCCTCCACTACTGCTCCCATCTTTGCATCATCTGCGAAAAGACTGATTGTGCTCCCAACTCCATGTGAGAAATCCGAGATGAGGAGCCCAAACAACACCAGACCCAGCACAGAGCCCTGTGGCACTCCACTCATCAATGGCCATGGGGTTGAGCGTTCACCCCTGCCCACTACCACCCATTGCTGGCTCCCCTCAGCCAGTTCACGATCCAGTTTACCAGCTTTGCCCTCATGGATTTTAGTTTTCCTCCCAACCACCTGTGAGGCACTGAATGGAATGCCTTGCTGAAGTCCAAATACAGGACATCCACTGCATGGCCCCTATCCAGTTCTCTTATTACCCAGTCATAATACTCTATTAGATTGGTCTGGCAAGATTTCCCCAAGACAAACCCATGCTGTTGCCCATCCTGGAGGCCATTAGCCTTGAGAAACGTCACCAGTCTCTCCTTCAGTATCGCTTCCATGAGTTCACCCACTATGAAAGTGAGACTAACAGGTCTAAAGTTGCCTGGCTTGTCCCATGGGCCACTCTTGTGTATGGGTACCACATGGGCCATCCTCCAGTCCTGTGGCACTCATTCTGTGTCCAGGGAGGTGTTGAACAGGTCCACCAGTGGCCTGGCCAACACCTCTGCCATCTCCCTCAGCACTCTGGGGTGAATGCAATCAAGACCTGGTGACTTGTCCACCATTAGTGCCATCAGACTCTCTAGGTTTTGCTCAGTGATAGGTTTCTGAGTCATTTTGAGTGCTCATATACCTTGGAAACAGATTTTGTCACATTCATTGTTTCAGCTGCATTATCAGGTTACAAACAAGTTTTGTTGTCAATACTGTATAACCCTTTCTTTGTAAAAGCAGTCAACCTGGGAGTTGTAAATTATGGGCATTAAGACCCTTAGCAGATACTTAATCTAATCTTTTCCACTCTGCATCTCAAAAGCAGAACAGCAGCAGAGCTGGGCAAAAAGTCTGACCCTACTTTTTGTAACAGTAAAAGATTCAGTTATCTTCCATTTTTATTTGCTGGTAAACTTTTTAATCTCTGAAAGAATGTAAGGTACATCAATTATTCCTGAATGCCAAGAAGACTGTCTCCATGATCTGTGGCACTAGGCAGAGATTCTCTAGGCTACATCCCTTACCCTCCTTCCACACCGTGGATGGGACAATCCTCGAGTACACCTCTTCATTCAGATACCTTGGGGTTTGGCTGGACCAGCACCTCAACTTCTCTGGCCACATTGACGCTATCCTGAAAAAAACTATGCCCTAAGCTTGGTGCCCTATACAGGAACCATACTTGCATCCCTCCTATGGTGCAGTGTGAACAGGTCCAGAAGATGATACTCCCCATTTTTGACTACTGTGATGTAGTCGTCTATGATACCACTCCCAAATCCTCCCTGACCAGTTTGGACTCTCTCTTTAATTCCTTCTGTTGCTTCGCTCTTGATTCCCCATCCTGAACTCATCATTGCGACCTCTACCATGCCCTCCTACTTATCCCCGCTTGCAAACAGGCTCATCCCTCATTGTGCCAAACTCACTTCTAAATTTGGCAGAACTCGCCCCTCCCTTTCACACTTCTCATGCTTCCTCTCTACCCCTCCCACTCCCTCAGATTCGTAAATACCCGCTTTTTGCTGGTCCCCCGCCATTCCACACTCATTGGACAGACTGGTTTCGCCCATCGCTTCCTGAAACTCTGGAACTCTCCCCCCAAAAAATTCCGCACTCCTCCTACTCCTACTCCCTTGCCTCTGCCTTACATAACCATCTGTCCTCTAGCTGCTCCAGTTTTAATCCTCCTTAACACCTTCCCATGAGCCTATTCCCCAGCACATTACCCTATCCCCCACCCATAAAGCCACCCTTGCATATACCACTGTTGTACTCCTGCCACTCCCCATCTTCTCTTACTAATGTCCTTGCCTAGTTCTGCTCCCTTGCAGGGTTATCAGCATCCTGGAGGGGTCAGTTCTAAACATGTCTTCTCCTTCCCTTCTCCCCCACATCTACTCATCTTCCCTACCTACTATTCCTCTGTCGTACACCTGCCCCCACCTTCTTCCTTCTCATCCTAATCATTATTGCCTGGTTCTGCCCCCTGGCAGGGTTCTCAGCATCCTGGAGGGGTTAGATCTAGGCAAGACTTGCCCTTCTGTCCCTATCCTCCAACCTCTTCCTTCTCATCCTAATTGTCATCACCTGGTTCTGCCCCTGGCAGGGTTCTCAGCATCCTGGGGAGGTTAGATCTAGGCAAGACTTGCCCTTCCCTCCCAAACCTCCACCTCCCCCCCACTGTCCCTCCTTTGTACCCCACTGCACTTATATAGTCTGCCCTTGTTCCTATATGTCCTGAGCTAAATTTCCCTCCATTTTGCCCCTCACATTTTGTATTGTCAGAGCTGCTACCTCAGCTCACCCTAGACCTACTCTAAAATGCCTCACTCAACTGGGCTTAGTACCTACTACTGGTAATTGTCTAGGCCCCCCTCTGTCTAACTTGCTTCTCCTTCCCCCAGCTAGCTTCCCCAGTCCCTCTTACTCCTCCTTCCACTAGCACTTTAATTATATAATTGTACTGTTTACCTGTTTCTTAATTGTAATGCCAATCCAACAATGTGTTGGCAATATTGTTGCTTTATTCTCTGTACCAAATCTCTCTGTACCAAATCTCTCATGTACGGTAACTGTAATTGCATGTATAATCACTGTTTGCATCCACTTGTACCCCCCCCACCCCCGGCAGGTTGCACTGGGAGACAAGCACCTTGCTGTTCATTGTGCCTTCCTGGTGAAACATTTCAATAAACATGTAAGTATTTTGAAGTGATTTAATTTATTTTTAAGAAAATAGTTGTTTCCTCCAGTAGAAAGTATGTAAACAGCTTTCGGATTCAAAATAGTATTGTGGACTTGAAAAGGAACGGGATCCAGGAAAAATATAAAGTACACATTTTATGAAACAAGCAATTTTTTATCATATATAATTGTATACTATTTACAATATTTACTTGCCCCTACCCCCATGATATCTGTAAATGAGAGTTCCTTTATCCCTGCACATTTTCGTGGTAAAATAATTTCAGTGAATAAATGAATAATTAGGAAGAACGAAGAAAAGCAAATTTAACAGGTACAGCATGTTAACATTTTTGCTGAACTGCTGCTTTAAGTGTTGTCTTTTGCTGTTCCATTAAAGTCTTCACTGATCTAACACATGGCTTTTGAGGGGGAGAAATGCATGATCAGTCATGAAAAGGTGTGGGGCTGGGGCGGGGTTTAGGGTGTGGTTTGGTGTCCGGTTTTTGCCTCTTTCAAGGGTGGCAGTACTAAGCGAGGAAGTAACTTATAGGAGAAAAAACACGTAGAGTATTTTTTTGTGTGTGTAAGCTGTCTTTGTGGCTCAGTCCCTGCCAGCCCTCAACCCCCTCCTCGCACCCCAGGACTTACCTTCCGGTACCCCTGATACCCCCGGATTTCCCCCCAGGGTGGGGTCACTGCACCAGTAGGACTCCTGTGATGACAGGACAAGAGTGCTGACAGGAGAGCCCACCGGCATTGCCTCCTTGGCTTGCCCCCAAGGTGGGGTGCGGAATCCTACAGGCCACAGCGTGCAACGGGATAAGTCAGGAACCCTGGAAGTGCTGCGACATGCGATCGGAACCAAAGGGAGCTAGCGTCATAGGTGGCGGATGCTAGCTTTTCTAGTTTTTCCCCCGGGGCGGGGACGTGCAGTGACGTCCCATGTCCGCCCGGCCCCCCACGAATAATGGTGCCAGCATGGGGGTATCCCCGGCCTCCGCCAGGGTCCACATTGTGCTGGACACTTTATCCCCTTCCCTTCCAGAGAAGGAGAGCAGTCCCTAGGACACTCAGTCCTCCCCCCAGTTGGCCTTCTGACATCCCCAGGTCTGTTCCTGAACCCCGGCCTTCGGAGTTGCAGTCGGGTGCCCTGCCCCAGTGCCAATGGGCCGACTCTGTTATGTAGAGTGTTTTGATTTATGTGTGTAGTCGCAGTGTATCATTCCCTTGTTTGCTGTTAGGAGTTTTGCACCTTAAATTTACCTACTAGTTTTATGGCTCGTGGAGGTCTTCATGTTCAAATTTTTTATTGCTCTTTTTCCTGCAGTGCCTACTGTCCCATGTGAGTCACTAGGGTTATCACATTTAAAGAAGCCCGAAGTGGGACATTTCTTACTGAAACATGATTTTTTTAAAGGACAATATACAACCACCACCAATGCAAAAGACTTGTTTTCTCAAAATAAATCAGAATTAAGACTAAGTGTTGCAGTCCTTTATTTGTTCCTATGATTACTTATCATTTTAAGGAATTTTAGTTAAGGCATTATAGTGTTCTGTAGTATTTAGAGGAAAGTAAGAAAGTAGCTTTTCTACAATAAGATCAGGACATGAAGCATTTTTCATGTTTTTTTTTGCAGGACAAACCTGCTCAAATCAGGACTGTCCTGTGAAAATCAGGACAGGTGGTACCCTACTTGTGTTCAGTACTTGATTCAGTGAGTGAAGGCTGCTGCAACAGCATGCTGCTGTTTGGAGCCTAATATGCTGGCCTTGAAAAAGAAGAGCAATAAACATTTAAAACATGGAGATTCCCAAGAGCAGTAAAACTAGTAGGCAAATTTAGAAAAACTCATAGTAGTAAACATGCCCCTTGAGTTTTTTTTAATTTGTATGTATTGTTGGATTGTTTGTATCACCTCCACTTGTATGGTGATTCTAATGGACTGGTTATTTGTTTGAACTGATTGACTATGGGTATCACCTCAGATTGTATATTGTTACTTAATTGGCAATTTTTGCTCACATGCCTTGTATAAAAAATAAACTGAACTGAACTGAATGTACTGTATGTTGAATCGCATGTATTGTATGTGTCATCTAGAAGGCCTGGGTTGTTCCTGAAAACAGTCCCTCAGACCAGTGTACCTACCCGATGCTTAAATAAATAAAAGGTCAGAACACACTAGGACTACACACTCAAATCGAAACACTCTGCACAATGTATGTTTTTGCAAATTTTGACTGCAGTACTGCTTTAACCTCTCTGAAATTATCCCCCATGTAAACCTGGATGGACTCCCACTGACCAAAACATATAATACTGGTGCGGTAGCGCCAGTTTAGTTAGTATTGAGTAGGGTGTTCAGTGTTAAACCCCTGACTTTGCACATTAATATATTTGGCACCGTTTGATGAAATGACCTGAAAGTTTGCATGTGCTGTCTAGTAGGCAAGGTCTTGATATGTAGAAATTTCTGTGACTGCAGCTTGTGCGGTTTCTGAGATCACCACGTGTACTTTTTTGTAAACGTCTAACTTTTTTCCTATACTTAACATGTTTGGTTTTTTTTTCGCTTTCACCTACAGCCTACATGGAATATAATTTTTCATTTTCCCCCCAAACTTGCAGGGGACATGTGTCATGTCTCAAGGTAGTGCCTTTGACAGGTCTTGTGAAAAAATATTAAAGGGTTCGATCAATCAGTTTTTATTTTAGCAGGAATAAGCACCTTTGAGAGAACTCATTTACAAAGTGTTCCTGGGAGGACACTACAGGAATTTTTAACACAATGATAAAAATAATTTAATAATGCAAATATACAAATGAACAGGCAATGCAGTACATAGGGAATAAGCTAACAATAGTACCTAGTATCACAAAATGAGAAAGATACACTAAGAGGGAACACTGCTACAAGAACAGGAATAAAATGAGGGAGGGAAGGGGTTACTTCAAGGGGGTTAAAGGTCTGGAGGGAGTCAGAGTTGGTAGGGAGAGTAGCAGAAACAACAACAACCAAGGGTCAAACTGCAAGAGCTATGGGGTAGTGCAGTAGGGCAGAATAGTTCCTTGAGGTTAAGGTCCAGGATTAGGAATAGCAATTGCAAGTTTCCTTCAACAATGTCTCAGCGGTGTTTTAAAGGTAAACATCCCAACCAGTTTCTGCAGTTTTAACATTTTTTGGAGAGTGTTCCAGAGGGAAGGGAGAACGTGACTTAGGGAGGATGCACCGCATCAAGTTCTGATCCTAGGAATATCAAGCAAGGCATATGAGTACCTTCTAAGAGAATATACTCCTGGGCCCAGATATTCAAACTGTGCCATTCTGTGGCGCAAGCCCTTGCGCTGCTCAAAAAAGTTGCGCTGGGGTGTGGCCAGGGCGATATTCAATGGAGTTGCGCTATTGAGCAACTTCTTTGAATATCGCCCCCTGGCCACAGCCACTGTGCATGGCGCAGTGGAACTTGCGCCACCGCAAGTGGTCAGAGTGGAGCATTCAGATGCGGTGGTGCAAGTTCCATTGCGCCATGCGCAAACCTGCGATATTCAAAAGGTGACATGCAAATGGGGCCATAATTTATGCAAGGCGGCAGAGGCCATTTGCATCTAATTAAGGCCCCATCTGCAACTCACCATTAACTATCTTGGTGCGCCGATCCCGGCGACTTGCGCCTGGCGCCTGCGAGCAGCAGCCCGTCGAGACTGGCCCCTGCAGCCCGATGCGTGGGCATAATAGTATCCCCCATAGCCTGATCGGCGGGCAGCACAGTAGTCCCCCTGCAGCGCCGATCGTGGGCATAATATAATGTTTCCCCACCCGAATAGCCCAATCGTGGCATAACATGATGTCCCCTCCATAGCCCGATCGCGGCATAGCGTTAATATCCCCAACCCGAATAGCCCGATCGCGGGTGGCATCCACACCCCGTCCAGACTCCCTGGTGATCTGGTGGCCCCCACCCTCCTGCCCATGGGCCCCACCACCCGTTCCCCGTCGGCCGGCAGCACCCCCCGCCTGCCGAGCTCAGTAGGTGCCAGACTATTTCTTGAGCAGCCACTGGCGCAGTAGCCCATAGTCAGAGCAGCAGAAACCGATATGTGAATGAATCTGTTCATTCACATATCTGGACTGCTTGTACGGTATGGTCTGCACGCCCATGGCCCATGCTCTGAACCAATGGGTGTAGAGCCCACCGAGCTGTCAGTTGACGGGTGGCGGGTGGCAGGCGGGTGGTGCTGCCACCCGCCGGCTGACGGGGAGCGGGTGGTGGAGCTGTGGGCGAGGGGTGGGGGGCCATAGATCACCAGGGAGTCTGGACGGGTGGTGGATGCCGCCCGCGATCGGGCTATTCGGGTGGGGATATTAACATTATGCTGGCGATCGGGCTATTGGGGATATCATGTTATGCCCGCAATCGGGCTATTCGGGGTGGGGGAAACATTATATTATGCCCGCGATCGGGCTGCTGCGGGGGTGGGGAGACTACTGTGCTGCCTGCGATCGGGCTATGGGGGATGCTATTATGCCCACATTAGGCTGCAGGTCACTGAACAGGAGGCTGCCCAACAGGTGGCAGCTGCTGTGTTGCACCCTGCAATGCAGCAGCTCACCTGTGGGTGGCCCTCGACTTGATCCTTTTTTTTTTTTGCGTAGTTAGGCAGGCGCAGGTAGGTTGCGCTGCAGACAATCCTGCAACGGCCCGCCGACTATCGGGCTGTGCAGTTTATGCATGGGCACGCCCCCACCTGTGCCTGCATACATTAGTGATGCGCCTCGGCGCATCGGGATTTGTGCAGGCGCACTTTTCCCTTTTAAATATCGCACCGGGGTGCATCAGTGAGTTGTGCATGGCGCAACACTGTTGCGCCATGCGCAACCCTTTTGAATATCTGGGGCCTGGAGTATAAGTAAAGAGGCCTGAGATATAATGGGGAACTTTGTTGATAAAGGCTTTGTAGGCCCAAAGGACCGCATTTTTTAAACTCCTAGTTCTAAGTGATGTGACTGCCAACCAATCTGTGTCTAGAGGGTGCAGTAAGTGAGTATTGTATGGGGCACTAGTAATGAATCGTAGTGCTCTATGATACAGAGTGTCCAACTTGACTTAGGTGGCGTTGGGGCAATTGCTGTAGAGAAAGCGTAATCCACCAGAGGGAGCAACGTCTGCACTAGTCTTATTTTAGCCTCATAAGTAAGAAGTTGTTTGATATGATAGAAGAGGCCTAACCTTTGTTTTAGCTTTTTAGAGAGTTCCTCTAAGTGTATAGTGAAAGAAAGCTTGAAGTCGAGCCAAAAACCCAAATATTTGAATTTGTCCACTATATCAAGTGGTCCCCCCCAGGAAGGTCATGATCTGAAGCTTGGTACCCATAGGCTTAGTATTCACCAGCTGAGCATTTGGGGAGAGAAACACGACTTTGTTTTTTTTTTTTTTTGCATTAAGCAATAGTTTCAGGTGCAGAAGATTTTGTTGTAAAAGGCTGAATTCATGCTGCAACTCCAAGCATGCAAGTTCAAGGGAAGGCCTAGCAACATAAAGTACAGTGTCATCCGTAAAGAGACGGACACTTGCTGTACTGATTTTTAGAGTCAATATTAATATAAATAGCAGATTATAGAGGCCCCAGAATGGACCCTTGCGGGACTCCTCTCTGCAGGATTTTAAGAGGAGAGGAGTCACCTTGGTCTTTGACCTGCTGTTGTCTGCCTACAAGATAGCAGACAAACCATTGCATGGCAATTTCGCCCTGACCAATGTTGCACAACATAAGTAGTAGTAAATCATGGTCTACGGTATCAAATGCCTTGCTCAGGTTCAAGAATAGTGCACCAACATGATTTCTAGAATCAAGTGCAGTTTGCCAATTGTTCATCACCTTGGCTAAGACAGATACAGTGCTATGTTTAGGTTTAAAACCTGACTGAAGGGGTTTGAGCATATTGCGTGTTTCTAGGAATTCTCTTATTTATAAGTTGACTAGCTTTTCAAGTAGTTTTGATAAGATAGGTAACAGTGATATAGGCCAATAATTATTGAGGTCACTCGGGTTGCCTGACTTAAAAAGCGGAATGATGTGCGCTATTTTCCACGCAGTGGGGAGAGCGTCTTGCAAAAGGGACATATTGAAGAGCTGGGTGATGGGTGCAGTCAGAGAATGATAGCCCAACTTTAGGAAGGAGGGTTCAAGCTGATCAGCTCCAGCACTTTTTTTGGTGTCCAAGGTCAATAAAAAGTCTTCAACTTGCTTAAAGGATATTTGGCTTAAGCTAAACTTGGCTACATGTTGGTAGGGCTTTGAGGGGAGGAGTTACATGGCTTTTAAAATTTATGTTTTCTGACCTGCGCATACACAGTAGTGGTTTTGAGATAATGTTCTGCGGCACAAGTAAAAATTTGATGCCGCAAATTACCTGTTTTTGCTTTCGTGCCACCTGATTGGCAGGGCACCAAACATATTTTGTGTCATGCCAACTGCTTTCTTGTTACTTTTTTCCACAAACTAACAACCATGGAAAACACATAAAAATAAATGGATTTCAAAAAGAAACATCAGAGCCCAGCTAAAATGGATACGTTTAGATAGATTCTGATGTTTGTTGTTTTTTAAAATTATGCTCGAAAATGCCTTTTTTGGACACACAAAATCCTGGATGCCCAGCTTAGTGAGAGGAGCCCTTCCCCCACATTCTGTGTATGAGAACACCAGGATTTTCTTGACTTCTGCAGCCGCAGCTGAAATCCTGCTGATGGCTGCAGTGTGAGGCATGAGCTGCTGTTTCCCTGGTGTTTGCTGCCTCCCCCCCACTCCATTGTCTGTCCCTGGTGTCTAGTGGCACCCCCCACCTGCTGATCGCTGTACCCCTGAATTTAAATTGGATTCCCTGTTTAATTCTCCATCTGCCACCATGGATTTGATCCAGAAAGAATGACTCACTTCTTCTGGGGCCAGTAATCCTAAGGTGCAGCCAAGGGAAAAAGACCCTTCAGAAAACCATGACTACTATGACAACGACGGATACCACTAAAATATAGATCAAACTGTACCTGGTACAAAAACAGAGGCCTGGGAGGTTCTGCATTGAAGCAAACACTGACAGAAAAAGAATAACCTGCCCCGAAGGCCCACCATCAACAATCCCATTACAGAAGTCGGAGCCACAGTCCTGTACTGGGATATGAGTAGGTGATGCTGGAAATGCTTGCAAGAAACAGGTATGCTCTTCTAGCAGAGGTGCCCACCTCCCAACAACAGATGGATGTGGTCTACTCACCCCAGCACCCAAATGCCAACAGATATGGTCTTGTGGAATCCCAGAAACAAGATCGTCTGCTGCTGCTGCTGAGAGAAGCGGTGAGACCACCTCACAACCCCCTTCTGAGACATCCACATCTGTGGTCCCACACCTTCCCTTACCTAACATCAGCCCGCTTGATCCAGGTTTAACTTGATCAAACTGTGAGTAGCTTTTTGACCCAGCACTCAAGCTGTGATTATGTTACGACACCTTAGTGGACTACCTGTCTTCCCCTTGGTTCGCTGCTACGAACTAGACATACTTCACAAGGGCTGCGTACTGTTATTTTCTCTCATGGCTGGTAATATGGTAAAAATGGACAGTTATACAACTATGAGTCAGAGTCTCCAAGTTTGTTTGGTGCTTCTAGATGCACCACAACAAAGAAATGTTTTGTATCTATTTCTTTATTATAAAGTTTGGTCTTACATAGTTGAATAAGATTTAGGAGATGTCACTTCCTTATTAATCTTGCTCTCCTAGTTATACTGTTGACAATGTCAAAATGTTGTATATATCTCTTGATGGGCTGCAAAATGTGATCTGTCTGCAATACTGAGTAAATGCCAAAGATGGATGTGCGTAACCCTCATGTTAGTCTGCCTCGTGGGTACATTGTACTCTGCATTATCCCTTGCACTACATAAATGGCCCAATGCCTATGGCAGGGCATACTCCACACACCGCACCTCTCAATTCTAGATAGCAGCAAATGTTTAAAGCAGTCGAAATTCATTGTTATAATACAAAGAAGGGAACCGTTCCTTGCCTAAGGTCATGACTCTTATATAATGTTTGACACCCATTCTGGGAAGCACTAAACATTAGTAACAGCACAGCACACCACATTGAGAACGATAAAGTTGGTGCCCGCATGGCAGCTTGATCTCTCCAAGGCACATTTCTCTGCAGCTCCTTTCAGACTCCCTTCAGAATCCAAAGCGAGTCTGACAATACTTTATTTTGTACAAAGCCTCTCTAACTGCAGTCTATGAGGGATTTGAATTTATGAATAAATTGCTGCTGCAGTAGATGTATTGGAGAGCACAAATACCCACCTCGTCACCCTTTCAACCCACTACCTTTCCATTTTCCCCTCTGATGGTTCATCAAGATTATGTCTCAGGGAGAGCTCCTAAACGTCTCTCATTGAATTGCCTTGAGGTCACTACTGCAGCATCAGAGGGGGAGAACTACGAGGCATAAGATTTTCCCCAAGCATTTCACTGACAGCTCATTTGAAGGCTCAGGGAAATTTACAGTAATTGACTAAACTTTAAAGTATGCCACAGACCACATGTCAAATTCTGCTTGGTCTCAGCATTCCCACTCGCAGTCAAGTTCTGTGACTGGCGGTCCCCGAGTAGGGTGGAAGGCAAGCAATCGAGCCTTTGATCAAAATCTACATAAACCATACTAATTACTAGCCTATTGCAGTCTGCGTTGGGGGGGGTGTTGTCCTTTAGGGTTAACAGAGATTCATATTAGCAAGGGTGGGGAGATGAACGGTGCTCTTGAAGAAATTAAAACCACTTGAGTGCTAGCTAATTCCTTGTGTCTCACCGGCCCCCTTATTGTTTTGTTGATCCCTGGTGTCCAGTGGCACCCCCCCACCCTCTGATCGATGTTCTACTTATTTTTTTGTTGATCTCTGGTGCCTAGTGGCACCGCACTCTCCGAATGGCATCCCCCTTATTTTTTTGTTGCTTTCTGGTGTCTAGTAGCACCCCCTCATCCTCCCCTTTGCAGCCAGAACATGAGATGTGGAAAACAGTCCCTCAGTGTTTTTTTCCAACCTGTAAAAAAAAGAAAACGTCCCCTTGCCGATTAGCCCCCCAACCCCACCACCCACATCCCCCAGTACACCCCCACGTATACACACCTGAAAAGGTCCCAGGTTCGAAGACAACTCCTCCAGTCGAAGACATGTCCTGCTGCTGGAACCAGAGACTGCAATATGAGAAACGAAGGTAAATGCAGTTCAATGTATTTCAATGGGGCTTTCAACTTTTATGCATAACTTTGCCATATTTTGACCCCAAATTTTCAGCATAGCCTTTTGGGGACCCCACCTCGTGAATAATATGACTGTTATTATGCAACTCCCACCCGAAAGGTGAGTTCACCATCGCTTGCCGAATTCACCTTTTGTGTGGGATTCGGAAAATGTTTTCTGTCCTTGTTCATGAGGTGGGGTCATAAGAAGGCTATGTTGAAAATATGGTGTCAGAATATGTAAAAAAATGACAAAGTTATGACCATTCATTGCAGTGTCACTACGGAGGCTTGTAACTTTGGAAATTTTCAACATTTTTACCCCAAATTTTCAACATTGCCTTCTTATGACCCCACCTCATGAATGTCACAGAAGTCATTTTTCAAATCCTGGTCAAAGTGTGTTTTTGCACCTGTGGTGCATAATGGCGATGCAATTGCTCAGGATTATCTTTTGGCAGGGATTCTAAGATTTTCTGTACCGGGTACATGAGGTGGGGTAATACGATGGTTATGCTGATAACTTGGTTATTGTTGTCCTATAAGTGGAAGCACATGGGCCCTGTGCTTCCATAGCTACTTACATACACGCATCTATGGAGCACTTAAGGCTACAATTACGTTATCACAAAAAGTAAGGAAATAAATTGCAAAAAAACTGTGGTAAAGCTGTAGTTAGGGTTACATCCACAAAAGTAGGGAAATGTGTCGTTAGGGGTTCTAAACCTAACACCCCTCCCGCTGTGCACACCAACAGGTGGGGGTATGCGCTGTGGGGTCATCTGCCCTAACGCTCGCCCCATTCTCCTATACTGTACCCATCTCAGCTTATTTAGTTAGGGAATGGGGCCGGCCTAGTGGCGCTGAGGGTTGAGGTGCTGGATGCCACACCTTGCGCCGCACTGGCCACTCGGGTTCGGGAACAGACTCAGGTCACGGGGGGCTGGCAGGGGGAAGGAAAGATTGAGCATTCTATGACTGCTCTCCTTCCTTTTGGGAGGGTGAGGGCCATGCACCGCACTTGCAGTGACACCCAGCGGAGGCTGGGTGTTTCACAGTCATGGGGCATATATAAAGGGGGAGGAGCACGGCGGGCGTCTGCACATCATTACAATGCCATTCCATGTCCGGCTCCTTATTGGGTGGAAAAACAGGAGGAAAATGCTGGTGGGGCGACCTCGGTGGCTGATGGCCAGCCCTGCGCCCCCGGAGTCGACTAGGCATCTTCCACAGCTCCATGCCGCAGGTCCCCGTGGTGGGAAATGCTGTCATGGGCCAGACAGTTCGATGGGGCATATTAATCCACATGCTGGGCTCAACTCTGGGGGTGTGGGTGCTGGTGGCCGGGGGTCAGTTGGGAACCACTTCAACCAAGGAGGTAAAAAGTGTGATATGATAAAAAAAGTTATGGAATGGGGCAAGCATTAGGGCAGACAACCCCAAGGCACACCCCCAACACCTGTTGGAATGCTCAGCGGGGGGGGTTAGGTTTGGAAACCCTAACGTCACATTTCCCTTCTTTTGTGGCTGTAACCCTAACTACAGCGTTAATGCAGTTTTTTAATATATATATATATATATATATATAAAAAATATATATATGTGTGTATATATATATATATATAAATTATTTTTGTATATATATATATATATATATATATGCAAGTGAAATACTGTAATCTGATTGGCTTTTGGCATATGTTTATGTGCCAATACCCCCTGTAAAGAAAAAGGTCCAATATTTGAATTTGGACAAATGGCATACAGAATTTACAAGCCACTTGACTTGTTCTGTTTTTTTTTAATTCACATTTTGTTGAGAGATTTTCCAGGAGCTGTACAGATATGATCTTAAGAATTAAAGGATAGACAGTGTTGAATATAGACAACATTAGACATAATACAGGCTGCATTTACCCAACAGGTCATTGCCGGGTGGTCTAGTCCCATGAATTTCTAACACACTTTATCTGTGCTTTCAGCTTGGCATATTCTGTGGAATAACATCAGATCTATGAGCCATAATCCAGAGCAACCATTTGTTCCAGAGTTCCCAACAACGGGTTGCTTTAACATGCAGCCCAGCTGTCAATTTTTCTAAAGAATAGATTTGTTGAATGGCATCCTCCCATTCCTTCTGTTTTTGGGGATTCTGTTTGTAGCCGTTTTTGAGTTATAACCTTTTTGGCTGCTAACATCATGAGGGCCATAATTGTTTTGGTATGTAAGTTCCTTATATGATTGGGAAAGTGATGCAAAAGCACCACCTGGGGGGATAAGTCTCCCAACTCCTGGAAAAGCTCAGCACTGGCTCTTTCTATAGCCTGCCAGAATGGCCGAATCACTGAAGAACCCCAGAAAATGTGCACATGACCTGCTTTTCGATTCACCACAAGCTCTCCAACATGCTGTGCCATGTAGTGTGTCATATTTGCCTATGATCTGTGGGGTTCTAAAATACCTAACTGCTGTACACACTTCCAACCATATTCTTTCCATACATGCAAGGCCATCACCCGATGCTGTATTAAGTAGACCGCCTCCCAGTCTGTGTCAGACATTTCCAGTCTCAGGTCTTCCCCTCACCGTGCCTGTACCCTTTCTGTAGCTGACTCCGATCCAACAGGATGGATTTGTAAATAACCAAAATAGTACTAAGCTCCAAGGCATTGGGCTTGATGCCCAGGCCCTAAACTGGTTCAAGAGCTACCTCTCAGGCTGCTCCCAGAGGGTCATTTGGAAGGGAGAGCTTTCCACCCCTTTACCCATCAAGGAGGGTGCGCCTCAGGGCTCAGTTCTTGGCCCCCTCCTGTTCTCTCTCTTCACAAATTATCTAAACCGGCACTGTGGGGATAGCTCAGTAGTTCAATATGCAGATGATACTGTCATCTACCGAGCCAGGTCCACACCACATGATCTGGGCTCTCTCCTACAAGGGGACCTAAACACACTCAAAGCCTGGCTCACATCAAACAGAATGATCCTCAATGCAGCAAAAACTAAAGCCTTGCTGTTTGGTCCTAGATACTTTGGCCAGGATCGGACCAGTTCCCTAAAACTTACTACCCTTGGGGATAAACGAATAGACGTAGCTGACAACATAAAATACCTAGGGCTTACTATTGACCAGGGTCTCACCTTTAAGCCCCACATTGACCAGGTAACAAGGTCTATCCACGTCAAACTTGGCACCATATACAGGCTAAAAAAACAACATCCCAGAGGCTAGATGAGCAATCGCCTCCAGTGTCCTCCTACCCACATTAACCTATGCTGCCCCAGTAATCCAGGGCATGGCAAACGGTGAGGTTAGCAGCGTTCAGGTCCTGTACAATAAGGTCGTGAGGTTTGCGATAATTTGTCAAACAAGAAGCCACACCTGCATCTTACTAGCCCAGCTGCAATGGTGTAGTGATAGTATAATATGTTGATTATTGTCACTCCATTTTGTGTGCTATTTCATGTAATGTATGTCATTTTATACTCCATTTTGTATTGTGTGACTCCATTTTACATGCTGCTTCATTTAATTGGTGTTTTGCTCTTTAGATAGCCTCATTATTATGTTTTGCTTCAGACAGTGTATTTTGCTAACTTGAAGGTTGCATATTATCAGGCAACCTGTTTTTGTAGTTTTGTTTAAACTTCTGCTTAGCTCATAGTGTTCTAGGCACCCGCCAGTGTTTGGAGCACAGTGACCTAGCAGGTGTAGGGAATTTGAGCAGTCCTTATGGTGTGAATTGCAGCATCCTGGGAGCCCGCCAGCTTCTAGAATGTGGCGAGACAACACTATGAAGGCTGCACGGTTATTTTAGCATAGAATAAGATATAAATGTAGCTTTCAATGCCTGGTTAGAAGCCTCACCTGCAGGGTGGAGCGATCGCTGTGGGGCCAATTCCCAGTTCGTGAGACTCCTAGCCAGGCTGACAAGGGGCTTCCAGCCATTGGAACAGGCTTGGATGTAGTTTGGAATCGGTGATGTATAACCTTTGTATTATATTTGCTATAATAAAGCTTTGGCTTGCTATACTTATTGTACTGTTATTGTGTGTATGTGAGTGTGAATGGCAAATAGCTGCTTGGTTTGAGTTGGCAGAACATTTTTGGCGTAGTCGGCAGGATTCGAAAATAAAATGTCTATTTTTAGGAAAAAGGATGAGTTTTTTTTAAAGGTGTATTAAGGCTCAAACAAGCAAGGGCAACTGCCCTTTGTACTTGTAATTTGTGCTTGCTGCAAGTATATACTGTTAGAGCCAATGATGGCTTTCACAGTTCAGGCTGCTTTTAGGAGAAAAGCAGTGGCTGGTTAAGTAAAGTTAGATAAGCAACATCTAGAAAAGAAAATAAACTACTGTGGATGTACGCACAGTAGGTGACTACAGACGGATGATTTGAAAATCCTCTCCATGTTGCCTATCTGTGTAGTTTCAAGTTTTTTGTATCAATTTAGTTCCTCTTGCCTCCTATAGAGGCTGAAACATTTGATCCTAAACCCAAGTACTGGGGACCTCTACCAGATGGATCTCAACCTAGTACTGTTAGAGATTTTTGTTTGTTTTGTTTTTAAACTGCAAACCAGAGCTCTGGAAAAAGACTTGGTTTGGCAGGTTACTAAAATGGCCAAAAGAAAACCTTTGAAAGGGTTAAAACCTTTGAAAGAGTTAATAGCTGCAGCGTTTGGAAATTATCACGAAGGTCCTGCAGTCAGTTTTCTTACTTAGACTAGTATATCGGAAAAGAAGAAGAAAAATACCTTGGCACCGGGTAAGTCTGAATTTTTTTTATTCAAAGTTGTTTTATGTCTGTCTGTTTTATTTCTGTAATACGTATACTAAACAAGGTAATGCTCCGTTTTTCTCATGCATATTTTCTAGCTTATATCTGTGTTCTGTAATTATGTTCTATTGTCAAGGTTACGAGATAGATTGACTGCTCTCAGTGCACAAATATGTTACAGAAAAAAGAAAGAAGAAGCTTTGTCTCATAGCTGACTGTTTTAATTGGCTTTATTTGTAATGGAACATTTGTGCTGCCTTGATAGGTCAGTGAAAACTTTTGTTTGTAGTTGTTGCTTGGAGCAGGTAGTGTTGATGGTGAAGAATTATGACGTCATATAGATTGCAATGTGCAGAAAGAGTTGTAGTTTGCAAGCAACGTGCCAAGCCACTGCTAGGTGAAAATGTAATGTGTTAACAGCTATAAATGGCTTTATCATACTTCTAGTTAAAACCAGAAACTTTTTGCAAAATGGCAGAGTGCCATATTTTAGTTATGTGCCAAAAGGTGTAATCATGTTATACGAGATGTGTTCACTTACAGATGATGTGTTTAAACAGTGTTTTGTTCTGGAAAGATTTGGCATGGCAATATGTATAAATGTGTTGGTTTAAAATTGTCAGTGTTACAGGACAGGCAGGAGGCAGCACATATATCTAAACCACGTACAGTTTTCTAATGGAACTATGGGCATTACCTCAGCAAATTGGTGTGAAACAATGTCAGTCTTATTTTGTGTTAAGTATTTCTTTTTGTGTATGTGTGTGTGTGTACTGTCTTGGCCAGCAGTTTCACTCATGTGCTCTATTGTTATTTAAAGATATTTTAATATTGGTGGTGTTCAAGGACACTACAGGAATGGCTGGGTTTGAATGACCCTTGCATGCACACTGTGACCTTTTGCACGTTATTTGACCTTCTTGTGTTTCAACATTTTATGTTACTACCAGTTCAAACTTGATGTGTATTCCATGCCTAAAGCACAACTTTTCACACAAAATGTATGTTTTCATGAAAGCACACCAAGAGTGAACCATGTAATTTGACTTTTTATTGCAAAACTAGTATTCTAAGTGAAGAGGAACAAACTTTTACAATTTTGAAAAAAGGACTATTACAGCTGTTTTTGAGAGTTTACCATCTACAGAGATATGTACGTACGGTATTACCATCAATCTGGACATTTTGTCATGCTTAGGATAAGGGAACCCAGGGACACTTGACTTCTTTTATCCTATGGAAATAATCTTGTTTTATTTTTAAACTGATGTGTGTTTGTTTTTGTTGTTTGTCTGTGTTTCACAGCTAACCTTTTTATTGCTACAGTATTCAAGCTGTCTCTTGCACCTCGAGCTGTGTCTTCCACCAGTAGGAGCTTGGAGGGAGGGGGTAAGCTACCCTTCCTCCCTTCCAGTGTAATACCCACAAAGGTTGCAAGGTACATGTCATATTTATACTGATTCATGGTCTGTAGCCAATGGTTTAACAACCTGGCTGCCCACTTGGGCTAAGGATGAGTGGAAAATTTATTCAAAAGAAATATGGGGAAAGAACTGTGGCAGGAAATATGGACTATGGTGCAAAATACTCAGACCACTGTATTTCATGTTGATGCTCATTGTGCTTCAGATACACTAGAACGATGGTATAATTCTATTGCAGATGAAAAAGCTAAGATTCTTCCAGTGGATATTGAAGAAACTCAAAGTCAGCAGTTATCAGGGCTGGCAAAATGGGCACATCAAAAATGTGGACATTTGGGAGAAAAGCCACTTACAGGTGGGCATATAGTAGGGTGTACCCTAACATTGGATTTGTTAAAACTGTTATTGCTCAGTGTCCTTATGCCAACATGGGCAACAAAGACCAATCCTCATATTGTGAAAGGACAATTGGGGAGGGAAAATTACCGGACAAATTTGGCAGATTGATTACATTGGACCTCTACCCCTAGTGGAGGATGTCGATATGCTTGCACAGTTGTAGATACATATTCAGGGTATTTATTGGCATACCCTTGTAAACAAGCTACACAGAAAAACACCATTAAGGCAATTAACTTAATTATGTTGTACTATGGAATACCCTTGCAGATACAAAGTGACAATGGTTCCATTTTAGGGGAAAATGGTACAAGCTTATGCTCAAGCCATAACATACGGTGGGTATTTCACATCCCTTATTACCTACAGGCAGCAGGGTTAATTGAGAGAATGAATGGATTGCTGAAAGAACAGTTTAGGAAATTGGGGGGAGCTTACGAAAATGGAAAGAGAATTTGCATGAAGCATTACAGATTTTAAATAATAGACCAATTGGAGAATCTGAGACCCCTTAATGCGAATGATAACTCCTAATTTGCAAGTGCAGGCTTACTCAACTACAGAAACAGTGTTATATTGGGAAATTACACCAGGAGCTCTGTCTCCTTGCTGGGCAACCCCAGAAGCTGCTGGACTTGATTTACATGCCCTTCAAGAGTACAGAATAAACAGCAGAAACATTCAAGTGATAGAAACTGGTATTGGAATACAAATTCCACCGAGACATTTTGGTTGGATAGCACCTAAATCAGAACTAGCCCTCAAGAGAATACAAATTTTGGGAGGGGTGATTGATTGTGATTACCAAGGAGAAGTGAAAGTAATTTTGTTGAATAGTAGAGAACAAAATCTGTTAATTCAACAGTATGACAGAGTGGCTCAATTGTTAATTATTCCAGTTAACAAAGTGACCCCTATAAAGGACAAGCCCCACACTCTTAACAGCAAGGAGAATAAAGGTTTAGATCTACAGAGGTTTTAAATAATGAAAGCAAAATATGGGTTACAAACCCAAATGGCCCTCCTGAACCAGCTGAGGTGATAGCCACCGGACGAGACAACACAGTGTTAATTATCAGGTCAGGGAAAGAGAGTGGAATATGTACCAGTGAACACATGTTATCTTCGAGAATAATCAGTCTGTGTATTTTCTAGGTTCTTCAATGGATTCTAAAGGAATAACACTCTCTCTCACACGGTCCATTCGGTAAAGCCTATTACCCCAGGTGGAAGAATAGTGAGTTGATGACCCACTTGTACAATGGGGTTGGAAATCTTCCACCAGCTTACGGGTGCAAGACAACTCATTTGCCCTGAAACCAAGGATGTCCTATAGTGAACATTACTTTTCACCAGATGTGAACATTTGAAACCAGTTGAGACAATGGCAGGACGATTATATGTCCAACCTATGCAGGACACAAATTGGATTAAATTACAGAACCAGACTCATATAGATGCTGCAACTTACCAATAGTTGCATGGTGACTGTACAACATAGACTTGATTGCTGCATGAATCAGACATTTTCAATGCAAGTATTACTTTGATTGACATAGACACGTTATTCTGCATGAATGCTACTGCAATAACTAATAGAACTATTTGGCAGATCAATTACAGTGTTGAAAAATCATCCTGTAATTAGCAATGATAGTATAGTTAAGGTTCCATCCACATGTACATCAGTACATGAGCGGTATCAGAAAAATGTAATCCATTTTAACATAACGCTATGTTTAGTAGAAAATGCAAATATAAAAGAGCTTGGTATGATACGCTATTAGGTGGAGCAGGGCAGGTATGGAATTTTAAATAGTGTTGATATAGAAACACTGACTAACAGGCTTCAGGCAGTAGGAATTGATGTATTTAGCTTAATTAACTTACAAGCTCAATGGATGCCAACTGTTTTCTTACCCCAGAGATTAACTTTGAATTATGATTTTGAGTTCTTGCAGTTATTTAATGCTTCACAGGTATGGGGAATGGGAGTAGCAGAAAATATTTCGCGATTTATTGATTGGACAGAATGCACAATGCGACATATGTATTCTATAATGCAAAGAAATAAGGCCCAGAGTGATTTAATGAGTAATAATGAATATGTGTGGAGGACCGTGTTCAAATCATGGATTCCTAGTAATCATTGGATTGTAATGTCATCCACCACAGTAAAATGCACAGATATAACTTAACTCGTCCCTTTTCAGGTTGTTTAAGAAATGTGACTCATTTGTGGTTGGAAAATACTACTTACACCTTTGTCCCTGATAATGAGCAGAAGCTTATTTTGTATTGGCAGCCCAATATTTTAGATCAATCAAGATTGAGTATCTCATTAAATAAAATTAAACAGATAATTCAGGAAACAGATGTAATGCAGGCTTATTTGGCAATAAGAAATAAATCATTAGTGCAAAGTCAGGTGCAAACTACGATAGTTAAAAATAAAATGATTGATTTAAGTTCCAAGATTCAACAAGCGACTACTCATTATTGGTGGGATATTTTTACAGGATGGTCTCCATCAGCTACAAAAGTGTTAAATATTCTGATACATCCTATCATAATCATTGCTGTAGTGACAATTATCTTGCTTATTTGGACTTGTTACTTATCATGTTATATTCGTAGTAATTTTGCTATGGTACCAATATCATACAAATCGTATTCACAATAATCAAAGGACCGAATGTAGTGATAGTATAATATGTTGATTATTGTCACTCCATTTTGTATGCTATTTCATGTAATGTATGTCATTTTATACTCCATTTTGTATTGTGTGACTCCATTTTACATGCTGCTTCATTTAATTGGTGTTTTGCTCTTTAGATAGCCTCATTATTATGTTTTGCTTCAGACAGTGTATTTTGCTAACTTGAAGGTTGCATATTATCAGGCAACCTGTTTTTGTGGTTTTGTTTAAACTTCTGCTTAGCTCATAGTGTTCTAGGCACCCGGCCAGTGTTTGGAGCACAGTGACCTAGCAGGTGTAGGGAATTCTGAGCAGTCCTTATGGTGTGAATTGCAGTATCTCTGGGAGCCCGCCAGCTTCTAGAATGTGGCGAGACAACACTATGAAGGCTGCACGGTTATTTTTAGCATAGAATAAGATATAAATGTAGCTTTCTCAATGCCTGGTTAGAAGCCTCACCTGCAGGGTGGACGCATCGCTGTGGGGCCAATTCCCAGTTCGTGAGACTCCTAGCCAGGCTGACAAGGGGGCTTCCCAGCCATTGGAACAGGCTTGGATGTAGCTTTTGGAATCGGTGATGTATAACCTTTTGTATTATATTTTGCTATAATAAAGCTTTGGCTTGCTATACTTATTGTACTGTTATTGTGTGTATGTGAGTGTGAATGGCAAATAGCTGCTTGGTTTGAGTTGGCAGAACAAATGGCCATCTTTTGAGGCTCTTCTATAGTATCCCCTGCTCTGCCATGCATACAAATTGCGGAACCCGGCAGCCCCACCAAGTCTAACAGGAATAATCATGGCTAAGCCTAACCCTCGAATGCTCAGGACCTTGAGTCGGTCCCTACTGGCAATTCCCAGAATCAAGACTCACAAGGTAGTCAATTTCCTTCGCTCTCACAGCCCCTAAACTGTGGAACACTCTCCCACCTCTAGTATGGGAAGCCCCCTCACTACCAATCTTTCGCACTAGGCTTAAGTTCCATTTGCTCGGGACAAGCTCATGCCACTGTGAGGGTATAGGATAATCACCCCCGATCCTAATCACAACACCCATCCCCCCTCTCTTCTCGCCTTAACTTACATTAAATCATGCCTTAAATCTTTCAAGTGTTGCACTTATGGTCTGCGATTTGAATAATTGTCTGTACTGTTATCCTCATTATCTTATCTACTTCTCGTAACCCTGTATCACCTGACTGTATGTATTGTATTGCTTCTGCATCACCTGATTGTATGTATTGTATTGCTTCTGTTCCCCGGGTCTCGCCCCTGAAAAAGGGACCTTCGTGGCCCAGTGGGCCAACCCGGTCATCAAAATTCAATAAATAAATAAATAAATAAGTATGCAGTGGTATGTGGTTTTCTAAGGTTGTTATAATTATTTGCACCAATGGATGGGCTTCCGTATGAGTCTACAGCAGATCAAACCACTGCTCAAAATAACATCTGCTCTATAAATATCAGAAATACTCCTGTTGTCTCAGCTGATAAGTTTTCCTATGCATCTGGAATGTTTGGAAGGATCCATTAGCATAAAATTGGTAGTTGTGCTTTAGGCCTTGTCTCTGCCAGAGTCGAAATGTGCAATCCATCAGAGCTGGGTCAAAGTTCGAGTCTGTGGCCTGCATCTCCAAGTATCTGGCCATTAATTTTATCTACGGGGAACTTAAAAGGACTCTCCATGCCTTGATGACATGTTTAGTGTATGTTGAGGAAATATCCCCAAGACTTTCTAATCTAGTGGTTAATCTTCGAAATAATAATGTATAGATTTGGTTCTGGTCTTCTCTAAATTCTAGGTCCTTCCAATGTTGATTTAATTGCTTATTTAGCCAGTGCAATACATGGGAGATCTAGGCCAATTGACAGTATCGTTCCAGATCGGGCAGAGCCAATCCCCTCTCTCCTTAGGGAGTTGCAGCGGTGTATACGCCTTCCTTGGTTTCCCTCCTGCCCCACTTGACTCATTCCTGATTTCCATCACAAACATGGCTGCCACCTTTACTGTTACTGTATACTAAAGCCTTCAACTAGGCCATAAAAATAAAACTCCCTTAAATTAAAAATACATAAATAATTGAATGTTCTTTCTACTCATAATCCCTCATACACAAAAACATATTTAAAAAAAATCATGCACTATTCAGATTTTTATTTTATTTCTGATGCTTCTTTGATGACCATGAAAAGTCCTGTTCATAGCTTAACCAGGTTGACAGAGCAATCTCTGCTGCTAACCCTGCCCCAGATAAAATGGAGCTTCTGGCTCTATATTAGGCCTGTGTTTTTGTGAATATGTGTCAGGACTTTTGCAGACTTTTGAATTCATGCCTTCCATGTTAACCTCCCATGCTTCTGGGGGTAGTGAGCATTCTGTTAGATGAATAATTAAGGATTATACATTGGCACTTTTTGAAAAAACAAAACCCGATTGTCTAACTGGGTCTTTTATCTGTGAGTAAACCCCAGCATAACTCACGGATAAAGACCCAGTCATCTGCATGTCTAATAACCACTTAAAAATGAATCCAACCCCCCGAAAATGAAAACAGTAAAGCCGCCATGTTGGATTCTCCGTAAACCATGACTGAGAACCGCAACCCTGCTTACCAAATTTGTGTAAGCCTTACCTGATGTGATTCCTCATCCCCTGTCTTCCAAGCTCTTCACCCTCTGGTTTCAGGACTGCGGAAGAGGGACACTGGTTGGGGCAGACACAGCAGTTCGGGAACACGATTTAGACCAGGGCTCCACATTTCAAATCTGCAGCTGTTGCCCCTGCTTGACACCCTCTGACCTCGGGCCCTATCCAGTGTTCCAAGGGCTGAGGAGAAAAGAAAAACAGTGACTAGTAAGTTTCCCCGACCCAGGAGCCAAACAGGGCTGGGGAACGACTCTTAGAAATGCGGCAGTGATGTATGCTGCTATGCTTCTTTCGCCCGCTACACTGCCGAATGGCAGCCACTCATGACAACGTCGGCCAACTCCACCCTGCAGCTCCATTCATGCTGGCGAATGGCAGGGTCTCCCTAGCAACACAAAACCATATTTTCTGACACAGCAATTAAGTCAATAAAAATAGTTTAAAATACAAAAAATAAGTTCTCTCTTTATTTTTTTTTGTCACCAGAAAAAAGAAGGGCATTTTATAATTGCAGTAAACCACAACAGGGTGTGGGTTATGATGGGATTTACCCACTTCTGGTGTGGATTTGGTCATGAGACCGCACCTCACCAGGCATGGGTAAATCCCAGCATAACCCACACCCCGTCATCGCTATTGCTTAATCACCACTATGGATATAGATTGAGTTGACGACTACGCCAGACGTGATAAATCCCAGCCCAAACTGCATCCTAGTGTGGATTAACGATTATACCATTAAGAAACATGAAAATTAAAAAAAAAGTGAAGAAAATGCTTTTTTTTAATTATTTTTATGCTGACGTTATTAAAATATCCCTTCCTCTACACAATATAGCTCGTTGTTGCTGGGTAGAAGTCTTCTGATGCCCCTGAAGACAGCTGGCAGCAAGGTGAATAAGCTGATCGCCGTCAGACAACATTAAAACTGAAAATCTGCCGGTTAGCTCTTGGTTGTCTCCCACTTCAAAAATTGCAACTTAGATCTGACATTTTTTATTATTTTCACTTTTCCTGAATAGTTTTTGATTTTGCAGAAGGGTGCTCTGACAAAGGTGATCCCTCACCGCTGTTACCAGCTGTTATAAAAACTGTCCCTTGGGCCCCCCGCTTACAGGCAGTCCTCGGTCAGGGACTTCTGATTCTTTGCCACCATCTGATTTTTAACTGGAACCGGGTACCACCTTTTACCTCCTGCACAAGGTCAGGAAGATCAGCACAATAACTGTGGGTGGAGTGCCCTTCAGAGACAGACTGCAAATCACATTTTACCTCCTGCACAATGTCAGGAAGGTCAGCATAATAACTGGTTAGAGTGTCCTTCAGAGACAGACTGCAAACAGAGTCCAGTAAAAATCACAAAATTACCTTTTTAAAATAAACAGGCAGTCACTGGACTTATCAAAAATAGATTCTTTGGTTATACAGTATTTACAGTCAGACAAAAGGTTTACAAGATTACTCAGAATGGCCCACTTGCTACATAGACACTTTCTTAGACTAGTCTCGACTCACCATTCAGCTAGCTTCCTATGGCAGGGCTTTGGTCTTTAGCTGTTGCAGGTTCAGAGAGCGAGGTTATCCCCTTTGACTATGGGGAGTGATTTCACTTCTTTGAGTGACAGTTTCCTACTCCCCCCCAATGTGTGTGTGTGTGTGGTGTATATGTGTGTGTGTGTGTGTGTGTGTGTGTGTGTGTATGACATCATCCAAGCCAACAGGCCTGCTTCACACCTAGACTTTCTCTGTCCAGTTTGACGATCTTGTTTCCAAGGGTGTCTGAAGTGTTCCAGCTTTATGACCTTGGTGTTGCAGGATGTCTGAGGTGTTCGGAGTTACACTTTCACATCTGCCAGGATCTGTAGCCTGGATTAGCTCATGGGAAAGTTACACAGAGCAGTTCTCAGTATTTCCCTAAGACTTGTCTGGACATGTGACTTGGAAGGCATGTTTTCATCCAGTTTCAAATAACAGAACTTGTAAAAGGAAGATATCCGCACTAACACAAGAAATGTGCAGATCAATCTGGTCATATGCCCGTCACATCTCCTTCCCCCCAGGAAATTAAGGCATGTCTCTTTTGGGTGACCCCCAATAGACACTGCCGTTCATGTAAGGACAGGGGAGTGCCTAAAAGGACATGCTATGCACTTAGCCCTGCCTCTACAGTACATCGGCATTGGCATTCTGCACACCACTTTGATGCTGAATGGTCATAAGACTGTAGTATCAAACTCCAGTGCAATAAGTTTGTGTTTTGCCCACTAGTCCTATGGAGCCATGTCAGGATTATGATCTGTGACCACAGTGAACTCCCTTCCATGCAAATATGGCTGCAGCTACTGAAGGGCCCACACTATCCCCAGACACTCCTTCTCAATTGTTTCATATGCTTCCTCCCTGGGCAGAAGCTTCCAGCTCAGATACATTATGGGGTGCTCTTCCCCCTGTGTTGTAATCTGGCTCAGGGCAGCATCCAGCCCATGGTCCGAGGCATTCACATGCACTACAAACCTTAAGTCATAACTGGGGTTAGTGAGCATGGGTGACCCATGTAATGCCACCTTCAACTGTCAGAAGGCAGATTCACAGTCCACTGTCCAGTGAACTTTCCCTAGTGTTTTCTTTTTGGTCTGTCACGGGCTTAGCCACATCATTATAGTGAGGGACAAAACTCTTGTAGTACCTGGCTGTCCCCAGAAATGCCCTTACCTATTTCTTTGTGGCAAGGGTTGGGCCAGGGCTGGATGGCCTCAACCTTCGCAGGCTAAGGATGGCCCACCCAGTGCCTAAGGTAGGACACTTGGCCGTGCCTACTTGGCATTTTTCTGCCTTAACTGTCAGCCCTGCAGCCTTCAGTCTGCGGAACACCTTCCTCATGTGCCTGACGTGATCCTCCTATGTCTGGCTGTAAATGGCAATGTCATCCATGTACACCAGTGCATATTCATCTGCCCCAGCCAGGATGTGATCCAGAAGCCTCTGGAAGGTTGTGAGCACATTCTTCATCTCAAATGGTATTACTTGGAATTTGCAAAGACCAAATGGAGTGACAAAAACAGACCTCTCCCTGGCTGTATGGATTAGGGGTAACTGCCAGTAGCCCTTTGTCAGGTCTGTCATGGTGGGGAACTGAGCTTCCCCTAGCTGTTCCAAGGTCTCATCCGTTCTGGGCATGGGGTAGGCATCTGACTCCGTGCAGCTGTTGAGCCACCAGTAGTCAGCACAGAACTGTGTGGTACCATCCTTTTTGGGGATTAGTGTCACAGGTGAGGCCAAGGGGCTACTGGACTCTTGGATCACTCCAAGAGCCACATTTTCCCCAAGTTCCTCCTGCATGATCTGCTTAACCCCCTCTAATACCATGTAGGAGGACTGCCTCAGTGGAACTTGGGTCCCAGTGTCCCCATGGTGTTCAGCCATCTTGGTGTACCCTGCTTTCCGCATGAACAGGTCCCCAAATTCTCACAGCACCCCCCCTCATGTCTGCCTGGGCTATGTCAGCTGCCCTGAGAGGGTGGGGTTGTCCACTGAGGATCCCTCCCATGCTTCCCCAAGGAGGTCCACAAGGGAATGAGCCTCATTTCCCTCTTTTGGCATGCTGCACACAATGAGGACCATTTCCTCCATATTGTAGTTGGGCTTCATCATATTCACATGGTATACCCTGTGCCTGTGCCTTCTGTCAGGCAGCCCAACTACATAGGTAACATCGCTCACCTTCCTGATTATGGAGAATGGGCCCTCCCATGCTGCCTGCAGTTTATTTCGGACCGGGACAAGTGCCATCACTCACTGTCCGACTTTGTACTCCTGGGCTCTGTCCCCATGGTCATACCAGGTTTTCTGTCACTGTTGTGCAGTGGCTAGGTTCTCCTAGGCAAGTCCCATGAGCTCCTTAAGCTGGGCCCTGAAGAGTTCAGGATGTACTCCACAACAGACTCCCCTTGGGAGGCAAGGTAACCTTCCCATTCATCCCTGACTAAATCTAGGGGCACCCTCACCCTGTGACCAAACAGGAGTTCAAGGGGTGAGAATCCTGTGGAATCCTGTGGGACTTCCCTGTATGCAAACTGGAGGTGGGGCAAATATTTATCCCACTCCCTCTTGTCCTGGTCAGTAAATGCCCCGAGCACAGCTTTGAGGGTACTAATAAACTGCTTGACCAGGCCATTTGTCTCTAGGTGATAGGGTGAGGCATGGAACTGTTTCACCCTGCACATCTCCCACAAACTGGTCATTAAGGAGGACATGAAATCCGTCCCTGGTCTGACAAAATCTGGGGAAATCCCACTTGGTTAAAGATTCTCTGGAGCTCATCAGCCACTTTTTCTGCTTCAGTGGAGGACATGGCCACTGCCTTGGTGTAACTGGTTTGCCTAATCCACTACAACCAGTATGTATCTTTTGCCCATGTGACTTGGGGTATTCGGGGGCCCCACTATGACCATGGCTACCCTCTTAAAGGGTTCATCAATAATAGGGGCACTACTGCCTCCTTAGCCTTGTTCCCTTCCTTTTCCACCCTCTGGCACTGTGGACAAGTTCAACAGTAATTAGCCACATCTGTGTACATACTTATCCAAAATAAGTTGTTGGTGAGCCGCCTTTTCATGTGGTTAATACCCAAGTGGCCTGAAAAAGGGATGTCTTGGGCCAAGGCCAAAACCTGCTTTTGGTAGTCCTGGGGGACTACCAGCTGCTGGAGTACCTCTCCCTCTAACCCCCTCTGTGGTGTACACTCCCTGTACAACAGCCTGTTCTCCCAATAAACTGACTGTCTGCTCCCCTGAAAGTCCTCAGCACTATCTGCTAACTCTCTCAGTTTTTAGAAGGTAGGATCAGCTTGCTGCACCCTGCCCAACTCCTCCTGTCTGACCCTTCCCAACTCCCCTTCAGAAGGAAATCTTACCCCAGCTGATGCATCCTCGGTTTGCACCCACACCGTAGAAATTACAATGGGAGTGCCCAATACCCCAGTGTCATGATTGGGGATCGTCATTTTTTTTTCTGACACTGGGGGTGCCCAATCCCCCAGTGTCATGATCGGGGATCTTCTTTTTTGTTGTTGTTTTTCACCTGTGGAAAAAAAAAAATGGTCCATCGATGTCTTCCCCACATAACTGTGACACTAGGGGTGCTCAGTCCCCCAGAGTCGCAATCAGGGAATCGGTCTATTTTTTTTTTCACCTGTGAAAAAAAGAAAATGGTCCATTGATGTCTTTTGTAGCTGTTTATTACCCTCCAACCTACCCTCCCACTGAGCATCCACCCCCCCATTGGGGGGGTCCAACGCCATAATCCTCTCTGGACCGCAGACACATCTTTACTCTTCAAAGCCAGACCACTAATTGAAGACACGGGTATGCAGTTCAATAAATAGTTTTGGCCCCAATTTTCAACATGCCTTTTTTGGGACCCCACCTCATGAGCAGTGTCACTGTCATTAGGCAGATCTGTCCTGAAAGGTGATTCTGTGGTCCCTGCGTGAAATCACATTTCAGGCAGGAGTTGAAAATTTTCTCTGCCCTTTTTCATGAGGTGGGGTCATAAGAAGGCTATGTTGGAAATTTGGTGTAAAAACAGTAAAAACCAAAAAAGTTATGAACCTACATTGATTTTTGCGAATGCAGGCTGGTAGGTTCGGTAATATTCAATATTTTTACCCCTAATTTTCAACATAGCCATTTCTTTACAGCACCTCATAAATGTGACAGCTGTCATTTTTCAACTCCTGCCCAAAATGTGTTTTTGCATCCCAAAAGCTGATTTTTTTTTATTTAGTTTATTTTATAGCTTGAAAAAGTCGAAACGTGATTGAGACATAACAAAAGTGTTTACACCTTTTACACAAACAATTTAGAACAAAGGTAAAAAAATAGAAAGCTAAGAAAACAACATCCCCAAAAAAAAAAAACCCGTAAGGAAAAAACAGAAGAGTCCACAAATATATCCAACCCCCACCTAACCCCCACCGTGTGCTGTGGTGCATAAATATTATACCTCTTACAGTTATAGTACTCTACAGGTAGGAAAGATGTAATGGGCCGTACAGAAAAAGAAAGAGAAAGGGAAATAAATAAAGAGAAATAATAATAAGAAAGAAAGGAAGGGAGAACAAAATACTACAGTAATGCTCTCCTCCTGCTCTAATTAGTTCACAAGGGGGCATATTAAGAGCTAATGAAAGGAAGGTGTAGAGGGGCCCCCACCCACTCCAAGTCCAGCCGTCAATTCAAGTAAAGGGTATATAATTTACCCCATTTGGTCATAAAGGAAGATTGAGACGTTCACTTGTGCAATTAGATATTCAACCCGGATGCAAAGACAATTCATGTAGCCACTCCAAATATGTTAAGTTTGTTTGGTCCTTCCAATGCCTAAGCACTAGCTTTTTAACCGCCATTGATAATAATGCTAGGTGATATCTCTTTCCTTTACTGGAATTGCAGAATAGTCTCCAAAGATGCAAGTTTTAGGGAGAATAGTCCACACAGTCCTAATATTGGGTCTGCGGTTGATTCTATTTGTCTCCATAAAGGGATACCAGCTAGCACAACCATAGGATATGTAGTTAATGCCCTCCTCTTTCTTGCATCACACATGCATGCAGGATATACGTTTCATTTGCATCAGCTTAACAGGAGTGTAATAATGGTTATTTAATATATTGTACTGCGTTATCCTATATCTATCTTGGGTATGGTAAGTGTATAAGTCTCTCCATATATTCTGCCAGTTAATTCTTTCATCCGGGTAAAGACTCTGCCATATTTTGGTGCCAACGACTGAAGGGCCTTCTGGAAATGTATGCAGTATACTATACACTTTGGAGATGCCATGCGGCTTATTCCCAAAAGCTGATGTTGCAGTCCCTGTACAAAAACACCTTTAAGCCAGGAGTTGAACATTTTGTGTGCCTGTCTTCATGAGGCAGAGCCATAACAAGGCTATGTTGAAAATTTGGTGGAAAAATATTACAAATCAACACATTTACATTTTGCAGCTGCATGCTTGTAACTCTGGTAATTTACAATGTTTTTACCCCAAATTCCTCAGATTCAGCCCTATTGGCTCTAGCCAGAATTTGTTGAATTAATTGTGGTTTCATGGGTTGGACCCCCTTCACCATTACCTATGATTTGCCGTGGTGTTTGCTGGCGCAGTTTCACCATATCAAGCTTGTGCTGTCGTTCCTTCTCTTGTTCCACTTGTTCCTTCTCTCTTTCCGCCTGCATTAGGATTTCACACTGGTGAGCCTTCTCTCTTTCCTCTACCTCCAGCCTTGCTCTCTCCTCCTGCATCCGGATTTCATGCTGCCAAGCCCTCTCTCTCTTTCCTCAGCCTCCAGCCTTGCCCTTTGCAGGTCGGCCTCCTTCAGCGCAAGCTCCATCTTCAGGATCTCAAGCTCAGGTTGAGCCCTTGCTGCACCAGCTCTCAACTAAGGTTTGGGCTGCACAGCTTCCCCATTTCATGCCACGAGGTGCCCCCCCAATCAGCTGCTGTGACCGGAGTCTTGCTACCTTGGTCAGTTTCCTCAGTGACTGCCTGCTGCACAGATATTGGGCCATTCACCTCTGGGACCATATGCCCCCCTGGCATTCGGTCATGCACTGACTGGACTTCCACGAGTCCATTCTTTGTCAGGCCCTCATGGAGAATCCCCCTCTCTGTGCAAAGTTCACGGTGCTGCTTTACATTGGCTTTGACATAGGCTGAGGAGCTTATCTTTTCGAACTACAGTATGCTGCACTAAGCTGTCTAGAAATAAAAAACAGTAGTAAACAATGTAACCTTTTGTATATCCTTTTGTGTGACTGTTCAGGTATATTTCTACTGATACTCAGTTACCCATGTACTTGGTAAGGCTCTTACCTCTCTCTCAGAGTTCCTATCTCTACATGAAAGCACACTGTGCACAAATTCTGGCTTTAAATCTGTGCACAGATCCGCACCGCACGGCCACCAATATGACGGAGGTGATCTCTCACCACTATTACCAGCTGTGAGAAAAACTGCTCCTTGGGCTCCACATTTACAGGGCAATCCTCGGTTGGGGACTTCTGATTCTTTTTCACCAGCTGATTTTTGCCTGGAACCAGGAAACCACCTTTTACCTCCTGCGCAAGGTCAGGAAGGTTAGCACAATAACTGGGGGTAGAGTGCCCTTTGGAGATGGACTGCAGAGTCCAGCAGCAATAGTAAAATTACCTTTTTAAAATAAACAGGCAGTCACTAGACTTATCAAAAAATATTGTTTACTAGAGAACTACAAGTATTAACAAACAGGATAAATTTACAGTCAGACAAAAGGTGTACAAGTTTACTCAGAATAGAAAATAAAGGATGTTACACAGAGAGTTGACAGAAAAAACTGAGTTTCCTTCATCAAATTCTTAACCTGCCCACTAGCTACGTAGACACTTTCCCTAGACTAATCTCGACTCACCATTCAGCTAACTTCCTGTAGCAAGGGTTCTGGTCTTTAGATGATACAGGTCCAAGAGAGCAAGCTGAACCTCAGCTCCCTAATTTATCCCCTTTGAATGTGGGGAGTGGTTTCACCCTTTTGAGTGACAGTTTTCCACTACTGCCCCTCCCCAAATGTGTGTGTGGTGTATGTCTGTGTGTGTGTGGATGACGTCATCTGAGCAAGCAAGCCTGCTTCACACCTGGACAACCTTTGTCTAGTTTTACAATCTTATTTCCCAGGGTGTGTGAGGTGTTCCAGCTTTACAACCTTGGTGTTGCAGGTGTCTGAGATGTTTGAAGTTACACCTTCACATCTGCCAGGATCTGTAGCCTGGATTAGTTCATGGGAAATTACACAGAGCAGTTCTCAGGACTTGCCTGGATGTGTGACTTGGAAGCAAAAAAATGGCTTTGTGAGAGTGCATTACGATGCTAAGGGTTCTGTGTGGCGTGATTGTTACTTTTTTTGTGTAATGTCCAGTTGGCTGATACTTTACGCGGTGGTTGTACAAAAATTACCTCACAGCATAAAGTGTTGGCTGACCAATCAAAATGCTAAATTTTTAGATCCCATGGTATAATGAAGAATATTGAATTTTTACGTTCCATGGTAAACAAACAAATCTATTGTATGTGTAGAAAGACAAATAACTGACTGGTGTAAACCATCAGTGCAGGGACTATTTACATTTACTAAGCAGTAACTTATTGTATATTTTTTATCTTTTAGAGATTTTTTTTATTTGCGTACCTCATTTTCTAAGCCTAATAAGACCCTTCAGGGTTTGGGGTATTGGGGGATACTCACACTTCCTGGGGCTCTGCCTGCAGTGTCAGGCCTCATCTTGCCCCTGGATGTGCGGGTATCCACGAGTACCCCACATCCTTTCAGGTGTTATTGCATATGTATATCTCTGATTAGCCCCCTTGATGTGTTTATTTCCTGGTATACCACACTTACTCATCTGTTATATTATACATTTAGATGGTTAATATTAGTTTTAATCACAACTGCCTATACAGGGAAAGGCTATACATATATATGTGTGTTTATACTGTATGTATATATGTTTTTCTTTCTCTACACACACACACACAAATACAGTTTGCGACAGGAATGTGACCAGATTAAACTAATCTCTTTTTGTTAGTGTAATTTTTTTGGGGGGGTTTTGTCTCTACTTAGAATGGATACAAAGTGGTTTCCAGGTCACATGTCCTGGCAGCTCTCATGAGAAATAATTGCTAGCTGGGAGAGTGTGAAGTTTCCCACAAAAGGCATCCTGAACAGACCTTGGGACAGCTTAAAGGAAAATTGCACCCTCATATATTCTAAATGTTATTTGTTTCCATGTCAACAGACAACTCTTTTCATGTAGCTGTTAAAGATGTATGCAACTGCTTCAATTAGTTTTCACACTTCATACTAGGCCCTGTCACTGTCCTGGGAGGGTCCATTTTGTGGCTGTTGAAATCTCATTGTACCTGAGAGCTGCATTATCATATGAGAACATGATGTCAGATCAACCATTTATATCATGTATCTGTATGCTAAAATAACAAATACCAAGCAAAAACTATCTGGAAACTTATAAACCGGATGGAGTTTAAAGGGGAAAAAAATGCATTACAACTCACATAGCTTGTAAAACTCACTGAAGGTAAATGTGGTATTTCACACCTTCTTGCAACTTGGTTCTTTTAAAACTACTTCAGCAGACAGGCATACTGGAGAGTTTAATTTGATTACACATCACATTCTCATATGCTAATGCAGCTCTCGGGAACAATGAGATTTCAACAACCACGAAATGGACCCTCCCAGGAGAGTGACAGGGCCTAGTATGAAGTGTGAAAACTAACTGAAACAGTTGCATACATCTTTAACAGCGACGTGAAAAGAGTTATCTGTTGACATGAAGCAAATGACATTTAGAAGATATGAGGGTGCAGTTTTCCTTTAATGGAAAAACAAGAGGCCAGATGTGAGGGTGCTATTTTTGCCACAGAAACATCCGAGCAAGGAGGAGGTAAACAGGGTGTGAAAGTTGTAAGGATTTTGCTAGGTGACAAAAAGGACATTTGTCCTGGTGATGTCACACATACACACACACACACACACACACACACACACACACTCTCTCTCTCATGTGGGTGGAGATGCTGCAGGGACTGTCACTCCAGGGAGATGTCACACCCCACAACCCTGAGCACATGAATAGGGGGGTTGGACCCCACCTCTCCCTTTCTCTCTCTGGCTTTCCACAGGCTTTGAAGAGGACCTGAGTCTGACTGTCTTTGTGAGTGTCCCAGAGCAGTGAGGGCCCTGCCTCTAGCTAGCTGATCTGTGTGAGGGAAGGACAGTCTAGGGTGAGGGTTCTTTCAAGTCAGCTGGTAGATAACTATAGCATCTAGTGAGAGACTATTACATTTTTTCAATTCAAAATACTTTATTGTTTGACTATATTGGCCTTTACAAAATGTAATATAAAATAAAAACATACAATTCATAACAGTCTACAGAGTTAAAAAGAACACTGATGAACAACATTTAATATTGGGGGAATATAATAGGTTATCCAGTTGACAGTTACAATTTACTTATATTCTGTTGCTTGTAAATGTTCATAACAGAACCAATGCATATATTTTGTAATCGGTACACAGGATCCACACTGTGGCCAGTTATTGTCAGAGACATAGCTATCTACAAGATTTATACACACTTTACTTTCTACCCAAAATGTTTATTGGGACTTATAATCACATTTTAATTTGTCCATACAGAATTCATATTCCCATGCTAAAAAAAATTTAGGTCAAGAATCATTTAGTGAGACACTAGATTTTTTAGATTATTCTAATAGTCATCTGCCTGGGTAAATGAATTACATTTCTTTTCCAGAAAATGTGTAAGTCTTTTTGGTGTGCTGCACATATCCTGTCCATTTGTTAATATCTGTAGTATTTAGTAGTAAATAATCGATTTTTATAGAACCTGTGGTGGTGCCTCATTGAAAAGGTAATTTTAATATTTCTGTTGGCAAAGGGGAGAATTCTCGGTTTACAGTCCATCATCCGAAGTGCACTGTACCAAATATTATTCGGTTTGACCTTTTAGTGCCTGAGCAGGATGGAGGTATTTTTCTGATATAATCGGGTGGTGGCAGCAGAAGTGAATCAGAAAACCAAACTGCCCTGTAAGTTGGCATGGCCCAAGGGTAGTTTGTCACATAGTTCAAGCAAGATATGTGGGACGCCCCTTGGAGAACTGATAACCACCTGTGTAATTCAATGAGTGTGCTTTGTGCTTAAACAGGATGGTGCTAATTTCAAAGGCCGCTTTCGTGGGATGATCAAGGTCTGAGGTGGTGGTGTTACAATTACAGTGCCTTCAGAAAGTATTCACCCCCTTGGATTTTGTCACATTTTGTGATGTTGCAAACTCAAATTAAAATACATTTATATGGGATTTTTTGTCACATATCTACACAAATTACTCTATAATGTCAAAGTGGAATGAAACTTCTGGAATTTTTTGTACATGTAATTTAAAATAAAAACCTGAAATGTCTTGATTTGATAAGTATTCACTCCCTTTGCTATGACACTCCAAATTGAGCTCAGGGGCATCCAATTTCCTTGTGAGATCACTCTAAAACTTGGATGGAGTCCACCTGTGGTCAGTTCAAATGGTTGACATGATTTCAGAGGAAATACAGCTGTCTATATAAGGTCCCACTGTTGACAGTGCATGTCAGAGCAGAAACTCTACCATGAAGACCAAGGAGCTGTCCGTAGAACTCCGTGATAGAAATGTGAGGAGGCATAGATCTGGGGAGGGGTATAAAAACATTTCTTGGGTGTTGAAAGTTCCCAGGAGCACAGTCAAGTCCATCATTAGGAAATGGAAAGATTACGGAACCACCCAGACTCTTCCTAGAGCAGGCCGTCCTCCAAACTGAGCAACTGGGCAGAGGACCTTGGTCAGGAAGTGACCAAGAACCCAATGACCACCCTGACAGAACTACAGAGTTCCATGGCTGAGATGGTTGAACCTATCCAGAGGACAACAATCTCTGCAGCACTTCACAGATGTAGCCTCTATGGGAGAGTGGCTAGACGGGAAGCCACTCCTGAGAAAAGGCCACATAATAGCATGCCTGGGTTTGCAAGAAGGCACGTGGCAGACTCTGAGACCATGTGGCAAAAGATTCTCTGGTCTGATGAAACAAAAATTGAACTCTTTGGCCTGAATGCAAAGCGCTATGCCTGGTGCAAACCAAACACAGCTCATCACCCATATAACACCATCCCTACCATGAAGCATGGTGGTGGCAGCATCATGTTATGGGGATGCTTTTCAGCGGCAGGGACTGGGGTGCTTGTCAGGATAGAGGGAACAATGAATGGAGCCAAATACAGACACATCCTTGAGGAGAACCTGCATCAGACTGCAATAGACCTTGGACTGGGGCGAAGATTCACGTTCCAGCAGGACAACGACCCCAAGCATACAGCCAAAGCAACACTGGAGTGGCTTCAGAACAAGAAGGTGAATGTCCTTGAGTGGCCTAGCCAGACTTGAATCCCATTGAGAATCTGTGGAAAGACTTAAAGATTGCTGTTCACCGATGCTCCCATCCAACTTGACAGAGCTTGAGCAACTCTGCAAGGAAGAATGGAATCCCCAAATCCAGATGTGCAAAGCTGATACAGACATACCCAAGAAGACTCAAAGCTGTAATTGCTGCCAAAGGCACTTCTACAAAGTATTGACTCAGGGGGGTGAATACTTAAGTAAACAAGATATTTCAGTTTTTAATGTTTCATAATTTTTTGTTACACAATAAAACTATTTTTGCCCCTTTAAATTGTTGAGTATGCTGTGTGAATCAAGGGGGAATAAAGTAATTTCAATGCATTAAAAATTCTGGTAGTAACACAACAAAAATGTGACAAATCCAAGGGGGGTGAATACTTTCTGAAGGCACTGTATAATATAAATTAGCACCTCATTTGAGCCCTGTGGATTTAAACTTAACTGTCTCACTCATTCACACGTTTCACTTTGCAAAATGGTACTCCTGATAAACAAACTGCCACTAGCTGACAGATTTTAAGTCCTGGAAGCTCTTGACAATCCTGTCTGCTCTTGTCTGTGATCACTGCTCAGTTCCAAATCTCAAAAAGTCAAGCCAGTTGCATCAATAAGAACACAGATGTAATTCTTACAAAAGGTATGTAATTTGGCAGTTTAGATGGGGCATTCTGGTGGAAGATCTGCCATCAAATTGTCTTTAAATGAGTGCACGGTGAGAAGCAGGGCAGTGACTCATTAGCTGCTGAATCTTAGCTCACTGATGCCCACCCTGGTTTGCCATCAGGATTCTGGAGGGAGGATGTATTTGATGCAGATGAACCAAGGCTCTTTTATAGAGGTTACCCTAATCATGGGCACACTGTTTGAGATCAAGACCTGATGGAGGGGGGAGGCAAAGGACGGCATTGTGATCCTCTTTTGCACAAATCTCACTGGCACAGAGAAGAGGAATCTTTTAGTGATAGGCAGAAGCAAGAGATCCAGATGCCTGGCCAAAGACTTAAAGGTCTTACCCATTGTGTACATGAAATCCAGCATTGCATGAATGACCTCCATTTTCCTTGAGTGGCTACTAATGTGGGCAAATCAGATCCAAAGGACAAGAAGAAAAATCTTGTTTTTCTTAGACAGCTGCAGCACACACCCTCAAGAACTTGGCCATCGACTATGCTACATCACCCTTGCTTTCTTACCCCAGAATATTACCAGCATCATCCTGCTGATGGATATGGGGATCATTAAAAATCTTAAGGGACATTACCATTCCTGTGAGGCTGGGAAAATGATCCAGACAATTGATGACGGCACTAGTGCACATGCCACCGAGATCGCCAGAAAGGTTAAAGGGAAATATCCACCTAAAACGGGGCCCCACCTCAGTGTGAGGCAGGGCCCAATTAGCATTTTCACAAAAAGTTATTTTTTGTTACTTACTGTGCCCAGTTTTATTTAGAACTTATCTTGGTGATTCTGTGTCCTTCCCCGCCAGCATTTTAAATACAAGAGCCGCACACCCACAACCTTCACCGGCTGTCCTGAGAATGATGTATGATGCAGGGAGCAGCCATGAGAGCATCCATAGGTTTACTATATAGCCAGAGTTTATAATAGCTCTGGTTTGAAATGTAAATGTCTTAGTGCTTTATTGTCGGCCCGATTGTATGTGGACATTTCCCTTTAATTTGCTAGAAGCAATCTACATGCTTCACAAAGCCTGGAACAGTGTTAAACCAAGCACTGTCCTGCACTGTTTCCGAAAGGCTGGAGTTGCCTCAGCTAACACAAGGCCAACATTAGCTGAGCTATTAGTGCTAGAAAATGTTCCAGTCCCCCCTTTAATAGACTCATCTACATTCTCTGAATTCATCATCATGGATGAGAATGTGCCCACAGACGGCGACCTAACATACAAGCAGGTGGTTGCAGTGACTCGCCAGACTATTAAGTCGGAAAATGATTCAGACGGCGAAGATGCAAGTGAAAGTCAGGAGGAAACGGTTAACTAGGGCTGCTTTTGCTGCCTTGCAGAATGCTATGAAGTGTTGCCAGCATAAAGGGCAAGATACAAGATGGGAGTGACTGCTGGATTGAGGAGGCAGTCATAAGGAAACAGGCCCTATTGGAAAGTAAACAAAAGAAAATCACCGTTGGCTTTGGTGCTAACTAAACGCAGAGGATATATCATAAATGTGACAGTTTTTCCAGGTGATCCTGGCTGCTCCCCCCCCAGCTCAGGCTGCAACCTATCTGCCTGCAGAGGAGGAGGAGGAAGACTATTATGTGCATATTGAGGAAGATAACCCCATGGAGTTAGAGAGCACATCTGAGCAAGATTTCAAACCTCCAAGGTAAACAGGTTTACTCATCCTTTTCCTCATTTGTCAGACAGATGGTTGATACCCTTAACATCCCCCCACTAGAAACAGAGGAGGATGCTGATTTTATGGACATGTTGAGAGTAGCTCCACCAAGAAGGATATTCCTTCCCATACATAAACCACTTAAAGAGGCCATAGCAAAAATCATGGCTGCACCCATGTCAGCTGCAGCCATCATCAAAAACATTGATAGAAAGTATCAGGTGGTTAGGAAGGGAGTGGAATATCTGTATGCCCATCCTGATCTTCCTAGGGTGGACCAGGTTGCTGCTTGTGAGAAAAAAAAATCACTCTGTCTGTACAGCCCCTTGAAAAAGACTCTAACAAATTAGATACAATGGCAAAAAAAGTTTATACAACAGCTTCCCTGACTGTCAGGCTTGCAGTTTATTCAGCATATATAGCACAGTACCAAAAAGCACTTCGGAACATAATTCTGGCACTGGTGGAAAGAGCAGAAGATGGTTTGGCACAGGACCTGATTGCTACAGCAAGATCAGCCCTGGATGCCATAAAATAGAATTTCCACACTGGTGACACTAGTGACACTGCTGCCAGAGTTTTGGCTCATACAGTGTCACTAGGAAGATATTCCTGGTTGAGGACTACCATACTTTCACAAGATACTCAAATCAAGGCCATGGATTTCTCCTTTGAGGGAGATTTATTATTTGCTGACAAAACAGAGACCTACATGAAAAAGTAGATGAATACAAAACCACTTTCAAAAGTAACAATGATAAGGAGAAAGCCTCTACCTCCTGCTGGTCATATGGAAGGGGAGGCAAAGGCAGGAGATATTACCCAAGAGCATATGGGCCAGATATTCCAATACATGCAAAGCAGAGCGCAAAACTTTGCACTGTGCCTTGTGCTTGACTGGGTGCTCAAAGATGCTATATGTGCGCTTTTGACTGAATATAGGGCCATATCGGCCTAGCACTAAGCTACTTAGTGCTGCCCCGACATGACTCCCAAAGTACTTTACCAGAATGGACTGTGCTGGAGTGCTATTTGCAGTATTCTAAGGGACCTATGCAGATGAGCCCATTGGGCATGCAAGGTGCTAAGAGGCCATTTGCATGCCCATTATGGGCTAATTTGCATGGGTAGCAAGGCAGGTTAGAACAGCGCTGCTCTCACAATTGCACAGTCCCAGATGTGTACATATCTCTGGTGCTAGTGGTCCCCCCACCACCTATCGCCGGCCCGTTCTGTAAGAAATATCCCTGGTGCTAGTGATCCCCCCTCCGATTGCCATCCCTCTATGTTGAAATCAAATTCCTGGTGGTAGTGATGCCCTCCCTCCCTCTGATCCCAACCCCATATGCTGAAATCAATTCCCTGGTGGTAGTGGTAACCTCCTTCCGTCCGATCCCAGCCCTGACATAAAAGTTTATATCCCTGGTGGTAGTGGTCTCCCCCCATCACCAGCCCAAAAGTACAAACAACCCCTCCCTGTCATCCAGTGGTCTCCCTCCGTGGCACTGGGCATCCCCCTCATTCACCATATCCACATCAGTGGTGCTGTGGGTGCATACGGTGACTGGCACAGCCCTCCTTACACCTTCTTGGCCAGCCATTGTATGTACAGGCAGGGAGTGTGCCTCTTATTTATAGGACGGGGACACTCTGAAAACAGAACAAAAGGTAGGGTGCTCAGTTCATTTGGTAAGACGCAATTTGGGGAACCTGGGATTCTTGATAAATCTGCAGAAGTCCCAGCTAGAGCCTGTTCAAGTAATGGCCTTCATAGGAGCAGAGGTAAACACCCTGCAGGGGAAAGCCTTCCTCCCGCAAGCCAGAGTTACAGCTTTGATAGCAACAGAGTCCTTCTCAGCAGGGCATCCAAGACCTGCAAGAGACTTTCTACAATTACTAGGTCATGTGGCCACATCCTTAGCTGTGATTCCATGAACCAGGTTCCAAATGAGAGATACCCTATACCACTTAAGGGACAACTGGTCCCAAAGATGGGATCCACTTTCAAAGGTAGTGGCAGTGACAGAAGCACTAGTGGAGTCATTACAGCGGTGATAGGAAGAAAGCAACCTCAGAGCATTCCCTTCCTTTCCTTCAGCAATCACTAAGAAGAATTCTCACTACAGAGGTCTCACTCCTGGTGTGGGGTGCCCACCTGCAGGACCTCAAAGTGAGTGGCACATGAAGCCCGCATGAGTCACTAGAGCACATAAACCTCGTGGAGCTAAGAGCAGTACTGCTAGCAATGCAGTCTTTCTCCTCCCAGCTACAGGGTCAGACTGTCCAAATCAGGACAGACAACACCAAAACAATGTACTACATAAACAAGCGGGGAGGAACAAGCTCCTCAAAACTGTTTACAGAGGCAATGAGGATCTGTAATGTGGCATATTCCTTAGAGGCAAACATATTTGCAATACACTTGCCAGGCAAAGACAATGTCCTGGCAGATTCCCTAAGCAGAATCAGCCAAGGAAGTCATGAGTAGGCCTGAAACTAACAGGTTCTGTCCACAGTGTTCAGAAGGTGGGGCAGTCCCAAAATAGACCTGTTTACATGTTGGGAGAACCATCAATTCCCACAGTTTTGTTGCAGACCACCAACCAGAGGAACAGTCCCAGTGGATGCCCTGGTACTGGACTGGAAGTTTCTGTGTGCCTTTCCCCCATTTCCACTCTTTCTGAAAGTACTTCTGAAACTCAGGAGGGAGCCTGCAACAGTGATCATGATAGCTCCAGACTGGGCCTGACAGGCCTGGTACTTGAAGCTCTTGGTCTTGTCTGATAAGAATCCAATCAGCCTGCCATTCAGTTACAATCTGTTCACTTTGTCCCAGGAAAGAATAACATTCCCAGAACCCTGCACCTGAGGGCTGGGTTCTTGAAGAGTTAGAAGTTTCAGGACTGGACCTCTCAGAAAAAGTCCTGCAGGTGCTTAAGATTTCAAGGAAGCCCACTACGAGAAACACTTATTCTTCTAAATGGAAAAGGTCTTCTTACTGGTGTGTCCTCAGAAATCTAACTCCAGTAGAGGCAACATTGCCTACAGTTCTGTAATACCTAGTACACCTACAGTCATTAGGTCATGGCCTTCAGCTTTAATGGTACACTTAGCAGCAGTATCAGCATACATATCAGCTTGCACGGAAAAGTCTTTGGCCTCATACTACATTTTCAAAGGTTTTTTTTATAGCTTGAATCACTTGCACCCACCAGTGAGGGACCCTTCTCCCACCCTGGGTCCTCAACATATGCCTTGCCCATCTCATGGAGATTCCTTTTGAGCCTATGGAAATTGCTGACATGAAATATGTCATATGGAAAACCACATGCCTGGTTGCAGAGACCTCTTCTATTTTTTATTTTTTTATTTCAGAATTCAGAAAATACCTTTGAGTCAAAGACTCCTTTACAAAGGTTCCATGTCACATATATTAGATACAGACACACAATACAGAAGATGTTACAGAGTACAGTTAGGTTTGTCACAGGTACAGTTTGGCTAACATTCAATAACTTTTCTAGGAGGGTAAGTGAACTGCAAGTCCTCCGCACAGAGCCAAATTACATAATTCCCCACACGGATAAGGTGGGAAAGGGGAAATTGTTTAACCAGGAAAGGCACACTAAACCGAAGCTTGTTTCCAGGTGTGACCTGGGAGCACAAGGAAGTTAAGTGACTTGCTCAGGGTCGCACAGTATGCAAGTGGGGGCTGTGGGATTCAAACCCAACAGAAAATGCCTTCCCAAAGTGGTATCTGAATTTCACCTGAATCAGTTACTGACTGTCCCTGTACTCTATCCAGAGCATTCTAGTCCAGGTGAGGAAAGGTTGCACAGCCTGAACCTAAAGTGAGTCCTCACTGTCTACGTGGACTGGACAAAAATGTTAGATCCCAGAGTACACAACTTTTCATTATGTCATGTGCAGAGTACACAGCTTTTCGTTACCTACAGTGAGGCTGGAAAAGGCAAATGAGCTACAAAGAGATCTGTCTCTCACTGGATAGTCTCTTGCATTCAGTTCTGCTATGAAAAAGTGGGGAAAATGTCACCAAGAGGCTTAAGAGCACACTACACTACAGATACAGCTGCCTCAGTGGAATCCTCAAGGGGCATCCCACTGTTAAGGCATTTGTGAAGCAGCTACCTGGAAAACAGTACACACCTTCACAAAGCACTAATGTCTAGACATACAGTCCAGAAGGGATCCTAACTTTGGAACTGCCATTTGCAGAATCTTTTTCCTAACTACTGTAGGTTCTGGACCCAACCTCCCAAGGTACTGCTACAGAGTCTGCATAAAGTGTAACCATTTAAGTGAAGGATTCCTGGAGTTAGAAGAAACAAGCATTTGTGAATGCTGAATGTTCACCATTGGTAAGGCATTGCTTTTGTACTGGTTTTTCAGATTTTTACCCCAAATGTTCAACATAATGTTTTTATGATCACTCCTTCTGAGCATGACAGGTGTTCTTTATAAAACAATGGTTGAAATGCCAATGTAAACCACAAGGGTTAAAACACATTTTGGGTAGGATTTGAGAAATGTTAGCTGTCACATTCATGAGGTGGTGTCAAGAAATGGCTATGTTGAAAAGTTGGGGTCAACATATTGAAAATTACCATAGTTATCCCATCAGCCCCCACCTGCATACTGTGTGACCCTGAGCAAGTCACTTAACTTCCTAGCTGTCCCAGGTCACACCTGGAAACAAGCTCCAGCTTAGTGTGCCTTTCCTGGTTAAACAATTTCCCATCCCCCTTTCTCTTGAAAGAATCATGGAAGGAAGTTATAACCCCTGATATGGGAAAGTAAGGTCAAGTATGACTGTTCCACACATCACACTGTCTTGTGATGCACATTCATTTTAACTGAATGCATGTGTTAGGAATAAGGTTAGGATATACACAGCTTATATACCAATATCAAATGTAAAATATGCACACAATTTCACCCCTTATCTCAGATGCAAGTATATTTTTTGAGTGTAAGCCTCTACAGATCTGGGACCTGAACAATGCCCTGGTGGAGCAAATCAACAAATGTAAGTGCTTAGGAGTATCACTGAACTCTGTTTTAACCTTTTCATATCGTATTAAAACTGTCTGTAAACAGGTAAATCAGAAGCTTGGGGCCTTGGTCAGGTTAAAGAACGGTATAACTCAGGAAGCCAGATACACTGTTGCCATTGGTGTATTACTACCCACATTAAATTATAATTCTTTTCTTTTTACTAACCTGTACTGTTCTGATATGACTCTGGTAACCAAAACGTTCAATGCCATTTGTCATTTTGTTCTAAAATTACTCTTCAAGTTGTACAATCAAATTGGTTGACTGCCACTGGGATCTAATTATTTATACAATCTGTGTTGTGTAGTTGACAAAACTCTGCGCGCTCATATCACCTTACCTCCTTACAAATTACTCGAGCACAAAAAAGTAAACATGAATCTAAGATCAAACACAAACTGTTCTTTGGCCATTCCCAGAATTTCAACTGTCATGGGAGAGTGTGCCTTCTCGGGATGTGCTCCTAAATGCTGGAATAAATTGCTGTTTTCATGCTATAATGCACCCAGTCATAATATATTTAAAACGTATTTAAAAATGCATCTATAAGAGCAATCACACTGTCAATGTTTTTAAAATTTGTCTTTGTATCTGATGTTATTGTATTAGTATTTTATATTTTGCATAAATGTTATTTGTATATACTAATGTGTTGTTCATTGTACCTTATATTTATTATTTTATTTATTTAGTGTTTGTTAACCAGGTAAGTACACTAGACAAGACATTTGCCTATTTTCAGGTATGACCTGGGAGAGTACAGGAAATACAGTACAACTACATAGGACGACATAATACAGATACAATCAGATTACAGATTCAGGAAAAGCATTACATATTCAAAATAGGAACACACAGTAGAACATGTCTCTAGAGATACAAGCAGTGCAATTTATACAGTTAGAGGTGCAATAAATACTATTATCTACAACTATAGGAGCTCTGAGGAGTGGAGCACAGTCAGGGTCATGCCCAGATTATATGGTGGGGACATTATATGCAGAGCCAAACCCCAAGCGATCCGGCAAGTCATGAAGAAAGTAGGGGAACAGTGCCAGGGGTCAGGTGCGATTAAATAGGCTTGGTACAACCACATACTGAGGAGAGTTTAAGGTGATTCCATAGAGAGGATCTGAGGCATGCCTGTGAGGGGCAGGAGCGGATCTGGACAGGAAGCGAGTTCCACAACCTGGGACCACATGAGGCAAAATCTCTCACCCATTTGTGTGTGAGTGGCAGGTATCTTAAGGAAAGCCGGGCCTAGGGACCTAAGGGAATAGTGAGAGGAGGCAGCCGGCACAAGGAGCTCCGCCAGCCGGGGGGGGGTGCCAGTGTGAAGAACCTTGCCCGTGAAGCACCCCAGGACAAAGTCTAAGTAATTAGACATAGAGAGCCAGTTCAGCTTGCTGTACGGGTCACAGTGATGGGTAAGGCGGGGGAAAGCAAGACCAAAACAGCAAATATTGTTATAGGAGACGGATCACCTACCAAGGTGTGCTTTGGAGGTGCGAGGAAACAGAAGAAGCCCATAGCAGAGGGAGGGAAGGAGCACACCTTGAGTCAGTGCCAGATGTGCTGCGGGGGTGAGGTTGCTCTTTGCTCTGTAAGCCATACCCGCTTTGCAGTTAACAGCTTTGCATACATTCTGGATATGATGTCCAAGGTCAAGCTGTGGGTCGAGTGTGACTCCAAGGTATTTGAAGGTGCCAGTGACATGGACCAAAGCACCATCAATTCCAGTGATACACAAAGGGGCAAGGGAGGCCTTGATCTTAGCCAGGGACCCAAAGAGCATGGCCTGAGTTTTTAGTTACATCTTGGCTGCTACTTCAGCACCCCATGTTGTTCCTGAAAAGGGGCCATTTTTGATCAGTGTACTTACCCAGTGAACAAACAAATAAATAAAAATAAAAGTGACATGTCTCCAAAAGGTGTGACTATTTATTTTTTGATCTGTCATATAGAAGTTTTTATGCAATTATCATACAGTTGTTGAAACTACTAAAAAAAAAAAGGAATGAGATAAGTAGGTACACCAACATCTCCAGTATACACAGGTTCAACAGGTGACATTTACCACTATTCCCACTCCTGCACCTTTACTGGCAAGTCTCCCTGAATTCCTACTGGCACTGGTACCATGATCCAGCCAATACTTCTAGCAGCAATACAGCATAAGCAGTACTCTGATGCACGCCCTATCACAAGTCCTTCTGATGAAACTATGACTTTGGCATTTTTATCACCAACCACCTTGAAATGACCATATGTGGTACTCTGTGTTAAGACTTGTCACCTGTGACTGGGATGCCAACAGAATAAATGACTGGCTAGTCACTGGTGCGCAGTTATCCAGTCTGACCCCATGTAGTCAGTTGACTACAACTTAACATGTAATCGATTGAGCAGTTGAGGCACACCAGTGATAAAGTACGAATGTAAGCAAATTCAGTTGACAAAAACATCAGCTGTGACTGTTTACAGGTTTAGGACACAAACCAAACTGAAGTTTTGTTTGCATCAGGAACTTCTAGCCCACAGTAAAGTCAGAATGTTGTTTTTTTAGCTCAGCAGAGTTTTTAAGATTGTGAGTAAGAGTGGACTGGACTAATGCTCCTTACAGGAGTTGACTTAAATAGCCAATTTTAGAAGTAAGTGGACTTCTGGTGACCATGCCAAGGCAGGGCACTTACGGATTGTAAACCCACAAACTCAGAGCCTTAGTAAGCAGAGGCAAGCTCAGTGGAGGCAAACACAGTGCAGGGGTATGGTTACGAGCGCTTGTATTTAACCCAAATCAACAGTGTTAAAAAACAGTTTGATCTCTCTGTCCAACCAATATGAGGCTCTTCATTCAAAACATTGTGGGGAAATAGAGGAGGAGTGAGGGCATCTGGTCCCACTTCAACCCACCCGACCTGAGCTGCCGCACTACCCTACTCGCTACTAGCGTACTGCCTACCTGCTGCAACCTGCAATCGATACATGAGTCCATGATGGAAGGATCAGGTGTAAATTCTCCCACTGACTACTGCCCGGCTCAATGATCCCACTTGGGTCACCACTCAAAGACTTTCAGCAGGCTGAGTGAGTGGTAAGCATGAACAGAAAAGCTGCTGGTTGGCAGCAACACCCAGGGCTTAAGGAGGCAGCCAGGGATGGAATGAACAGGAGCAGCAGCAAGGAGCTGCTATTAAGTGAAGCCGCTCCATGGTGTTAGTGAGTGTCGAGTCTTGGAGAGTGTTTAGGGTGGCAGGAGTGGCTAGTAGTAAATCCACACTGCGGCGATGTAAAAGCCTGGGGGATGGTGATTTCAGAGGAGTAAGGAGAGAGAGCAGCAGAGCGGCGGCTGCCACAGAGTGAAAGCCGCACCATGACAGTGCAGTAGCACGTGGGCTTAAAGTTTAATTAAAATGCCTGCAAGGGAAGCCAGCAAGGGCAGAGTGCTCCCTGAGGGAAAAATAGCAAACAAAAAAAAAACACACTGCGGCTTTGTGGAAGCCCAAGAAGGGTGTGTATAAAATGTGAACTGGGGGTTGGGGAGTGGCTAGAGAATCCATAGTGGAAAGTCGTTCAGCTGTTTGCTGACACAGCTTCATGCAAATCAAATGACCAAAGCCCTCTCAGATTGGAGTGGCTCAGTCCTTTGAAATACACAAAGTTTCTGGCCACCAGGCAGAGAGTGATGTCAGGACCACAGTGCATGGTCATTGGTGTAGACTGCTGAGCCCATTGTTTTGTGAACTGCAATGGGCTTGGCAGTGACACACCCCTCCGAAGTCCTCTCTCATAGCAAGATGGTTCCTGCGCATGCGCGGTGAACATAAAAATTACTCACCCATAGTAATGCTGTTTCTTTTTAAGGGATCCCACACTATGTTTGCACTCCCTACTCTGTCTTCCCTACAAGAAATTGAAATAGGTTCACACAAGAATCATTTCTATTTTTTCATTGAGGTTGCCTGAGCATTACTGTTGCAGGTCCTACAGTTGTAAGTTCATTGTTAAGGTTTATATGACAAATTTCTTCTCAAGTCTGTTTTCAGTGTGTTTGGTGTTCTTTGTTTAAATTTTTTTTAATTTTTAGGTAGCCTTTTAGCTAGTTTCACTAGCCTCTGCTCCACTTTTGCTTGGAAACAGATCTGAGCAACGGCCAGAGTGCAGCGTGGTTGCAGGGTTTGAACCTACATTCTGAATTTGAAAATTTGCATAGGTTCTGTCTGGGGAATGACACTCTCGGCCGAGATAACTGCATAAAGTGTAAACATAGTGAAGGATCTATTAAGAAGAAAAAACATTAAAACGGTAATTTTTCCTTCCTTACATACTGGGTAAGGAGGAACTGGTCTGTCCACAATCAGACCCCGGCCCCCAGATCTTATGCTTTGAGGTGCACCTGGATAAATGCAGACTTTGTGATTAATAAACCAGTCCAGGTCCACCAAGCAGAAAAGAATGAATTACCACTGCTGCACTGCAGAAACACAGATGCACAACTTTTTTTTTGCTGCTGCTGCCTCCTCCTCCTCCAGCTGTGCAGTCATCTTTTCCCCAGGCACACGTGTCACACTCACAACTACTTGTCTATATAATCTTAAGCCTCAGTTGCATCACTTGATCCCCCACAATCCTCCATGTCACAGAATGTTCTAGTAACCTGTTCTGCAGCCTTCCATCCCAGATGGAGCATTGATTTGGCAGGCTGAGTCAGATGACTTATTGGAGTGGGGATATAACTTGTGCAAAGCAGTCTGATATAGAGCCTCTCAAAGTGCACAGACGTGGAAGGGAGAGTTGATCTGGAGATATCGAGGAGTTGTGTTTGTAGAAGCACCTTTAACTGTGGTAGCCAAAAAAATGCAGCCAATTAAAAAGGAAAAACGAAAGCACCGTGTATGGTATGTGCTATGTGCTGTATTGCATTTTTCAAGGGTCTGTGTGTGCACAGACTGCACTCAGTATAGTACTGTGACAGAGAGGGAGTTGCATCAGATGCTGTCTGTCCAATTATGACTGTGGTGAAGAGGGAGTTGCAGCAGATGCAGTCTATCCATCTATGACTGTGGTGGAGAGAGAGTTACATCAGATGCCGTCTGTCCATTTATGACTGTGGTGGAGAGGGAGTTGCATCAGATGCAGTCTATCCATTTATCACTGTGGTGGAGAGGGAGTTGCATCAGATACACTCTGTCCATTTATATGGTCTTTCTTGGGTTAGTGTCTCCAAATGTTTAGGGATTTCTAGTACCGTGGCAAGAATGGACCACATTCTTTAGCCAGGGCATATTCAAAATGCAAGAAATTAGTATTGTATTAGTCTTCGGTGTTTGCTGAGAGTGCTCTTCTCAGCACACGCAATGTCTCCAAGATGGCTTCCTTTTGAAGTTCATAAGGTGTCACAAGTATTGGTAGCATACTTAAATGTGCCTGAAAATTCTTTTTGATTAGTCCCATTGCTTCAAGCACTATTGGAACTATTTGTGTGTCCTTATTCCACATCAGTTTGGTTTCTGGCTGCATATCTTGATATTTCATGATTTTGTGTCTCTCTGTATGCAGGACACTGTAGTCACTAGGGGTGGCTATTTCAATCAGCAATGTTACGTTAGTTCTCTTTTCTTGTATTACAATATCGGGTTTTCTTGCTTCCAGTTTCTTGGCTGTTGATATTGGGTGATCCTATGTGATCATTACTTCTTCATTCTCTATGATTCTTTGTGGTTCATGTTTCCAGTGTTTCTCTGCTACCTGTATATTATAGTGTTTGCACAGTTTCCAATGGATCAATCTTGCTACATTGTTGTGTCTTTCAGTATACAGGCCTTCTGCCATGAGTACTTCACATCCAACCACGAGATGCGCAACTGTTTCTAATTCTGTACTACAGAACCTGCACTTGTCTGTTTCTCCTGTCTTTTCTATGGATTTTGTGAACCGTCTTGTGCGTAACCCACTATCTTCAGCTGCCATTATCAGTCTCTCATCTTGTGACCTAAATTCACCTCTTTTTAACCACTCATGGGTCAGGGCTTGATCGACCTGTGGTTGTTCCAGTAGCTCCTTGTATTTTACACTATAATTATGAGCTTTCCAGTTGTTTTTTCTTTTCTGTTGGTCTTTGTCCTTATACTCCTTTTTCTGATTCTTTACACTTTCTGTTGTTGACTATGCCTTATCTACTAGTGGATTAACATCCATCTCTGCTACCCTTCTGAAGGCTTCTTCTAATTTGATGAGTGAAATCATCTTAGGCTTATATTCTTTATGATGCAAGACCTTGACTATATTTGGGTTCAAGGATGTCAGTAAGTATGTATGTAGCCCCACTATTGTGGATCTATATGTGTAATCAATCTCAATGAGGCCCATGCCTCCCTCTGACCTTGGGATATATAATCTTGGCAGTGTGGTGGGGAGGGAGTTGCATCAGATGCAGTTTGTCCTCATCACCAAAGTCACATGCTGTGCTATTTCTATCTGTCAGAAAGGATGGATTAAGCCTATTTACAACAGCAATCAATCAAACTTTATTTAACCAGGCAGTTACATCATTGAGCAAGCTCATTTTCAAGATGGTACTGGGCACAGAGGACACTTTTGCTTACAGTAGACAACACTTTATACAAAAGTAGACATCGGTACAGGCAGTTGCAGTATACAAACTCAGTACTTGGATGAATCAGACACGTAAAGCAAGTGCAAATATAGGCATTTAAAGTGCAGCGTATACAGGTTGTAGCTTATAGAGTACAAGTGAGGAGAGGAAGGAGGGACATAGAGAAGGGCAATGGGAAGAAAGGGTATCAGACACACAGTAGAGAGGGAAAACAGGGCAACCTAATAGAATGAGGCCCCCTGTGAAGCTAATTGATGAGAGGGGGGGAAGTAGGAGGGGGGGGATGGTTGCCCTAAAGGGATGCTGGCTGACATGGGAAATAGGCGGCCCAGGATTACAGAGATTAAGTGACTCAGTTGAGTGGGGTAAGGCTTTACCTGAAACAATCACATGCCGTTTTCAGGCCTCTATAGAGCAGCCCCTAAATATAAAATGGCTGGGCAGCAGGGCTGATTTTAAGGCATTTTTGCATGTTATTCCAAAATGCTGGTAAGAAGGAGCTAATGGCAGTTGAGCCAAGACATGTCCTTGTTCGTGGTAGCTTAAGGAGGACAAGGGGAGGAGTTCCTTAGTCCATAGGCACCCTTTGAATGTTCAAACAGGTCACGGATATAGGGTGGTAGTTTGTTGGACAAAGCCCAGAATAGTCACATGAGGGTGTTTATTTGCCTCCTCATGGAGAGGGATGGCCAATCTAATGCTTGGTACAATAAACAGTGATGAGTCTGCGAGGGCAAGTCAAGAACAAATCTCAGTGCGCGATGATAGAGTGTATCCAACTTTTGGAGTGCATACTGAGGGCAATGGTTGTATAGGAGGTCGGCGTAGTCGATCAGGGGAAGAAAGGTTGTTTGAACCAGCCACTGTCTAGCTTCCAGGGTGAGTAGGTGTCTTATGCGGTAGAAAATACTGACGCGCTACCTTAGCTTTTTTTTTGTTAACTCACTTAGATGTAAACCGAAGGTGAGTTTGTTATCCAACCAGACTCCCAGATATTTAAATTTATCCACTAGCTCTAGTGGTTCATTAAAGAGGGTAATAATCTGTGGGGTCCCAGGTACCCCGTAATGTGGGATGGAGAGATAATCATAGCTTTTATTTTTTTTTTGCATTTAACAAGAGCTTTAAATTCAGCAAGAAAGAGACAGAATAGGCTATGGCATTTAGAAAACAATAACTAAGCTTTTTTGTGACCAAGAGAATTAGAGAAATGTCATCTGCTGTACAGCCAGTACATTTCCCTTAGCCTGTTTCCTAAATGAAGATGTCTAAGGGAGCAAGAGAATATCTGTATTCACTGTACCTGCTTAGCATCCCGCTGATGACTGCTGATACAGTACATTTGTGTCTATTCCTCCACTTCCATTTTTGTGCAGCATGCCATATAAAATCTGACCTGACCAGACTTTAGCATTCCAAGCAGAACAGCCTGCCTTTACTCTAAAGGAGACCTCATTCACTGGGCTCATACACAATGGCAGCATATATGTTGAGGGTTTGGGCAGCAGAGGGGGACAACTGTTGGAAGCTTCCTGCTGTGTGTGTGTGTGTGTGTGTCTGTGTCTGTGTCTTACTGTAGGAGTCAATATTGTTCAGTGCCAAATGTCAGCACTGGGTGGGGGTGCACTTGCTTGAAGTGTTTGTATGACAGAACTTGTATGAATGTTTTAATAATTTTACATCTTGACGGAGGATGACCCTAGGCTTCTAGTGATCTTTGAGAGCTTTTTGGGGTTATTGCTCGGTGAGTCCATGAGATCAGGAATGTGGCAGAAGGGATCAGGTGGGTTTATTACTAGAAGCAGAGAGTCATACATGGTATAGGTGTGTACATATGCAAATACAGACACTAAAACTCGTGAATGAAAAAAAGTCACAGCACTTTTTATTTATTATCTTCATTTAAAAAGATTGCATTTCTTACATACACATACTTTTATAGTACGTATGTTTATACTTTACATACAAAATGCTTATCCTGCCACCAGACAAAACATTATATAAAAGCTTCAATACAGTTTTACAAATGATTAGCTGTAGGAAACGACTACCTTGAGACCTTATTAGGTGGGAATGCCTCACTTTACGTGATGGAGCGTCTAGATGCAAGCCCCACCAGGCTCATCCTCAGCTTACTGGGGCATTCCCTGTGTCTTGTTGACACTCTACTGATGTGAAAGGCAGTGGGTTCAGTATCCAGTGGCTGTGGGCCTAGGTCGTCCTAACCACCTTGGGCTGAGAGGGCAAAAGTTTAACCATAACACTCATCCAAAGACTAAGATGTCACTAGGGACCAAACAGTGACCTCTTACTTGTCTGGATCTCCTCCATAAGCCAGTCTCCTGCACTTGAATTCACCTATCCGCAACTTTCTACAAAATTCTGCAAATGTTGATTAAAAAGGTCAGACCCCACCTCTAACAGATGTACTGCATACAAATCATATAGGACTGCACAGTCTGCTATGTTGTCCTTGTGTGTGATCCTGGAACTCCTGGGCACCTATATGAATTTCCTGACTTCCTTGTTAAATCTTTTTCCTCATACTTTCTATTGCCATAATGTCCTGTGCATGTCTCCACACCCTGCAAGGTAGCATATTGGACCAAACCTGGTGACAGTCTAGCATGATTCACTTCAGTTGTGCTAAATCTTCTTTAACTTGAAGGGTAAATGACACTGACAATCCCAAACCCAAATTATTCATAACCCCCATTGAATAATTAGGAGGTCTGCTCTTCCTATTTCCTTCCTTTATGCATTTCCAGAAGGAGCAGTTGTTCCCATCTCATACTTCTCAAATCTATCCAAGTCAGCTGGGCAGCATCCCTACTGATTCTCAGTTGTGTTCCATATCTTCTGGATTTTGCCTACCAGGTCTGGGTTTAGGGTTTTGGGTGCCACAGCAGGGTTAGTGAAGTCCCGGGCCCCCCATTTGACCCACATCCATGTGTTAGACCATAGCCCATATGCAAAACATTTTATTTTCAGTACAAAGAGCAAATTACTGTATTTATATATTTTTAGGGGAGACAGTAGTGTTTGTCCTTGGGTCTCTTCTTCCCATCCCATCCATTTCTGCTTATCTGCCTGTTACTGGCTGGTCATAGCTTGGCAAGGCATTTCATGACATTATGGTGCCACATCAGAAAGAGCTGCACAGCCTTTTATTGCTGTTTTAAGAAGATACTAAGATAAAAAAAATTACAATTAATAAGATAAACTGCTCTGGCTGGGGGCTCCCCATGAACAGGGGGGCCCCAGCGACTGCTGGGTTCGCTGGTGCCTAAAACTGGTTATGGTGTCCACTTGTGTGCCTAGAATTTAAAAGATGACCCTACAGTCCACATCTGTGTTGGTCCCTTGCAATCTGAGGAATCGAGCAGCAAAAAGGTTAGTGCACATTTCCTCTGATCACTGGGTGCATGTACCCCCTGAATCTCTCTGACCACCACCCCCAATCTTTTAATAACTTTCTTAAGTAAACCCATGAACGCTACCCTACTGGCAGCTCTAATATGGAAAAAGTGCCATATACACTGAGATATTGTACCCATCCTCTGTGTAACATCTTTTAATATAAATGAAAATTGATACTAACTAGCATGCCATCTGCATGCAGAGATATGAGGCCCAGAGTTGTAGCCCCCTGCAATGCATAATCTTGTAGAGCTGTCACCGGGAAATTGCTGCATCATTCACCTGCCTTAAAGATACCTCCAAGCCCTTTTCTCTTTGGTTCCTTCATGATAAGCAAGTGCAGCCTAACTGAATGCCCTCCAACTGCATGTCTTCCAAGTGCAGACCTTTTAAATCAAAGGGTCTTTTGACCAGGTCAGTTACTGTAAAGGCCCAAGAGCATCACTCTAAAGAGTACCCAAAATATTTATTTAAGTGTTTGATAATTGAGCAGGTGCACTAGGCAGAAAGCCTATTTTCAGGCTTTATCTACACAGTACATATAATGCACAATAAACAACCTATTGTACATGAATTAACATTTTACAGTAACTATTGTAGCAAGTTGCATTATTTATTTCTTGAATTTTGATAACCAGGTAGGCTCACTGAGAGAGAGTCCCTTTTTCCATCGCGACTTGGAATTACTTACATAAAATGGACAAGGAAGCATTTTGCATTAACTATTGTAGCAATTTATTTGTTTAATTTTGATAACCAGTTAGGCTCACTGATACAAAGAGACCCTTTTTCAAGTGTGACTTGGAATTAATTACATAAAATGGACAAGGAAGGTATGATAATCAATTTAACTGAGAGATATACAGCAAATAAGTACAGAATAGTACTATAAAAAGTAAAGTACCTGGTATTAAGTCTTTATAGTAGTACAGTCTTGTATATTGGTGGGAAGATCATTCCACAAGCTTGAAGCTTTAAATGCAAAACATAGAATTTGACGGCAGATAAGGACCGCTTGGCCCACCCAGTCTGCCCATTTCCCTACCTGATGGATAAGCTGCAGATCCCAGTTAACCAGCAGCCTACTTCTTCCTACCCCAACCCCCTAGAATTGCCTTATGACTGTCCCATGCATGCTTGAATTCCACCACTGTTTTTGCCTCCACAACCTCCTCTGGAAGGCTGTTCCATGCATCCACAACCCTCTCTGTGAAAAAATACTTCCTTAAATTACCTCTGAGCCGCCCCCTTCTATCTTCAAATTGTGCCCCCTTGTTCTTGCACACCTCTTTTTTTGAAAGATGCTACCCTCTTGGACTTTGTTGATTCCTTGAGGTACTTGAAAGTTTCTATTATGTCCCCCTCTCCCTCCTTTCCTCGAGGCTATACATATTAAGCTCCTTAAGTCTCTCTTCATATGTCTTCGGTGCAGACCCTGCACCATTTGATACCCTCCTCTGGACAGCTTCCATCCTGTCTATATCTTTCTGCGGAGATTGGGTCTCCCAGAACTGCAATAATGTACTCCCAATGTGGTCTCACCAGCTGTCTGTACAGAGGGATAATAACTTCTTGTTTTCTGCTGGTGATGCCTCTCCCTATGCATCCCAGTATCCCCAACCCTCCTTGCTGCCCTCTCCACATTGCTTGCCACCTTTAGGTCATCTGATATGACTACCCCAGGTCCCTTTCCATTTTGTTGTTGTTAGTATCTCACCCCCATTGTGTACTCTTCCCCTGGGTTTTTGTTTCCCAGGTGCATTACCTTGCACTTCTTAGCATTGAATCTAAGCTGCCATACATTTGACCATTCCTCTAACCTTGCCAAGTCCCTTCTCATCTTTTCCACCCCACCTTGTGCATCAACTCTGTTGCAGATCTTTGTGTCATCTGCAAAGAGACATACTTTCCTTCAGTCCTCTGCAATGTCGCTTATAAAGACATTGAAGAGGAGCGGTCCCAACTGAACCTCAACGGTACCCCACTGCTAACCACCCTTTTTTCAGAGTGGACTCCATTTACTATTACTCTCTGTGTCCTATTCTCCAGCCAATTCTTTACCCAGGCTGTCATCTTGGTACCCACTCCCAGGCTGGCTAACTTGTATATTAATCTTTTGTGTGGGACTGTGTCAAATGCCTTGCTAAAGTCTAGGTAGGCCATGTCCACAGCCCCTCCCTGATCTACTACTTTGGTCACCCAGTCAAAGAAATCTATCAGATTTGTCTGGCATGACCTTCCCGCTGTGAATCCATGCTGCCTTGGGTCCATCTTTGACCAGACACTGAAGAGGTCCTTAGGACAGTCAGAAACAGATGCGAGGACAAGCAGAGGAGCCTTCTTTGAGGTTTTCATTTAAGGATATTTGCAAGGTTAAGGGAAGGAGTGTTCATTATTTTATCGACCATACAGAGCAGGAGGTAGTTGAGCCTTGCTGGAGATTCTGAGGGTTTGTTTAAAGTCATCTGGTGCTCGCGCCTTTGGGTTTGCTGCCCCTACCCTCTGTAATTCTCTGCCCTGTCAGATACGTGAGTGCAAGACAGTGGGGTGCTTTAAGCAGGCACTGAAGACCTTTCTGTGGGGTAAAGCTTACCCCGAACTTCTGTGATTTTATTTGTATTTATTGTATTCTGTTTTTATGTGATTGTGCAGCGCCTTGATTTGTGAAAGGCGCTATATTAAATAAAAATTATTATTATTATTATTTCTTGCAAGGATGGCCAGTTTAATGTGCTGGGTACTGAACAGTGACGCTTTTTGCTACTTATGCCAGCAGCAAATTGACATACGCAGAGATGCAGTGCCTTAGGCTTGGAAAACTCTATTTCTCTCAGTGAGGAGAGGACAGGTGCCCCAAACAGAAGGACTGGAAGCAGGGTACTGTTCGCTGTTGACAAACATGCCTCTTCAGTGAGATGGGCCCTAAGTCGATATAGCAAGCCCAACTTCTGGTTTAGAAGCTAAGTCACTCGATCTGTAGTATATGAGGTCTGAGAGAAAGCTCCTGGTTGAGTTGAACACCCACATACTGTACTGAGTTCACAACTTTAAGAGGAACACTTGAAACAGTACATATTTTCAGTAGCTCTTTTGTGTCAGGACCAATTGTCTAGTTGAACATAACATAGACTTAGTTTTTCTTTAGAGTTGAGAAATAGTTTATTGGACAAGAACCAGGTCTCAAGCAACTGGAAGTCTGCCTTTAGTCCAGACTTGATCTGTCCCAAGTTAGAAGGCACTTGTAAAGCACCACGTTATCAGTGTAAACTAATGCTTTCACTCCCCTGCAGTGTTCAAGTAACTCATTGACAAATAGGGGAAACAGCATAGGGCCCAGACTAGAGTCTTAAGGCACTCCATCAGTGATCGCACGCATTGAGGACAGCCTACCCTCTATTTAACCTTCTGGTTATGGCCAATCAGGTAACTTCTGAACCATGTACAAGAGAGTTGATCAAGGCCCAGCCTCCTTAACTTGAATAGTAGAAGCGCATGATTAACCAGGTAAAATGCCTTGAGTAAGTCTACAAAAATGGCACCTGTTGCTTTACCAACATCTTTGGCATTGAAAATATGTTTCAGTTCTTCATTGGATTGACCATAGGTCATTTCAAACTGAATATAAAAAGCTTTACATTATAGTTAAAAACGTTTCATATACATAAGTATAAAACTTTCTTCAATAATTTTTTTTCTTTGATTGTTTAACCAGGAGTGGCACACTAAGCTGAAAGCTTGTTTACAGGTGTGACCTGTGAGCACAGGGAAGTGAAGTGACTTGCTCAGGGTCACACAGTATGCAAGTGTGGGCTGTGGGATTCAAACCTAGGTCTCAAGATTTGCAGCTCAGAGCCTTAAACCACTGTGCTATATTGCCTCCTTTAATTGGCAGTATTATAGGAGCGTGGTAGCATTGGAGGGTGCGATGGACGAACCCCCCCACAAAACATGACTATTTCCCGGGACAGGGCTTTGGTGCTCTCTGTCTCGGGAGCTGCAATGCCTGGCACAGACATGCCGGGTGGCATATTGCTTGCATCCGTATTGGTGTTGATAAAATGACTGTCGCACTGATATGGGAGAACCATTTCTGCTCCCCCCTGAATTTTCTATCTTATTAATACAGGCTTACTTTCATTCTGAACATGGAGGATATGGAATTCCAGTTGACAAGAATCCTGACAGGCAGTATTGACTTTGTAGTAACTAGGCATTTCCCTGTTACTGACAGGCTGAGTCTCCAATTCCCCTTTGTCTTTTTCTCTAGGAACTACAAATACCCAACATACTTAGCTATGTCTACTTCCTGTGGATAACTAGCGATACAGAAGATGCAATTTTTTCAGATTTTGCATCATTGGTAACACATTTGAACATCCTCTAGATACATATGATGTGCAGATAAGGGAATTCTTAAACTGTGATTCAGATTTTATTGTCTACACCACTCAATGCCCTGACCAAAAATTTATGTTGGATGCACCATGCGTCCCCTCAAAAGACATATACAAAAACATAAATGGTGGAGAAACCAAATACTCCTACCATTTTTTATTTATTTAAACATTTGATAACCAGAAAAAGCAAACTGAGCCGAGGCTCATTTCCAGGTGTGACCCGGAGGTGAGGGGGAGGGAGTTATGAACAGTATACATACATAGAATAGATAAACGAGAATATTACATACAATCACATCATTTCATACAAAGGAGTTATTTACATTCAGTTGCATATATACAGTTATTTACAGTCAGTTACATGAATACAATACTATACCGTACAGAGGTTTTGAAGTTTAAACCATGTTAATTTGGCCTAAGGCAGACTAGTTGCAGTTACAGGTGGGGAAGGGGAGTTGACGAAGTTGAGATGTAATGGAGTTGTGTGAGGGAGAGTTTCTGAGGGGCTGGGTAAGCTGGTTCCATAGGTAGGGGAGACAGTAGGAGAAGGCAGATCTGCCAGCTGAGGATGGTTTGGGGAGGGAGAAGGAGCGTGAGTCCCTAGAGTGCAGCAAGTAAGGAGAAAAGGCTGCAGGGGTTAGTTTCTCAGCTAGGTAGAAGTGCAGTAGGTCTACCAAAATTTAGATATAAAAGCGTGAATTTTGCAACAGTTCATGATAGAAGTATGCATAGGTTCAAATTCATGGGGAATGAAAGAACACCTGTACACCCGATGGGATGTGGGGGGCAGAGGACTTTACCACAGAAAGAGTTCAAATGTATTTATACATTGCAATCTCTGTCTCTCAGTAGACTGAATGAGCATATACACATTCTGCCATTTTTGTAAATAATTCTCTCAAAATAGGTCCGTCTATGACAGCAAATATTATTTTTTTCTGTATGAATAACCTTCTGATATCTGAATTATGTAGTATACAGGAGCCAGTATGCATATTCTGGAAAAATAACAGATGCTGAACAAAACATAACCAGGACCAAAACAGGAACCCTGCATTTGCATCCACCTGACTACTTACATATGTCAGTTTTCTGTGTTTTACATGAGGCCTTACCTGTTCTTTTGGACCATTACCACTCTCCCCCCACATGTTCTTTCGTAACTCAGGATTGCTGGTTTTCTTTCCACAGCCATTAAATAATAATTACTTTCTAGTAATCATTGACTTGGGGTCTGTGTAATTCAGCTTTTTGGAGGAGGAGGATCTGCGGGGCGGTGGCTGATGCTTGGAGGTGTAGGTGCCAGTGGGATGTGGGAACTCTCTGTTACCCACTCCCTGTGGTCGCCAACTGATTTCCCAGTGGTGCAGAGCTGGCAGGAAGTGAAATGAAGTAAAGTTGGGTGGCTGGGAAGGCAGGTTGTTCTGCAAAATCTTCAAGAAAGTCCTGCAGTAACACTAAAACTCCTAGATTACCACCTTGTGAGTGGTTTCTGAAGAAAGTTTTCTTGCACTCTCACTAGCATTAACTATGCTGTACTAGAGCTATCAATGTCTAAAATCACTGGTTCGGCACATTGATGCTGACTTGCTTCCACCTCTCTGCTGTACTGTTTACTGGGATGATGCTTCACCTTATGACCAGGCCTCATTGATTATCCTTGTACCTTGTTTTTATTGCTATGTATTGTATTACTATGCCCATTTGTACTAGATGTTCTATTGTGCTACGTATTATTTATTCTGTACCTATCAGGCCCTCCTTGAAAATGAGGTTGCTCAATAGAGTTTCACCTGGCTAAACAAAGATTGATATATACATTCACAGGAGCTGTGTGTGGTCAGCCACAGCAGCATATATTTAAGTTTTTCAAAATGATTCAGCAATAGAACTTGGTTCTACTGATTCTTTTTACATTACTATATTTCTAGCATTTTACATGTGCTATTGAATGTATACTGTATGGATAGCTATTAAGATTTCAGAAAGCAGAAGATAAATCAGTGGTTTATATCACATTTAGTTCCCAGAATAAGATTAGTTTGCCAAGCTCTGAACATGAAGTTCACACTTTATTTGGAAGCAGCTTCCAATATTAATGCAATTTCAACGTTAGTAGAAGAATTATTACAACCATTGTTTCATATGAGGGATGACATAATTTAAATAACCCTATGTTTACGGACAGTGTGCTACATTTTTAAGGTAACGATGCGATAATCTGGGGATTAGGAGTTCAATGAACAAGTCAGCCATCTTCATATGCTAAAGGCTAAAGCTGGGGTGTTAATGGATTTAATAAAAGATAAGACTTAAACCACAGGCATTCACTGAAACGCTTGCCATTCCATCATCAATCCATCACTTGCAGTAAATGCTGAAAACAAAACTGTATGGATAAAGTAAATACTACAGTCCTAGTTCGTGTATTTCAAATGCGTTCCTTCAGTACCATGGGTTTCAGTGACTTTATATATGCAGTGCTGTATTTAAAATTAGGGACATATATTTAAAGTTTAATGTGGGTAGTACGAGGACACTATATGTTTTCAGTATTTACTTCATCTGATGGGTTGATCATCGAATACAAGTTTTTTCACAGATACACAGATTCGAACATATGAAATTGCCAGCAGAAAAAGGCCTTAGTGGTCTATCAAGTCTTCTCGATTGTGCAGCTTATTCTATTTTACTGGAGCTGCCCCACCCTCCTCTTGCCTTCAAGAGTATTCCTCCTCTCTTCCACCATACCCATCTTCTTTCCCGTTGCCACTCTCATTTTTACCCTGTCCCACCCCCTTTAAACTTCCCAGTTTCCAAAGATACCACCTCCTCAAGCAGTTCATTCCACTTTAACACCACCTTTTCCATGAAAAAGTGCCTCATTTCTTTTTTAAATCTACCCCCCACAAGTTTCAGACTGTGGCCCCTAGTGGTCCCCTCTATTTTTAAATTGAAAATGCCCTCCACTCCAACCCTGTTTATACCCTTTAGATACTTGAAGGTTTCTATCATATGCCCGCTTTCCCTTCTGTTTTCTCCCATGCCCTGGATCATCTGAATCACCCTATGCTGCACCTCCTCAAGTAGCTTTGTGTCCTTCCTCAAATAAGGGCACCAGAACTGCACACAGTACTCCAAGTGCGGTCTAACCAATGACCTGTACATGGCCAGAATGACTTCCTCTGTCCATGTGTGTGCATGTGCATGCATGTGTGTGTAAAACTACATCTACACATATACATATAGGCACACATTTTAATTGTAAATGTAATTGTGTAAAATGATTTCCAAATTCAGTATCTTTAGTCTCCTAAAGTGTATTGTAAAAGAAAATTAATTATGTTCATAACTGTATACAGCTATTGGTTCACCATCTGTCTTTAAAAAGATTGTTTTGTTCTGATTTCCTAGATTTTGTAAAAGCTTTTAATTGCATACACTTGAATAAAACTTCTTGGAAACAGTTTAAAGGCATGACGGTGCTTGTGTTTGACCACTGTAATCCACCTTTTATCCTTAGAAGAGCTGCGATAAGGATAGTTATATCATGAGAATGGTCATTAAGATGAGTGGAGGCAGATATGCTGCACAACATGCTGTTTTCAGCACATAGTCCAAGAAAGAGAAATGCCATGGAAGTCATAGCCAGGCCTTATAGCAGAACATTCATAAAGATGCAGAAGACCGCCTGGCAGAAGACAATTTGACCTGAGACTCCAGAAACTTATGGTGGGGAATTCCTTTCAAGACATTTATACAACACACATATTTACAAACTTATCTGATTGTGGTTTTTAGTTTCTTGGACCCAGTCTGCAAAGGAAATAGTTCCCCCACCCTATAATCATATGTATGTCCATATGTAAAGATAACATATGTGGCAATGCAAGATTAATACCCATAACTCATTTGTGGCGATGCCAGAGTTATAGGTCTCATACTTAAGAGGGGACAAGTGTAATTTCAGGACCTTCTATTTGTGTTGCTGAAAACATTCTCAATATGTTAGGGTCTTTACCCCTTATCTTTCATATGTTCATGTTGCTCATTCCTGCCAAAAAGTCATCATCCTGTGGTTATGACATCACAACCTGTTGCCATAGAAATTATTCTGAGGATACAAACAGATTATTCTTTTGCAAAGTGCAGAAAGATTATGGGTAGTAAGGATATTATAGGGGTATGGTAGTGCCCCTATAGTTAAGGTTGTACCTGCACTTCTATGTTAAATTCAACATGTTGTACCTTAATAACTTTGGCATTTTTTGACAAAATATCCCAATATTACGCATGTGCGGTCATTCTGCCGGTGTCTCAAGATATGAAAAGTTTTGTGATAGCATCTTGTATGTTTTTTTTTTTAATGTTCTGTTTATTAAAAGTTTTCTATCACAGAGACATATACATACAACATATGATAAGAGACAGCTACTAGCACACACACTAAAATCCCAGTTATATCCTTGATATCCATCAGATTCCATTTACAAAGATGCAGTCGAGTGTGCATTACAATCCGTATTCTCAGACAAATTCAGGTATCCCCAGTTAATCATATAATATTAGTCATAAAGAGCAATCAGGTGATCCCTTACTATTCATATTGTACAGGAAAAGCAGGACCATAGGTACCGGATAGGCCATATGTAGGCCGCTGATATTTCCACTAACAGGAGGGGCATTCTCCCTAGACCTAACCACTCAGGAACTTAGATGTTCAGACCTATACGGAGCATTAGGTTTTCAGACATGCTCAAGGACGCCATAAAAGGAGCCCAGCCCCTCAAGAACACCTCCTCCCTATCTCTTACAATCCATGTAAGCCTCTCCAGAGCCAAGGAGCATATAACCAGTCTTCGCCACTCAGCCAAAGTAGGCCCATTTCCAGTGACCCAGGTGTCCTGAATGCAGAGCCTGGCCAGCACAAACAACACCCTTACCTACCTAGGTAGTAGCTGCCACTCCTCCTCCCCTTCCATTATTTCCACCCCTAATAGGCAGACCAAAG